>CM035174.1:21852593-23080664 GCA_020205615.1 Panax quinquefolius | reverse complement strand
TTAAATATAAACATGAGGATGATGACAATGATATAAGAATTCAATAAAACAAGTTCAAGAATTCATTTATCTAGGAACCGATAACTTGCAAATTGTCAACATGATACTGCTTTGTAGAGTAAAATTCAAGAATGCTCAGAAGCATATTTCCATGAAAAGATACTGGATGAAGCGCAAATATCAAGGATATTCCACTAATTTCATGGAGTATAGAAGTCAAAGTTTTAACCAACTGAGTAATAAAGAATGGAATAACAAAAGAAATGACCATAAATGCGATGAAGGCGCTTGCAGTGCGAGTTATTCCAACATAATAATAAAGGATGGAACTAGGTCCCGCGTAAGCGCATGCGACGTGATATTACGTGACGAATAATAAATAATGGAATTCAGTCGGCGTAAGCGCCACAAGCAGGATATTGAAGCGAATAATAAATAATGGAACCAGTCCCGTAAGAACGCTTGACGTGATATTACGACGAGAATAATAAAGAAGCGGTATATTAGAAAAATGTCACCATGTATAGGGTAGCAGCATATCTGAGTTATTCCAATGAATAATAAATAATGGAATAATGAAGTTCTCTTCATGAGTACAACAAATAACATCCCTACTAGTAAAAGAAACTTAATATAAGAGTAGGAAAGTAGCGAGAATACTTTTCTATAGATTCTCTTGTAATTCTCTCTCTAGAGTTTTGGTGAATTAAGTAAGAAATAATGTAGGAATGAGCTTTATTTATAGGAAAATGGAATTAATAGTAACTAATTCATGAGCGGTCGATTGATTTACTATTAAGCAGACGGTCCATATTGGTTTACTATTAAAACTTAAAATAACATTCCATCTTGATTTACTATTAAAACTTTAAACCAAATGATCCATATTGATTTACTATTATAACTCCACGGTGGTCCATATTGATTTACTATTATATCTTCAACCAACTATTCGAAAAATTAGCACATCTCCTCATGGAATAATATTGTACCCAAATACGAAGAATGCACAATACTAGAGTGAATAGTAATCTGGGTGAATAGTAACTCGTGAATAGTAACTCGTGAATAGTAACTCATGAATAGTAACTCATGAATAGTAATTCGTGAATAGTAACTTATGAATAGTAACTCGTGAATAGTACTCCGACGCAAAAAGTGTCCCGAATACCCAATTGAATAATATATCCTCCAGACATCAATTATACTAACACAAATAAGTCCAACATAATGGAACTATAAAATTCATCTTTAATCAACACGAACTTATTCATCATTAATATTATAATTCACAATATTTAACAACCAGTTCGTTCCCAGGAAAGAGGAGGCTTTCCGATAAGGATTTCTCCTTATTGGCGCGCAATTAGGTGACCAAACCTCTCCTTGACAGAACTTCTAGACATTGTCAATATTACAAATAATAATATAAATAACTTTGTCCTCTCAATTATTGATTTAATAATATATTATATATTGCAGATGATACTGTAACAATAATTGAATCAATAATATGAGAGAGATATGATGCAAAGAATTCTTTGTAGCAATAATTGAGTATAACCGAGTGACTTCTCACGTAAGCATCAATAATCAATACTGAGTGTCTTTGTTTGTAACTACTGGCGTATTCTTGTACTTTTACTAGGGTAGTTCAACGGTTTTAACGATAACACCTCCCAGTTATTTTCATAAAGTATTTTTGTCGTTTTCTCAATCGACAATAATTTCGTTGTGGGGTCCACCAATGATTGTGCCATTGTACGAATATTCCTTGTTAAAATGAATATTCCCCGACCAATCGAATATTATATAACAACTTGCGTACTTTTCAAAATTTATAAATATTACCCACAACTATAAACATTATATCAAATCAATACCATTATATTCAAAAATATAATTCGAGAAAATTATTCTTTATTCATAAAAGTTGGGGTCTTACATTTATCATCTACCATATGTTCTAAATATCGATTTATTATTGATGAAGGCTATTGATAATATAATTATTTTAAGTCAAGATATTATTCTTGGGCTATTTGTGCTCACCCTTTTTTTCACAACAAACAGCTTCGAGGAAATAAGAGTATAGTTGGGATTAGCAGAAAGAACATGGGTATAAAGTGGTGTTTGAATTAGTGGAATCCTAATAAAATTATGAAACGATTGTGGCATAATAATTATCTTGAGAACTTAAATTTGGTGTGGCGTATTTTATATATCATTTAATATTTAATTTTGGTGAATAACAATAAGGTGAGGTGAACTTTCGAATTTGAAGCGTAAACAATACACTCTATTAGAATGAAGAGGACATAAATCTTCTCGTGTTCCTTTGGAGACTTGAAATATTTGATGTTATACTTTATATGGCATTGTAATAATTTGAGTATAAATATTATCGTATTATATACGTTATAATATTTGTATTAAAACTCTCAGCTTGTGTTTGTCGTATTGTATAAATTAATTTTGTATTTGAATTCTGTAGTATGTATTTTTGGCGACCCAAGATGGGTTGTGTGGACCCATTTTGGGGGCGTCACACAGCTAGTGTTGTTCATCACTTGAAACCCACTTAAAATCATGCTCTAATGACCTATATTTTCTCAAACTATGTGTGTGAACTTATAGGCCATGTTTAAAGACACAAATAGTATTAACATGTCATCATATAAGTTTAGAATATAAATATCATCATGTTTGTAAATATTCATTTCATCTACATATGGCTAGCATATTTTATCACTTGAAATCTTACTTTTAAAACATTCTTGAATGACTTTTATTTTGTCAAACTAGATGAGTGCACTTATTTTCTATGTTTATTGACCTAAAAGATACTAGCATACAATCCCTACAAGTCCAAAACTGCTCATAGATATAAGTATGCAAAGCGTTCAAGTTTGCTTTTAAAAGTCATTCTCGGCCAAGTTAAATCAACTCGGTGCAACTTTAAATCTCATTTCATAGTTAACTAAGCTATGTACGTATGTTATCACGTTTAGAACTTTAAGTACACAAGTTCCTTTAAGTTCGTTCTCAAAGTTTTAAGTTTTCTTTAGAAATCATTTTCAACTAAGCTATTGTAAGTATATAATAAGTAAAGCAACTTTAAATCACTTCTCATGCTTATGTATACTCATAACTCAATAATATGTATGTGTTAAAATATCAGAACTTCAAAGACTCAAGGTTCGTCAATATTTTTTTTCAAAATTCCAAGTTTTCTTTTCAAAACACATACTAAATCATGCTAAAGAATTCCACTATGAGTAAGGTAATTGCCGACGTCGGGATTTTTGGATGTCCCTTTCCGTTACTTGTTCTTTGGTTTTCTCATTTTAGGTGAGATTGCTTTGAAAAAACAAGTGAAAAGGTTCGACATGTATAATGTCGACGATGGATATCATTAAGAGTCGCTTGATTGGTTTTTAAATGGTTGTACCAACACAACCGAGAAAAGGTTTAAACATTGACCAAGTGATGTGACACACATTATCTGGTCGATGAAACCAGAGATTCGTTTAGGGTCCGGGGACTTGGTTATCTTGGGGGAAGGTGTTAGGCACCCCAGACATCAAATGTTACCATGGTGACCACCTCTTTTCAAGAAACCATTATCCGATGTGTGTGTGTGGGTCAATGTGTCTTTGTTATTTGGAATTAGTGCGAGGCCTCGTTCGCACTATATATATACTGAGGTTTGAATTTATGTAAAATTCAATTTTTAGCAAGATACGTGTGATGTTTTATAAAATAGGTTTTTCAAACCACGATGCTCAATAGTAATTGAGATCTTTTACACTCCCATTTTATTAAGTGATCGACTTGATTAATTTTATTTGACAAATGCGAGGCATCCGTATGAAAATAATATACAAAAATAATCTTGACTTCCTCGTGGGTATGAAAACCATCGAGGAAATTAAGACATCGCAGGATAATTTACAAGTTGCTTATACATTTGAAAATGTCCATCACGGGACCGAATCTAGATCGAAAAGGATGAATCATCATCACATGATTCCTAGGCACCTGAGAATGTTGCAATTTGTATGAAAGCGATGAAGCGAGATATATATATATATATATATATAAGCTATAAATATATATATCTGAGACATGATCACCAACCATGAAGCACCTCCATGGGGGATCAGAAATATAAATAAAGCTGTAAAAGCGATCAAGCGCCACGAAGGAAACTCAGTGCGGAAGAAAATATATATATATATATATAAGCAATAAGCATATAGGATGTAAAATCGGGCTCATCGAATGAGAGTTCGACACACGATCTAGGCTCATCGAACAAAGTTGAGACACTCATATATATATATATATATATATATATATATATATATATATATATATATATATATATATATATATATATATATATATATATAGAAAAGCAAATAAACACTCTGGATAGAAGTTCAGGCTCAATCGAGGTATAACTCGATAATGTTAGTTAATATATATATATATATATATATATATATATATATATATATATATACAAATGGAATGAAACCACGGATCAAGTCAGGCGGCAAATGAGCAACACGACTCTCAACGTGTAGAAGGGTGTGTGCAAAGATGAAGAGAAAAACTCTAAAGTGTGTGAGAAGACTTACAACTGATTGCTAAAAAAGGCTTCTATATCTTTAGAGTGGGTAAACACTGGCTTTTGTGGGTACAAAAGAGGCTATATATGAGCTCACAAGTGTTTAAAAGAGGGAAAATACATTTGTATGGGCGAAAAGTGAGCCGGGTGTGCGAGGTTTCCGCCTTTTTTTCTCTCCAAAATCAGCACCTCAAGCCCTCTATTTATAGGCATATTAGCCGCAGGTGTACCAGAGGCAACCTGGGTTGGCCCGAGTTTTTTGGGTCAGGTCGTCTCAAAGTACGTGCACTCAGGCATTGTAATGTCTACTCGAACTTTCAGCAGCGCAATCCGAGCATCCATTTGAGGTATAAAGGACCTATTTCGGACAGCCGTTGTCGAGAGTTGTACGATGGCATGGGATTAGAGTTTGTGCAAAGTCATTGAAGATGGGACGATTCCTCCGGTCTTCAAGTTTCAACTTTCATCTGTTACCCCGCACAATAGTCACTCGTGATTGGTTAGTCTTGTGGGATATTATTGCGTAGAGACGTGACGTGGCATTGTGTTGATGAGATGACGATGTTGCCCCTCACCGGTGTTATCGCCGAATTGGGTTGATAAAGCAGATGTTGCTCAGGCTTCGCTGAGATTAGACTGCTGTAATTTGGTGAAGGTTCTCATTGTCATCTTTGAGGTGTGCCTGTCTTCCCGATGTTATCATCGGGTTGGTACAGTAGATCTTGTTATGAGCGCCGAGATTGAAGTTGGTCGCATTTGAAACAAGCATTTCCGGGGTTATCTCCAAAATTGCATTCCTCGGGGTTATCACCAAGGTTGGTGGCTATTCCCATGGTTGGGACTGAGACTGGATACCTCGGGGTCATCTCCGAGATTAATCGGTCTTCTCCGGTGTGTGTTCTGGTATTGTATCTGCAGGCCTCGGGGTTATCTCCGAGGTTGGATTTGTTACTCCCAGATTGCGATCCGGGGTTTGATGTTGAACTTCCAGTAATATCCGGTAAGGATTTGGATTATCTTTCAGCGTTCCCTCTTAAAAGATGAATCTGTCCTCCTGCAATGTTAGTAACAGTAGTACAGAAAATTTCGAGTGTCTATATATGCCCCTCTTTATCATACTCATGCATGGCAATGCATGGGTAGGATAAAGAATCCTAGACACTTGAAACGTAACAAGACGAACATGGTACTATGGATAGCAACATAATGCAAATGTATGATGCGCGTGTACGGGGTTGTAGCCCAACACGCTAGGGATGATTGCTGGCTCCCTGTTGCTTCAACTAGGGATTGGCAATGATAACCAGATTTGATGTGTAATCTGAATCTGTTAGGATGTTAATGTTGGAGTTATCACCAAATTCCCGCGTTCTTGATAACGACTTGATCCCGAAGAGGTACCTCTTATGTGCAAGAGATATGTGGGGATAAAGCTTGATCTATTTGAGGATGTGTATAACATATTCCATCATCAATTCTCTTTGATAACGTTGACCTTTCCTGGTTAGTATCGCCATAACATGTCAATATCCTGCTGGATTTACTGCCAACAGCAAATGTTGTCAGGGGTGCCTGACCTTCGTTGATGTGTACTTCACCGACATGTGAATCAACGGTTGCAAAATCCTGTGGGATATACTATCAAGGCAGCTTGACCTTCGTTAACGTGTGAATCAACGGCTGAAACATCATGGATAAATTGTCAAGGTTTCTCGACTTCTGCTGTCGTGTAGATCAACAGAGCATTGTGTTATGACCTCCGCCGGGGATATGCTTGTTACGAGCAGTCGGGTGTGAAAACCTCCGATAGCTCTAGAGTTTTGATAGGTTTAATCGCTATCGACTGAAATAACGTCAAGGCTGCTTGACCTCAATTGACATGTGTGTCAATTGCTTGAATGTACGTTGTAATCCCCTGCCGTGATTTCACGTTGTAACCCCTGTCGGGGATCTACCGGGGACTTATGTGTGAGTATGCAATAATTGCACAGCCCTCAATGCTTTGATGGGTTTACTTGCCATCGACTGAGATAACGTCAAGGCTGCGTGACCTTCATTGATAGATGTGTCAACGGCTGAGCACGTATTATTACTCCCGCAGGAGATATACGTTGTAACCCCTGTCGGGGATATATGTTGTAACCCCCATCGGGAACATACGTTGTAACCCCCGTCGGGGATCTACGTAGGGTAACGACCCGGAGTCGGCGACATCAGACCTGTATAAGGTATTACCGTATATGACTTGTGACAACTGGGATCATTGGTAGGGTATACCTTGTATTTAGGTGACTACCGATGAGTGCTGTATAAATTCAAAGTCTCATATGAGAAGACCAGGATTGTATGCAGTTTTGCTCAATCGCGTGGCATTTTTATTCTCGATTTGACCTTTCTGGTCCATAAGAACTTCGTTTCAACTTGAACTGGACCGAATCGAAGGGGTGGGACCCCCATAGCGGAGCCAGGGGGCACTTTTGCTGTAGCCAGTGGGCTCTTGACAAAGCGCGGATCGTAAATCCTACAGGCTGGTCTTCACAAGTCATTTTTAACTCGCTTCGCATAGAGAAAAACCGCGAGCCATCTTCAGATCTGCTGAGTTCAGGCTACTTTCTGCAAATTCTGTCACCATACAAGTGTTCTACACTATCCTGGTAACGTATGCATGTATATTTTTCAAGTTTCTGTCCATTAGATTGTGAGTTATTGCACGAAATGCATCTAAACACATAGTAGTGATTATGTATGCACAAATGACTTGATAAAAAATATTCAACATAGTAAATGTTAGTATCAAACCATCTTTGAACATAATGATGTGAAAAATTTGACTTACGAGGCAGTCAATTGGCACCTTTTATGCTATTTTTGTCCTTTTGAGGTCCAATGAGCAAAAGGTAGAAAGGCAAAGTACTCCTAGCATTGAGGTTGGCCTTATGCATGATGATTTTGATTTTAATGCATATATTATGTATATGACTTTGGGGCGGTGTCTTCTTGAATGGCCACCTAGACATGCTTATGTGCATGTGGATAGTCCCTATTTTCAAAGGGGACTATGGCAAAATTTTTCCAAATATAGGCATTGGGTAGTCATGCATTTTAACTCTATTATATATTAAAGTAAATGCATGCATGCATATAGTCATAAATGCATTTAAAAAGCTCAAGTAAGGAAATACCACACCCTTTACGAGGTGATTTGGAGACTTGTTGTCGAGATATTATGGATCCGGACAGGTGAGCGGTTCTATAGGACCATTTCGGCGTCTGGCGGAGGGCTTCAAGTGCCTGCCTCATCCCGATTCGTCGAGACTGACCTCGTCGGTTGGTGGAGGCCGTGATTCGTCCTGTCCGGGTAGATGTGCCAGACGTTGAGGACGAAGAGGCGGATATTCCGATTGAGGATCCCGCTCCTGCTGTACATGTCCCTAGCAGGGAGCTTTCTTGCATTCAGGTGGTGAACCCAGAGTTGCTGAGTGATTTGGGCAGATATCCATCGATGTATTTGCACGCTAACGAGGTATGGCGTTAGACTTTGATCTTCCTTCTTTCCTATTGACGAGGATTAAAGGGTTCTGATGTTGATCTGCATTTCATGCATGTTTCAGGATTTACACGGCCTCGAGGGAACTGGTTTAGCATTCACTCCATGTACCAGGCGCTTCATCCGACGACTAGAGCGGAGGTAGTGCATGAGTGGGGATTTGGGGCATTCTTCTCCATCCTTCCCCGTCGATGTCCCTGGGGTTACCTCAAGGCTTTGTCTGAGAGATGGTTTCATCAGACTCAGTCACTCCATCTGCTGGATTGCGAGGTGATGATGACGCCTATGGATTGGCAATTTATCACATGTATGGAGTTTGGAGGGGAGCCAGTGCGTTGCATGGCAAATATTACCCCTACTGCCATCAGATTCTTATTAGGAGTTTCGGCGGATGCGCTCAAAGGCAGGACTATCCGTTTAGTTCCTTTGAGCATAGATGCTATGAGCAGGCTATTGAGTGAGCCCATGCCTGATGATGTCAGGAACAGGGATCGCGTTCTGCGACGATTGTTCCTGATGATCATTCGAGGCTGCTTCATAGTAGATAACTTCCACGGTATCTTTCGCTTTGGTTAGCACCACACGCGATGTGGACCGTATAGGAGAGTATGACTGGGGCTCCTACACCTTTGCCTATTTCCTCTGGGGGCATGCGCATGCGCTCACAGGGTTTGACCGAGGCTTGGCTAGGATTTTACCCATTTCTGTTGGTGAGTACTTCTCTTGTCTTTTCCCATTCATAGGTTAAGAGTGTTTACTGATAGCAGATGTTTTGCCATTGTGTTGGCGAGTTTGGGGCTATGAGAGGCTCCCATGTTTTGCGTCCTGTGGTGTGTGGGTTTAGATACCTATCCACGAGGGACGACGATGGCACCATTCTATTTTTTGGGAGGTCCCCCATGTTGAGGATTCACTCCGCTGCCGCATGCGATTGGAATTCTTGCTTGTGGGGTACCATTACATGGATTCCTTATTGAGGGGAGCATTTGACCATCGGCTTTGAGGATGGACATCCGACCGGAGTCGACTATTTGATCTCTAGCAGGAGAGTTCCTCTCTTCACCGATGGAGGCTGGGAGCTCTATTTAGGAGAGCGTGCTATTAGGAGCACTACAGGGGAGATCCGTATACCAATCTTGCCTCCTACCAGGCGTCATTGGCCCATATCACAGTCACCCGTCACTGATATCCCATTGTTGGGGGTTGACGGTTTTGCATTATTAGAGGGTCCATGTACTCAGGAGACTTTCCAGCGGTGGTGGTCCGCTGGCACTATAGGAGCCCAGTCCCGCGCCACACAGTTCATGGGGGATATGGTTCCAGGATCTTTGATGATGACGGATTGGGTAGCTTGTGTCCGAGCTCCGACTCATATGACCCAGATTGATAGCTTGACCCGACAGTTGGATCAGGCACACATATTTATCCGGCATTTGGGCAGCGATCCAACAGAGGTGGAGTCATTTGTTCCTTCCAGCTCAGGAGCTGGCCCGTCAGACGACCCATTCAGTTTTGCCGGCGCAGATCCTCCTCTTTATAGGCCTGATATCCCTGTTGATAGAGATCCAGTGACTCAGGAGGAGTTGCATCAGGTGGACAGGATTGAGGATGTAGTCATCGAGACCCTAGTTTTCTTCTGATGTATATTCTCGTTATATCTTTTGATAGGCCTCTGTTAGACATTGGGTGGCTGTTCCCCATTCTCGCTATATCTTTTGATAGGCCTCTGTTAGTAGTAGGGCAGTTGTGCCCCATTTCCCTGTATTTGTAGCTGTATAGAGCTGATGTATTAGATGATTATATACTAAGGAATGTATGCATCATTTTCCATTCCCTATATCATATTGCCATCCATTATCTGTTATGCATGTATCATGTTATGCATATGTATGTATATCCAGAGATATTCGGCATTGACCCCTGAATGGTCTTATGATAAGGCCCGCATAGATGTCTTCTTCGACAGTTAGCCGTATAGATCATACCCCACCGTCAGTGGTGGCATTAGGTATGCGACCGTGGTATGATAGCATGTCACCCCGAGATAGGGTGATCGTGAGATCGATTCTTTGCGAGATACCATGACTTTATTGCCTTTTCGGGTTTCTACTGAGATTTGTAGGCGGGATGCTAGAGAGCATTGGCTACGATAAGGCGGTATTCCTTTGGCACCCATGAGTTGACTCTACTGCGGAGGAGTATGCACGTTTGACGATCTCGCGCCTTTAGCAGCGGACCTTGCGTGAATCTAGCTTTGGGAGACATGAGTAGAGGCGATTCATGACTCTCACGAGGATTGAGGCGCAGTGAGTAGTGCAGAGACGGTGACATCTAGCCATGTGATCTCCGGCGTTTTACGTATGATGATTTGGCTCAGAGGATAGCTATTCATGAAATTCCGGGGATTTCACCGCACCAGAGGACCATTGGCGTTTGGCCAAAGTTGATGTATTGCTGATGTGCGTACTATCGTATGTTTATATGCCACGATATATGGACGAGATAGACATTGGTGTTATTATGGTTATGAGAGCTCTTAGAGAGGGTCGCACCATTGTACCTATGATCGTAGCAGAGACCCTGCGGTCGGCATCCTATTGTTGCACGTATCCTAGAGGAGTGTTCACTGGGAGTTCGGTCATGTTGTACGTGTGGTTTATGTCACACTTGAGACCGGTTAGTACCTTTAGACAACATTGGTATTGCTTCTCCCATGACGTGGCCATGTCATACTCCTTTCAGCCATCGGAGTGTACAGATGCTCAGTCATGGTCCGCATTTTTGGCAGATATCAGAGATCCATTTAGCATATTGCCATGCTCGGGGTTTTGCTCACCATACAGCTTTATTACTCATGCTCCGGGCATGGACTTCCTCCCTCTGGCTGGATTGAGGGGTGTGACTACTTATCACCCACTGGCCGTGATGTCACAGTTCGACCAGTTCCAAGATTTTCATCCTTTCGAGGGGGCGATAGGTTAGCGTTCAGCTTCTCGATACCTCTCAGCAGAGGACCGATCTCGTGTATACGTTTGCTGGGATCAGTGTGAAATAGCTGCTTTTTCTGTCAGTCATCCCGGTTATTCTGCAGAGTACTCCGCATGGATGGAGACGGAGATTTTATCGGCTGCAACAGTATTTGCAGTACCGGAGAACAAGTTATATGATGTAGAGCCCATTGACAACTACATCGTGGAGGAGCCCACTGCTGGATTGCCAGCATTTCTTCCGGATTCTCCTAGTACTAGTACTTTTGTGATTCAGCACTCGGCATAGTACTTAGAGCAGAGTCCTCATCTGATGACCTTTGAGAGACATCAGGTTCGATCTATGATGTCGACTGCTCTTGATGTGAGGGACGCCGCTCTATTGGAGAGAGACGAGGCATTAGATCGCAGAGATGTCGCTGTTGTTGAGCGGGATGAGGCTATATCAGCCAGAGATGCAGTGATAGTTGAGCAGGATAGTGCCATATCTGCCCAGGATGTAGCCGTCATAGATAGTACTGTAGTGAGGTCCCTTACCACTGGCATGATCGCACAGATGAGCACATATATTGATGATCATATGATCACCATGCAGATGGCTAAAGATCTTTTGGGTCGTGTGGATATTCTCATGCAGGAGACCATAGCTTCGCCTCCGTCTTCTGAGAGGGACGCCATTTTGGGCTTGTTAGCTCGCATATACCCTGACTTGTAGATGAGCTTGTATTTGCCTACACAGACTAGCTTAGCCGTTTTTTCATATACAGTTCACATTGTATATATATCAAACATCATTATATATGATAGGGGAAATATATTTTTGGATCACTTCCCTTTTAGATATGCCCTGCTATTTGCTTGATATTTTTCTTTGCTTGTGGCTTGTGATCTTGATGTATTCTGAATTCCTCCTGGGTGGATGGACATTGAGTTCTCTGGATAGTTCAGAATGGATCATCGATCTATGTGTATCCCTACCATCTTTGGTGTCTTGGGAGTGATTTCTGGATGGAAATGTGGAGAGGAGTGTGGCTTTCCTCTCTGAGATTGACCGCACCACAGATGGTCGCCAGTACTTCTATTTAGGAGAAGCCTGGTTAATTCCACTTATTATGGATTGGTGTTGCTCTTCAAGGTATGACCGCAACTTAGATGGCTATCGAATCTCCTATTTGGTAGGAGTTCAGGTAATTCCATCCCTTTGGTCTGAAGCCAAACGAAATGTAATGTTTTGAAGGTTGATCCTAGTACCAGTTGACAAGGGTTTGTGTTTTGGTAGGGGGTGAGACCGCACCATGAATGGCTGCCTACGTACTCCTATTGAAGAGGAGATCAGGTATGCGTAGTTCAAACCAGGTGTAAGAGGTTCAACGCTGCATATTGCAGAAATGGTGTAAGAATGTTTTTGGTTGTTTTTATTTTTGTAAGGGTAGAAATGTTTTTGTTGTTTTTGTTTTATTGCGACCGGGCTTTGTAACATGGTTGCCTACGTACTCCTATTGAAAAGGAGATCAAGTCGACATAGTTCGCCCCTCAGGGCGAGAAGAAAAGCGTAGTTCCATCTGCAGGTCAGAGTGCGGGGAGAGAAAGTTTAATCCTAGGTTGAGGATAAACTGCAGGTCTGAGAAGTTTGATCCCATGTATGGGTAGTTAAACTGAAAATGCAAGAGGTTCAATCCGCGGTGGGATGACCTAAGTTGTAGGAACGTAAAGGAGAAAACCAGGCTGCTGGCTTGAAATGTAGGTTTCCCTGAGGGGCAAAGTGTAGAAAAGTTGTAGGTGGTAAAGGGTTAAAGAACCGGAATGACTGGTGATCTGCTAGTTCCACACCAGGATGTTTGTGAATTACTTCAGACATAATACCGTTTCACGGTGTCCGAGTTGATGAGTTGTGGAAATTCATCGCCGTCCATTTCTTGCAATCTGAGAGCGCCTCCTGTCAATACTTCCTTGACAATAAACGAGCCTTCCCAGTTAGAATCGAATTTTCCTTTAGCCTGATCTTGGTTGTCAAGAATCTTCTTCAAAACCAAGTCATGTTGTTTAAACTGCCGTAGCCGGACTTTTTTGTTGTAGGATCTGGCGATCCTTTCTTTGATATAATGACCATGGAAGATAGTCGCGGTTCGCCTTTCGTCTATTAGAGATAATTGGTGATACCTGTCTTGTACCCATTGGTCTCCATCCAACTGAGCGTCTATTAACACTCTGAGGGATTCCATTTCAACTTCTATGGGGAGCACTGCTTCCATCCCATAGGTTAACGCGTAGGGGGTTGCCCGGTGGAAATACGCATTGAGGTTACGTGAGGCTAATGAGTCGGAGGCAATAGGTTATGCCAATCTTTGTGGTTGGCGAACATCTTTGCATAATCTTCTTGATGTTTTTGTTAGCCGCTTCAATGAGACCAGATTCATCTTGATCGATAGATGACAGAGTTGAGATGTTAGATGTGGAATTTACTACATAATTCCTCCATCATTTTGTTGTCGAGGTTCTTGGTATTGTCTGACACAATAACCTTTGGTTGTCCATATCAACAAACGACATTGTTTCTGATGAAAATAATTATTACTTCTTTAGTAACCCTGGGGAAGGAGGCTGCTTCTACCCACTTGGTAAAGTAGTCGATCATGGTGAAGATAAATCGATGACCATTACTGGCTTTAGGCTCAATGGGCCCAATAACGTCCATTCCCCACATTGAGAAGGGCCAAGGTGAACTCATATTGTGGAGTTCCCGTGGAGGGACGTGTATAGCATTCCCATAAATCTGGCACTAATAGCATCTTTTGACGTGGTTGTTGCAATCAGATTTGAGAGATAGCCAATAATGTCTTGTCCTGAGGACTTTCTTGACAAGGAGGGGGCCACTCATGTGGGGGCCACAGACTCCGCCATGGATTTCATCCATAAGCCTTTGGGCTTGATCTTTGTCTAAACATCTTAGGAGACCTAGTCCTGTATCTCTTTTGTAGAGCGCATCTCCACTCAGGTAGAACTTCATATCAAGTCGATGGATCCGCCTTTTCTCAGTCGGGCTCGCCTCAGTGGGTGTAGATCCATCTCGTAGATATTCCTTGATATGCTGATACCAAGGATGTCGGATGGGTGGTAGCTCATCTGATACTTCTCCAACGTAACTCCCATAGGCTGGGGCCTTGTGCAGGGAAATCGCGATGCTCGGCAAGTGTTCCTTGTCTGATATGCAAATCAAGGAGGCCAAAGTTGCTAATGCGTCCGCGAAGTCATTCCTATTACGAGGAATGTGTAAGAAGGAGATTTCTTCGAACTCCAAAGCCCTCTTCAAAACCTGCCGATGGTAGGGCAGTAAATGTAGTTCCTTGGTTTGATAGATTCCGGTGGATTGTCTGATTACTAACTCCGAATATCCAAAGAGGCGGTTAATCTTCGATGCCCATTGAGCAGGCAAGTTTTAGCCCCATGAGGCGACCTTCATACTCGGTAGTATTGTTGGTGCGACATACTATAATTTGGACGGCAATGGGATCTTGCTCCCCGTGCGGATACTAGGCTGCTCCGGCTCGAACCTTCCATAATAATGACCCCATCAAAATACATCTTCCATGATTGGTGGCGTATCAATCTTGATGGTGTTGTTGCACTGTCATTACTCCTTCATCAGGGAAATATGTTTCCAAGGGTTCCAAATGCCCTGAAGGTGCGGCGGCCAGTTAATCCCCGATTCCTTGACCTTTGATGGACTTTTGAGTCACATATACGATGTCAAATTATTGTAGGATCAACTGCCATCTGGACAGTTGGCAATTTAACATTGGTTTGTTGAACACGTACTTGAGAGGATCCACGCGGGATATGAGATGGGTTGTGTGACCATGGAGGTAATACTGTAACCTCATGGAAGCCCATGCTAAAGCATAACATGTTTTTTCGATCAGAGTGTACTTGTGTTCACTGCTGCTGAACCTTTTGCTGAGGTAATAGATAGCTCGTTCTTGGCCTCTATCATCCCTCTATCCCAACATGTAGCCCATGGCATTGTCACTTATGGACAAGTATATAAATAGGGGAACATCATCCCTGGGTGGCACCAAAACGGGAGCTTTGACTAGCTATTTCTTGATTATAAGGAAGGCCTTCTGATGCTCATCATTCCATTTCATGCAGGAGTTCTTCCTTAATAGCTTGAAGATTGGCTCATAGGTTGCTGTGAGTTGGGAGATAAACCTGCTAATGAAGTTGATTCTTCACAAAAATCCCCGTATTTCCTTCTCTGTCTGAGGAATGGGCATTTCGGTGATGGCTTGGATTTTGCCATAATCCAGCTCAATCCCTTTGTGGCTGACTAGAAACCCTAGCAACTTGCCTGATTTAACGCAAAAGGCGCATTTAGCTGGATTCAACTTCAAGTTGTACTTATGCAACTTGTTGAACAACTTTCTGAGATGGTCTATATGGTCATCCTCCTTCTGGGACTTGACAATGATGTCATCCACGTATATCTCGATCTCTTTGTGCATTAAGTCGTGGAAAAGAGCCATCATAACTCGTTGATAGGTGGCCCCGGCATTGATGAGGCCGAATAACAACCGTCTATAGCAAAAAGTTCCCCAAGGAGTGATGAAAGCAGTTTTCTCACGATCCTCCTCAGCAACCATGATCTGATGATACCTCGCAAAGCAATCAGCAAAGGAGTACATGTCGTATTTCGTAGTATTGTCAATGAGAATGTGGATAAATGGCACGGGAAAGCTATCTTTTAAACAAGCTTTGTTCAAGTCCTGGTAATCCATGTAAACTCGCACCTTCCTTCCAGGTTTAGGTACAGGCACAATGTTGGATATCCACTCAGGATATGTAGACACCATTATGATGCCAGCTTGAAATTGTTTCACCATTTCTTCTTTCACCTTTAAACTCCATTCAGGTTTCAATCGCCTGAGCTTTTGCTTGACTGGCTTAAAATCCCTCTTTCATGGGAAGGCGATGAAGGACAATGTCAGTGGACAAACCCACCATGTCTTCATAAGACCATGCAAACACATCCTCGAAATGGGTTAATAGCGTAACCATGTCATTCCGTTGGTTTGGGGTAAGGTCTCTGTATTACTTTAGGGCTTTCTAAGGTTCCGAGATTGAAAGAAGTGGTTTGATCAAGGCTGGGTTTGGATTTGTCTTTGACCCATTCTTGAATTTCTAGAGGCACCTCAATGTCATCTTGTATATCCATCAAGGCTGAATTCATCTCTACATCAAAGGTACAATCCTTGTGTGGGAGAGGCATCGTATCAGCAAGTACAGGCACATCTAAATTCAAAGTCCTGAAACAAAATATGCTTTCACTTATTATATATGAAATGCGTTGATCATACACAGTGTTAGCATATACTGGCAAAACGAACTGCTAATATTGTACAGAAAAGTAAGCAATTATTATATCTACAGGGCAGAAAGAGTTTCTACCCGCTTTACCCTTGACGACCAATGCAAGGAATACTATTCCAATTGGCAAGAGCAAAGTCTGGGTGGACCGCAGTGATGGAGGGATTGTCATCGTCCTCCCTGTCCCGAATGATGGCCATTACATCCGGGCAATCATCGTCAGGGTGTATTTGTTGGTATGTTAAATCATGAATGATGATGCGTATACGACATCATTCGGATGACGTCTTCTTGATTCTTCGTTCCTCTTCTTCCGCTGCGGGATTTGGAACAAAGATTTCTTTTCCTTTCACCGATGCACAAGCTTGGGACATAATATAGCCATTACATTGTTTGGCACCTTCTACGGAGGTTGTGCGGACTCGAGTTTGAAGGCAAAGATGAACATACATGATTGAAGTGAAGGAATTTCTTTGATGTTTACGAGGATTCCGTGACTAGAAGCTGGCAGAATAGCCTAGCTTGACTATTCCACTTATGCAGCTAAGCGAATTGGGTACTTGATACGGCAATCTTTACCCAACCTTTGTCCGACTTTATGACCCAACGATATCATTTCTTGAGTGGCCGACATTACTTCGAAAAAAATCTTGGGTTCGGGCAATGGTGCTCCAATAGCATGGTATTGGGTGTTACTTATTTCCAAAGTATGAAAACTAACTAGTTCCACATCGGCATTAGCATTGATGAATGGCATGTCTTCGTGCTGAGGAATCTCCGGTTCAGCGTTGACTGTGACCAGGCTATTGTTGATGATGTATTTCAACTGTTGATGAAGAGTGGAGGGAACTGCCCCATCCATATGAATCCATGGTCGTCCCAAGAGCAAGTTGTATCCCGAATCTATCTTCAGCACATGGAAAGATACGCAGAATGTGTGAGGACCAATTTCGATTGGTAGCTCAATTACTCCGACCGAATTTCGCCGGGCACCATCAAAAGCCTTGATGATAGTATGGCTACAACGAATTCTGTTAAGATTGATATTCATCTTCACCAATGTAGAGTATGGACAGATATTCAGAGAGGAACCTCCATCTATTAAGACTCTAGCTACCATATATCCGGAGGACAAGACCGCAATGTGCAATGGTTTGCAATGACCGGTCCCTTCGGGTGGTATGTCATCATCAGTGAAGGATATCACATTGTTATTGAAAATGTGATCAACCTTATGTTAAAACTTTTCTGTAGCCACTGATGTCGGGAGATAGGCTTCTTCTAGAACCTTTAACAAGACCTTCCGGTGGTTCTCGGAAGTTAGGGCCAAGTCCAAAATTGATATTTGTTGTGGAGCTTCTTTCAAGCTTAAAACCACCGTAGCTTCATTATGACCCACAACGCGGAGGAATTTTTCAATCTTCTCCATGGGTATTTTCCCCTTTGACTTGGTGGTGGGCTTCATCACTCGATGGGGGAGATACAATGGATTTTCCTTCGACACTGCAACAGTTGTATATGAGGTGGATCCTTCACCTTCTCCATAATTCCATGGAACTGTGCGCAAGCTAACAATGGGATATTGTGCTCTGCACGACAAGTTGATTGGCTCGGGAGCGGCCACTTTCAAAGGATTGTTTCCTCCCTTGAGTTGAATTGTTGGCGTTGTGAGTAATGTATTAATCCCATTAGTTTCAGTGGATAAGACTGCTATCACACTCTTCCACTTGATAGGACCCGAATCCTCACTTTCCTGCAACACAGTATCATCGTCTGCTAGGCGCAGGACACCACTGTCGATTAGATTTTGAATAAAGTGGCGGAGTGCCCAACATTCTTCTGTGCTGTGACCACGAGACTGGGAGTGATATTGACATACTCCATCAGAGTTGTACCGTCCTTAATGGGGATTGATTGGAGGTAAAAGGGAACTGATCCTTTCTTCATTGATTAACATATGAAGAATTTCCTCCATAGGTTGGCCCATATAGGTGAATTCCCTTTTGTTGGCGAAATCTCGACGGGCTTTGGCATTTGCTCTCTTTGTCACTTTGTCTTCCAGCATTTCATTTTCTGAAAGTGATGAGGGAATATTCATGAAAATAGGTAGGAGACTGGCATGCTTAATTGATGAGTCATTTGATGCTAATAAGTCACCAATTCCACCAATTGCTCAATTTGTTTGCTGAGAGCTTTCATCTTTCGTTCCATTGTGAACTGGAACTTGGCATAATCACATATGTCATCACCATCTTTGAGGGTCTGGGAAGATTCATAGCTGAAGTTGGAACTCTGTCCATTGCTCCAATTAATCATGTTGACCTCTCCTTCTTTGTGTTGAGGAAGAGGGTTGTCTTGAACATGAGGCTGATCTGATTTGGTGACCACGATCTCTCCATTGTCTATCAGGTCCTGGATCTTGTGTTTCAAGGCCCAACAATCCTGAGTATCATGTCTAGGTGCCCCGGCATGATAAGCACATTTCCTAGCAGCATTGAAACCCCGTCCATTAGGGCTGGTTGGTGGAAGAAGATATGTAATTTTCTTCTGCGTTGTTAGAAGATTTAAGATGTTCTCGAGGGTATCCCCTAAGGGTGTAAACACTCGAGGGCGTTTGACTTCTCCACCTTTTGGTATTAGAGGGTTTGCAGACTGTGCTGGAAAGGGAGTGTAGTTTCTCCTTTGAATAGGCATGTTTTGATTGCGTTTTTGCCCCTGTAGTATCAGGGAACATCTTTTTCTTTATTTTTATTGACCCTCCGGGGGTTGTTCCCATAATTTCCAGATTGGATGTGATCCGCAACAACTTTGAGTGCAACTAGGTCTTGAATTTTTCCTGACTTCAATCCCATCTCAGCCATCTCCCCATGCTTGACCATTTCAGAAAATGGTTTGCTGATGCCGGCTAAAACTGTGACGCCCCCAAATCCGGGTATCTTCCAACCCAACAGATGGTGCTACACGGTGCTACAGTTCATATATACATTCAATTGAAATGCCTCAAAAGAACGGATATGTCTTATATATATATATCAAAATAATATTTACATACCCCAGGTTCTTTACAACCAATACATTATCTTTGTCGTAATATCAATATTATTCCTTACAAAACCTATACTATTACATAAGCAATCTACGGGTTCGCCTTTGCCTTCCCTTTATCCTTCTCACGGATCCATCGATGCATTACATCTTATTTGCATTCATATAGTTCAAGCAAGAGTGAGCCTAACTAGCTCAACAAGTACAACAATTCTAGTAAAATAGCATGCTTGAAACTTAGGAATCATATATCTTCAATAACTGGACAATAGTTACGAAGTACTATTGAGAATTCAAAATAGCACTTCTTTTCTTTTAAAACATTTTACAGCTACAATATTCAATAAAACATCAATCCTGGTTCAAGACTGTAAGCATTTCATAAGTACTTTGAAAAGGACATCCCAAGCACTAAGTCCAAGTAAGTCAAATTATAGCTAGCTTACGAGCACGTCTAGGTGATCAGCCTATAGTACTCTATGTTGATCAACACTACATTCATTAAACGTGTATACGTTTAAGTTGTGGCAACCTCACGTGCCTGTCGTTTGATGACAAAACAATTTGAGCATACACAATCTACCTTTGAAAACCACAACAATATTAGTTCGGTAAATCCTTATCAACACTTGATAGAATAACATAGCATACGTCTAGCCGAATGGATTGGCTTTAACATTACTCAAATACTAACTCATGTGAAAAATACATGAATCACAAAGACTTGCCCAGATCAAACTGGAACAAGGGTTAGAGTACTTGCCTTTAGCGTCTGCTACAATTTATAACACGTGCACTTTACGTCTTTAAGGTCTCTACATTAGATGATAGCATAACATAGAACATTAGGTCATGAATTATCATACATGGTTCTTAAAGAATCTTACCCTACTTCTCAATCTAATTACGCATTAGATTTGTTATTATCGGTTCCGGCTTTCCGTAAGATCATTTTTTCATTCATTTACAATTGATTTAACTAAACCCTAAGTGTACATACTTAAGGCTTAATTATGTCCTAACAATGTTTCATTATAATCCTTGTCCAATTGGTTATCAACTACTAACCATGTTCTAAATATAAACCTTCATTATTGTCTTGGTCTTGAGGTTGGTATTGTGGCCTTGACTTTTTTACTTGGTCTTGCGATGCTTGGCGTCACCTAATCTTTGCTAGTGAACTTCAAGCACTGTATTTGAGTCTTAATGTTAATGGCCGTGCTACGGCGCAACTCTCCAGAAGGTTATGGTCCTTTGGCGCGGCGGCAAGAGTTATTTGCCTTAGGCTGGCGCTACGGCGCCAACTCTGTGCACCAGAACTTTGAACAGATTTTTCAAAAGTTAAAATTTCCGAACTCGTAACTTCTTCGTTATAAGTCCAAATTGGCTCGTTCAAGAGCCTTTGGGTCACAATTTACGTAATCTATGCGTTCATTCAAGAATTTTATCAATTCAACTTTGTTTGCTAAAATTTCACCTATTAATCCATTTTTAACGAAAATGATAAGCGTTAAATGAGCGTTCAACGCTTCGTTCTTCTTCGTTCTAAGTCGGAATCGGCCATTTTGAGTCATGACTCTACAATGCCAAATATGACTTGTCTCCATTGAAAACCAATGTTTCAAATGTCAAACACAAAATACGACTTCCATTTCAAGAATTTCACGAATTCGACGACTATCGTCCAATCGTGTAAATTCCGGCGAAACCTCAATACTAATCATTCTAAGTGGATTTTAATCAGCATGTAGATATGACAAGTTACTTATTACACTAACTTATATTAAGATAGGTTTTGACTTATTCACACAAGTCAATGACTTGTTTAACTCATTAATTACAATTCTCATGCTTATGACAACATATGGAAATTCTTCATAAGTTCATCAACTTATTTAAGTTTAAGTTGCTTATTCAACTTATTCGGCTTAAGTCAATTGCTTATCAACTTCCATTATGTTCTTAGTATCTAAATTCATTAGATTACACTTCTCTTATCAACCTACCATGATAGAGATATAAGAGACAAGATCAATTACCTTTGATGATTACTTCAAAGTATCTAAATTGCTTTGGAAATCTACTAAGGAAATGTTAATCTCAAAGTGCTTATTGACTCTAACAAATAAGTTGTTTGAGAGAGAATTGTTGGATGAAATAACAAAATCCAAATGAATGAAAAGGCTTGCTATTTATAGAGCTTTCAAGGTTAGGGTAATTAGGTCATTAAATCATCCCACCTCCTTAAACTAATCTCCTTACTATTCATTGCTTGTTGCCCACAACTCTTATCCAATCCTTGGTCATTACTTAAAGTTCTTGTCCAACACATAACTTGTTTGCCCTTCAAGCTTACTCATGGGTTGCCCCATGGATCCTTCTTAGCTAATGGATCATGGTTTGGGCTTAATAATCAATCTAGCAAATTCTTTGTTGGGCTTGCACTATAATAGTTTGGGCTTCACCTTATTAATCACTTGGGCTTAGTATAAATCCAATATAGGTTTACACCTTATAGCTTATGAACTTGTATTTTATGCAAAGTTACATTAGTTCTTTTCATTAGGTTTTAATACCTATATTCCCAAATTAAGTCCGCATGCGAATTATTGCATTTTCCATACTTAGATTATTATTACATAATCCATCTCGCCTTGAAATTCTAACGTTACATATTTCTCGGAAGTTCAAAAATAATTCCCAAGCGATAATTGGTGAATAGTGTTTTTCGTAAATGTTCTCGAAAAATACTTATTTTTGTCTTGGAAATTCAAACACTTTAATTTATTCACTTGGTTGAAATACTACGATCTTCCGATATTTCTAGGTTATAGAACAACATACATCTTATTAACACATATAATAACAAATAATATTATTCTATTCATTATTTAATTCTTTCAAATATTTTTACAAATGATCCGAATTTCTCGGGCATTACATTCTTCCCCGCTTATAAAGATTTTGTCCCCAGAATCTCGCCCTATATCACTCAAACAAAAGAGGATAATTCTTTCTCATCCTTTCTTCAAGTTCCCACGTTGCTTCTTCCACATCGTGGTTCTTCCATAACACCTTTACTGATGATATTACCTTGTTTCGCAGAACATGCTCTTTTATATCAATGATTTGAATCGGCATCTCTTCATAAGTTAAATCTTTCTCGATTTGAATAGGTTCAAATTCTATCACGTGCTTGTAATCCGGTTTGTAAGAACGTAGCACTGAAACATGGAATACATTATGTATTCGCTCTAGGTCTGGAGGTAACCCTACCCTATAAGCTACCTCACCTACCCGTTCTAATACCTCAAAAGGTCCTATAAACCTTGGGCTTAGTTTTCCCTTGTTTCCAAAGCGTATCTTTACTTTCTAGGGAGATACCTTTAGAAATACGTACGAGCCTACCTCAAACTCCCTATTCTCTCGATGTAAGTCTGCATATTTCTTCTGTATGTCTTGAGCTGTGACAAGACGCATACGTATCAACTTTACCACTTCTGCTATTTGTTGCGCTAATTCTAGTCCTAACATTCGACGTTCTCCCACTTCATCCCAATACAATGGCGTTCTACATTTCCTTCCATACAAAGCTTCATACGGCGGCATACCTATACTTGCATGATAACTGTTGTCATACGCAAATTCGACTAATGGTAGATGATCATCCCAACTACCCTTGAAATCCATGACGCAAGATCTCAACATATCTTCTAACGTCTAAATTGTCCTCTCGTTTCATCCATTTGTTTGTGGATGATATGTCGTACTCAACTTCAAGCTGCGTCCCCCATTTGTTCTTGAAGACTTCTCCAAAAGTTCGGCGTGAATCGTGGATCACGATCTGACACTATCGAAATAGGTGCTCCATGTCTGGAAATAATTTCCTTAACATAGAGTGTAGCTAACTGATCTAAGTTATACTTAATTCGAATTGGCAAAAAGTGAGCCAACTTCGTCAACCGATCCACTAATACCCAAATTGCATCATACCCCTTCTGAGTCGATGGAAGTCCCACCACAAAGTCCATCGTGATATGCTCCCACTTCCACTCCAGAATCTCCAATGACTGTAACAAGCCACTTGGTCGTTGATGTTCGGCTTTAACTCTTTGACAAGTCAAACATTTACTCACATACTCAGCTATTTCTCGTTTCATGTTCGGCCACCAAAAATTCTATCGCTGGTCTTGATACATCTTAGTGCTACTAGGATGAATCAAGTACCTCGAACTATGAGCCTCTTGTAAAACTTGCTTTTTTAATTCTGTCTCCTTCGGAACCCAAATTTTCCCTCAAATCTAAATTATCCCTCATTATCAAGAGTAAACCTAATATCTTTTTTAGTGGTTAACCGTTCCTTCATCTGATCACACTCATCGTTTTTGAGCTGCACCTCCTTGACTCTCTCTACGATAGTAGATTGAATCTCTGCCGCAAAAAGTCTCTGCTCCGTCTCACTTGGCAACTTTATCTCCAACTCCATCCTAGCCATCTCTGTTATTAACTCAGTTTGAGCTGTTAGCAAAGACAACTTCTCCCTACCCTTTCTACTCAAGGCGTCGGCCACTACATTGGCTTTTCCAGGGTGATACAGGATTTCATATTCATAATCCTTTATCAACTCCAGCCATCTCCTCTGTCTCATATTCAACTCCTTCTGTGTGAAGATATATTTCAGACTTTTATGGTCCGTGTATATCTCACACTTTTCCCCATAAAGATAATGTCGCCATATCTTTAAAAGCAAACACCACTGCCATGGCCGATTCGGATCATGAGTAGGGTAAACTTTCTCATAATCCTTCAATTGCCTAGATGCATATGCAATGACTTTGCCATCTTTGCATGAGCACCAACCCAGATCCTTTATGCGAAGCATCGCTATAAACTACTGAAATTTCCTATGTCGTCGGGAAATGACAAAAAGCAGTGCTTCACTCAACTTCTTCTTGGTTCTTGAAAACTATTTTCGCATTTCTCGATCCATACGTACTTCACCGTCTTCCTCGTCAAATTAGTCGATTGAGTAGCTATCTTTGAAAAAAAGTCCGTATGCTTAACCTGAAACTCACACCTCGTTTCGGGTTTTCGGTTGTTCCCAATTCATCACGGCTTCCACCTTCGCTGGATCTACTGAAATCACCTCATGGTCAATAACATGACCTAAAAACTGTACCCGCTCTAACCAAAATTCACACTTAGTGAACTTCTCATATAACTTCTCCTTTCTTAATGTCTCTAACACCATTCTTAGGTGTTCAGCATGATCTTCTAGCATCTTAGAGTAGACTAGAATATCATTAATAAACACCACGACGAACTTGTCCAAATATTGTTTGAACACCCTGTTCATCATGTCCATAAATGCAGCAAGTGCATTAGTCAACCCAAATGACATCACTAGAAACTCGTAATGACCATAACGAGTCATGAATGCTATCTTTGGCACATCTTCATTCCTAACCTTCAGCTGATGATACCCCGTCCTTAAATCTATTTTGGAACCCCCTTTAACTGATCAAAAAGATCATCGATCCTGGGCAACGGATACTTATTCTTTATTGTTAACTTGTTCAACTCTCGGTAGTCGATACAAAGTCTCAATGATTCTTCCTTCTTATTGACAAATAATACCGGTGCTCCCCACGGCAAAACGCTCGGTTGAATGTACTTTCTGTCCAACAATTCTTGCAGCTATACCATCAATTCCTTCATCTCCACCGGCGCCACGCGATACGGTGCCCTGGAAACTGGTGTCGCTCTTGGCACAATGTCTATTACGAACTCGGTCTCCCTATCTGGTGGAAGACCCGGTAACTCGCTTGGAAATACATCTATGAACTCACTCATTATAGGTATTTGTTCCATTGTCGCTCCCACTCTCTGGGTATCAACCACATGACACAAATAGCCTACACACCCCTTCCTCAATAATTTCGTAGTTTGTGTCATGGTAAGACAACATGAACGTCCCGGCGATTTATTCCCGTAAAATATTATATGAGATTGATTTGATGTTTTAATACTAACGCATTTCTTTTGACAATCTATAATTGCCCCATGATTTATCAACCAATCCATTTCGAGAATTACATCAAATTCTCTAACCTTATCGATGTCGATCTCTAGATAATTTACAACCTCTAATATTTACGCAACAACTCCTATGAATATCTTCAACAAGAATTATCTCTTCATTTGCTACCTTAATGTTCAAAGGTATAAGCAACTTTTCGGGAAGTAATTCTAGTCGTTTAGCAAAATCACATGCGATAAACGAACAAGTAGCACCCGAGTCAAACATCACGTATGCATTTAAGTTGTTGATCGGAATAATACCTGCGACTACGTCCCCCGAGGCTATCGCGTCTTAGATGTTCATATTAAAGGTACGGGCCATCGGCCTACCCGGCTGCGCTGGACCCCCAATAGTTAACTTACCACTATTGGCGCCCTTATTCCCGTCCGTCCCCTTCTTCGGGCAGTTCTTTGTCATGTGGTCCGTTGACCCACATACACCCATGATTCTTCTTCGGGCTTGGACAGTTTAGTGCAATATGCCCCTCCTGTCCGCAGTTATAACACACGGCCTTACCCTTGAGGCAGACTCTGGGTGAGTCTTCCATGAGTCTTCTGAGGCCTCCATCCTCCTCTTAGTGTCTCCTTGTTTCTCTCCAGTATTCCCCGAGCTGACTACCTTCCTTTTATACCCTTTGCCACTCCCGCTGGCACCTTCAATCTTCACTCCTCCATCCACCTTCCCCTTGCTTTTCTTATCCTTGTGGTATTGGCTCAATGCCTCGCCACCACCTTTGGCAATTATTGCCTTCTCTAACACAACCCCAAAAGAAGTACTCTGGAATACAAAGATATGATTATAGAGCCTGGGTTTCAAGCCTTGCTCGAATCATCGAGCTTTCCTCACTTCGGTATCCACTTGATGTGGAGCGAACCTTGACAGTTCATTAAACTTGGCGGCATACTGGGGAACCGTCATGTCCCCTTGTTTCAAATCTAAAAACTGCATCTCCATCCTTCCCTGCATACTCGCGGGAAAGTAGTTCTAGTAGAATATTTCCTTGAACCTCACCCATGTTATCACATCTATTCCGGCCCTCGCCTGATTGGCTTCCCACCAAAAGTTGGCCTCTCCCTTCATCATGTAGTTTGCAAAAGCAACCTTTTGGGTCTCGTTGACAATTGCTATCATAAATTCCTTCTCTATCTCCCTCACCCACGTTTGAGCTTCAATAGGGTCCGTAGTTCCTTTGAACTCCGGCGGACCCATACTATTAAAGTCCTTAAATGTAGTAGCTCGTACTACACAAGGATTCACAGGGATATTAGCCCCAGTTTGGTTAAAAGCTGCGGTTAAAAGGTTCAAAAATTCTTGCATGGGGTTAACCGGACCTCCCTACGGTTGATTCGTGTTCGCACCTTGGGTACGTGGTACT
Organism: Panax quinquefolius; assembly: GCA_020205615.1. NCBI lineage: Eukaryota > Viridiplantae > Streptophyta > Magnoliopsida > Apiales > Araliaceae > Panax > Panax quinquefolius. Next base: position 23,053,628 of record CM035174.1, on the reverse strand, counting down.
CTTCTTGGTGGCATTTTGTTGTTACAATAACCACATATTTCGTTATTATCCATTTCCTGTCAGTTAGTTATCATTCAATGCTAAACAATAACTTAAACATTCATTATTCAACATTTTTTGAAAATGAAAACTTATATTTATTCATTGTAGTATAATACTACATCGGTTATAGAACACAGCCTAAGCTGGATACATTACTCTCCTGCTATTGCTTTCCAAAAATTGGGAATTTACAAAAGACTACCCTTGATTATACAAAAGAGGGCTTTACGTCACTACTACATACACAAATATGTACATACTTAACTACTCTAACAACTACTCGATCATATCTGCCTTAAGGCATTCTCGAAATCTGCCTTGGCAAGACTGGTAATAATATCACGGCTGATAGTATGTTGTGTCTGCCCTATCTCTATAGGATACCCAGCTACCTGCAACTGGAAGTCATCATGAGAACTCCTATGAATATAGGACATTCTCACTATCTTTTATTTCTTGGTCTTTAGCTCGCTCCTAAGCTCAAAGACCTCCTGCTTCAGCTCATGGACCTTATCCTTAGCCAAAACTCTCTCGTCATGTTCATGTTCCCACATGGACTCCACGTCCGTCTTGTCCTCTATAACCGCTTGGAGCTCTGCCTTCAGCTCCTTGACCTCCCCGACGATAATAATATCGTTCCTATCTATCGGCGGCATGAACGGTGACATCATCGACTCTCACGGAGTTATCTCTGCGCTATTGCTCTCTTGGGTTAAAGGACACTTTCAACTTCATCTTCTTCTTCTATCATGCAGTAAAAAATCTGGACATGAGGTCAAAGCTTTGAGTCTCAGACTCCACCACAACTATCTCAGGATCTCCTGCTATGTGGTTCGGTATGATTTCTATCTGGTTTACTGAACCTTCGCTGACTACCTGTACATCTCTATTTTCACCTGACATCTACAATAACACAAAAGTTGATTAGTAAATGTCAGTATAATAAAACACATAACATATATGATGCATTTTTATAAGGTTAACTTCCATCTTTTATTCTTTGACTTTTCTTAAGGTTATGACTTAAGGTTTTATTTCCCCCCCTTAAGTTTTATAACCTATTGCTTTGATACCAACCTGTGACGCCCCCAAATCCGGGTATCTTCCAACCCGACAGATGGTGCTACACGGTGCTCCAGTTCACATATACATTCAATTGAAATGCCTCAAAAGAACGAATATATCATATATATATATATATATATATATATATATATATATCAAAAGAATATTTACATACCCCAGGTTCTTTACAACCAATACATTGTCTTTGTCATAATATCAATATTATTCCTTACAAAACCTATACTATTACATAAGCAATCTACGGGTTCACCTTTGCCTTCCCTTTATCCTCGTCGGATCCATCGGTCCATTCTATCTTAGCTGCATTCATATAGTTCAAGCAAGAATGAGCCTAACTAGCTCAACAAGTACAACAATTCTAGTAAAATAGCATGCTTGAAACTTAGGAATCGTATATCTTCAATAACTGGACAATAGTTATGAAATACTATTGAGAATTCAAAATAGCACTTCTTTTCATTCAAAACGTTTTACAGCTATAATATTTAATAAAACATCAATTCTGGTTCAAGACCGTAAGCATTTCATAAGTACTTTGAAAAGGACATCCCGGCACTAAGTCCGTAAGTCCGGTATAGCTTACGAGCACATCTAGGTGATCAACCTATAGTACTCTATGTTGATCAACACTACTTTCATTAAATGTGTATACGTTTTAAGTTGTGGCAACCTCACGTGCCTGTCGTTTGATGACAAAACAATTTGAGCATACACAATCTACCTTTGAAAACCACAACAATATTAGTTCGGTAAATCCTTATCAACACTTGATAGAATAACATAGCATACGTCTAGAAGAAAGGATTGGCTTTAACATTACTCAAATACTAACTCATGTGAAGAATACATGAATCACAAAGACTTGCCTAGATCGAACTAGAACAAGGGTTAGAGTACTTGCCTTTAGCGTCTGCGACAATTTATAACACATGCACTTTACGTCTTTAAGGTCTCTACATTAGATGATAGCATAACATAGAACATTAGGTCATGAATGATCATACATGGTTCTTAAAGAATCTTACCCTACTTCTCAATCTAATTACGTATTAGATTTGTTATTATCGGTTTTGGCTTTCCGTAAGATCATTCTTTCATTCATTTACAATTGATTTAACTAAACCCTAAGTGTTCATACTTAAGGCTTAATTATGTCTTAACAATGTTTTATTATAATCCTTGTCCAATTGGTTATCAACTACTAACCATGTTCTATATATAAACCTTCATTATTGTCTTGGTCTTGAAATTTGAAATTTGCGGTACTGGGTTTTTACTTGGTGTTGCGTATTCATGGCATCACCTATCTTTGCTAGAACCGGACTCGGTACTGTTGCGCATGAGTCTTAGTGTTAATAATTTCGTTTCTTGATGCGACTATCTAGAAGGTTATGGTCACTTTGGCTCTACGGCGCGAGTTATTTGCCTTGAAATTTTGTATGCATGGCGCCACTCTTCGTGCACCGAAACTTTGAACAAATTTTTCAAAAGTTGAAATTCCCGGACTCGTAACTTCTTCGTTATAAGTCCGAATTGGCTCGTTCAAGAGCCTACGGGTCACAATTTACGTACTCTATGCGTTCATTCAAGAATTTTATCTATTCAACTTTGTTTGCTAAAGTTTCACCTATTAATCCATTTTTAACGAAAACGATAAACGTTTGTGAACGTTCAACGCTCGTTTCTTCGTTCTAAGTCGGAATCTGGCCATTTTTGAGTCTGCAACTCTACAATGCCAAATATGACTTGTCTCCATCGAAAACCAATGTTTCCAATGTCAAACACAAAATACGACTTCCATTCCTAGAATTTCACGAATTAAGCGACTATCGTCGATCGTGTAAATTTACAGCGAAACCTCAATACTAATCATTCTAAGTGGATTTTAATCAACATGTAGATATTATAAGTTACTTATTACACTAACTTATATTAAGATAGGTTTTGACTTATTCACAAAAGTCAATGACTTGTTTAACTCATTAACTACAATTCTCATACTTATGACAACATATGGAAATTCTTCATAAGTTCATCAACTTATTTAAGTTCAAGTTGCTTATTCAACTTATTCGGCTTAAGTCCATTGCTTATCAACTTCCCTTATGTTCTTAGTATCTAAATTCATTAGATTACACTTCTCTTATCAACCTACCATGATAGAGATATAAGAGACAAGATCAATTACCTTTGATGATTACTTCAAAGTATCTAAATTGCTTTGGAAATCTACTAAGGAAATGTTAATCTCAAAGTGCTTATTGACTCTAACAAATAAGTTGTTTGAGAGAGAATTGTTGGATGAAATAACAAAATCCAAATGAATGAAAAGGCTTGCTATGTATAGAGCTTTCAAGGTTAGGGTAATTAGGTCATTAAATCATCCCACCTCCTTAAACTAACCTCCTTACTATTCATTGCTTGTTGCCCACAACTCTTATCCATTCCTTGGTCATTACTTTGAGTTCTTGTCAAACACATAACTTGTTTGCCCATCAAGCTTACTCATGGGTTGCCCCATGGATCCTTCTTAGCTAATGGATCATGGTTTGGGCTTAATAATCAATCTAGCAAATTCTTTGTTGGGCTTGCACTATAATAGTTTGGGCTTCACCTTATTAATCACTTGGGCTTAGTATAAATCCTACATAGGTTTACACCTTATAGCTTATGGACTTGTATTTTATGCAAAGTTACATTAATTCTTTTCATTAGGTTTTAATACCTATATTCCCAAATTAAGTCCGCATGCGAATTATTGCATTTTCCATACTTAGATTATTATTACATAATCCATCTCGCCTTGAAATTCTAACGTTACGTATTTCTCGGAAGTTCAAAAATAATTCCCGAGCGATAATTTATGAATAGTGTTTTTCGTAAACGTTCTCAGAAAATACTTATTTTTGTCTTGAAAATTCAAACACTTTAATTTATTCACATGGTTCAAATACTACGATCTTCCGATATTTCTAGGTTACAGAACGACATACATCTTATTAACACATATAATAACAAATAATATTATTTTATTCGTTATTTAATTCTTTCAAATATTTTTACAAAGGATCCGAATTTCTCGGACGTTACAAAAACACTCTCATAGAAGGGAGCTTCTTGTATGTATATGAAAGTCATGACCATTTCTGATTCTGTCATGGCAGGACTAACTTGGGCAGCCAGGCGTTTCCACCTCTGAGCATACTCTCTGATAGACTCGCTAGACTGTTTCTGGATCTTGGTAATTTGATACCGATCAGGAGTCATCTGAGTTTGAAAGCTGTATTGAGTGAGGAAGGCATGTGCTAGCTCTTCCCAGCTATGGATTTTGGAGTTGTCTAATCTTTTGTACCACGAACAGGCTTCTCCAGTTAGACTATTTTGGAATAATTGCATTCTGAGCTTTTCGTCCTCTGCATAAGATCCAAGTTCTCCAATAAACACTTTTAAATGTGTGTAAGGATCTCCTAACCCGTCATATTTTTCAAAGTCATGAGTTTTAAATTTTTCTAGGTAATGAACACCAGGAAAAATACAAAGATCAGCATATGAAACACTCCCGTGTGTTCTAATTCCCTTGATAGCACGAAGGGTCTCTTCCATTTGGAGGACTTTTTTTTTTATGTCACCAGTGTCTGGATCTCCAGTGGGATGGGCAGCATCAAGAGTTTTGTTGGTTGTATCCAACTGTGGTTCAGGTATAGTAATGACCGGGATTCCCCATTGGATGGAGGATTCAGCATGTACGGGTATTTTCTGACCCTGTGTAGACTAGTGTAATTCTTTTAGTAGAACAACCAAGTCTGTAATCTGTTTGCTTAATCCGTGAATTTTCATGAAGCTGGATTATGTTGATGCGGTGGGATAGCGACATGATTATTCTTGGCTTTGTTGCCTTTTGGACTTTGAACGGGTAGTAGGTCCGATTGATTCCCTGCGAAAGACTTGCATAGTTTAGTCTTTAGGGGATGTATATAATAACATGTTATGTGATGTATCCATTTTAGGAATTTTTATCCTGCACAATGGATGTCAGCTATTTGTAGCATGTATGTGTACACATTTCTTCATATTTCTCATTACAAGGAGATAGATATGGACTAAAATTAAAAGTAATTGTGTTTACAAGTAATTGAAATGAGAGCATGAAGAGACCTTCCTCTGTTTTGGGTTTATCAGAGGCTGACCTATCTTAGGTTACTCTCACGGCTTTTTGGCATGAAGGTTTGCAAATCATCGCAATCTACTTGACGGGAAGTTAATTCAGTCTTTCAACTGGAGCGAATTTGGGTGGTGCCTTTCCTGAGCCTCGGAGAATTAGTCTTCTCACGAGTCCAGTAATCAAACACCGAAGGGATAGCCTCCTGGTGGAGGGACCACACAACATACATTCACATACATTGCGTCTCACCGCATGAAAAATGATGACATGTGCGAAGCACTAATATCACAGGCAGATATGGTGTGAAGCACTAATATCACAAGCAGTTATGGTGCGAAGCACTAAGTGCAATAATGAAATGCATTCGTACACATTCATCAAATGTAAATGCAACATCCACACACAAACAGATAACAGTTTTTAAAATATTGTAATAGCGGCTTAAGTCCTCTTCTTTGAGTCCCAATGAGAGTCATTTTGTCGACGTCGGGATTTTGGTTGTCCCTTTCGTTACTTGTTCTTTAGTGTTCTCATTTTAGGTGAGATTTGTTTGAAAAAACAAGTGAAAAAGGTTCGACATGTATAATGTGGACGATGGACTATTAAGAGTCGCCAGTTGGTTTTTTAAATGGTTATACCAACATAACCGAGAAAAGGTTTGCACATTGACCCAGTGATGTGACACTGATATACGGGTCGGTGAAACCGAGATTCATTTAGGGTCCGGGGACTTGGTTATGCGGGGTAAAGGTGTTAGGCACCCCCCGACATCCGTGTTACCACGGTGACCGCCTCTTTCCAAGAAACCATTATCTGAATGTGTGTGTGTGTGGGTCAATGTGCTGTTATTTGGAAGTAGTGCGAGGCCTCGTTCGCACCTATATACACATGGTTTGAATTTATATAAAAATTCAATTTTTATAAAAGAGGTTTTTCAAACCCTGATGCTCAATAGTAATTGAGAGCTTTTACACTCCTGTTTTATTAAGTGATCGGCTTGATTAATTTTATTTGACGGATGCAAGGCATCCGTACAAAAATAATATACAAAAATAATGTCGACTTCCTCGTGGGTATGAAAACCATCTGAGGAAATTAATACATCGCAGGATAATTTACAAGCTGCGTACAGCTGAAAATGTCCATCACGGGAACCGAATCTAGATCCAATGGGATGAATCTGTGATCACATGATTTCTAGGCGCACAAAATGCTGCAATTCGTATGAAAGCAATAAGCAGGTATATATATATAAAAGCTGTAAATATATATATACAGACATGATCACCAACCACGAAGCACCTCCACGGGGGATTAGAAATGTAAATAAAGCCGTAAGAGTGATCAACTGCCACGAAGGAAACTCCAGGCAGGACGAAAATAAATATACATATATATATAAGCAATAAACGCACCAGATGTAAAATCTAGGCTCATCGAACAGAGTTCGACCACAATTCATATATATATATATTGTTAGGTTTGTAATATTCATGAACGCAATCAAATTGCAAAAATAAGCGGAAACGTGTAAAAATCAGAGTTTTAAAATTTTACAAACCATATACCCGGATCACCCTTTATGCACAATTATTAATTAAATGAAAAGATAAAGAATAAAATTATACCCTTGAAAATCGAGCTTCCTCAGGTACAAGTTCACCTCCAAATCCTTTCGCGTTCAACTTGAATTCACCGGGTTTGGTTCCTTCCTTTGATCAACGTTAGCCACCCAAGTGTTTGGCCTCTAGAGGTGATCCACCAAGGAAGAAGAAGAATTCAAGAAGATGGGTGTTTGGCTAAACCCTAGTTTTTTTATCTCTATAGAAAAAGAGCGTACTCTCCAACTTTTGGAATAACGTATCTCTCTTGATATCTGATATAAGACTCCTCTTATAAAGATATCAGGTAACCTTATTTAATAAAATAAGATATTATTTATTTAATTAAACTCTTTTAATTAAATGGGCTCCCTAATCTTATTAGGGATAATTAATTAAACTCCTTTAACTAATTTTCCCTCCTAATCCTATTAGGAATAAATGAGAGTACTTATATTAAATTAATTTCTAAACTCTTTTAGAAATTAAAATAATAATAATAATTGTAATAATATTAATAAGACTCCTCTTATTAATTTATATTTAATATTTCTATAATATTAAATAATTAATATTAAGCTATTTAATTTATTCTATCACCATAGATTAAATTAAATATACATAAATATATTATTACGATTATGCCATTAACTTCTTAAATAATTATTCTTCCTTTTATGGTGTGTGTCCTTTTAGGTTCTCCATATTAAACCGGTTGTGAATAAATCAATTAGAACAATTCTAATCTTATTTAAATAAATAAATTAAACAATTAATTTATTTAAATAAATAATATTTATTCTACAATAGGGATAAGCCTCCTAGCGATCAACGACTTTCCAGATAATATAGATTTCAACATTAATCATAAAAGAACCTTTGAGTAAATAGTTACTGCATGCAATTCAATCCATCCACCATACTGAGGTCCCAATTAAATATAAGACATGGAATTCTTGTCAAGTCTTATTTTATTTAATTATATGTATTTCGACTCTTAAATGCATAACTCCAAATAATGCAAATTAGAAACTCCTTTCTAATTTCATTACGCCTTTGCCAAGGACTCTTTGGGTTGTCATTTATCGAATCACATAGGACATTTCTCTTCTTTTAATAGAAGTGGTAGATTCTTTATTGATCATACATTATCTCCATGTACAACTTATTATACCCAAGCATACCCTTTGATATACCCTAAGGGTCTTAAGGAATAAGTCAAAGTATAACTCATCATACACAAGATACTATGATGATCTCAAGTCCAAGGATCACTTGTACTACTATCATCGCAGAATTCCTATTGTGAGCAAGTAAAACTCCATTAGGTATTCCTTAGCGAGCTATGTTCAGTGAACTTATTCTCTAATAAGCACCTACATACTTGCTTTAGTGTCTCCACACAAATGATCATGAGATCAATCATCCTCATCCAATGAGCAAGCAACGTATGTACCAATCTATCTAGATTCACTAATCCCCAATTTAGTAATCCAACGATTGGGAACTATTTTAGTTTTAAGCTTTCTAAGAATTTAGATCTCATTAGAATGATCATCACTATTATTCTAAAAGCATTGCTTAAAACTATGGGTTTATCACATATTATAAAACAACATCATGTAGATAATTAAAAGCCTTTAATAAATTAATACTTTTTATTAATAAATGAATAAGATTGTTACAAAGTATATGCTTTATCATCAAACATGATTGGCTTGTGTGCATACTACTTTCAATCTCCCACTTGCACTAAAGTCAATCGTCATGGTATCTCATACTCTTCTTCTCTAAGTGACGATTATCCTGCTGTTGGATAAGCTTTAGTTAATGGATATGTAATGTTGTTCATGAGATTCCACTATCTCTATAGTGATTTCCCAACTTTCAATGATTCTAATAATCAAATGAAAGTGCCACAACACATGTTTCGATCCAAGATGAGACTTAGGAACTATTCCTATTTCAGAATGAACTTTAATCCAAACAATCAACTTGCGACTTCATTTATAGCTATATACTTTGTCTTTATCACTAAACCGAAACTCTTTGATGTTTGGAACCTTTCAATTCAACTTTGCACCTTTGTTTAAGATAACGCTTTACCTTAAAGTGGATTTTTCTCGTCATCTTGGTGCCGTCGAAAAACTTGAGTCTGTTAAGCCCTCTAGTTTTAATTTAGACCCACCATGAATATGATCACATTCTTAGTCTTGGGTTAAGCACATTAAGATGTTTTTCAACGACTCATAGTGAACTTCTCCATAATACGACCGATCAACATCAGTCTCGTACATTTCATTGCATACATGATTGTCACTCATGCGACCTCTCTTTTCGAGAGTGCGTGGGGACTATTAAGAGATACACTCCATAGCTCATCGACATGAGACATCTCTTGGAGTTTGCCATGCTAAACGACTTTAGCATCAAATGAATATCGTTCCTTGGGTTAAGTCGAGCATCCTCTTAAATCTATCTATATAGATTTATATCCCCAATTAAGATACTCTTTCAAATCATTCATGGAGGAATGTTTAGACAACTTTATCTTTCTTGATTGTAGCATTGGTATGTCATTCCTTATCCGTAGTATATCAACATATAGTACTAGGAATGTCATGATGCTCCCAATCGACCCTTTTGTACACACTAGGTTCATTCTTATTTTGATAAAATCAAACTCTTTTGATTGCCTCATCAAAACGAATGTTCCATATTTGAGAAACTTGCTTCAATCCATTTCTCTCGAAGTGTCTACAACACTTACCTCATCGTATGTAATCGGATCATCATCTTACATGATGTGTACCTCATCATCATCATCTATGATGAATCCATACTTCCCTGGTATCTTCGGTACTATTCCAGATTTATGATTCGGTTGTGGTACAATAGGTCTATCTATAGGTTCCTCTTATTTAACTTATAGTGTTTTGTGGTTCTTGAACTCTTCAAGATCTATTATCCTCCCACTAGCCCCTTCAATAATAAACACCTTTATCTTAGAAGGCAACGTGTTTCGCAACAAACACCTTTTGCTAAGTAGGATTATAGAACATATACCCTAAACTTACTTTAGGATGTCCCACAAATTGTACTTGTCAAATCTTGTCCCAAGCTTATCCTTTGAAACATTTTCATATAAGTTGGGCAACCCCTTAACTTAACATACTTAAGATTAGGAATCCTCCCTGTCCATAACTTTTATGGAGTCTTGGGGCCGGATTTTGAGGTTACCTTTTCCGTAGATATACAACCATTTCTAGGACATGACCCTAGAAGAATACTGGAATGTCGGTAAAATCATTATGGACCGCACCATATCCAACAAGGTACGATTTTTCCTTTCAGATACATCAATCAATTATTACGTATCATGAGGTGTCCATTATGAGAAAAACCATTTGAGATGATCTAGAAACTTATTGCACAAGTATTTCTTCCTTGATCTAATCAAAGAATCTTAATACTTTGCCAATTTGTTTCACTTCTGAATTCTTTGAACCTTTCAAATAATTCACACTTGTATTTCAACAAATACATACATTTAACTCTTTGAATGATCATCTCCTTTTCTTATACTAGTTTGTTCAATTTACAAAATAATTTTTCACATGAAGTCAAGTATACAAAATCCATTAAGTAATCTTTCAGTTCTATACGAAACATTATTATTATAAATAGAACAACAATTGTTCTTAATTATAATACCAAAATTTTATTGTCCAACAATAAAATAGAAATAATGTTTCTAACAAGAATTGGAATACAATAACAACTTATTGACTTAATAGATTTGCCCGTAGGCGGTCTTTAAACTATAAGTTTCTATAGCTAATGCAAAGCAACCTTTGCTTCATTTTCCACATAGAATTACTTCTATTTGTTTAGCTTTTCTTACGCTTGGTCCCTTCATAAATCTATATTTATGATAACCAAAGTCGGTATCCAATACCCAAGTAGAACCTTGACTTAAAGAAAAATTTATTTTAAATCATGAACAAATTTGTATTTATAATAGAAACTTCACTAAGCTTCTTTGGTTAGCCTCTCGCGAAGAGCTTCTTCTTGCAGTTTCTTTCCGATGTCAGGCTTATTGTAGTGGAAGCAAACTCCTTTGCTATCCGTGATCGATTTTGTTCTTATTATCCTTTGTTTTGACTTTCTATATACCTTCTTTGAATCGTTCTTCTTTTGAGGAAGATCCTTTGGCCCCTACCGAAGAAGACATGGTCTTTCTTGGTTGAAAAGTGACTCTCATCATTTTTCAACATGTTAAGCAAATCAACGAAGGCGATATCTAGCTTGTTTATATGAAAAATTCACAACAATTGTGAAAGGAGTCAGGGAGTGAGTGCAAGATCAAATCTTGGCTCAACTCTCCATCCATGACAAAACCGGTTGTCTAATTGATCAATTAAATTGATTATGTTAAGAACTTTTTTTTCGGTACTATAGTGTCATTGGCCATTCTAGATCGGAAGAGTTCCTTAGATATCGATATCTATCGGCCCTACTTTCCTCACCATCAACTACTTGATGTGCGGGAATATAGTAGAAGCATCCATAGTTTCATCCGACGTTGAAGCTCGTCGTTACTCGTAGATGCGAGCATGATGCATTGAGCCAATGTGCATCATCTTGCCACTTTCTAAAAGTAGCAATCTCTTCCTCGAGGCATTATGCGCAACCATTGCGAGGATAGGCGTATTAAGGACATAAGATAGCTTTTTCGACCATGAGAACTATTCTCAAATTCCTTAACCAATCCATTTAATCCTATTCGGTTAATTTAGCATCTAATATGCTTCAGCGATGATAGTAATTTTAGACATTGTAAAATTCAGTAAATGAAATTTGTAATTAACAACATTTTAAAATACATTCTTTATTAATTACCAAAATAAATTAGGTCTTGTTTTAAATTGGTATCTCCCACTATTTTCTTCAAACTATATTACCCTCACTTATATAGTTAAGGCAAAATCTAATTAAAGATTTGCTAGTGAGAATAAGGATCCCATTTCAAATGTATATAGCCTTGTGGTGACACAACAAACTATATATAAATAAATAGGTAGACAACTTTTGTCAATTACATCAACTATGCAACTCCTTTTATTTTGCCTCTCAGATTATTTTGATCAAGTGGTGGCACATCCGAATCAAAATTATCCAAGTTAAGTCCGACCTAGCACTCCATATACTCAAAAAAGAAAAATATCATCCTTGTGGTGACACAACAAAAGAATATTGTTCAATTTTCTTTATAAGCATCAAATGTGATAAATTAACATCTTAAATACTTAATACTTGTCTTGTGGTGACACAACAAACTCATATTAAATATTTAATACTCTATTAATTTTATCATGCTAGAAGGCGACGTTCGATATTCCAAATATCTTTGAGCGCTTAGGACTTAATATAAAAATTGAGGGGTTTGTTATTAATTTGTCTCATCTTGTTTAGTAGCATGCACATATATATATAAAATACTAGCGTCATATTAATGAAAATGCGAAGCATGTTTGCATAATATATAATATATATATAGTATAAGCATGCACATATAGAATACTATATTCTACACGGATTGATTATGGACTTTTATTCTAGTTTGGTTCACTAGAGCCACCCAGTGAACAAAAAGGTCAAATCTAGGGGTGCAAGAATTAATATTTAAATAAAACTATTACATTTAAAAGGGCTCCATTACAAAGCGGGTCTTCACTGGCGCTCCTTGCTCCTTGATCTCTAATTTTCAAAAATTAATTCTAACTATTCCTATTACAAAACTATTTAAAATAAATAGAAACCTTGATCGTGATCGAGGGAAGTACATAGGAGGAGATAGAATTTACATTAAGAAAAAATTAGAGAAGACTAGGTCTGTGAGACCCCATTTAATAAAACCCATACATTCATGCATCCAACTAAAATAAATCCAATCACATTGGTCAATTGTCCATAATCAATCTCATTTATTATCATACATATCACCATATGCATCAATACATAACATTCATCTCATGAATAATAAACATTTAATATATATATTGATATCATTTAATGGGCAAATTTAATTAGTATAAAATTTAATTTTGAATCAAAATAAACTTCTTTATTTTAATCCAAATTTAAATCAAAATAAAACTATTTTATTTTAATTTATCCAATTTTGAATAAAATAAACTATTTTATTTTAATCAAAATCTTTAATCAAAATAAACTCCTTTATTTTAATTAATTATGGAATCCAATTCACGTAAAAAAAATAAAAAAATAAACTCCTTTATTAAAGGAAACACGGATTCTCTTTCATATTCACAAATAAACTCTTTTATTTTGAATAATATGAAATCTTATTTCATATCTAAATAAACTCTTTTATTTAAGGAAATACGGATTCTCTTTCCTATTCATAAATAAACTCTTTTATTTTGAATAATATGAAATCTTATTTCATATCTAAATAAACTCTTTTATTTAAGGAAACATGGAATACAATTTCAACTCCAATTAGTTATCATGGAATCCAATTCCAACTCTAATTAGTTAGCATGAAATTCTAATTTTAAAATTAAAATAAACTTTTATTTTAAGATTAAAATAAACCTTTTATTTTTAAATTAAAATAAATATTTTATTTTAATTATAAAATAATTACGAATATTATATATATATAATACATAATATATTATATATATATTATAATCCGTATATCTCCTGATAACTTTAGCACGTGGCCACGCTGCAGGAAACTTTTAAAAGGGAATCACTTGTAAACTTTTAAAATCACATGTAACATAAAGACTCACGTGAACTCCTTAATAGGATTTAGCGATTTTTTTTTATTTATTTTTTGTTTTTTATAATAAATTTTATACAACTAAATTATGCCCAATTAAATTGTTCTAAACACATATCAATATACATATCAAATATGAACAATTAATAATTTGTATAAAGGTTTGGCTCTGATGCCACTATTAGGTTTGTAATATTCATGAACGCAATCAAATTGCAAAAATAAGCGGAAACGTGTAAAAATCAGAGTTTTAAAATTTTACAAACCATATACCCGGATCACCCTTTATGCACAATTATTAATTAAACGAAAAGATAAAGAATAAAATCATACCCTTGAAGATCGAGCTTCCTCAGGTACAAGTTCACCTCCAAATCCTTTCGCGTTCAACTTGAATTCACCGGGTTTGGTTCCTTCCTTTGATCAACGTTAGCCACCCAAGTGTTTGGCCTCTAGAGGTGATCCACCAAGGAAGAAGAAGAATTCAAGAAGATGGGTGTTTGGCTAAACCCTAGTTTTTCTATCTCTATAGAAAAAGAGCGTACTCTCCAACTTTTGAAATAACGTATCTCTCTTGATATCTGATATAAGACTCCTCTTATAAAGATATCAGGTAACCTTATTTAATAAAATGAGATATTATTTATTTAATTAAACTCTTTTAATTAAATGGGCTCCCTAATCTTATTAGGGATAATTAATTAAACTCCTTTAACTAATTTTCCCTCCTAATCCTATTAGGAATAAATGAGAGTACTTATATTAAATTAATTTCTAAACTCTTTTAGAAATTAAAATAATAATAATAATTGTAATAATATTAATTTCTACGCCCAGTGATGCAGAATGGTTTCTTAGATTCTGATCTTCGCGATTTTCAGACCAATTCTCCTTCCGATATTCATAACGCGAGTTATACACATCCAAATTAGTCCTTTTTTGATACTATGGATTTGTAATTCCTAGAACTACAACATACCAAAGAATCAACAATTAACATAAACATTAACTAACCCAAATATTAATCCAAAACTCATGATCATACTAAATTTTCATGTTTTGACAAGTTTAGCTAATTTCATCATTACAAATTCGTTTCTAAACCAAATTATTTGTTTAACTTTGGTTGTTTTCATATTTAACTATATTATCAATATCTAACAACAATTCATGGATTACAACAATCCTTAGCCACCAATATTTGACTCAAAAGCAACCATTTTCTTGACATTTCTAAGAAATTTCAAAACTTAGGATTTAGAATACGTATAATAGCAGTGTTACCTTCTTTGAAGCTAAAATGATCATTTGATTCCAATCTCAGATTGTCCACTCAATTTCAGGGCCTCATCCTCTATATGGAACTTATCAAGCATTTTCAACTAAGAAATAGAATGAGGAGTCTCTATTTATAGAGAATTCATTACCCAGATATTTGTTTTGCCTCAAAGATAGAATCCAAAGGAAGATGGAAGAAGATGATGGTTAAGGAAAAGTTGGTTGAAAGTTGGTACCAACTCCCTTTGTGACACCCCCAAATGCAGGTACTTCGATTCCACGGGATTTGGTGTTCACTGTACAAATATCATCTATCTATCTACCCATAATAAATGCAAACCATGCAATAGATAGAAATAAAATCTTCCCTTTAAAGGGTTACAACATCTGAATCATAAACATAATCCTAGGTTAAACTAACCTTAAACATCTGTGCGGAAATATAAATAATAAGTCTTAAACAACATCATTAACTCAAGTCTAACATAAATACATCATCAAATAAAATAACAAGTCTTCATCACTTGTTAACCTTGCCCTTGCCTTTACTAGTGGAAGGTTTATCAGTTCTTTCGTTCTTAACTGCAATGTTATTATTAAGCAAGAGTGAGCACTATTGCCCATTAGTATAATAATGAAATAAAAGTATAATAACATGCGAATAAATCAAAGACATCTGAATAAAAACTCAACTTTTGAATCAAGAATGAATAGCAAGAATCAAAAAAATTATGAGGGTCATAAGACCTTGAACTATGTCCTAGGTTATAAAGGGTTACACTTGAAACCTTTAACATTCATAAGACTATGGACCTTTCTACTCGTACTTAGGGGGATCAGCACTTAGTACCACACTGTGCACAATATCTTAACGCTATGGCATAAGTAAATCCCTTTGTAGGGTTGTTCATCTCAGTTTGACATTCGAGTCCGCACCAAAGGAAGTTTGGTTTGGATAATTCATCAAGGGTTCAAAAATTTAGAACGCTCATCAACTATGGCGTCTTCAACCACATTTGCTTTTCCCGGATGGTATAAAATCTCACAGTCGTAATCCTTAATTAATTCCAACCATCTTCTTTGACGCATATTCAAATCCTTCTGTGTGAAAATATATTTCAGACTCTTGTGGTTCGTATATATTTCACACTTTTCCCCGTATAGATAGTGCCTCCAAATTTTCAAAGCAAAAACAACTGCAGCTAACTCCAAGTCGTGGGTCGGATATTCCTTCTCGTAATCTTTCAATTGTCGTGATGCATACGCAATGACTTTGTCATTTTGCATTAGCACACAGCCAAGTCCTTTATGCGACGCATCGCTAAAAATAACAAAATTTCATGTATCATCTGGAAGGGATAACACAGGTGTCGTACTCAATCTCTTCTTCAATTCTTGAAAGCTCTCCTCACACTTCTCCAGTCAAACAAATTTCCGCGACTTTACGAGTTAAATTCGTTAACGGAGTTGCGATCTTGGAAAAGTCTTGTATGAACCTTCTATAATATCCTGCTAATCCAAGAAAACTTCTTACTTCTGACGGCGTTCTCAGCTGATCCAAGTTAATCACGGCTTCGACTTTAGATGGATCTACCGAAATTCCATTTTTATCGATCACGTGCCCAAGAAATTGCACTCATTCAATCCAAAATTCGCATTTCAAAAATTTGGCATACAACTTTTCCCTTCTCAATACGTCCAACGTTAATCTCAAATGCTCTTCGTGTTCTTCTTTGGTTTTCGAATATACCAAAATATCGTCTATAAATTCCACCACGAATTTGTCCAAAAACAGCTTGAACACACCGTTCATTAGTCCCATAAATGCTGCAGGAGCATTCGTTAGACCAAATAACATTACTAAAAATTCGTATTGACCATATCGCGTTCTGAACATTGTCGTTGGTACATCCTCTGGCCTTACCTTCAGTTGATGATAACCGCTTTTCAAGTCTATCTTGGAAAAGTATCTCGCTCCCTTCAATTAATCAAACATATCGCCGATCCTTGGTAATGGATATCTATTTTTAATCGTGACCTTGTTCAGTTATCTGTAGTCAATGCAGAGTCGCATCGATCCGTCCTTCTTTTTCACAAACAACACCGGCGCCTCCAACGGTAATACGCTCGGTTGAATGTACTTCTTGTCTAGCAATTCTTGTAATTATACCATTAGTTCTTTCATCTCTACTGGTGCCATTCGGTATGGTGCCTTCGATGTTGGAGCAGTTCTGGGCGCCAAATCGATTACGAAATCTACCTCTCTTTCTGGTGGAAGTCCTGGTAAATCGTCTAGAAATATGTCGACGAAGTCCCTCATAATCGGTATTTCTTCTACCTTCAAATTCTCTTTTCGACTATCGACTATGTAAGTTAAGTATCCTACACAGCCTTGTCTTAATAACTTCCTGGCATGTATCATCGTCAGACAACTTGCTTGTCTAGGTTACTTGCTACCATAAAATACAACCTATGACGGAGTCATAAGGTTAATACGCTTCTTTTGGCAATCAATTACAGAACCGTAATTGAATAACCAGTCCATTCCCAATATAACATCAAATTCCCCAAGTCGAATAGGGATAAGATCTACATTTATGATATTACCCTTAATATCCACTCTACAGTTCTTATGTACGTACTTAACAGGGATTATTTCTCTATTCGTAATTTCTATGTTCATGGGGTAATCCAATTCATTCTTAGGCAAATCTAAATTCTTGGCAAAATCATCAGATATAAAGGAACAACTAGCACCCGAATCAAATAATACGTAAGCATTAACTTTATTGATCGGAATGATACCTGATACCACATCACGGGATTGAACTGCATCTTGCACCGTCATGTTGAAAGTCCGGGCGGTCGGTTGGTTTGTTGTGGTTGGTTCGGTGATGGTTAAGGCATTTCCACTGTTGTTTCCCCGGTTTCCTCCTGATCCTGACCCTCCCAATCCCTTCTTGGGACAATCTCTTGCCAGATGGTCCTTTGAACCACAAGTAAAACAAGCACCCTTCTTTGGGTTTGGACAGTTTGGTGCTATGTGGCCTTCCTGACCACAATTGTAGCACACTCTTTTTCCTTTCATAAAAACTCCCAGATGGGCTTTCCCGCAAGTCGGGCATGCTTCGATTCTTTTCTACTGATTACTTTGCTGATTCCCCGATGATGAGCTGTCGTTCCACCTTTTCTTCTGATTGAAACTTCCACCTCCTGTGACACTTCCACTGGCTTTGCTATTAATTTCACCTTCAATCTTCTTCTTCTTCTGATCTTGATTGTACTTGGTCACTGCATCGCTTCCTCCTTCAGCGAGGATGGCCTTTTCCAAAACTCCAGCAAATGTGTTTATCTGAAACATTGATACCTTGTTGTACACCCAAGGCTTTAGTCCTTGCTCAAACTATCTCGCCTTCCTCTCATATGTGCGAACCTGATACGGCGCGAACCTCGCTAACTCGTGGAATTTTACCGCATAATCAGGTACACTCATATTTCCCTGCTTCAATTATAGAAATTGAACCTCCATCTGATTCTGCGAACTAGTTGGGAAATACATTTCAAAAAACATCTCTTTAAATCTCTCCCACGTAATTACACCTTCACCTACTCGTACTTTATTTGCTTGCCACCAGTAGCTAGCCTCAGACTTCAGCATAAATGTTGCAAAAGCGGTCTTCTGGTCTTCTCTAAGCCTAACAACGTCGAAAACCTTCTCCATCTCAATAACCCACGTTTGAGCCTCAATTAGGTTCATGGAACCTTTGAACTCTGGCGGTCCCACCGCCTTGAAGTCTTTAAACGTTGTGTTTGGTGGAGCTTGAGGTTGATTATTCATTGCTCTAGTCAATAAGTTAACTAACTGTTGAACGGGATTTGCGTTGGCATTATTGTTATTATTGGTTGACTCTTCCTGAGCCGGTTGACGTTGTTGTCTTCTCCTTTGCTGCATTTTTCTGTTAAATAAACGCTTATTAGAACTTTATTTATTTCTCTAAATAGTTAAGGCATTACTCAACAATTTAACATACTCATTTAACACATCATCTCAAACAACTTGATATATTTTAATTCAAATCAAAAGTTTTAACATTAAACGATAGCATAACTGCTATTTACATCAACTATCCTGGAATAAAGAATCCACAGGATTTAAAACATTCAAATATTCCTTCGTTCATAAACACGTCAGAATTTACATCTAAAACTAATTAAGTTCTTCACATATTTAAATAAATCATATCACTGTCGGTCAAGGTACTGTTTAGCCTTGTTACGCTCTTCTTCTAAGATGCGATGCATCGTCCTGCGATCCATCATGTACAATGATAGTCCTTCAAACTGGATCGGGTACCTCAAAACTCGATCTTGGGTTTCATTCATTGCCTTGTTAAGTGTAGAGTACATTTCCCTAATCTTCGCTTTCTTTGCATGACTATCATCCTCTGCACGATCAGCTCGACGTGATTCTCTTACCCAGCCTTCCTCTGCTATGTTCAACCTTTCGGAGGTTTCCTTCAGTTCCTTCTTCAGCTTCTCTATCTCCTTGGTCTTATCTTTAGTTTGACCCTTCTCATGGACCAAATCCCATTCTACATTTCCCAGTCGTGAGTGAAGAGTCGAAATCTCCCTCTCCTTCTGCTCTAGAGTAATATGTTGGATAACCGCTCGCTCAGTCAAATCTTGGACCTCGTCTCGTAATTCTACGCTACGGTCGTATAACGTGTCATACATCTCAGCATCAACGGTGTACCGTGGTAACTCCTCTTCTTCTTCTTCCTCTTCCTCTTCCTCAACAAATTCCTCCTCAGGATCCTCCTCAGGATCAGTCTCGGGCTCATGCTCCTGACCAACAACGGTGATTAATGGAGATGACTCCCCTCGCATCACTGTTGCTCCCCTAACGACATGTATGTCTCTGGGCTCCTCCTCTGTCGGTACTATAGGTACACGGGGTTCCTCCTCAGTAGGTACTATAAGTACTCGGGGTTCTTCCTCCCTAGCTTGACTAGCTTCTCCAACATTCGACATCCTGACAACAAAATTTTTAAGTTTTAGTTACTAAGTCGTATCATCTAACGCATACTTTAACATATAAACACATAAGGTCTTTTATTATCTTCAATGAATTACATAAATTCATTTCTTATAACTCGATAAGAGTTTTCCATCACTATCTTCTTTCTATAAGGCTACTACCTAAGGTTGTTCCCCACCTAAGGTTCATAACCTCTGACTTTGATACCTAACTTGTGACACCCCAAATCCGGGTACTTGATTCCACAGATTTGGTGTTCATCATATAAATATCATCTATCTATCTACCCATAATAAATGCAAACCATGCAATAGATAGAAATAAAATCTTCCCTTTAAAGGGTTATAACATCTGAATCATAAACATAATCCCAGGTTAAAATAACCTTAAACATCTGTGCGGAAATATAAATAATAAGTCTTAAACAACATCATTAACTCAAGTCTAACATAAATACATCATCAAATAAAATAACAAGTCTTCATCACTTGTTAACCTTGCCCTTGCCTTTACTAGTGGAAGGTTCATCAGTTCTTTCATTCTTAACTGCAATGTTATTATTAAGCAAGAGTGAGCACTATTGCCCACAAGTATAATAATGAAATAACAGTATAATAACATGCGAATAAATCAAAGACATCTGAATAAAAAATCAACTTTTGAATCAAGAATGAATAGCAAGAATCAAAAGAATTCTAAGGGTTATAAGACCTTGAACTATGTCCGAGGTTATCAAGGGTTATACTTGAACCCTTTAACAGTCATAAGACTATGGACCTTTCTACTCGTACTTAGGGGGATCAGCCCTTAGTACTATACTGTGCACAATATCTTAACGTTAACGCATAAGTAAATCCCTTTGTAGGGTTGTTCATCTCAGTTTGACATTCGAGTCCGCACCAAAGGAAGTTTGGTTTGGATAATTCATCAAGGGTTCTGAAATTCAGAACGCTCATCAACTATGGACTAGTCGGGTTCGCTAGTCTAATAAGGTTCAATAATAATGATATTCAAATTGAATAATAATCTCAGGAAGTATACAATAGGACAATTATTATATAACTGAATCATGCTTTGAAAAGATAATCAATCTTTAATATAACATTTGAACATGAATAATAGTAATGATAATTTACTCGAGGTAAATAATAAACTTGAACAATAATGACAAGTAGGGTTAGGAAACTTGCCTCGTGCGTAGATTACACTTTAACTAAGCACGTTCTTTGAATTTAATCCTACATACCATTCACATTCACAATACCAGTTAATTATAACTTAACTAATCATCATAAACTCATTCTCTTTGTCTACTTTGATTATTAATTATACTTAGTTAATTTACTACTTTTTCACATAATTTACACATCATGAACAACAAGCTAATTATGTATTCAATAATTTAATCCACATGTAATTATGTTATTTACATGTTAAACATCTATTTTACATCTCATTATACTTCTAATATGTTTATATGTTCATTACATTAAGTTAACAATACATTGATAGACTTAACACTTTAAAAATTACATTTCTGAACCATTCAGAGAGAGTGGTATTTATTTGCGCCACGTTTATACTAGGTCTTCAAGGCCATGCATGTCTTTCTTGGTATGACTATGACCGGACACTTGGCCATTTATTGGCATGGTGTCTTGTGGGCTTGGGACTTAAGGTCTTTCAAGTGGCCATGCGCATGGCGAAACGAAACTGCTCGCAATTCGCGAAAATTGCATAACACAGCCCAAAAACTCCAATTAAATTACTACTACACGAAATTAATCATACCCACATGTTATAATTCATGCATAAACAATATCCAAAATTTATAGAATGGTTTTAACCCATTAAAACACATAATCACAGAGTTAAAAATCTATAATTTCACTGACTTTGATGTTCTTGAAGGTTTGAAAATAAAACTTGAAAATTTATACTACGGATTCGTTATAACACCGAATTCGTTCCTTTAAAGTTTGGTCTCTTCGTATCAACATGTATAATAATACACGAGTGTAAAATTTAGGGATAATATACGATCAATACATAAAATATCACGTATAAGGCCATAAGGCCAAAACCCATACTCTGTAATTTTTTAGAAATCATATACGATGTAATATTATGGAACTGATGATATGGAATCATGTAATATATATATAAAGCATGTTACTATGACATAAAATCACGTGTATAACACATAGTCAATACACTTTCCAACCACATAGAATTTTACAGAAATTGGAGAGCCATATTTTATAACATTCAGTGACGTAGAAAAGAATTGGGTTAAAGGGATGATTACCCAAGCGTATAATTAATAAAAGATGAATTCCTTCTCAGATGACTCTCACAATTCTCTAAAATAACTTTGAATTCTAATCTTTTTCTCTGTTTCTCTCTCTGTTATGTATTCTAGATTTAGGCAATTAATGAAGAAGAAGGAAGAGAATACGTATTATAAGAATCAACTGACGCGCAATATGGTCAGTTACCCATCATGGGTTAACTGGCCATAACTCCCCTTAAGGCCATGTTTGGCTAGTTTAATTGATTTAAAACTCCTTTAATTTAATAAAGTTTTATCATATAGTTTAATAATTGTCACACTCCTTCATAAAATAAATCAATATCTTATTTAATTTATTTTAAATAAAATATAATAATTTCTCATAAATTCATGTAGTCACATAAATAATTTTTTCCTTAATAAATAATGTCAAATTATTAACTCTCTAATTAATAATTAAATTAATTAAATAACATCATGCTTAATTAAATATTTCATTTAATTCAATAAGCTCACATAATTACATATTTGAATAATAATTATTCTCTACATTAATTTAATAAATGTAACACATATAATTAAATTAATCTACCACAATTGCATCAATTAATATTAAATCTAATAATTAAATCATCGAAAAATATTTATTTAATTTATTAAATATTAAAATAAATTTACAAAAATCTCGTTCGTCACACCCTCCCCTCCATTCTTCTAGCCATCATCAATTCTAATAATAGTGGAAATGAAATAGGATAGGCCAATGGCCTATTCATGTGTTTGAGAGAAATGAGACTCTTTAATTGGGACAAAAGCTTATAACTCAACACTTTAGCAATTTGGCTCATCTAGTAATTTTTCATAGCTTAATATTGCTACATTATATAAATTTATGGGTACATATGTGACGCCCTCAAATCTGGGTTACCTGACCCTAGAGTTTGGTGCTCGCGATCCACCATATAAATAACATCTAACTATCCATTTATTTATGAATATGAACATACATCTCATTAACTTATATAGTTAATACATTCGTCCCAGGTTCTCTAACCTTTATATTACAAACATACCCTTTAGATATACAAAAAGGGTTTACAAATACAATATAATAATAATGTTAACCATAGCTATTACATCATAACACCTTTGCCTTTGTTCTTAATAGCACCTCCAGTCACTTCGTCCCTAGCTGAAATGTTTTATTTAGCAAGGGTGAGCAACAAATTTGCCCCGCAAGTTAAGATATACTATGAATGTATAAGAATCAGAACAACAGACTATCTATTTTGATAGAATGACACCAAAGTTCGGGGAACTTTGAAATAGCGGAATAATTTATTATTCTCTAACCAATCTTCTCGCATTCTATGCAACACATTAACGAAAGAATACAATGCTTTCAACGTTTCTACGATATTCTATTGAATAACAATTTAGAAATACTCTCCAGAGTTTATACTGAATGATCTTGAAATTCTATTCTCGAGTAACTATCAAAGATTTACTTTGATATACCCAAATTACAAGATGGAAATATTTTCCAAAATTTATGCTGAGTGATCACAAAGGATCTAGAACTTCTCTTCTCGAGTAACTGTGACAACCCGAGAATTTTGAATATTTTTAAAAGAAATTATTATTGATTTAAGGTTCAAAATTAGAACCTAGACAGAAAATTAGTGTATGCGTTTGATATTTTTAAGAAGGAATTTTGAGGATTTCAAAATTCTGTGAAGGATTTAAGTGAATTATTCAGGATTAAGGAAATACGTGAATATGTTCTGTGTATATGTGTACAGTATATGGTTAAGGGTCAAGGGTTGACCAAATAAACGATATCTGTAACAAACCCTAATTATATATTAAGAACATCAACGTTCGGTCAGAAAACCCTAGTGATTAACAAGTAACCCTAGAAACCGGTTCTGGAAACCCTAATTTCAGTTCTGGGAATCAGAAACCCTAATTCGGTGCATGAAACCCTAAATCGGGAACTTAATGGCGTAAGTGTAAATAATTATTGGATTAATTAGGATTAATCTTAACAAATTGGTTACAAAACCCTAATTCCAAATTTGAAACCCTAATTACGGATTTGAAACCCTAATTTGTAATTCGAGAAAACCTAAGTGTTAATTTAATACTTTTAATGTTAATTAGGATATATTAATTCTAATTTTCAAGATTAAGTAATTAGAAAACCCTAATCTAATTACGAAATTAAATTTCTAATTTATGAAAATTATTTTTCTATTAGAAACCCTAATTTTGGGTTATAAACCCTAATGACCATTTTGACCCTAATTGCTTAATTAGTGATTTTAATTAGGAAATACTAATCCTAATTAGCGAGATTTAAATTATGATTAAGAAATTTTAATATAATTCGAAAATCCTAATTATAAGTTAGAAATATTAATTTTCTATTTTTAAAACCTAAATTGGAATTTTTAAAGATTTAAATTTACAAACCCTAAATTTCTCAAATCTTAAACTCTAAATTTTTCCAAACCCTAACCAAACCCTAAACCCTAAGGGTTTGGCCAAAGTCCAAAATGCCATTAAATTAAATGGGAAATGACTATAATACCCTTGGGTGCATTATTTGAGCATAACTTGCAAGTCTTGCCCTATATTTGGTTGGTGAACAACTACACCTACTCCATGTGCCTAAATATCACAGCAATCAGCCGAAATTAGCAGTTGGTAGCCTTGCATCAAGTCATTTTAAGGATTAAAGAGAGAGAGAATGCTCATTTATTTCTCAAACCAACCAAGACCTTTTCTCTCTATAATTTTCGAGATTGGGAGTGAGAATGGGTGAGAAGATAGGCTTATATCATTATCTAGCTTTCCAAGAATAGATCAAAGATCAGAAATCAAAAATCAAAGATAGAAAAGGTATAAACCCTAATTTTTGTAAATCATGTAATTTGATGTTAGTTGTTAGTTATAGTTGTGTATTAGAGTGTCATTTGATGATCTGGGTTGTCAAAACTCAGATCCATATCATCTTGATGCTCGAATTTAAAGATTTCTCAAATCTGGAAATCTGGAAAATTAGTGTCTGACAGTCAAATGTCAGACCTCATAGATCGGTGTCTGTTATTTGTTTTTGTGTGTTAAATGTTTACACGTGTAGTATGTTGTGTGGTCTTTATTCTGCAACTTGAATATAGTCCAGCTCATGAGTATATCGAAAGATATAATCAGTCAAACTGCGTTGACCATTCACGAAAATTGGGTTATGGGTTACCCAGAAACCCAGAACCAGCCTGACAAGCTTTTGTAGGCTTCTGATCTTGCTTCTCGTTGATGTTTAGTCCATGATGCTTAAATAGATTTGTAGTTTGACAAGAGTACTACACTTGTAAACCTTTAGGTCATCCAGATCCATAACAGAAACGAAGTTGTAGCCGATCAAACTATAGTTGACCATTCTGCCTGAAGAACAATCTAGGTAACCCAGATTCTTCATGAATCATTTTTTTGTCAGAACTTTGACCGATATAGATCTTACTGTTTTGATGTTTTTACGTCGATCTGTTGATATATTATTGTAACCGGATATCTCAACTTCATTCTCGAAGCTTTAAATAACACTAAGTAAACATGGAACACATGGATCAAAGACCTGGAAAGTAACCTCTCGAACTGTTCTTCATTTCTGGGAAACCTAGAAATGAAAAACAGCTCTGACATGAAATTCTGATGCCTATAACTCACTGATTAGTTGTTGGATAGCCATGAACTTAGTAGCTAGTTGTTGTTTTACATTAGTACTATATTATTAAAACAAGAACACGGCCAGAAACCTAAGGATCAAAGAATTATAACTGGTCAAACCACCCACCCTCTCTAACTGACATGAAGTTCTGGGCAGGATGAAGAATACGTGAAGAACACCATTAGCGACGGATTCATCACCTAAGGCCCCTATAGCGACGCTTAATTTCGGAAATTACTTATTATTTTCCGAAAATGATTATTTTAATTAAATAAATAGATTTTAATTATTAAAAATACATAATAAATTCTGAAAAAATATTTTAAATTCTGAAAAATAGTTTTTAATTATTTAGAGTATATTTCATAAATATTTAATATTTTTGGAATATAAATGGTATTTAATTTATTTAATTATAATATTAAATAAATGATTTAAAATGATTTTTAAACATGAAAAATCAAAAAAAATAATATTATGGCAAAACAAAATATTTTAAGTTATTTTAAGTGACTTTTAATATTTTGGGATAAATTTCATTAATTAATTAATATTAATGATAATTAGTTTATTTAATAAATATATTAAATAAATTATGGAAAAATAAATTAATGCTTTATGTTATAAAAATATTTAAAGTTATAAACTACAACTTTTGATATTTTGTCATGAAAATATTAATATTTTAATATTAAAAGCAATTATTGGATATTGAATTTAAGTGATTAAAATTATATAAAGGTAATTTTAAAGTATTAAAAATACTTTATGATATTATAAAATATGTTATAATATTATGATATGTTTTTCATTAATGTTTGATATTAAATAAATATTAATGATATTAGAATTAAGTGGTATTTATATTATTTAAATACGATATTAATGATTTAAAAATCAAGATAAATAGTAATAATTATTGAAAAATTATCACGAACTTATGAAAAGTATTTTGACTGCTTAGAAAATTGTCTAAGATATTGTTATGTGTTAGGCAGAGTTTAATTGAACTTAGACTCGATAAAAGTCCGACTAGACCGTCGGTATGTCAGCTTTGTGTCGGTTTCAAGTTAGACTGAAATAGGTTGACTTGATACTGAGTCTTATATGTGTTATAGACTGATAGGTTTATGTGTTATGTGTTTAGGTTATTCTATGTATATCTATATATATATATATAATTGTATTATATTATGATGATATTATTCTAATATCAGAGATCTATATTACTAATATTAGTTCTTCGGATAAAGCGTTATAAATTGCGTAGCGGTAATCAACGGTTTAGGCAAGTTTGTATTTACTTAACTCTACTAAGAGTGTTTCATTCAGATATGCTTATGGTTAATCATTGTTGATTGCCATGTAAATTTGTACTCTGTACATATTGCATGTATAAGTCAGGTATTGAAAGACTGATCACCTTCATTACCAGTTGGTTCAGATATATTTGTTCATATATAATACTTGTTCAGTCATAAATTTGTTCCTGCTAGTTCACAATTATATTGTTGAATTATAGCCAGCCAATTATTAAAATCATTTCAATCATGATATATCGTTATATTGTTGAATTTAAACTTGCTGGGCAACTTTCATGCTCACCCTTGCTATATTGAGATAAAACATTGCAGATTAAGACGAACGCGTCGGATACAAGGAAAGGTCCAAGACAGTTCCAGCTTTAGTTTACGTTTGTAGTTAGAATTGTAATAGTAATGTATATAATGTTATTATAAGTCAAGTAAGTTATGAAATGTGTATTAAGTTAAGGTTACTCGACCTTGGGTAAAAGTGTGTAAGTTTAATGTATAAACAATTTATGTTTATATCTTCCGCAAATAGTAATAGTTGTATAGAATGATCAAACCGGATCCGAGGTGATTTAGGACTTGGATTCGGGGGCCGTCACGGTTGGTATCAAAGATGTTGGTTATGAAGCTTAGGTAGGAATACCTAAGACTAATAACCGCAGTGATTAGGATGAGATCTAACTCACATAGAGTTAGTCGGTCGGGAAGATTCAAAGATGAATATCGGCGAGTTATAAGATACAGAGTTCCCTAACTCTGATAATAAAGTTAAACAGTAGTGAGAAATAGATAGAGTCTAAAAGACTAAAGGTGTAGTGATAGGAGATCGTAAAACAAAATGATCAAGATATAGAAATGAATCGTAACATATACGATGAGATCATTTCGTGATCTGATAAAGTGATAGCAGGGATAAGAATCAATCTGATGATTGAAAAGTTTACAGCAACGATTGTTGTGTCAGTTGTACTATGAATTAGTACAGATTCAGGAAAGGATTATGAATACGGATTAAATGAAATTCATATGGGGAAGGGAGTTATGATAATTATTGGGATATATATGTCGCGCTATTTGATATATGCATGCTAAGAGGGTGATTCCTTTCTCATATGTATAACAGATAGATAGGTCATAGGTAGAGGATATAAGGTTAAGTACGAGTTCTTAAAACTCAAACTTATGTGACATACTTGATTCATAGTTATATGAAATGTTTCTAAACCCCTCAGCAAACGGACGCCAAAGGTCAGACTAGGAAAGTTCTTAAACTCATATGATTGTGGCAATTTATGGACTCATAAGTGTGGTTTTACGAACAGGGTATAGTTGTGTGTAAATGGAATATTAAGGATAATAGGAACAGATGGATTGTTAAGTAAATGATTATTAGTGGAGACATAAGTTTTCCAAAACTCATAGCTATGCTAGATTTCGAAATGATTGACATCAAGCTAAATACGCACTATGTGCCTTTAAAAAAATTGTAGACTCATAATCTTTTTTGAAACGGTTTAAAGTATAGTCTATGCGACTTATTTCAGCTAGACGCAAACGATTTGAAATATCAAAATAAATTTTATTTATCACTTTCATGTACCGTATAACTCAAAGTGCGAGAGATGATAAAAATTTGATGGAGTTGTAAATACAGGAATACTTAGTGTGAATTTGATCTAAAATTATTTTTCCACTATTGTATGATATGTTATGACAAAGTCATATAATGACGGCATCCTCAAACTGAATTTGTTAATACTGATGACGACATCATAAGCGTCATTCTCAAAAATATTTTCAATAAAATTTATTTTGCCAACGGGGTTTGGCTACACTTAAATAATTCGATTGAATTGAATTATTGATATGAGTCTGCTATTCGATTCAGCTAGACAAACTTTTATGAAAACTCTAAGTGTTCATTGAAAGAAATTTCCCAAACCAAATTGTTTTGGTGCGGAATCCAATAAGACTGAGGTAGAATTTTGTGCCTTTGGCAGAGACGAGAAACAGAGTCGACCAGCAGTACTTAATAAGTACAGGACATACTGGATTAATTACGCACTATGTCCGTAAGTTATGACGGTTTGCGGATGAATTTCCTATAACCTTCGCAAAAATGACAGACAATAGTCTATAAAACCCCTCAGCACAATTTGAAAATTTTTACTCTTGCGAATGGTGTGGCATGTGATGATATATGTGAATGGTGTAAGCAGTATGGTGTAAGGTGTAAGGTAAATTTCGGGGACTAAATTTTTAGAAGAAGGGATGAATGTGACAACCCGAGAATTTTGAATATTTTTAAAAATAATTATTATTGATTTAAGGTTAAAAATTAGAACCTAGACAGAAAATAAGTGTATGCATTTGATATTTTTAAGAAGGAATTTTGAGGATTTCAAAATTTTTGTGAAGGATTTAAGGAATTATTCGAGATTAAGGAAATACGTGAATATGTTACGTGTATATGTATACAAATTATGTGGTTAAGGTCGAGGTTGATCGGATAAAGCGATATACATAACAAACCCTAATTATATATTAAGAACGTCGGCGTTAAATTCGTAAAAAACCCTAGTGATTAACAAGAAACCCTAAAAATCGGTTCTGGAAACCCTAATTTTAGTTTTGGAAATTCAAAACCCTAATTCGGTGC
Organism: Panax quinquefolius; assembly: GCA_020205615.1. Classification (NCBI taxonomy): domain Eukaryota; kingdom Viridiplantae; phylum Streptophyta; class Magnoliopsida; order Apiales; family Araliaceae; genus Panax; species Panax quinquefolius. The sequence goes on along the minus strand of CM035174.1, from coordinate 23,023,612 downwards.
ATGAAACCCTAAATCGGGATCTTAATGGCGTAAGTGTAAATAATTATAGGATTAATTAGGGTTAACCTTAACAAATTGGTTACAAAACCCTAATTCCAAATTTGAAACCCTAATTACGGATTTAAAACCCTAATTTGTAATTCGAAAAAACCTAAGTGTTAATTTAATACTTTTAATGTTAATTAGGATATATTAATTCTAATTTTCAAGATTAAGTAATTAGAAAACCCTAATCTAATTACGAAATTAAATTTCGAATTTAGAAAAATTATTTTTCTATTAGAAACACTAATTTTGGGTTATAAACCCTAATGACCATTTTGACCCTAATTGCTTCGTTAGCGATTTTAATTAGGAAATACTAAACCTAATTAGTGAGATTTAAATTATGATTAAGAAATTTTAATATAATTAGAAAATCCTAATTATAAGTTAGAAATATTAATTTTCTATTTTTAAAACCTAAATTGGAATTTTTTAAGATTTAAATTTGCAAACCCTAAATTTCTCAAACACTAAACCCTAAATTTTTCCAAACCCTAAACCCTAAGTGTTTGGCCAAAGTCCAAAATGCCATTAAATTAAATGGGAAATGACTGTAATACCCTTGGGTGCATTATTTGAGCTTAACTTGCAAGTCTTGCCCTATATTTGGTTGGTGAACAACTACACCTACTCCATGTGCCTAAATATCACAGCAATCAGCCGAAATTAGCAGCTGGTAGCCTTGCATCAAGTCATTTTAAGGATTAAAGAGAGAGAGAATGCTCATTTATTTCTCAAACCAACCAAGGCCTTTTCTCTCTATAATTTTCGAGATGGGGAGTGAGAAGATAGGCTTATATCATTATCTAGCTTTCCAAGAACAGATCAAAGATCAGAAATCAAAAATCAAAGATAAAAAAGGTATAAACCCTAATTTTCGTAAATCATGTAATTTGATGTTAGTTGTTGGTTATAGTTGTGTATTAGAGTGTCATTTGATGATCTGGGTTGTCAAAACTCAGATCCATATCATCTTGATGCTCAAATTTAAAGATTTCTCAAATCTGGAAATCTGGAAAATTAGTGTCTGACAGTCAAATGTCAGACCTCATAGATCAGTGTCTATTATTTGTTTTTGTGTGTTAAATGTTTGAACGTGTAGTATGTTGTGTGGTCTTTATTCTGCAACTTGAATATAGTCCAAATCATGAGTAGATCGAAATATATAATCGATCCAAACTACGTTGACTGCTCATTTAAAATCGGGTTCGGGTTACCCAGAAACCCGTAACCTACTGACAAGCTTTTGTAGGCTTCTGATCTTGCTTCTCGTTGATGTTTAGTCCATGATGTTTAAATATATTTGTAGTTTGACATGAGTACTACACTTGTAAACCTTTAGGTCATCCAGATCCATAACAGAAACGAAGTTCTAGCCGGTCAAACTATAGTTGACCATTCTGCCTGAAGAATAATCTGGGTAACCCAGATTCTTCATGAATCATTTTTTTGTCAGAACTTTCACCGATATAGATCTTACTGTTTTGATGTTTTTAAGTCGATCTGTTGATATATTATTGTAACCAGATATCTCAACTTCATTCTTGAAGCTTTAAATAACACTAAGTAAACCTGGAACACATGGATCAAAGACTTGGAAAGTAACCTCTCGAACTATTCTTCATTTCTGGGAAACCCAGAAATGAAGAACAGCTCTGACATGAAATTCTGATGCCTATAACTCACTGATTAGTTGTTGGATAGCCATGAACTTAGTTGTTAGTTGTTGTTTTACATTAGTACTATATTATTAAAACAAGAACACGACCAGAAACCTAAAGGATCAAAGAATTATAACCGGTCAAACCACCCATTCTCTCAACTGACATGAAGTTCTGGGCAGGATGAAGAACACGTGAAGAACACCATTAGCGACAGATTCGTCACCTAAGGCCCATATAGCGACGCTTAATTTTGGAAATTACTTATTATTTTCCGAAAATGATTATTTTAATTAAATAAATAGATTTTAATTATTAAAAATACATAATAAATTCCAAAAAATTATTTTAAATTCTGAAAAATAGTTTTTAATTATTTAGAGTATATTTCATAAATATTTAATATTTTGGAATATAAATGGTATTTAATATATTTAATTATAATATTAAATAAATGATTTAAAAATGATTTTAATACATGAAAATCATGAAAAATAATATTATGGTAAAAGAAAATATTTTAAGTTATTTTAAGTGACTTTTAATATTTTGGGATAAATTTCATTAATTAATTAATATTAATGATAATTATTTTATTTAATAAATATATTAAATAAATTATGGAAAAATAGAATTAATGCTTTATAAATCATATAAAAATGATTTAAGTGTTATAAAAATGTTTTGAAAGTTATAAACTATAACTTTTGATATTTTGTCATGAAAATATTAGTATTTTAAATTAAAACAATTATCGGATAATGAATTTAAGTGATTAAAAATCATATAAAGGTGATTTTAAAGTATTAAAAATACTTTATGATATTATAAAATATATTATGATATTATGATATGTTTTTCATTAATGTTTGATATTAAATAAATATTAATGATATTAGAATTAAGTGGTATTTATATTATTTAAATAAGATATTAATGATTTAAAAATCAAGATAAATAGTAATAATTATTTAAAAATTATCACGAAGTTATGAAAAGTATTTTGACTGCTTAGAAAATTGTCTAAGATATTGTTAAGTGTTAGGCAGAGTTTAATTGAACTTAGACTCGATAAAAGTCTGACTAGACCGTTGGTATGTCAGCTTTGTGTCGGTTTCAAGTCAGACTTAAATAGTTTGACCTGATATTGAGTCTTATATGTGTTATAGACTGATAGGTTTATGTGTTATGTGTTTAGGTTATTCTGTGTATATCTATATATATAATAGCATTATATTGTGATGATTTTATTCTAATATTGGAGATCTATATTACTAATATTAGGTCCTCAGATAAAGCGTTATAAATTGCATAGCGGTAATAAACGGTTCAGGCAATTTTGTATTTACTTAACTCTACTAAGAATGTTTCATTCGGATATGCTTATGGTTAATCATTGTTGATTGCCATGTAAATTTCTACTCTGTACATATTGCATGTATAAGTCAGGTATGAAAGGTTGATCACCTTCATTACAAGTTGGTTAAGATATATTTGTTCATATATAATACTTGTTCAGTCATAAATTTATTCCTGCTAGTTCACAATTATATTGTTGAATTATAGCCAGCCAATTATTAAAATTATTTCAATCATGATATATCGTTATATTGTTGAATTTAAACTTGCTGGGCAACTTTCATGCTCACCCTTGCTATATCATGATAAAACATTGCAGATTAAGACGAACGTGTCGGATACAAGGAAAGGTCCAAGACAGTTCCAGCTTTAGTTTACTTTTGTAGTTAGAATTGTAATGGTAATGTATATAATGTTATTGTAAGTCAAGTAAGTTATGAAATGTGTTTTAAGTTAAGGTTACTCGACCTTGGGGAAAAGTTTGTAAGTTTAATGTATAAACAATTTATGTTTATATCTTCCGTAAATAGTAATAGTTGTATAAAATGATCGAACCGGATCCGAGGTGATTTAGGACCTAGATTCGGGGGCCGTCACAGTAACTATCAAAGATTTGACTTTGATATACCCAGGTGTATAAGATAACCATAAAGATTAAATCATACCCCTCTGCAAGTATATAAAGTCATCAGCTTTAGTATAATCTATATTATGCATAATATTCAAACGCGAGCAAAGGCCGAATATACGCCCAAAAATGTTCCCTTTATATAAAAGGTTGTTCTTCTCAGTTTTTGAATCAGAATTTGATTTAACAACGAAATATAATGATTTCTATATCTAATCACTTCTCTTCTCTTCTCTTCTCAAACCTATCGAGTTTTCTTTTTCGATCTAGCCTAAACAATTGGCATCAATCTATCAATAATAATTGAATTCTCTTCTCTTCTCTTCTCGAACCTATCAAGTTCTAATAAATGTTCGTCTAGCTAGATCAATTAGCTAAGATATTTCTCAACATGATTCAACAATAGATAGGGATTATCTGTACTATTTGCAATCACTAATAACTTCTACGGGTGTGAATATCCAATAACAGTTATTCTCCAAATGCATTCTCAGAATCACTATTTTAATTTGAATTAATAAACATGCACTAACTGCGAATAATCAACAATAAATTCTCAGACGTGGTCTAATCAATAATAATTAACCACCATAATAATTGAAAGTATCTAACTCAAGGTTGAGTTAAGGAAACTTGCCTGATTGGTTGACGACTGCTACGTAATTTATGTTAACATCTTTTTTAAGACCTATCATTAATAAGATTGGTCTTTCAATCAGCATATCATACTTTGTATCATAATACAACTACTTTATCAATCAATTATCTAACAATTAAACAAATAATTAAATATTAGATAACACCTTACAATATTAGCATTATTATCATCCTTTGATAATTCTTTAATCACTATATCATATACATTATGATTTAACACTTACTTTTTCATTTCATAAGTTATTCTTTAACAACTAATAAATCAAATACTAATCCAGCAACCTGGATTCTAAATCCAGAAACCAAAGTGTTAATCCAACAGACTGGATTCCAAATCCAGCAACCTAGATGGCCAATCCAGCAAACCAAACTGCAATCCAGCAAATTGGATTCCATATCCAGCAACTAGATTGCAATTCAGCAAGTTGGATTCAAAATATTATCAATTCAGTAAACTGCTTTCCAATCCAACAAACTGGATTCATCAGATTTTTCAATCCACCAAGCTGGATTCACTATCCTTTTTACGAAAATAGTAAATCAACTTATTATTTTTCTATCCTTTGTCCAAACATATATACATATATTTCATACACAAAAATTATTTTTCCATAATTTTCCAACTTCCTTTGGTATTTTTCAAAAAACATTTTTAGTTAATTCCTTAAGAAATTAGCTACCTCGTGCTTAACTCCAAAAATTCCCATATTTTGACACAATCTTATACGTGTTAAAGTGAGCCTCCAGTTTAAATTCCGTAGCCATCGAAGTTATAGAACTCCGGTTATAGTTGTTTTCGTCGAAAAATCACAAAAATTGAAATGGTCATAACTTGGTCATTTTAAGTCGGAATGAGCTCATTTTTGGACATGAGGTACTTAATACCATATATTTTAATGTCCCTATCGGCCATAAGTTTTCTCACAAATTAAGTGGCCAAAACAGCCCCTGGAAAGTTCTTCAAAGTAGCGAAATAGCCATTTTGAAGTTTTTCGTGCTTTGTTAAAAATATTTCATACGGAAATCTACAACTCCTTTTTCAGTGATTCCACTTGGAGATCTTAGAAAACTTATCATATTATCATCTCAAATGTTTCCAGAATTTTTGAATGTCCAAAAAATGAGTAAACTACCCCTACCCTTTGACTGTCAAAAATAGTCAGTTTTTCCTTAAAAACACAAAACTATTTTTGCTAAATCAGTCACTACGGACCGTGTACTCAACCTTTTTGAGTGATACCAATTGGGTTTAGTAGTTAACTAATATATCTAGCAACTTTCTTTGACGGATCACAAAAAGAATGTGTAGATCACAAACGGTGAAAATCCAAAGTATATAGAAATTTTTAGGTTTATAAACTAGAAAAATCATTTTTCTGTACTTTTGATTTCCAAACAAATTAACACCCAATATGGGTATATCATAATATAAAACACTCATAAACATGTATATTCATAGTTTTTGAGTTTAGAAATATAGATTCAAGATTTGATTTATAATAATCAAAAATTACATAAACAAAAGGGTTTATACCTTTAATTTGTGGCTACCCTTCCTTATTCTTCCAAAGTAGGAGATAATTTTGAGTAGAAAGAAAATCAAAGTCTTTTCCCCTTGATCCCTACTCCAGCCATCCCTCTCCTCTCTCTTCTCTAATCTCTCTCATAGTTCTTAGTTTATGATAGCAAATAGGGAAATGAAATAAAAGAGAAGGGAGGGAAAACAAGATTTTTATTGGATGCTAGTAAAAATGTATATAGATATATTATGTATATCTATATACATCTCTCAACTTCTTTTCCTTTCTCTCACTTAATCATCATATGGATATGTGTGGGAGAGTAATATGCAAGGTGACCCCTTAAACAATTGGACACCTAGCTTAATTTGGTGGGATATCTTTTGAAAAATTATGGCTTAAATTGATGACATGCTCATTCCTTTTATCCCTTAAAAATCCGGCCACTTGGCCTCTCTTTCCCCCACATTTTGATTTCCTTGTGGCCATTCCTCTACCACTCATTAACTAGCCATGTGGCTTACTTATTCTCCCACCATTTGGTTTAAATTTCTTTGTCCAAAAATGTCTCACCTTTGCCTTTCCTTGCCAAAACATGTCCCCCCATATAAGGATCAAATTTTGGGCTTTAAAATAAATTTATTGATTGGGCCAACATATTTAATCTCTTTGAACTTCTAGATTAATTTCTTGGGCCATGAAAATAGATTAGGTCCAACACTTTTAATATTCTCATTCCCTAATTATTTAATTAGGGTTTTCATCTCCTTAACTATAACTCAATTCCTTACTTACATGCCCTTAATTTCTTAACCCAATTAGACTTGCTATAATTAGGTTATAAAGTTAATTAACGGAGATGTATAAAATAAATCTCTTAAAATTAATATATATTTTATATACTAATATTCTCCCATATCATAACCCTTAAGTTATTCAATTTTTCATTCCTAATATATAATTAGGTTACCTTAGCTTCTCTTATTTGTTTCATAATAAACAAATAAAAACAAACACATATTATTCATATGCAATTACTCACATATAACAATACACAAAGCCATATAAGTCTTTCACACAAATTTTTTTAAATCCATACCTTATTTCTAGTCTAGGTCTTATTATTCAACCTTTAATTAATCAATTTAGATTTTGTAAATCGTATAAATTCTCGGGTTATCACATTCTCCACTCCTTATAAGTATTCCGTCCTCGGAATCACCGCTTACTTATCATCTACAATCTTTTAAAGTTGTATCATCAATTCACTTATATCAACACAATATTATTTTGTGTCTCATATTCTAACCTGTGATTTGGATCTATAGAAGAAACTATTCACAACATTATCTGTCCAATATTACTTACATAACTTAATTTCTCAACGAAATCATTACCTGTCGCCACCTCCTGGGTAACCATTGTATCTTACACCGTCATGTTAAATGAATGGGCCGTTGGCCTTCTTGACTATGCAGGTCCTCGAATTGCTAAGGTTCCGCTACAGGGTACCTTGTTGACACTTTCCTTCTCCATATCTCTCTTCGGACAGTTCCGAACCAGATGATCAGTTGATCCACAGGCATAACAACCTTATATCTTCTTCGGACTGGGGAAATTGGGCGACATGTGTCCCTCTTGACCACTGTTATAACAGACTCCCCTTCTTCTTCAGACAAATTCATGAATGATTCTTCCCACAACTCGCACATGACTCACCTCCTTTTCTCTTCTCCTCTGACTTATTACCCGACTGGGTATTCTCACTCCATTTTCTCTTATTCGGATTACTTCCACCACTAATACCTCCATCATTAGTCTTCTTCTTCTTCTCCTGATTATAACAGGATGCAGCTTCGCTTCCCCCTTCAGCAATTAACGCTTTCTCCAATAAAGCCACGGACGTATTGATCTGCAATACTGCTACCTTGTTGAATATCCCTGGCTTCAGTCCATTCTCAAATCTTCTCGCTTTTCTCGCCTCTGTGTCCACCTGATGAGGTGCAAATCTCGCCAACTCATTGAATTTGGCAGTATATTCCGAAACCGACATATTCTCCTGCTTCAGTTCTAAAATTTTGACTTCCATCCTGGATTGCATACTTGGCGTAAAATAGTTCTCAAAGAACAACTCCTTGAATCTTCTCCAAGTAACCACACCTGTACCAGCTCTCGCTTGATTAGTCTCCCACCAGTAATTGGCTTCTCCCTTCATCAGATAAGTTGTAAAAGCTGTCTTTTGCTCTTCTGCCACACGCTCAATGATGAATGCTTTCTCCATCTCGTTCACCCAAGTTTGAGATTCAATAGGATCCGTAGTCCCCTTGAATTATGGCGGTCCTACCGCTTTAAAGTCTTTAAAATTCACCAATCTATTGGCTGGCTGTTCTCTAGCTCCTGCTGCTGGATCTCTATTTCCTATAGCTTGGGCTATCATATTCGCAAAGTTTTGCATCGGGTCCACTTGACCTCCTTCATTATTCACTGACTGTTCTTCTCTTTGATTTCGATTCTGTTGTCTAGGCGGCATTATCTAATTTTAATAAAAATCTTACATTAATTTTCTTTCTCTATTCAAATTCTTATTAATCACATAATAAGAATTTAACACAAAGTTCTCCTATAATTGCATATTTATTTAAATAGCACATAGTACATTTAGTACTCAACATATACAACTATCCCTTTTTAATAATATTAGGATTAACAACACAAATTTTCACAAAAAGTTGTAATTCCCCAACTTCATACCAAAAAGTTGTAATTCTCCAACTTTACACAAAAAGTTGTAATTCACCATTCACACATAGTTATTCTCAGTTCGTCAAACTTACCACACTTATGAGTTCAAGAACTTGCCACAATTATATGAGTGTATGAACTTATCCTAGTTAGACCATTGGCGTCCATTCACTGAGGGTTCAGAAATATTTCATATAATTATGAGTCATGAACTTACCATAAGTATGAGTTTTAAGAACACACAAATTAATCTTAATCTTATGTTCATATAGAAAATAAAGATTCATACAAACATATATGTATATATACATATGTTTACACAATTCTCGATATTACAACCTTTAATATCACACACTATCAAAAGATACTATCGCTTATACTTAAGTTGTCTACCTTCCAGTCCCTTCACCAGTCTTCTTCTTACCGGGACACTTGTTGAATCTGTTACCCGTTCTCCCACATGAAAAACACTTTCTCATATTTGGCTTAGGACAATGTAGGGAAATATGTCCTTTCTGCTTACAATTGAAGCACACGTTCTTCCACATCATGCACTCTCCCAAGTGAGTCTTCCCACACTTACCACAGACTTGCTTCTTCTTCGGGTTTGAATTTTCAGAATTATCATTATCGTTGTCCCTATTTCTTTTATTCTTGCCCTTCTACTTCTTGACAGTTCCTTCGGATGATCCTAAAAGTAGTATGCACACAAGCCAATCATGTTTGATGATAAAGCATATACTTTGTAACAATCTTATTCATTTATTAATAAAAAGTATAAATTTATTAAAGGCTTTTATTTATCTACATGATGCTGTTTTATAATATATTATAAACCCATAGTTTTAATCAATGCTTTTAGAATAATGATGATGATCATTCTAATGAGATCTAAATTCTTAGAAAGCTTAAAACTAAAATAGTTCTCAATCGTTGGATTACTAAATTGGGGATTAGTGAATCCGGATAGATTGGTACATACGTTGCTTGCTCATTGGATGAGTGTGACACCCCCAAAATTAGGTATACATCACCCATCTTGAGTCGCCAGATACATGGTACAGAATTCAAATACAATTTAATAATACAATTGCTGTGTATAATACAACAAAACATAAATTGTGAGTTTGAATACAAATATTGTCTACTAGAGAGTATACAAACTCAAAAAGAGTCCTCATTACAATTATTATCACACTATATCACAGAATAGTGAGGACTACTAATGCACCATCTAGGACCATCACTCCGTTCCCCGACTCGTCCCAGCTATATTCTCATTTCCTGAAGAGAACAGTGAAAGAAAGGGTGAACTCAACTAGCCTAGTAAGAAATATTATGACTAAGATAATGCGAATAAATTATCATTAGCCTTAAACAAAGTTGTTAAACCGATACAATATAACAAACATCAAGTTTAATTACGGTGAACAAGCAATCCATTAAAAGAGTCAGTAGAGAATAAAATCTACTATCTTTTATGATTTAAAAGGTTTTTCATCACTTTTATCATTTGGGACTCGACAATAAATAATCCATATCATCGAATCACTTACAGCACTTCTGGCCGAGGATATTCTTTAGTATCACGACCATAATTATTCTTTGTGTATTCATTAATGGTCATGATCATACCAACAACTGTCCATCAATGCACTACGGGCCAATGATGACTTTTACCACATCATTGGTAACATTACGATCATGATTACACCGGATAATCCCTGGTCATAATCATACCAAGTCCATCTATGCACTACATGCCACAGATGACTTTCAATAAAATATAAACATGAGGATGATGATAATGATATAAGAATTCAATAAAACAAGTTCAAGAATTAATTTATCCAGGAACCAATAACGTCCAAACTGTCAACATAATACTGCTTTGTAGAGTAAAATTCAAGAATGCTCAGAAGAATGCCCAGTAGTCCTTGGCCAAGGTAGAATGAAATTAGAAAGGAGATTCTAATTTGCATTATTTAGAGTTGTGCATTTAAGGATCGAAATACATATAATTAAATAAAATAAGACTTGAAAGTAATTATATGTCTTATATTTAATTGGGACATTGTATGGTGCAAGGATTGAATTGTACGGTAACTATTAACTCAAAGGTTCTTTTATGATTAATGTTGAAATCTATATTATCTAGAAAGTCGTTGATCGCTAGGGAGGCTTATCCCTATTGTAGAATAAATATTATTTATTTAAATAAATTAATCATTTAATTTATTTACTTAAATAAGATTAGAATTGTTCTAATTGATTTATTCACAACCGGTTTAATATGGAGAACCTAAAGGGTCACACCATAAAAGGAAGAATAATTATTTAAGAAGTTAATGGCATAATCGTAATAGTATATTAAGTGTATTTAATTTAATCTATGGTGATAGAATAAATTAAATAACTTAATATTTATTATTTAATATTTTGGAAATATTAAATATATAAATTAATAAGAGGAGACTTATTAATATTATTACAATTATTATTATTTTAATTTCTAAAGAGTTGGAAATTAATTTAATATTAGTACTCTCATTTATTCCTAATAAGATTAGGAGGCTAATTAATTAAAGGATTTTAATTAATTAAAATAAAATATAATTCCTTAATTGTTAAGGAGGGTTGCCCACATCTATAAATAAGAGGAGTCTTATTATGGGTGATGTGGTTGTTGACTTTTTCACAACATGCGCAATTCCAATAGTTGGAGAGTACGCTCCTTTTCTATGAGAGATATAAAAACTAGGGTTTTGCCAAATACCCATCTACTTAAATATTTCTTCTTCCTTGGTGGATCACCTCTAGAGGCCAAATACTTGGGTGGCTAACGTTGATCAAAGGAAAGAACCAAACCCGGTGGATTCAAGTTGAACATGAAAAGGATTGGAGTTGAACTTGTACCTGAGGAAGCTCGGATCTTCAAGGGTATGATTCTTATTCTTCATATTTTCGTTTAATTAATAATTATGCATAAAGGGTGATCCGGGTAAAATTTTTAAAACTTTGATTTTCCACGTTTTCGCTTATTTTGTGCAATATGATTGCGTTCATGAATATTACAAACCTAACAGTGGTATCCGAGCCAAACCTTTATGCAAATTATTAATTATTTTAATTTGATATGTATATTGATATTTGTTTAGAACAATTTAATTGGACATAATTTTGTTGTATAAAATTTATTTAAAAAGAAAAAAAAAATAATTCGCTAAATCTTAATCCGGTTTTTTAAAACAAGGAGCTTCAATTCGCGAATCACGTGAACTAACTGATTTTCGCTTAGGCTTTTATCACATGGTCCTGGAATGATTCATGATTCTGGTGACTTTAATAATTAAGATTATAATAGTTATATATATATATATTATATATAATAGTTATATATTGTATATATATAATAGTATATTATATACAGTTTATATATATATATATACCTATATTATTCTTAATTATTTTATAATTAAAATAAAAGTTTATTTTAATCTTAAAATAAAAGGTTTATTTTAATTTTAAAATTGGATTTCATACTAACTAATTAGAATTGGAATTAGATTCCATGATAACTAATTGCGAGTTGAAATTGGATTCCATATTTCCCAAAATAAAAGAGTTTATTTGTAAATAGGAAAATGAATTCATATTTCCTTAAATAAAGGAGTTTATTTAGATATGGAATAAGATTTCATATTATTCAAAATAAAGGAGTTTATTTGTGAATAGGAAAATGAATCCATGTTTCCTTAAATAAAGGAGTTTATTTAGATATGGAATAAGATTTCATATTATTCAAAATAAAGGAGTTTATTTGTGAATATGAAGAGAATTCGTGTTTTCTTTAATAACGGAGTTTTTTTAATTGGAATTGGATTCCATAATTAATTAAAATAAATGAGTTTATTTTGATTTAAGATTTTGATTAAAATAAAATAGTTTATTTTATTCAAAATAGGATAAATTAAAATAAAAGAGATTTATTTTGATTTAAATTTTAATTAAAATAAAGGAGTTTATTTTGATTCAAAATTAGATTTAAACTAACTAAATTTGCCCATTAAATGATATCAATATATATTTATTGAATGTTTATTATTTATGAGATAAATGTTATTTATTGATGCATATGGTGATATGTATGATAATAAATTGGATTGATTATGGACTATTGACCAATATGATTGTATTTTATTTTAGTTGGATGCACAAATGTATGGATTTTATTAAATGGGGTCTGCGTACCTCGTTTTTTCTAATTTTTCTTAATGTAAATTTTAACTTCCTCCTATGTACTTCCCCTTAACTGCTGATCAAGGTTTCTATTTATTTTTAATAGTTTTGTAATAGAAATAATTAGAATTAATTTTGAAGAATTGGAGATCAAGGAGCAAGGAGCGCTAGAAGACCCGTTTGTAATGGAGTTCAGGTTTAAATGTAATAGTTATATTTAAATATTAATTCTTGCACCCCTAGGGTTTGACCTTTTGGTTCACTTGGTGGCTCTAGTGAACCAAACTAGAATAAAAGTCCATAATCAATCCAGGTAGAATATAGTATTCTATAAGTGCATGCTTATACTATATATATTATATATTATGCAAACATGCTTCGCATGTTAATTAACATGACGCGTATTTTATTTGTATATGTGCATGCGCGCTAAACAAGATGAGACAATTAATAACAAACCCCTCAATTTTTTATATTAAGTCCTAAGCGTTCAAAGATTTTTGGAATATCGAACGTCGCCTTCTAGCATGATAAAAATAATAGAGTATCAATTAATTATTATAAGTTTGTTGTGTCACCACAAGGCTTATCTTAATTCTTTGAGATGTTAATTTTATCACATTTGATGCTTATAAAGAAAATTGAACAATATTGTTTTGTTGTGTCACCACAAGGACAATAATTTTTTTTTTTGAATATATGGAGTGCTAGGTTGGACTTAACTTCAATTATTTTAGTTCGGATGTGCACACACTTGACCATTATGATTTAAGAGGCAAAATACAAGGAGTTACATATTGATGTAATCGACAAGAGTTGTCTACCTATTTATTTATATATAGTTTGTTGTGTCACCACAAGGCTATATACATTTGAAATGGGATCCTTATTCTCACTAGCATATCTTTAATTAGATATTTCCGAACTATATATATATATATATATATATATATATATATATATATATTGAGAGTAATATAGTTTGAAAAAAATAGTGGGAGATACCAATTTAAAACAAGACCTAATTTATTTTGGTAATTAATAAAAGAATGTATGCTAAAATGTTGTTAATTACAAATTCATTTACAGAATTTTACAATGTCTAAATTACTATCACTGTGAAGCATATTAGATGTTAAATTAATCGGACCAAATTAAACGGATTGGTTAAGGAATTTGAGAATAGTTCTCATGGCTGAAAAGCTATCTTATGTCCTTAATACGCCTATCCATGTAATGGTTGCAGACAATGCCTCTGAGGAAGAGATTGTTACTTTTAGAAAGTGGCAAGATGATGCACAGTTGGCTCAATGCATCATGCTCACATCCATGAGTAACAAGCTTCAGCGTCAGCATGAAACTATGGATGCTCCTACTATCCTCCTGCACGTCAAGTAGTTGATGGTGAGGAAAGTAGGACTGAAAGATATCAGATATCTAAGGAGCCCTTCCGATCTAGAATGACCGAAGGCACTACAGTACAGACACATGTCCTAAACATGATCAATTTAATTGAACAATAAGGACAACGGGTTTTTTCATAGATGGAGAGTTAAGCCAAGATTTAATCTTGTAGTCACTCTGGACTCCTTTCACAATTGTTGTGAATTTTTCATATGAGCAAGCTAGATATCAGCCTCGCTGATTTGCTTAACATGTTAAAAAATGTTGAGAGTCACTTCCAACCAAGAAAGACCATGTCTTACTCGTAGAAGCCAAAGGATCTTCTGTAAAGAAGAACGATTCAAAGAAGGTATGCAGAAAGGCAAACACAAAGGATAATAAGAACAAAACTGATAAGGATATCAAAGGAGTTTACTTCCACTACAATAAGCCTAGACACTGGAAAGAAACTGCGAGAAGCATCTTGCAGAGGCTAATCAAAAGAAGATTAATGATTCTTCGGTTATAAATACAGTTTTGTTCATGAATGAAATAAATTTTTCTTTAAGTCAAGGTTCTACTTGGGTATTGGATACCGACTTTGGTTATCATAAATATAGATTTATAAAGGGACCAAGCAGAAGTAGAAAGCTAAACAAATATAAGTAATCATATTGTGGAAAATGAAGCAAAGGTTGCCATATTAGCCATAGAAACTTATAGTTTAGCAATGCCTACATGCAAATCTATTAAGTTAATAAGTTGTTATTGTATTCCAGTTCTTGATAAAAACATTATTTCCATTTTATTGTTGTACAATAAAATCTTTGATATTATATTTAAGAACAATTATTGTTCTATTTATAATAATAATGTTTTGTATAGAACTGAAATATTACTTAATGAGTTTTGTATACTTGACGTACATGAAAAATTATTTTTTAAATTGAACAAATTAGTATAAGAAAAGGAGATGATCATTCAAAGAGTTGAATGTGTGTATTTGTTGAAATACAAGTGTGAATTATTTGAAAGGTTCAAAGAATTCAGAAGTGAAAAAAATTGGCAAAGTATTAAGATTCGTTGATTAGGTCAATGAATAAATACTTGTGCAATAAGTTTCTAGATCATCTCAAATGGTTTTCTCATAATGGACGCCTTCTGATACGCAATAATTGATTGATGTATCTGAAAAGAAAAATCGTACCTTGTTGGACACGGTGCGGTCTATAATGATTTTACCAACATTCCAGTATCCTTCTGGGATAATGTCCTAGAAATGGTTGTATATCTACGAAAAGGTAACCTCAAAATCCAGCCCCAAGACTCCATAAAAGTTATGGATAGGGGGGATTCCTAATCTTAAGTATGTTAAGATAAGGGTTTGTCCAACTTATGTGAAAAGGTTTCGAAAGAATAAGTTTGGGATAAAATTTGACAAGTACAAATTTGTGGGACATCCTAAAGTAAGTTTAGGGTATATGTTCTATAATCCTACTTAGCAAAAGGTGTTTGTTGCGAAAAACACGATGCCTTCTAAGATAAAGATGTTTATCATTGAAGGGGCTAGTGGGAGTATAATAGATCTTGAAGAGTTCAAGAATCACAAAACACTATAAGTCAAATAAGAGGAACTTGTAGTTAGACCTATTGTACTACAACCGAATCATAAATCTGGAATAGTACCGAAGATACCTGAGAGGTATGGATTCATCATAGATGATGATGAGCTATGTTTCATAGAAGATGATGATCCAGTTACATACGATGAGGTAAGAGTTGTAGACACTCAGAGAAATGGATTGAAACAAGCTTCTCAACTATGGAACATTCGTTTTGATGAGACAATCAAAGGAGTTTGATTTTATCAAAAACAAGAATGAACCTAGTGTGTACAAAAGGGTCAGTGGGAGCGTCGTGACATTCCTAATATTATATGTTGATATACTATAGATAAGGAATGACATACTAATGCTACAATCAGTAAAGATAAAGTTGTCTAAACATTCCTCAATGAATGATTTGGGAAGAGTATCTTAATTCGGGATACAAATCTATATAGATAGATTCAAGAGGACACTCAACTTAACCCAAGGAACGCATATTCATTTGATGCTAAAGTCGTTTAGCATGGCAAACTCCAAGAGATGTCTCATGTTGATGAGACATGGAGTGTATCTCTCTTAATAGTCCCCAAAGACTCATAAAAGAGAGATCGCATGAGTAACTATCATGTATGCACTGAAATATACGAGACCTGATGATGATCAGTTATATTTTGGAGAAGTTCACTATGAGTCAGTGAAAAATATCTTAAAGTACTTAACTGGTACTAAGGATGTGATTAAAATTTATGGCGGGTATAAATTAAAACTA
This sequence comes from Panax quinquefolius, assembly GCA_020205615.1. Lineage (NCBI taxonomy): Eukaryota > Viridiplantae > Streptophyta > Magnoliopsida > Apiales > Araliaceae > Panax > Panax quinquefolius. The sequence goes on along the minus strand of CM035174.1, from coordinate 23,007,002 downwards.
GAGGGCTTAACAGACTCAAGTTTTTTCAAACAGACCAAGACGACAGAAAATCCACTTTAAGGTAAAGCTTTACCTTAAACAGTGGTGCAGTGAATTGGAAAGGTTCCAAACAGCAAAGAGTTGCTGGTTTAGTGATAAAGAAAAAGTATATAGATGTAAATGAACCTACAAGTTGATTGTTTGGATGATAAGTTCATTATAGAACTAGGAATAGTTCCTAAGTCTCATACAGGATCTAAACATGTGTTATGGCACTTTCATTTGATTAGAGGAATCATTGAAAGATGGGAAATCACTATAGAAATAGTGGACTCTCAAGAACAACATTACATATCCATTAACTAGAGCTTATCCAACAACAGGATAATCGTCACTTAGAGAAGAAGGGTATGAGATAATATGGCGATTGGCTTTAGTGCAAGTGGGAGATTGAAAGTAGTATGCACACAAGCCAATCATGTTTTATGATAAAGCATATACTTTGTAACAATTTATTCATTTATTAATAAAAAGTATTAATTTATTAAAGACTTTTAATTATCTGCATGATGCTGTTTTATAATATGTGATAAACCCATAGTTTTAAGTAATGCTTTTAGAATAATGATGATGATCATTCTAATGAGATCTAAATTCTTAGAAAGCTTAAAATTAAAATAGTTCTCAATCGTTGGATTACTAAATTGGGGATTAGTGAATTCGGATAGATTGGTACATACGTTGCTTCCTCATTGGATGAGGATGATTGATCTCATGATCATTTATGTGGAGACACTAAAGCAAGTATGTAGGTGCTTATTAGAGAATAAGTTCACTGAACGTGACTCGCTAAGGAATACCTAATGGAGTTTTACTTACTTGTCAATAGGAATTCCTATAGTGATAGTAGTACAAGTGATCCTTAGACTTGAGATCATCATAGTATCTTGTATATGATGAGTTATACTTTGACTTATTCCTTAAGACCCTTAGGGTATATCAAAGGGTATGCTTGGGTATAATAAGTTGTACATGGAGATAATGTATGATCAATAAAGAATCTATCGCTTCTAGTAAAAGAAGAGAAATTTCCTATGTGATTCGATAAATGACAACTCAGTAGTCCTTGGCCAAGGAAAAATGAAATTAGAAAGAATTTCTAATTTGCATTATTTGGAGTTGTGCATTTAAGGATCGAAATACATATAATTAAATAAAATAAGACTTGACAGTAATTTTATGTCTTATATTTAATTGGGACATTGTATGGTGGAAGGCTTGAATTGTACGGTAACTATTAACTCAAAGGTTCTTTTATGATTAATGTTGAAATCTATATTATCTGGAAAGTCGTTGATCGCTAGGGAGGCTTATCCCTATTGTATAATAAATATTATTTATTTAAATAAATTAATTATTTAATTTATTTATTTAAATAAGATTAGAATTATTCTAATTGATTTATTCAAGATAGGTTTAATATGGAGAACACGAAGGGTCACACCATAAAAGGAAGAATAATTATTTAAGAAGTTAATGACATAATCGTAATAATATATTAAATATATTTAATTTAATCTATGGTGATAAAATAAATTAAATAGCTAAATATTTATTAATTAATATTTTGGAAATATTAAATATATAAATTAATAAGAGGAGACTTATTAATATTATTACAATTATTATTATTTTAATTTCTAAAGAGTTGGAAATTAATTTAATATTAGTACTCTCATTTATTCCTAATAAGATTAGGTGGTCAATTAATTAAAGGATTTTAATTAATTAAAATAAATCCCAATTTCTTCCTTGTTTGCAAAAATATTGTCTTCTTACATGCAGAATTTGAAAATGTCACTTTCACTAATTTCACTGCGTAACATACTTGATGCTACCAAACTGACCGAACTGAATTACATGGACTGGTTATAGAATCTGAGAATTATTCTCACTACTGAAAAGATTTCTTACGTCCTAAATTCGCATGTACTTGCAAAAGTTACAGAGACAGCCTCTGAGGAAGATATTGCTACTTTTAAACAGTGGCAAGATGATGCATATGTGGCTCAATGCATCATGCTGGTATCCATGAGTAACGAGCTTCAGTATTAGCATGAAATCGTGGATGCTCCTACTTGTTGTTGCACCTGCAAGAACTGTACGTTGAGCAAAGTAGGACTGCTAGATATGAAATATCTAAGGAGCTCTTCCGATCTCGAGTGACCGAGGGTACTACTATTGAGATTCATGTCCTAAAGATGATTAATTTGATTGAACGTCTTGAAAAGCTTGTGTTCATCATGGATGGGGAGTTGAGTCAAGATTTGATCTTGCAGTCACTCCCTGACACCTTATCATAATTTGTTATGAATTTTCGCATGAATAAGTTGGACGTCAGTTTGCCTGAGTTACTTAACATGTTGAAAACTATTGAAGATCACTTCCCATCCAAAAAGGACCATGTCTTACTGGTGGATGATTCTTCCAAGAAAAGGATGAGGCCCAAGGTATCTTCTGAAAAGAAGAAATCCAAGAAGGCTAAGGGAAAGGCGAAAGTAAAGGATCAAAAGAAACCTGATCCAACTAGCAAAGGAATTTGCTTCCACTGCAACAAGTCAGGTCAATAGAAGAGGAATTGCAAGGATTATCTTGCAGAGCAAAAGCAGAAGAAGCTTAGAGAAGCTTCGAATCCTAATCAAGTTTTGTTTATGATTGAAATTATTTTTTTTGAAAGTTAATCTTCTACATGGGTATTGGATACTGGTTGTGGTTCTCACATATGTAATAATATGCAGGGACTGGTCAGAAGTAGAAAGCTATGCAAGGATGAGGTCGTCTTACGAGTGGGAAATAGAGCAAAGGTTACTGCATTAGCTATGGGGACTTATTGTATAACATTGCCTATGGGTAAATTCATTAATTTAAATAATTGTTATTTTGTTCCGAATATCATTAGAAACATTATTTCAATTTCTGTATTAGATATGGATGGTTTTCAAATTATAATAACGAACAACAGTTGTTCTATGTATAATAATAATGTTTTATATGGTGTTTGTAATTTACGAAATGGACTTTACATTCTTGACTTGCATGAAAATATACTTCAAATTGAACAAACTAAGAAAAGGAAAAGAGATGGTGTAAATTATACCTTCATGTGGCACTATAGACTCAATCATATTAATGAAATAAGATTATCCAAGTTGCATAAATATGGGCTCTTAGAGCTATCTGATTATGGATCAAATCCAACTTCTGAATCTTTTCTCACGAGCAAAATGACTAAATCTCCTTTTAGTGGAAAATAAGAATGAGTTACAGAGTTGTTAGCGTTGTTTCACAGAGATGTATGTGGACCTATGACAACGAATGCACGAGGAGGGTATTCTTATTTTATTACATTCACTGATGATCACTCAAGATTTTGATATGTGTATTTAATGAAATACAAATCTGAATCATTTGAAAAGTTCAAAGAGTTCAGAGTGAAGTAGAGAAGCAAACTGGCAAGAGTATTAAGATTCTTCAATCAGATCAAGGAGGTGAATACTTAAGCAGTGAGTTTTTAATTGTCTCAAAGAAAATGGTATAATCTCACAATGGACTCCACCAGAGACGCCACAGCTAAATGGTGTATCTGAAAGGAGAAATCAAACATTGTTGAACATGACTTGTTCCATGATAAGTTTTACCGATCTTCCGGTGTCATTCTGGGGATATGCCCTAGAAGTGGCTACATATTTACTAAATAAGGTTCCCTCGAAATCCATCCCTAAGACTCCATATGAGATGTGGACAGGGAGGAAACCTAGTCTTAAGCATATTAAGATTTTGGGATGTCCATCTTATGTGAAAAGATTTCAGAATGATAAGCTTGTGACAAGATCTGATAAGTTTACTTTTGTGGGATATCCTAAAGAAAGTTTAGGATATTATTTCTACAATCCTACTGAACAAAAGGTGTTTGTTGCCAAACATGTTGCCTTCTTGGAAAAAGGAGTTTATCCTTGAAGGGGCCAGTGGGAGGAAAATAGATATTGAAGAAATTCAAGAACCACAAACCACTACAGATCAAATGGATGAACTTGTCCAAGTAGAGATACCTTCTATACAACACCCTATTCATAAATTTGGAAGAGTACTGAAGATACCTGATAGGTATGGATTTGTCACAGAATATGACAATGAGGTACACATCATAGATGATGATGATCCATTGAATTACGAACAGGCTATGAGTAGTAATGACTCGGAGAAGTGGCAATAAGCCATAAAATCCGAAATGGACTCCATGTATAAAAACCAAGTATGGACTTTGGTTTAACAACCATTAAGCCTATTGGGTGTAAATGGGTCCTTAAAAAAAAGACTAGAGCAAACGACATGGTAGACACCTATAAGGCCCGACTGGTCGCAAATGGTTTCAAATAAAGACAAGGGGTTGACTATGATGAAACCTTCTCACCAGTAGCGATGCTCAAGTCCATTCGTATTTTTCGTGTGATTGTAGCTTACAATGACTAAAAAATCTGGTAGATGGACGTGAAAACGGCCTTCCTTAATCGGAAACATGAGGAGGATGTGTATATGACAAAGCCAGAGGGATTTTTTCAAAGGTTGGAACAAATCAAGTCTGCAAGCTACAACGATCCATTTATGGATCGAAGTAAGCTTCTCGTAGGTGGAACATCCATTTTGATGAGATAATTAAAGAGTTTGATTTTATCAAAAATAAGGATTAACCATGTGTGTACAAGAAGGTTATTGGGAGCGCTATTTCATTCCTTGTATTATATGTTAATGATATATTACTGATAGTGAATGATATTCTTATGCTACAACCGATTAAAATCTGGTTATCTAAACACTTCTCCATGAAGGACTTGGGTGAAGCATCTTATATTTTGGGGATAAAGATTTATAGAGATAGATCTAAAAGGATGCTTGGCTTATCCCAAGGAACGTACATTGACTCGATGCTAATGAAGTTTAGCATGGAAGATTCCAAAAGAGGTCTCATGCCGATGAGCCATGGAATACATCTATCCAAGAAACAGGCCCCAAAGATACCTAAGGATAGAGATCGTATAAGTAAGATTCCTTATGCTTCAGCAATATGATCTATCATGTACGGTATGATATGTACTAGACCGGATGTCACTGATGCACTTAGTGTAACAAGAAGATATCAGTCGAATCCAGGAGAAGAACACTGGAAGGCAGTGAAAAATATCCTAAAGTACTTAAGAAGAACTAAGGATGTATTTCTTGTCTACTGTAGGTCTGAATTAAAACTAGAGGGCTTCACAGACTCAAGTTTTCAAATTGACCAAGATGACAGTAAATTCATTTCGGGGTATGTGTTTACCTTGAATGGTGGCGCAATGAGTTGGAAAAGTTCCAAACAGCAAAAAGTTGCTAATTTAGTGACATAAGAAGAGTACATAGCTGCAAGTGAAGCTACAAAGGAGGCTATTTGGATGAAGAAGTTCATAACTGAACTTGATGTGGTTCCTAGAATTAGAGGACCAATACCTTTATTCTGTGACAACACTGGAGCTGTTGCGCAAGCTAAAAAACCCAGGTCTCATCAAAAATCAAAACACATGTTGCGACAGTTTCATTTGATCAGAGAGATCACTGAAAGAGGAGATGTTACCCTAGATCATGTGGACTCTCAAAAAAATATTACAGATCTATTTTTTAAAGCATTAACACAACAACAGTTCGATCGTCACTTAGAGAAGATGGGTATGAGATACCACGGCGATTGGCTTTAGTGCAAGTAGGAGATTAAAATTAGTATGCATACAAGCCAATCATGTATGATGATAAAGCATATACTTTGTAATCAATTATATTTATTTATTAATAAGAGAATTATTTATTAAAGGCATTTATTATCTACATGGTGTTGTTTTAATAATATGTGATAAACCCATACCTTTAAGCAATGCTTTTAGAATCATGATGAGATCATGCTAATGAGATCTAAATTCTTAAATAGCTTAAAATTAAAATGTTCTCAATCAATGGTTTACTAAAAAGGGGATTAGTGAATCCGGATAGATTGATACATACGTTGCTTGCTCATTGGATGAGAATGATTGATCTCATGATTATTTGTGTGGAGACACTAAAGCAAGTATGTAGGTGCTTATTGGAGAATAAGTTCACTGAATGTGACTCGCTAATGAATACTTAATGGAGTTTTACTTGCATATCAATAGGAATTCCTGTAGTGATAGTAGTACAAATGATCCTTAGACTTGAGATCATCATAGTATCTTATATATAATGAATTACAGTTTGACTTATTCCTTAAGACTCTTAGAGTATATCGAAGGGTATGCTTTGGTGTAATAAGTTATATATGGTGATAATGAATGATCAATAAAGAATCTACCACTTCAAATAAAAGAAGAGAAATATCCTATGTGATTCGATAAATGACAACTCAAGAATCCTTTGCCAAAGTGGAATGAAATTAGAAAATAGTTTCTAATTTGTATTCTTTAGGAGTTGTGTATTTAGGAATCGAAATACATATAATTAAATAAAATAAGATTTGATAGTAATTTATTGTTTTATATTTAATTAGGACATTGTATGGTGGAAGGATTGAATTGTACGGTAACTTTTTACTCAAATGTTCTTTTATGATTAATGTTTAAATCTATATTATCTAAAAAGTCGTTGATCTCTAGGGAGGTTTATCTCTATTGTAGAATAAATATTATTTACTTAAATAAATTGATAGTTTAATTTATTTATTTAAATAAGATTAGAATCGTTCTAATTGATTTATTCACAACCGATTTAATATGGAGAACCTAAAGGGTCACACCATAAAAGGAAGAATAATTATTTAAGAAGTTAATGGCATAATCATAATAATATATGTTAAATATATTTAATTTAATCTATAGTGATAGAATAAATTAAATAGCTTAATATTTATTATTTAATATTTTAGAAATATTAAATATAAATTAATAAGAGGAGTCTTATTAATATTATTACAATTATAATTATTTTAATTTGTAAAAGAGTTTAGAAATTAATTTAATATAAGTACTCTCATTTATTCCTAATAGGATTAGGAGACAAAATTAGTTAAAGGAGTTTAATTAATTATCCCTAATAAGATTAAGGGGCCCAATTAATTAAAGAAGTTTAATTAAATAAATAATACCTTATTTTAATTAAATAGGGTTACTTGATATCTTTATAAGATGAGTCTTATATCAGATATCAAATATATGTGATTCCAATAGTTAGAGAGTACGCCCCCTTTTTCTATAGAGATAGAAAAAACTAGGGTTTGAGCCTATACACCTTTCTTCTTCCTTGGTGGATCACCTCTATAGGCTATACATTTGGGTGGCTAACATTGATCAAAGGAAGGAATATACCCAAAGATTCAAGGAGATCACGGAGAAGTAGTAGTTGAACTGATACCTGTGGAAGCTAGTATCTATAAGGGTATGATTTCAAAATTTTTTATTCTTCGTTTTAATTAATAATATGCATAATGGATTATCCGTGTAATTGGTTTATGAAAATTTTGAAAATTTGATTTTACTTTGATTTCGCTAATTTTGCAATTTGATTGCGTCTTTGATCTTCACAAAACCATACATGCACGACAGTAGCAAAATAACTGAAATAGGTCTTTTTATTAATCATTAAAAGATGTTAATAAATTGATAGGCAATCCTAGTTATCAATTCATTGGATTAATCAAGTGGGAATAAGGTAAGGGGACTATTGCAAAGCGATTGGGAAAATTATATTCCTATGTCTTTATCATCTAGTGATCAATAATTATTAGTTCATTGGTTTTTATTTTCTTTTAATCAAAATAATTTCACAATTCAATTGGAGTGACTCTTTAAATGGATTAAGTTAGTGAAAGCTTGATAATTAAAATAATTGTTAGTAACTGTTCCCTATGGGTTCGACACTCTTCTTACTTCTTTATTACTTGAATTACCGTGTGAACTTGCTCGTATTTGTCATTATAAAAATCGGACAACAAGTTTTTGGCGACGTTGTCGGGGAATAGTTTAATAATTATTTCGTTACTAGTTTTTATTAATTTAGTTTATTTACCATTTTTTATTTTTTTCTATTTTTTCTTTTACGAGGTACATCGTGGCTAACTATAATTATCAATTGCCTTATACGAGAATGACTCAGTCAAACGCAACAGGGATATATGAATTGGATGAGTTGTTAGCACAGATGGAGACATTTTTGGTGATTTATGATTATTGTGCTGGAAACCATCCGAGTAATCAATGCGCCATCAGTTTCAAATCAATAAAGTATAGTGGCAACTTTGGTGACTATTGTGATTCCCCCAAAATAGGTATACATCACTCATTCTAAGTCGCCAAATACATGGTATAGAATACAAATACAAACTTAAATATACAACATGAGCTGTGCGTTTTAATACAAATATTGTCTTCTAGACAGTATTCAAACTCAAATATGAAGTCCTCAATACATTTATTTTCACACTATTTCATAGAATAGTGAGGAATACTAATGCTATCATCTGGACCGTCACTCCGCTCCCCGACTAGTCCCGGCTACGTTCTCATTTCCTGAAGAGAATAATGAAAGCAAAAGGGTTAGCTCAACTAGCCCAGTAAGAAATATTATGACTAATATACTGCAAAATAATTTATCGTTAGCCTTCAACAATGTTAAACTGATAAAATATAACAAACATCAAGTTTAACTGCAGCGGAATAAGCAATCCATTAGAAGAGTCAAGTAGAGCATAAAATCTACTATCTTCCATGATTTAAAAAGGTTTTTCATCATTTTTATCGCTGAGACTCACCTTAATAAATAATCCACATCATCGAATCACCCCTGCACTACGGCGAAGGATATTATTTAGTATCACGACCACAAATTATCCATGCACTACGGGCCAAGGATATTCGTGTATTCATCAATGGTCATGATCATGCCAACAACTGTCCATCAATGCACTACGGGCCAATGAAGACTTTTACCACATCATTCGTAACATTACGGTCATGATTATACCGAATAATCCCTTGTCATAATCATATCAAGTCCATCTATGCACTATGACCACATATGACTTTCAACATAATATAAACATGAGGATGATGACAATGATATAAGAATTCAATAAAACAAGTTCAAGGATAAATTCTTAAAGATTTATAATTTAATTTATCCAGAATTCAATAATGTCCAAATTATCAACATGATACTGCTTTATGGAGTAAAATTCAAGAATAATATTATATCAAAAATGATTTGGACCAAAAAGAAATCAATTTTTGTCATGAATAGTACCCTGGGTGAATAGTAACCGAGTGCATAGTACCCGTGAATAGTAACTTCGGGAATAATAACCCCGTGAATAGTACCCCGACATTAATATGTGAAAACTTATCAAGAATGCTCAGAATAATATTTTCTTGAAAAGATACTGGATGAAATGTAAATATCAAGGATATTCTACTAATTTCATGGAGTATAGAAGCCAAAACTTCAACAAAATGAGTATAGAATTCGAAATCTGAAACGAAATAATATTACTTATATACTACAGAGTATGGAAGAAAATATTGAACAAAAATAACATCCCTTACTTGAAAAGAAGAGTATTCCAACTGGTAGGGCGATGATATTCTTGAAGAAAACTTTCACTATTTTCTACGCTCAAAGCTTTCTAAAACTCCACAGAAATACGCTCAATATTATAGAAGAAGAATTCTCTGTTTCTGATGTGATTTTCAATTCTAACTAAGCATCCTATTTATATGAGAATAGAAGGGCACTGTGCAAGAAAAAATCACGGATGCAATAGATGTGCAACTCACGGATGAAAACTTTGAGAATCACGGATGCTAAATTTCAATCAACCATCCAATAAAACAAAACAAAATAATTAAATATAATATATATATATAAGCACATGTTTTCAATTTATATATATCAATATTATATATACACCACTTAGTTTTTATTCCCCCCCCCCCTGTGACCAACATCAATCCCCCACCCCCCAAAGTCATTTTCATCATATATGTGTATATATATATATATATATATATATATAACAAAAACTGAGATAACTTTCTCCTGACTATTTTGAAAAATAGGTAAGTGAGGATCCAAATAATACGCAAAAATTACATCAAATACTTCATAAAAATCCTCTCAATATTTTTAACAACATTTATCATCATTATTATAATTCGCAATATTTAACAACTAGATCGTTCCCAGGAAAAATGGGGCTTTCCAATAAGGATTTCTCCCTATTGGCGCGCAATTAAGTGACCAAACCTCTCATTGTCAGAACTTCTAAACATTGTCAATATTGCAAATAATAATATTAATAACTCTGTCATCTAAATTATTGATTTAATAATATATAAAATATCAACAATAATTGAATCAATTAACGTAAGATACTATGCAACAATTACTGTAGCAATAATTGAACAAAACTGAGTGACTTCTCACGTAAGCATCAATAATTAATACCGTGTGTTACTATGCAACCACGCCTATTACTGTACTTTTAACACCAGGTGTTTCAACAATTAATGGTAAAACTTCCGCCGTTATTTTCATAAAAATATATTTTTGTCGTTTTCTCAATTCGACAATAATTCTGTTGTGGGGTCCACCAATGATTGTGCCATCGTACGAATATTCCCAGTTAAAACAAATATTCCCCGACCAATCGAATATTATATAACAACTTGCGTACTTTGCAAAATTTATAAATATTACCCACAACTATAACATTATATCACATTCACTCCATAATATTCAAAAATGATATTTATAGAAAATTCATCTTTATTCATAAAAGTTGGGGTCTTACAACTATCCAAAAAATTATACTTATCCCAACAACTATCATCAGGATTGGGGGTATCACCCGAATTTCTCGTGGCAAGATAATCAAGCCCAACCTCAAGTGTCACGACAAGCTCAACCACCCCAACAATAAGAAAAGAAACCAGAACTGGAGGAACTTCTACTTAAGTACATAAAAGAGAATGAGACATGGAAAATAGTCAAGGAGTGACTCTTAGAAATATAGAGAATCTTATTGGGCAGTTGGTAAATGCTATTAAAAATCGCCTTTAAGGTGAATTGCCAAGTAATATGTTTCCTGAAACTAATAGAGTACCTAAGCCAATAGTTATGGATGTTAAAGAGGTGGAGACAAGTGGGAATCTGGAAAAGGAGGTCAGAGAAGATCGAGCCTCGAGTTCCAATGGTGATAAGCTAATTTTGATAGTGCCCCATGATCCTATTCCACAAAAACTCAAGGATCCGGGTAGCATTGCAATCCCGTGTAAAACTGGTAGTCATTCCGTAGGCAAAGTTCTATGTGACATGAGAGCTAGTATATCATTTGAGCCATGGTGGGATGAGGAAGAAAAGAAAGAGGAAGATCCAGTTGTGTTTCAAAAGATTCAATGTAATAATTTGGTCACAAACACAACGGAGCAAACACCTAGCTATTTAAAGTTTATAAAGGAAATTTTATCTAAGAGTAACAAGTTAGGTGAATGTTAAATAATGGCACTTACTAAAGAGAAGCCCTTAAAAGTTATGTTACTACCGATGGATGGAGGGTTCCTCACTTTTCGAAGGGGAATTAGATAGGGAGTTAAAGAAGTCGGGCTAATGACTCTAATACAAGCGCTTATTGGGAGGTAACCCAAGTTTAATTTTTTAGTTTTTGGTTTTGTTTTATTTCATTAGGTTTCATAGTATTTAATAAATTTGCATTTATTTAGGATTTAATAAAATTGTTTCTATCGTGGTTTTAAAGGTTATTCAAGTCAAATTCAAGTGTGGTACACAATTTGTTCTATGTGCTTAGCCTATTCTCCAAACTTATACAAGGATGAAGATTTCTATATTTTTAGGGAAGTACTCTGCTTTACTTTTTCCTATTTCAGCCATTGAAGACAATGTCCAGTTTAAGTTTGGGGGTATTTTAGTGTCGTATTGCATATAGATAATTATTTGCATTGTAGTTCGTTATTTTTACGTGTTAGCATTACGTTTTTGCATTTAGTGTGCATATAATTTATGGTAGTTAATTGCATACTTATATATGTGTTGCATTAATATGTGTTCATGTAGTATAATTGCATTTTTGCATGAATCTGTGCGATCAGTTGGTGTGGTCTTGGCTTAGCCAATGATGAGATTTGTACTTTATGTTAATTTGAACAGAGTTGATAATTGGTGCTTAACTCTAAATTGAGTCATGATGGTAATCTAAGTTTGTCAGAAGCTTGTGTAACTGGTTAGCACATAAATTTACTTATTTTAATCGATTTGGATCAAAGGAGTTTATAATTATCTTATAGGGGGAAAATTGAAGTTTAAATGTTAATGACATCTGTAAATGTTGACATGAAGGCTAAAAGAAACTAAATAAACAAGTTTTGGGGGGAATCTATGGGGCATGAAAAAAGAAAAAAATCAAGAAAAATATTTATATATGCATTATTATATTGACTTGTTTGGTTTGTGGCCTTTACTACTCGGATAAGTAAGTCCTAGGGGTGTCTCTACACCCAGCGCCCTAAAACCATCTGGTTTGGGATTCGTTGGTCGAAAGTTCACTAAATAGGTAGTTCTGAAAAAGCCTAAGAGAATCAGATATTGCACAGTCAAGTGTTAGCACAGGATGGAGTGTAAAATGCACTCGTGAAGAAATAAATTATGAATAAAACTCCATATGGACCCTTGAGCTTGGTAAATATATGGTCTTGGCTGGAATGGTTGTGTTTACAGAAATAGTTGCATTGAATGGTGAGTTTTGCCTCGTAAGAAGTAAATTATGAAATCCAATTTGATCTGTAGTTGGTTAGAGCTAGTAAAGATCACACACACTGTATGACCCCAACTTTTTATAAATAAAATTGAATTTTCTCTAATTATTATTGTGAATAATAAGGTGTTAATTTGATAGAATACTTTGGTTATGGGTTAAATGTGCTAATTTTGCAAAATAAGCAAGTGGTTATAAAATATTCATTGTTGTCGGGGAATATTCGTTTGGTCGTAGAATATTCTTCTTTGTTTGTCGGGAATAGTAAATCTGACGACACAACCACCATTGGCCCCATAACTAAAAATGGTTGAATGAAAAAAACGACAACTTTGAGTTTTTATAAATAACGGTGTAATTGTTACCGTTAACACCATTGGAATACCCGGTGGTTAAAATACAGTAATACACGTGGTTGCACAGTAGCACACGGTATTGCACAATATTTTTGAATTATTGATTCTTACGTAAGAAGGCATTACTCAATAATTGTTACAATAATTATTGTTCAATATTTTATTTTATTGATTCAATAATTGCTATGTTGATATTTTATATTATTGTTGTTTCAATAATTGTCACTGCAGAACATTTCCCATTATCAGATCAATAATTCATATTATTTGAATAATATTATTAGATAACATTATTTGCAATGTCTTAAGGAAGTTATGTCTAGGAAAGGGGTTTGGTTACCTAATTGTGCGCCAATAAGAAAAAATCTTTATCGGAAAGCCACTCTTTCCTGGGAACGACCTGGTTGTCATAATTGTGATTCTATAATATTATTTGTGAATAATTAATTATTCATTTATATGATAAGAAAATATTTATTTTTATGTGGATATAAATGAAGGAATTAATGTTGAAGTGTTTTATCAGTATTTTTTCGGAATAAAGGTGTTCAAAATCATCCGTATGTGGATTTCAGACATTTTCTGATTGGAATGTAGAAAAACTTTCTTCTACAAAATTGTAGAGAATTAAATTTCCTATGGAATAAACATGAGATTCAAATTTTTCTGATAAATGAGATATTTATTATGAATTATTAAAGTTTCGGAAATAAATGTTTTTTTATTAAAAACATTGGTGGGCCACACTTTTGGTTGATGTGGAAAATCTGAATTTTGGTGGGCCCCTTGGTGGTGGCTGAATTTTGGTCCAAGAGGTGTGCGTAGAAAATTTTTGAAAAAAATATTTTTTTATTAATTCAGTCTATTTTGGCGTTCTAACATTTTCCTATAAATAAGGTGCTTAGTTAGAATTGAAAAGCACACCAAAATCATAAGTTTTCTCTCTCTATATTATCGAGCGTATTTTGTGATTATTTAGATACTTTGAGAGTTGTTATTCATTGCAAGTATCCTTGGTAGCTATATCCAGATATTCCGGTCGGAAATCTTTTTTTTTTTTGAGGTAAGGGATGTTATTTTCTTCGTAAATGATGTTTTTCTTTCAATATCATTATCTTAGAAATATTGGTATGAATATTATTATGAAATTTTACCTTTTCATGTCGAGGTTACTATTCACGTATACGACACTATTTACGTATACGACACTATTCACTAATACAGTACTATTCACGAGTACTATTCACGAAGTATGATTTTTCATGTGGAATTTCTACCATTTTGTGTTAGAGTTTCTATTCACATATACGACATTATTCACGTATACAACACTATTCATGAATACTACACTATTCACAGAAAAAAAAATATTTCCTTTGTCCAAGATGTCTATTATGGTTACTATATTTGATTGTATCTATGTTTTGATCTTCATTCTTGAATTTTGCTCCACAATTGATTATTATGTGGTATTTTTGAAGTTGGATAAACTAAAGTACGAATCCCTAATCTTTGTCCTTTTATCTCACTAGATTCATTTCTTTAAAATATTTTTCATCATCTTCAGTCCTAAATGATGATATTACTGAATATTTTTGGCCTGTAATGCAAAGATGAATGATTACTTGATGAATAACTTTGGCCCATAGTGCAAAGATGAACATGTGTTAAGATGACATGACCAACTAGTGATACAAATGAATATCTTTGGCCCGTAGTGCAAAGATGAATATTTGGTTCAAGTTGTATATTGATTGATATTACAAGGATAAAATATTGATGATGGACTTTTAAATCATAGAAGATAGTAGATTTCATACTCTACTTAACTCTTCTAATGAATTGTTATTTCTGTTGCGAATATTGATCTAAAACTTGTTGTCCATTATATTTTATCTGATTTGTTGAAGGCTAACGATAATTTTTTATTCATTATCTTAGTTATAATATTCTTTACTGGGCTAGTTGAGCTCACCCTTTTCATTTCTGTTCTATTTTTCTTCTCAGGAGGAGGGAATATAGCGGAAACTAGTCGGGGCATGGAATGATGTATCAAGATAGTTGTTTAGCAGTCCTCAGTATTTTGTAAAATATTTTATCAATAATTGTAATGAGGACTTATTTGAGTTTGAATATTGTCTAGAAGATAATATTTGTATTTAAACTCACACTATATGTGTTGTCGTATTTTGCACAACAATTATAATAATGAAGTTGCATGTAGTTGTTTTTGTACCATGTATTTGGCGACTCAAGATGGGTGATGTATACCTATTTTGGGGGCGTCACACACACACTGTATGGATAATGATGGGTTTAGATTACAGGATTGATTCCATTTATTGATTTGCATTGATAAGATGTTATGTTTGATTTTCTTGAGGATATCTCAGAGGCCTGTTGTTAATATTCATACTGATTTGTTGCAAAATTTATAGGATTGTAAAGTATAGTTCACATTTTTATCATGGTTGTTTTTTTGTAGTATAGCATTTTTTGTTTTGTTTGAGGACAAGTAAATGTTTAAGTTTGGGGGTATTTGATGAGTTAGTTTTAAAGCCAATAATCGAGTGCATTTGAGCTTAATCTTTTGGTTAGTTTTTAAGTGTTATGTGTGCATTTCAAACATTTTATGTTATTTTGTAGGCTATTACACGAGATTGGCATGAAGAAGCAAGGAAAAGCAATTCAGACATCTTTTGGACTAAAATATGCGAGCAAATGCAAGAAGGGAAGATTGCAGAGCTTTTAACACCAAGTTAGATTCGTTTTCTTGGCTTGGAACTTGGATTTCATTGTAGATTTACTTCTTAGTTTTTTGGAACATCTTCAATCATCCCAATCAGAGTTTGAATGCGAGAGTTATGACCTTTTTATCAACAAAGATCAAAGCTAAGACTTGTCATGCTTGCCATTTATATAGCATCAACTTGAATCCAAATTTTGACCTTGATCTAGCCATAATCTATCAATTCTCAAAGAATGAAAGTTGTATATGTCCTCGATATATTCGATTGGATAGGTGGCATGCCTTGTAACTCCTAACGGATCAAAAGTTATGTCTATTTTACCAAATGACGTCACAATAGAGAATTGATCAAATGTGGGTCGCGAAGAAATGAACTAGGAGTAAAGACACGGGCCGCTTAGACCATCAAATGTTTTACATCTCTTGTGGCTTGGGTGCACCCAAATTGGCTTAAAAGCAGCGCTGGGTGCACCAGACGGCGGGAAGAGAGCTGATTTGGGTGTTATGTTATCCAAGTTGAGCTAGAATAGGATTGTTAGTTACCTAACTTGCTAGGGTTTCCATTATGACTGTAAAATACTTGATTATAACTTGGATTGAAGAGACTTCTTCTATACTTTTGAGTATAATTCATTGAGAGCCACCTTGTGGAGACTTGGAGATTGCATTGGAGAACATTGAAGGCAGAGATTGAAGCTTGGAGATTGGAGATTCCTCGACAAAGTTTTTCTTCTTCTCTTAAATTCATTATATGTACTTATAATGCTATTTAATTTTAATCTTCTTGTTTCTATTATGATGATGATCTAAATTCTCAATTAGGTGTACAATTTAACCTTTTGAAATTCAATAATTCAATTATCATTATTTTCACTTATTGATCCTATTGAGTTGATTATTACATTTTGTGCTTAATCTATTAATTGTCTAGCTAGCAATTAATTTGATATCTTTGATTGAGTCCCTTGCTCGCATTCTTTCTCTCTTTGTGGTATTGAGTCAACGACTCACTACCACCTTATGCTATAATCACCTTCTCCAGAATGGTCTCATAGGAAACCCTCTGGAACACTGCAACCCTACCATAGAGCCAGGGTTTCAAGCCCTGCTTAAACCGACAAGCCTTCCTTTCCTCAGTGTCCACTTGATGTGGAGCAAACCTTGCAAATTCATTGAATTTGGTCGCGTGCTGGGGAACCGTCATGTCCCCTAGTTTAAGTTCAATGACCTTAATCTCCATCCTCCCCTGCATGCTTGTAGGGAAATAATTCTCGAAGAAAAGCTTCTTGAATTAATCCCATGCTACCACATATGCTCTAGCCCTACCCTGGTGAGCCTCCCACCAAAAGTTGGCTTCCCCTTTCGTCATGTAAGTCGCAGAAGAAATCTTTTGCGCCTCACCTACGCTTGTAATAATAAACACCTTCTCTATTTCATTTACCCATGTCTGGGCTTCTATTGGGTCTGTCCTTCCTTTGAGCAGGAATACGGTTTTCTGGGTAACCTAGAAAACCTATGTGCACGGTTTCTAACATGCTTTGACCGGCATAGATTTGCTTTATGTGATGTTGTTATACTGTGTTTATGTAACGAATTTATTGTCTTACATGTTGGCTACAACCTAGAACTCTTAAATCACTAAAACATTTCATGAATAGCAAGTTGTGGAAGCCAAAAAGTGGCTGCTCAAACTGTTCTCCATTTCTGGGTAACCCCGAAAATGAAGAACAGCTCTGACAGCTTGTTCAAGGCCTTAGATCTTGTTCTTTGATGATGTTTAGACTTTACTAGTGTTCAAACCATGTACTCTGTTAGTTTCTCTTCAAAGTCCGACGTCTAGACCGCCTATAACATGAATTGATTGACTGGAATAAGGCCACAAAGAGCGTTGACCAACCATGACTTCATGTTTCTGGGTAGCCCAGAACATGAAGAACATGTCTGACAGTGATTTCAAAACACTAAATCTTGCGTGTGTGTTATGATATGAACCTGTTAACGGCTGGATCGTGTATTATTATCCGAGTACTACAAGATCTGACCAAGAACATGCCCAGAAACATCACAGATTAATAATTATTGTAGGTTAAACCTAGCTACTCGATTACTAACTTTGAAGGTCTGGGTTTCTCAAGAACACCTTTGGCGACGGTTTCTGTCGCCAAAGGCTTTAGCGACAAACTAATTAATTTATTTTCTAAAAATCAATTATAAATAGAAATTAATTATTAAAAATTTGAAAAATAGTTTTAAAAATTATTTTAAGTTATAAAAATTAACTTTTAATAATTTGACATATTTTTCATAAATATTAATATCTAATTGGATATTATTGATATTTTATTTATTTAATAAATGTATTAAATAAATTAATTAAAAATGATTTTATTGTATTAAAAATAAATTTAAATGATAAAAAGGTATTTAATAATATTTTAGGACAAATTTCATTAATTATTTATAATTAATGATATTACATTATTTAATAATTATATTAAATTAATTAATTAAAAATGATTTTAATATTATAAAAATCATTTTAAATGAAAATAAATAGTTTAAAAATATTTTCGGTTATAAGATATAACTTTTAATATTTAAACGTAAATTTCATTAAAAATTTAATATTAATGATATTAGTTTTATTTAATAATTATATTAAATAAATAGTTTTAAAATAATTTTATTGATTTAAAAATCATTTAAAAAGAAATAAATGAATTTAAAATATTTTAAGTTATAATTAATGACTTTTAATATTTTTATAAATAATACATTAATGATAATTATTTTAAAATGATTTTAATTGTTTTAAAAATCATTTAAGGGTAATAAAATGTTTTAAAAATATTTTGAGCTATTATAAATAACTTTAATATTTTTGTAATGGTTTCATTAATAATTTAATATTAATTAAATAATAAAGATAATAGAATTAGTTAATATTTAAATCATTTAATAATGATTCCAGTGTTTAAAATATCATGATAAATTATAATAATTATTTAAAAATTATTATAAGGTTACGAAAGATAATATGACTGATATTTAAATTATCTAAACGAATATTGAACTACAGAATATAGTTTTTGACTCGATAATTACCGGATAAAGCCATTTGTACACCGAAATATATCAGAAATTGATCCGGACTTAGATAATTGGACTAGATATGTGTTTGTTTATGATTCAATGAGTGCTAAACATATGTGACAATGTGATTAGGTTATGTGCTGACTTCAAATAGCAGTACTATGTGATATGATATGTTATTTTAATCGAACGAATGATCTTATTAATGATAGGTTTCGGTATAAAAGATAAAACTAAGTTGCGTTATTGTAAGCAGTAGCTCATGCAAGTATTGTAAGACCCCAACTTTTATGAATAAAGATGATTTTTAGATAAATATCATTTTTGAATATTATGGAATAAATTTGATATAATGTTATAGTTGTGGGTAATATTTATAAATTTTGCAAAGTACGCAAGTTGTTATATAATATTCGATTGGTCGGGGAATATTCGTTTTAACAAGGAATATTCGTACAACGGAACAATCATTGGTGGACCCCCCAACGGAATTATTGTCGGATTAAGAAAACGACAAAAATATTTTATTAAAATAACGGCGGAAGTTTTACCGTTAATTGTTGAAACACCCAGTGTTAAAAGTACAGTAATACGCGTGGTTGCATAGTAGCACACGGTATTGATTATTGATGCTTACGTGAGAAGTCACTCAGTTTTGTTCAATTATTGCTACAGTAATTGTTTCATAGTATCTCACATTATTTGATTCAACTATTGTCAATATTTTATATATTATTAAATCAATAATTGAGACAAAAAGTTATTAATATTATTATTTGCAATATTGACGATGTCTAGTAAGTTCATCAAGGAGAGGTTTGGTCACCTAATCAAGGCGCTTGATAGGGAGAAATCCTTATTGGAAAGCCCCTCTTTCCTAAGAAGCGACACAGTCGATTAATATTGTGAATTATAATAATGGTGATAAATGTTATTTTATTATTATTATAAATGTAATAAAAATGAAATATTTTATATAAAATGAATACTTTTCATAAAGTTTTGTTTTATTTGATTATAAATAGAATATATTATATTTTATTATGCATAGTGTTTGCATAGTAAAACTTTTTATATAAAACAAAATACTTTTTATAAAGTTTTGTTTTATTTGATTATTAATAGAATATATTATATTTTATTATGCATAGTGTTTGCATAGTGCCTGCATAGTGTTTGCATCGTAAAAAAATTCATATATATAAAAATACTTTTTATAAAGATTTGTTTTATTTGATTATAATTAGAATATATTATATTTTATTGCATAGTGCAGCATAGTATCCTTTCCATTCTCCTATAAATAGGATGCTTAGTTAGAATTGAAAATCACACCAGAAATTCAGAGAATTCTTCTTCTATAATCTTGAGCATATTTCTTTAGAGTTTAAGAAAACTTTGAGCGTAGAAAATAGTGCAAGTTTTCTTCAAGTATATCCCCGCCCTACCCGTCGGAATACTCTTCTTTTTAAGGTAAGGGGTATTATTCTTTCGTATTCATAAAGAGAGTTATTTTCTTTCAATACTCGTAAGGGTTGTTATTCCATTCTTTATTATTATGTTGGAATAACCTGTCTATGCGAAGTACCGCATACATGGTGAAATTCTTATGTTATTCAATTCTTTATTATTCTGTTGGAATAACCTGTCTGTGTGGTCTATCGCATGCCTGGTGAATTATATTGTTATTACATTCTTTATTATTCTGTTGGAATATCCTGTCTGTGTGGATTATGCATGACCTGGTTCCATTCTTTATTATTCTGTTCGAATATCATGTTTGTGCAGATTACGCATGACCTGGTTCCATTCTTTATTATTATGTTGGATTAACCTGTCTGTGCGGATTACGCACGCCTGGTGAATTCTTGTGTTATTCCATTCTTTATTATTCTGTTGGAATAATCTGTCTACGTGGATTACCGCATGGCTACAAAAATCCATTTACGGTTTCATATATTCTATTATACTCAGTTGATTAAAGTTTTGGCTTCTATACTCCATGAAATTAGTGGAATATCCT
The DNA here is from genome assembly GCA_020205615.1 of Panax quinquefolius. Taxonomy (NCBI): domain Eukaryota; kingdom Viridiplantae; phylum Streptophyta; class Magnoliopsida; order Apiales; family Araliaceae; genus Panax; species Panax quinquefolius. The sequence goes on along the minus strand of CM035174.1, from coordinate 22,985,925 downwards.
TGATATTTGTGCTTCATCCAATATCTTTTCATGGAAATATTCTCCTGAGCATTCTTGAATTTTACTCCACAAAGTTGTATCATGTTGATAATTTGGACGTTATTGAGTTCAGGATAAATTAACTTATAAATCTTTAAAATTTATTCTTGATCTTATTTTATTGAATTGTCATCATCCTCATGCTTATATTATGTTGAAAGTCATCTGTGGTCTGTAGTGCATAGATGGACTTGGTATGATTATGACCAGGGATTATTCGGTATAATCATGACCGTAATGTTACAAATGATGTGGTAAAAATCATCATTGGTCATAGTGCATTGATGGACAGTTATTGGCATGATCATGACCATTGATGAAAACACGAATATCCTTGGCCCGTAGTGCATGGATAATTTATGGTCATGATACTAATGAATATCCTTGGCTGTAGTGCATGGATGATGTGAATTATTTATGAAGCTGAGTCTCAGCTATAAAAGTGATGAAAAACCTTTTAAATCATAGAAGATAGTAGATTTTATTCTCTACTTGATTCTTCTAATGGATTGCTTGTTCCGCTGCAGTTAAACTTGATGTTTGTTATATTTTATCAGTTTAACACTGTTGAAGGCTAATGATAATTTATTCTTATCTTAGTCATAATATTTCTTACTAGGCTAGTTGAGCTCACCCTTTTACTTCATTGTTCTCTTCAGGAAATGAGAACATAATGAGGACTAATCGGGAAGCGGAGTGTGGTCGAGGATGATAGCATTAGTAGTCCTCACTATTCTATGAAATAGTGTGATAATAAATGTATTGAGGACTTATTTTGAGTTTGAATCTGCCTACATAAGACAATATTTTATTAAAACTCACATTTCATGTTGTATATTTAAGGTTGTATTTGTATTACGTACCATGTATTTGGCGACTCAGAATAGGTGATGTATACCTATTTTTGGGGCGTCAGTGTTGGTATCAAAGCTTAGGGATATGATCCCTAGCTAAGATGTGAGACTAGAACTAGGAGGGGAGAGACGGGGAATTCCTTCGCTAGTATGACCTACCTAAGTTTATTTGGTATTTAATTGGTTGGTCAGAATATAGGGATAATATGTTACATGTTGATTCACCTTTGTTTTGTGGAAGTATCTGAAAATGACATCTGAGAATGTTGAGAATAGCAATGGAGCACAGGAGATCGTTGAGTCTCCACATATCAATAATCAGGATAATGTGCATAAGGAAGACAACAATCCTCATGAAAACAACAATATTGACCAAATGATGAATAATGGAATGTTCACAGGCTTTATGCAATTTATGCAACATCAGGCGAGAGCGGCTCCTGTCCAAAATGTAGGTGGAAACACTGGAAACTCTCAGACGGTCACCGCTAAACAGTTCAAGGAGCTGGGACCACCAGAGTTTATTGGAGAGCCAAAACCACCTTTATGTTGTGATGCTCCGAGGAGAAAAAGGTTCCCTTTACCACCTTTATGTTGTGAGGAGAGGCAGATTACTGGTGGGAATCAGTAAAGCGTACTCAACCTGCCTCACTGAAGATGTCTCGGGAGAAGTTCCAAGAACTATTCAACGACAAGTACTTTCCCGAAAGTATTCGTCACATGAAAGAAGTAGAGTTCATCAAGTTGGAGCAGAACAATATGACCGTGTCGTAGTACAAAGCTAAGTTTGCTGAGTTGTCCCGGTTTGCGTCTCACTTGGTTGATAATGAGGAGAGAATGACGCGGATGTTTCTAAGAGGTTTGAAACCCGAGATACGTCAATACTTAATTTCTCAAAAACTGTGTTTGTATTCAGATATTGTTAATAGGGCTTATGTTGACTTATGTCACACCCTATGTTTTAATGATGACCATAGTTGTTCACTAACCATGTTATATAATATTTCAAGTACATCAAGGAAGAAGGTCCGAAGTCAAGAGGTCTGTGAAGAATGAAAAACTAATCTGAGTCCTAGGAATATATGTAAAATCTTAGCATTTATCACTTTCCAAAATAAGGCTCTAGGACATGTGCATTACATATATATACTTGCATTCATATTTAATATTACATGTTAATTAACTGGCTCATAACATGCATGGCCAGAATTGCTCACGTAAGGAATCAAATCTTGTTATATACGGTAGAGCATGAACTGGAGTAATTATATATAAGGTAAGATATATGGACACAGGTCAGAAGATATTGAATGGTAAGCTGAAAACATGACATCATAAATTATGCTTCATCATACTGCACAATTTATACGTCATAAATCAAGGGTCTTAATTCTAGGCAATTAATTAAGTTAACTAGTTGATTGCATAAATTACCATATTTTGCATAGCAGAAATCATGTGCCATAATCTCGCCCCACGATTTGAGCAACCCAATTGGTTAACTCTAACGGACCAATATGTGTTAAGATATATGGAAACATGCTAGCAATAGTTTATGGGCATATAAGGTAATAAACTCCGGCTTTGTAATTGGGACTATTAGTAATCTGCGTCAAGCCTCTCTCCCATGCAATGGAAATCAATTAAGCCTTAAATGCTGATGGCGTGATTTCTCAGAAAATAGAATCTCTGTGATTGAAATCAAGTTAAGTAGATCATGATTGATATTGAACGACAAGATTTGTGCAAAGTGTTTCAATCAGCATATCACAGCAGCAAACATGTGCAACGGTAATATCCTAGAAGTGGTCTATATAAACAGAGTCCTTTAACATATTTACAGACGAAAAACATACACAACACGATATAGCATACAAGCTACGAAATTGTTTTTCACTAAGACAGACTTTGATTGCATTAAGAATAGAGTTGCAGCTACGAAGAACATATAGAATATATTATGGTAATATTCTTATTGCATAGCATTTCATTCCATACTAGAGCCTTAAGTTGGTAACAGATATATAGCTTGATCATTAGACCTCTGGTATTGTATTTTAATTGTCTTATCTAAATCTATATTGTATTGGGTAATCTTGTTTTGGGTTGATAACTTATTACAATTAAGTTGAAGGAAAGCATAGGTGCTTAAGAGTGCATAGGTGCACAAGGAACAACGGTGTTCAAATCTGATAGATCTTGTATTGTAATTGGAAAAGTTGAATAAAAGTGAGTCTCTAATACTAGTTGGTATTGGACGTGGATTAGGCTACTATTCTAGAGGGTAGTAGTTGAACCACGTAAAAATTCTGGTGTTTGTGTGATTACATTATATACTCGAATATTCTGTTATTTATCCAGCAACCTGCTTTCCATTCATATCAGTAATCCAGCATGCTGCATTAAACACTCAAGGAATTTTTGATAAGAAATAAAAATTAGACATAGTTGGTGCCTACACTTATTCAACCCCTCCTTCTAAGTGTACCTATTTAAATTTCATTTGGTATCAGAGCTTGGCTCTACTTATCTTGGTCTTAAAGGTGACTTGTAGGGAAAGATTCTGACATGGCACAACTTGGAAGCGCTCATCACGAAGGTCAATCAACCAACCGACCTCCACTACTTTTTGGAACTGAGAACTATAACTTCTAGAAATTTTGGATGAGGATATTACTCAAGAGAGACCCATGGGAATGGTGGGTGGATGAGAATGGACCGGTAATAGCAAGGAAAGATGATGGTACTCCAAAAACTCTACTCGAGATGGACTCAACCGAAACATACGTGGTGTCATACGATTCAAAAGCAATGAACACTCTTCTCAGTGGCATGGTGCAATCCGAAATAGATAAAGTTTCTTCATGCAACACATCAAAGGAGATATGGATACCCTAGTGGTAAGTCACGAAGGAACTTCCAAAGTACGAGAAGTTAAGCTAAGTATGCTCATGCATGACTACGAAATGTTCAAACTTGAAAGAGACGAAACAATTAAAATGGCTCAAGCACAATTCTTGGTACTTATAAATTCTTTAAAGTTGCTCGACAAATCAATTCCACAAAGTGAAATCAACCGTAAGTTACTTTGGGCTATGCCCAAAAGGTTTCCATCTAAAATTACTACTCTTCAAGATTCCGTCAATATTTCTTCTATGGATACATTAACTCTTTTTGGTGAACTGGAGGAAAATGAACATCAATTGAAAAGATATGATGACGAGGAAGAAGTTCCTCGAAAGAAGGTACTAGCTTTAAATGCAGGAATTGAAGAAGAAATTGAGAATAACTCGGATGATGAAATAGCCATGATGTCAAGAAGACTTAAAGGCCTACTTCAAAGAAAGAATCAACGGAAAAATACATTCAATGCAAACAAATTCAAAGCAAAAGCAAATCAAGAAACTTGCTTTTGAGTGTGGACGACAGTCATTTTAAAAAGGATTGCTTCCAACTCAAAAACAAAGGAAAGCAAGGCAATAAGGAGTTCAAAAAGCATAAAGCATTCCTAACATGGAGTGATGATGAAGAATCCGAAGTGGAAATAGATGCAAACGATGAACTGGCTCAAATATGCTTCATAGGACTTGAAGGTGAATCCAGTGAGGTACCTCTTTCTGATGTTATTACTTTGAAACAAGAAAATGAAAAACTAAAAGAAAAAAATATGCACTTAAAAGATCTAGTAAACACGTTAATGGGCAAAGTGGAGGCACTAATAGATGAAAAGAAATAAGTAGAAAACGTAACACACACAAATAAGGAAAAGGTATTAGCAGCAAAGAATGGATATTTAGATAATTTCAATAAAATACTGTTCAACAAAGTAAAACAGCTAAATAATGAAGTTGAAAAACAAAAAAATGAGATAAAAATGAGAGACGTGTGGATTGATGCATTTGGTAATGAATCGACTAATAAAACACCTCCAACTAATGATCTACAAAAAGAAATAGAATCATTAAAAATCTCTCTAGCTAATTTTGTTCATGGGGAAGAAAACCTAAATGTCATGCTAGGAAAACAAATACCCGGTTATGATAAACAAGGCATAGGCTACAACCCAATATATAGAAAAAAAAAGTTAAAATGCTAAAATCTAAATCATCGTTTAAATTAAATTATTGCACGCCTTTTACTTCTTGCAAAAATTGTGGCATTAAAGGACATCTAGAGATAAACTGCTCAAGAAAGAAAAATCGAAGTAAAGCCGTATGGATAAAGAAAAGTGATGTGATTTCAACTAACACAAGTGGACCCAAAATGGTATGGGTACAAAAAATATAAATTGTATCTTTCTTATACAGGTATGTTTCAAAGCCAAAGTATCTTCTCAAAAGTGGATCCTTGACAGCGAATGTTCACGCCATATGACGGGAGACAAATCTAAGTTCGTGGAACTAAATGTCAAAAAGAAACATGGAATTGTCACATTCGGTGATAATCGATCATGCGAAATAATTGGGAAAGGTAAAATCGGTAATGGTAAGGTTAACATTAATAATGTTCACCTTGTTAACGGATTAGAATTTAATCTTATCAGTGTTAGTCAATTAATGGATAATGGACATCAAGTAAAGTTTGAAAAAGATAAATGTAAAATTTCACATGGTACTAACAATGCTGCTTTAGTTGCCCAAAGAGAAGGGAATATATATACTCTTGATTTTGAGTGACAGGAGGAAGAATTATGTCTTGCAACTGTTCAAGATGAAGCTAATTTATGGCATAGAAGGATGGGACATGTTCATATGGACCTCATCAAGAAGTTGTCATCAAAGAACTTAGTAAGAGGATTACCCAAAGTGAATTTCGAGAAGAAAGGTATATCCAAACCTTGTCAACTTGGAAAACAAGTAAGAACATCGTTCACAGCCAAAAACATGGTATCAACTTCTTCCCCCTTACAACTGCTTCATCTCGATTTATTTGGACCTGAAAGGCATGCTAGTCTAAACGGTAAATTCTATGCTTTTGTGATAGTCGATGATTTCTCTAGATATACATGGGTACTATTCCTTAGAACAAAAGACGAGGCATTAAAAGAATTTGAAAAATTGATTAAAAATTTGGAAACCAAATACAATCTGAATCTTATAAGAATTAGAAGTAACCATGGTACTGAATTTTAAAAGGATTTTATTACATTTTGTAATCAAAAAGGAATAACTCATGAATTCTCAGCACCTAGATCCCCTCAATAAAATGGAGTGGTAGAAAGAAAAAATTGTACATTACAAGAAACAACTAGGACACTAATTCAAGAAAGTAAACTCCCAAAGAAATTTTGGGCTGAAGCTGTAAACACATCATGTTATGTACTAAATAGAGTGTTAATCCGCCCAATCCTTTTGAAAACACCATATGAACTATTAAATAAACGACTTCCTAATATAAGATATTTTAAAATCTTTGGATCTAAATGTTTTATTCTTGACAGTAGTGCGAACTTAGGCAAGTTTGATGCTAGATCTTATGAGGGAATCTTCATTGGCTATGCACAAAATAGTAGAGCATATCACATTTATATTGTGCAAAAATTGTGTATCGAAGAATCTATACATATCAAATTTAAAGAACTTAACCATGATATTCCAAAAGAAATAGAAGAAGATGCAGGAATTTTAGAGACTGCTGCAAATCCATCATACCAAATAAAGCAAAACAACAAAACTATGGAACCAATCCAGCAAGCTGGATTAGAAAAACAGCAAGTTCAAGACTCTATCCAGCAAACTGAATACGAAAATCAGGAACATATTCAGCAAGCTGAAATGAATGAACAACAAGACCACAATTCTGAATCTACTGAAGAAGTAATACATGATGTTCAACTTTTAAAATCATCATAATATATCAAAAACCATCCTCCTAAAAATATCATTGGAAACATCAACGAAAAAGTTACAACAAGAAGAAAAGCACAAAATATGTGTGCTTTCTCAGCATTTCTATCCCAAATTGAACCTAAGAACGCAAAAGAAGCCATACTTGATGAGAATTGGCTTCTAGCTATGCAGGAGGAGCTACAACAATTTGAAAGATGTCAAGTATGGGAGTTAATCCCTCCCCTAAAAGATGTGTCCATCATTGGAACTAAATGGGTCTTTAAAAATAAGCTTGACGAGTATGGAACAATTACAAGAAACAAAGCGAGATTAGTTACTCAAGGATATAACCAACAAGAAGGAATAGACTATGAAGAAACATTTGCTACAGTAGCCCGCTTGGAATCCATTCGTATACTACTAGCATTTGCTTGTTTCAGAAAGTTCAAGCTACACCAAATGGATGTCAAAAGTGCCTTCCTCAACGGGTACATAAATGAAGAAGTCTATATAAAACAGCCACCTGGATTTGAGCATGACAAGTTCCCGCATTACGTATACAAACTCAAGAATGCACTCTATGGACTCAAACAAGCTCCAAGGGCTTGGTACAAAAGATTAAGTAAGTATCTCCTATCAAATGGGTTCATACGAGGTAAAATCGACTCCACACTATTTATTAAATGTCAAAATAAAGATATTATTATTGCACAAATCTATGCAGATGATATAATATTTGGTGCTACTAATAATTTTCTTTGTGAGTGGTTTTCTAAATGCATGCACAAAGAATTTGACAAGAGCCTGATGGGAGAACTCAACTACTTTCTGGGCCTTCAAATTAAACAAAATCATGAAGGCATATTCATTCATCAAACCAAGTATACAAAAGAGTTACTTAAGAGATTTGGGTTTGATAATTCAAACTCAAAGCCCACACCAATGAGTACATCAATCAAACTCACAGCAGATGAAAAAGGTACGGATGTAGATGTAACAAAATATAGAGGTATGATTGGATCCCTATTATATTTAACTGCTTCTAGACCTGATATCATGTTCAGTGTGTGTCTATGTGCTCGATTTCAGGCCAAACCCAAAGAATCCCACTTACAAGCTGTTAAACGAATATTTAAATATTTGAGTGGTACTACTAATTTAGGATTATTTTTTCCAAAATGTGACAATTTTGATCTAATGGGTTATTCAAATGCTGACTATGCAGGTTGTCAAATAGATAGAAAAAGCACAAGCAGTGCATGTACATTTTTGGGATAAAGTCTTGTCTCATGGCACATCAAAAAATAAACGTCAGTCGCTCTATCCACCATTGAGGGTGAATATTTAGCAGCAGGAAGTTGCTGCTCCCAAATTTTATGGATGCGTCAAACACTGTGTGACTTTGACATCATATGTGAAAATGTGCCCATATACTTTGATAATACAAGCACCATAGCCATTTCTAAAAATCCAGTACTACATTCTCGTACAAAACACAAAGAAGTCCGCTACCATTTTCTTAGAGACATTGTGTCCAAAGGGTTAATCAGATTAATATTTATTCCTACTGAGCATCAACTAGCAGATATATTTACAAAACCTCTAGGGGAAGAAAGATTCAGTACTCTAAGGAGAGAACTCGGCATATGTCTAATACAAATATGAACCGAGTGGGTTAAAGTGATTAGACAGCCAAATTACTGGCGTATCTATTCAGCCATAATTACGCACATTAAAATCTATTCAGATTTTCCTTCCTAAAGCCGGCTTCACCACTTCCCATATCTCGATAACATATTCTCTACATAAAGTCCAGAAGCCGCCTTACCCTCTCTCTTTGTCTCTTACTCTCCACTCTCTGCATATCTCATATCCCTCCTTCCTCATCTCAATCGACACAACTCCTCTCTACAACAATGAGAACTAGGTGTGGCAAACAACTTCGTGATGAATCGGAAGACGAAGTTTCACCTCCCTCTCCGCCATCTCAACCACCGGTTACTCGATGACTGAAACGAAGGCCAACCTCTGTCACGATCATCTCCTGTGGATCATCCCCTGCCGAATTTGAAGCTAGTCTACCTTCTCCACCTCCAATCGGGACATCGACAGGTCACAAACGACGTAAGATCTCCGATCCCTCACCTGGATCGCCTTCGATACCGGTAACTCCCCTCCATCTCCTTGCATGATGTACCTGATGATTTTTTTAGAGGCCATAATTTTGAACTCCGTTTTAAAACCTCTATCTGCCACAAATCTTTTGTCTATAAAAAATCGATCGACATGTTTTACTACCAAAACTCGCCCCTTCATCGTCTCTTTGAGTCATGTTGTCTGTCTTCATTAAGTACACCTCCCTCGGTTGCCTACCCAAAATTAGTCCAGCAGTTTATAACAATCTTGAGAATAATGGCGACTGCTACACTTCCTTTGTTAAAGGTAAATCCTTGTTCTTCACAACTATAGATTTAGGGAGTATACTGTCAATCCCATACACCGGGGACTGCCCCTTCACTCTCAAAGGGCCTATCTCTACTCCTCTGTCTCCTTTAGTACAACTTCGCATTGTCTTGGATGATCCAATAGTGTCCTCTGTCACCCTTCCAAAAACCACCGAAGTGTCTCCTCTTGCAGTTGTTCTACACAAACTGTTATGATACAATCTCCTCCCTCGTCGCGGTGGTGGAGCTGAATTCACGTATCAGGATTTGGTCTTGGTGGCCTTAATAATGACCGGCCAAACATTTAATTTTTCACTGATGATGCTCAAACACATGATTCACTGTGTCAAACATTCTAAAAAGTGTCTGCCCTACAGCTGCTTCCTCACCAAACTCTTTACTCACTTCCACATTCCACTCGACGATGAGGGTTCCATCCAATTAACAGAGTCTATCGATTCTACCTATCTCAAAGGGGCTCACATTACTCTACTTAAAGGAAAGTTCATCCGTGTGGTACCAGAAATTCCCAAACCCATACCTCCTAATTCCTCGCCTTCCTCCCCTAACATTCTCACTATCCTTCACACCATTGTGAATCATCAAGCCCAAATTACTTCTGTTGTCAAAGATATTCAACTCCGTCTATGCGTCCTTAAAAAAGGTAAACTTCCCATCCGTCATGCTGACCTTTAGGCTACGTTTCGCAATGTGGAAGATGAGTTCATAGACCTTCAAGCTGGATTCGAGTTGCAGACTCGGGCGATGGTCGAAGCCCTGCAATGGAAGATGAACCGCAACGCTTGTCAACTAAGCACAGAGCTCAAGTTCATCAGCCATCAAATTGGAACTCTTGGCCGATTTACAGAGCGTCGCATGAATAACCTAAGTGAGGAGTTGCAAGCAGACCAAGTCCAAGCGCGCATACCTGAATGGCCCCAATGCAATTGGATGGAAGAATTTAAAGGCGACTTTCTGGACCTGCCTCTCCCACCTCCCACCTTCATTGCTCATCCTCCCCGCTTTGCCAACTCACTGTCCCTTGAGGAGATCGAACACCGCAGGCATCACCGACCCTATTTCACAGCTCACGAGGCCAATCACGTTAATCTTGACGAGGAGGATGCTTAGACACCCTGCCCCTCTTTGGCTTCTAGACACACCTTTTTGATGGATGCCAAAGGGGGAGAAGAATTATAATTATGCCTACTTCCCAAAGACAATTTTTTAACTTTTCATGCATGATAACTTATGTTGTTAAAACTATGTTTTAAATCTGTTGATGGATGATGGTTTAAATAGTTTACTATAATTTTTGCTTTTGCTTATCATGTTATGGACTAACCAGAAAATGCAGGGTTACTGTTAAACTTTTCATAAACTTGCAAAATACAGGGTTACTCAAACACTGCACATATGCAGTCAATGGTATGCATGAACTGAGGGGGAGTTATAACTCTCTTGAAATGCATGGCTTTAAGGGGAGCCATAATTATTTTGTTGTCATCATCAAAAAGGGGGAGAATGTTGACTTATGTCACACCTTATGTTTTGATGAAATGCATGGCTTTAGGGGGAGCCATAATTATTTTGTTGTCATCATCAAAAAGGGGGAGAATGTTGACTTATGTCACACCCTATATTTTGATGATGACCATAGCTGTTCACTAACCATGTTATATAATATTTCAGGAACATCAAGGAAGAAGGTCCAAAGTCAAGAGGTGCGTGAAGAAAGAAAACTAATAAAGAGTCCTAGGAATATATGTAAGATCTTAGCATTTATCACTTTCCAAAATAAGGCTCTAGGAAATGTGCATTACATATATATACTTGCATTCATATTTGATGTTACATGTTAATTAACTAGCTCATAATATGCATGGTCAGAATTGCTCACGTAAGGAATCATATCTTGTTATATACGGTAGAACAAGAAATCGGGTAATTATATTACCATAAGTTTTGCTTCATAATATTATCCCACAACTCAAGGGATCTAATTGGGTGTCCGAATATAATGTAAGATATATGGACACAGGTCAGAAGATATTGAATGCTAAGCTCAAAACATGACATCATAGATTATGCTTCATCATGCTGCACAATTTATGCGTCATAAATCAAGGGTCTTAATTCTAGGCAATTAATTAACGTAACTAGTTGATTGCATAAATTACCATATGTTGCATAGCAGAAATCATGTGCCATAATCTCGCCCCACGATTTGAGCAACCCAATTGGTTAACTCTAACGGACCAATACGTGTTAAGATATATGGAAACATGCCAGCAATTGTTTATGGGCATATAAGGTAATAAACTCCGGCTTTGTAATTGGGACTATTAGTAATCTACGTCAAGCCTCTCTCCCATGCAATGGAAATCAATTAAGCCTTAAATGCTGATGGCGTGATTTCTCAGAAAATAGAATCTCTGTGATTGAAATCAAGTTAAGTAGATCATGATTGATATTGAACGACAAGATTTGTGCAAAGTGTTTCAATCAGCATATCACAGCAGCAAACATGTGCAACGATAATATCCTAGAAGTGGTATATATAAACAGAGTCCTTTAACATATTTACAGACGAAAAACATACACAACACGATATAGCATACAAGCTACGAAATTATTTTTCACTAAGACAGACTTTGATTGAATTAAGAACAAAGTTGCAGCTACGAAGAACATATAGAATATATTCTGGTAATACTCTTATTGCATATCATTTCATTCCATACTAGAGCCTTAAGTTGGTAAGAGATATATTGCTTGATCATTAGACCTCTAGTATTATATTTTAATTGTCATATCTAAATCTATATTGTATTGAGTAATCTTGTTTTGGGTTGATAACTTATTACATTCAAGTTAAAGGAAAGCATAGGTGCTTAAGAGTGCATAGGCGCACAAGGAACAACGGTGTTCAAATCTGATAGAACTTGTATTGTAATTGGAAAAGTTGAATAAAAGTGAGTCTCCAATACTAGTTGGTATTGGACGTGGATTAGGCTACTATTCTAGAGGGCAGTAGTTGAACCACGTAAAAATTTTGGTGTTTGTGTGATTACATTCTATACCCGAATATTCTGTTAATTATCCAGCAACCTGCATTCCATTCATATCTGTGACGAACGAGATTTTCGTAATTTAATTTTTAATATTTATTGAAGTAAATAAATATTTTCGATGATTTAATTATTAGATTAAATAATTAATTGATGCAATTGTGGTAGATTAATTTAATTATATGTGTTACATTTATTAAATTAATGTAGAGAATTTTTATTATCAAAGTATGTGATTATGTGAGCTTATTGTATTAAAAGAAATATTTAATAAGCCTATTGGTATTTTAATTTAATTATTAATTAGAAATTTAACAATTTGATATAATTAATTAATGAGAAAATTAATTATGTGACTATGTGAATTTATGAGAAATTATTATATGTTATTTAATTAAATTAAATAAGATAATTGAATTATTGTGTAAGGGTGTGACATGATTTAAACTATATGATAAAAGAGTTATTAAATTAATTGAGAATAAGCCTTTTAAGGCTAGCCAAACATGGCACTAGTAGAGGTTGAGGGCAGTTAACCCATGATGGGTAACTGACCACAATGCGCAAGTTTATTTATTACGACGTCTTCTTTTCTCTTATTATTTTACTAAGTCTAGAGAATACTCAGAGAGAGTTTGTCGGAGATAATTAAAGTATTGTGAAGAAAATTGTGAGTGTGTAATCAAACAAATACTTGTGAAAGGATCACCACTGATCATCTCTTCTAAATCTATACTCTGGGTAATTTCTCCAAACCAAATTCTATTTTTTACGTCATTGAGTTTTCATAGAAAAATGGCTTTCAAGTTTTCTGTAAATCTCTGTATTTGGGAAATGATATGATTATAACTTTATATATGTGTTAAATGTTATCAAATTGTATTTAATTATATATATTATGTAAACCATATCATCAGTTTCATGAAAACACATGTCGTATATATTTTTCATAAATTATAGAGTTTGGGTTTTGGCCATATGGCCTTATACGTGATATTTCATATGTTGATCATATATTATCCCTAAATTTTACACTCGTATGTTGTTATGCATGTTGATACAAAGAGACCATAGTTTAAATAAACAGATTCGGTGTTATAACGAATTTGTAGTGACAATTTTCATGTTTTATTTTCAAAACCTTCAAGAACATCAAAGTCAGTGAAATTGCATACTTAAATTCTGTAATTAAGTGTTTATATTGGTTAAAGTCGTTATATAAACGTTGGGTTATGTTTATGCATGAATTACATCATACGGGTATGTCTAATTTCGAGTAGAAAATAAGAAATTGGAAAAAATTGGCATGTTTCGTGATTTTCATGAATCGCCATTTCTAGGTTCTGATACTGCCGCTTGCACACTACTTCTATTCTATCTATTTCTCATGTCAAGAAGGTTACACCATCATACATACCATGCCATAAAGGCCATGACTTGAGCATAGCGCCATCGCATCTCAAGAAAGACCAAGTGTAATGAATTATTTTTAAAACTCTCCGTAAAGTTCGAGAATGAATTATTTTTAAAATGTTAAGTCTAACAATGTGTTAGTAACTTAATGTAATGAACATGTAAACATGTTAGAAGTATAATGAGATGTAAAATAGATGTTTAACATGTAAATAACATAATTGCATGTGGATCGAATTATTGTATACATAATTAGCTTGTTATTCATGAAGTATAAATTATGTGACAAAGTGGTAAATTAACTAAGTATAGTCAATAATCAAAGTAGACAAAGAGAATGAGTTTTTGATGATTAGTTAGGTTATAATTAACTAGTATAGTGAATGTGAATGGTATGTAGGATTAATTTCAAAGAACGTGCTTAGTTAAAGTGTAATCTACGCACGAGGCAAGTTTCCTAACCTTACTTGTCATTATTGTTCAAGTTTATTATTTACCTCGAGTAAATTATCATTGTTATTATTCAAGTTCGAATTATTATATTAAAGATTGATTATCTTTTCAAAGTATGATTTTGTTATACAATAATCGTTCTATTGTATACTTCTTGAGATTATTATTCAGATTGAATATCATTACTATTGAACCTTGTTAGACTTGTGAACCTTATTGATTCAACCAGTCCATAGTTGATGAACGTTCTAAATGTCAGAACCCTTAATGAATTATCCAAAGCAAACTTCCTTTGGTGCGGACTCGAATGTCAAACTGAGATGAACAACCCTGCAAAGGGATTTACTTATGCGTTAGCGATAAGATATTGGGTACAGTATGGTACTAAGGGTTGATCCCCCTAAGTACGAGAAGAAAGGTCCATAGTCTTATGACTGTTAAAGGTTTCAAGTATAACCCTTGATAACCTGGGGACATAGTTCAAGGTCTTATGACCTCGTAATTCTTTTGATTCTTGTTATTCATTCTTGATTCAAATGTTGAGCTTTTATTCAGATGTCTTTGATTCACTCGCATGTTATTATACTATTATTTCATTGTTATACTTGTGGGCAATAGTGCTCATTCTTGCTTATTAATAACATTACAGCTAAGAATGAAAGAACTGATGAACCTTCCACTAGTAAAGGCAAGGGCAAAGTTAGCAAGTGATGAAGACTTGTTATTTTATTTGATGATGTATTTATGTTAGACTTGAGTTAATGATGTTGTTTAAGACTTATTGTTTATATTTCCGAACAGATGTTTAAGGTTAGTTTAACTTGGGATTATGTTTATGATTAAGATGTTGTAACCCTATAAAGGGAAGATTTTATTTCTATCTATTGCATGGTTTGCATTTATTATGGGTAGATAGATAGATGATATTTGTACAGTGAACATCAAATCCCGTGGAATTGAAGTACCCGGATTTGGGGGTGTCACAAGTTGGTATCAAAGCTATAGGTTATGAACCTTAGGTGGGGGAACAACCTTAGATAGTAGCCTTATAGAAGAAGATAGTAATGGAAAACTCTTATCGAGTTCTAAGAAATGAATTTCTGTAATTCATTGAAGATAATAAAAGATCTTATGTGTTTATGTGTTATATGCGTTAGATTATACGACTTAGTAACTAAAACTTAAAATTTTGTTGTCAGGATATCGAATGTTGGAGAAGCTAGTCAAGCTGGGGAGGAAGAACCCCGAGTACCTATAGTACCTATAGAGGAGGAACCCCAAGACATTCATGTTGTTAGGAACAAACATTGGGGAGCAGAGAGGAGTCATCTCTATTGATCACCGTTATTGGTCAGAGCATGAACTCCGAGATCGATCCCCGAGGAGGAATTTGACGAGGAAGAGGAAGAGGAAGAAGAGGAGTTACCACGGTACACCGTTGATGCTGAGATGTATGACACGTTATATGACCGTAACGTAGAGTTACGAGATGAGGTTCAGGATTTGACTGAGCGAGCGACTGTTCAGCAGTCTACTCTCGAGCAGAAGGAGAGGGAGATTTCAACTCTTCACTCACGATTGGGAAATGTCGAATGGGATTTGGTCCATGAGAAGGGTCAAACCGAAGATAAGACCGAGGAGATAGAGAAGCTGAATAAGGAACTGAAGGAAACCTCCGAAAGGCTGAACATAGCAGAGGAGGGATGGGTAAGAGAATCACGTCGAGCTAATCGTGCAGAAGATGATGGTCGTGCAAAGAAGGCAAAGATTGGGGAGACGTACTTTACACTTAACAAGGCAATAAATGAGACCCATGTTCGAGTTTTGAGGTACCCAATCCAGTTCGAAGGACTACTATTGTACATGATGGATCGCAGAATGATGTATCGCATCTTAGAAGAGGAGCGTAGCAAGGCTAATCAGTACCTTAACCGGCAGTGATATGATTTGCTTAATTATGTGAAGAACTCAATTAGTTTTAGATGTAAATTCTGACGTGTTTATGAACGAAAGAATATTTGAATGTTTTAAATCCTGTGGATTCTTTATTCCAGGATAGTTGATGTAAGTAGAAGTTATACTATCGTTTAATGTTAAAACTTTTGATTTGAATGAAAATATATCAAGTTGTTTGAGATGATGTGTTAAATGAGTATGTTAAATTGTTAAGAAATGCCTTAACAATTTAGAGAAATAAATAAAGTTCTAATAAGCGTATATTTAATGTAAATATGCCGCCAAGAGAGAAGACAAAGACGTCAATGGCCAGGAAGAGTCTACCAATAATAACAATAACGCCAATGCTAATCCCGTTCAGCAGTTGGTGAACTTACTAACTGGAGCCATGAATAATCAACCTCAATCTCCACCAAACACAATGTTTAAAGACTTCAAGGCGGTGGGACCGCAAGAATTCAAAGGTTCCATGAACCCAATTCAGGCTCAAACGTGGGTTATGGAAATGGAGAAGGTTTTTGACGTTGCTAGGGTTAGAGAAGACCAGGAGACCGCTTTTGCAATGTTTATACTGAAGTTTAAGGCTAGCTACTGGTGGCAAGCAAACAAAGTACGAGGAGGTGAAGGTGTAATTACGTGGGAGAGATTTAAAGAGATGTTTTTCGAAATGTATTTCCCAACTAGTTCGCAGAATCAGATGGAGGTTCAATTTCTGGAACTGAAGCAGGGAAACATGAGCGTACCTGACTACGTGGCTAAATTCAACGAGTTGGCAAGGTTCGCCCCGTACCAAGTACACATTGACGAGAGAAAGGCTAAAAGATTCGAACAAGGACTAAAGCCTTGAGTATACAGTAAAGTATCAATGTTTCAGATAAACACATTTGCCGGAGTACTGGAAAAGGCCATCCTCGCTGAAGGAGGAAGCGATGCGGTGACTAAGTATAATCAAGATCAGAAGAAGAAGAAAAGTGAAGGTGAAATTAATAACAAGGCCAGTGGAGGTGGCAAAGGAGGTGGAAATTTCAATTAAAAAAAAAGGTGGAACGACAACTCATCATTGGGAAATCAGCAAGGTAATCAGAAGAAAAGAATCGAAGCATGCCCGACCTGCGGGAAAGCTCATATGGGAGTATGTATGAAAGGAAAAAGAGTATGCTACAATTGTGGCCAGGAAGGCCACATAACACCTAACTGTCCTAACCCAAAGAAGGGTGCTTATTTCAACTGTGGTTCGAAGGATCATCTAGCAAGAGACTGCCCTAAGAAGGGATCGGGAGGGGCAGGACCAGGAGGTAACCGTGGAAATAACAGTGGAAATGCCTTAACCATCACCAGACCAACAGCAATAAACCGACCGACCGCCAGAACTTTCAATATAACGGTGCAGGATGCAATTCAATCTCGTGATGTGGTGTCAGGTATCATTCCTATCAATGAAATTAATGCTTATGTTTTATTTGATTCGGGTGCTACTTGTTCCTTTATATCCGATGACTTTGCTAATAGTTTAGATTAATTAAGGATGAGTTGGAATATCCCATGAACATAGAAATTGCGAATAGAGAGATAATCCTTGTTAAGTACGTGCATAAGAACTGTAGAGTGGATATTAAGGGTAATATCATGAATGTAGATCTTATCCCTATTCGACTTGGGGAATTTGACGTTATATTGGCAATAGACTTGTTATTCAATTACGGGGCTGTAATTGATTACCAAAAGAAGCGTATTAACCTTATGACCACATCAAAGGTTGTGTTTTACGGTAGCAAGTTACCTTGACAAGCGAGTTATCTGACGATGATGCAGACCAGGAAGTTGTTAAGACAAGGCTGTGTAGGATACTTAGCTTACATAGTCGACAGTCGAAAAGAGAATCTAAAGGTAGAAAGGATACCGATTGTGAGGGACTTCATCGACGTATTTCCAGACGATTTACCAGGACTTCCACTAGATAGAGAGGTAGATTTCGTGATCGATTTCGCGCCCGGAACCGCTCCAATATCGAAGGCACCATACCGAATGGCACCAGTAGAGATGAAAGAACTAATGGTACAACTACAAGAATTGTTGGACAAGAAGTAGATTCAACAGAGAGTATCGCTGTGGGGAGCGCCGATATTATTTGTGAAAAAGAAGGACGGATCGATGCAGCTCTGCATTGACTATAGAGAATTGAATAAGGTCACGATTAAGAACAGATATCCATTACCGAGGATCGATGACTTGTTTGATCAATTGAAGGGAGCGAGATACTTTTCCAAGATAGACTTGAGAAGCGGTTATCATCAACTGAAAGTGAGGCCAGAGGATGTACCAAAGACAGCGTTCAGAACGTAGTATGGTCACTACGAATTTTTAGTAATGTTGTTTGGTCTTACGAATGCTCCTGCATCATTTATGGGACTAATGAAAGGTGTGTTTAAGCCATTTTTGGACAAGTTCGTAGTGGTATTTATAGACGATATTTTGGTATATTCAAAAACCAAAGAAGAACACGAAGAGCATTTGAGATTAACATTGGAAGTATTGAGAAGGGAAAAGTTGTATGCCAAGTTTTCAAAATGCGAATTTTGGATTGAACGAGTACAATTTCTTGGTCACGTGATCGATAAAAATGGAATCTCGGTAGATCCATCTAAAGTAGAAGCCGTGATTAACTGGGATCAGCCGAGAACGCAGTCAAAAGTAAGAAGTTTTCTTGGATTAGCAGGATATTATAGAAGATTCATTCAAGACTTTCCAAGATCACAACTTCGCTAACAAATTTAACTCATAAAGCTGTGAAATTTGTTTGGATGGAGAAGTGTGAGGAGAGCTTTCAAGAATTGAAGAAGAGATTGAGTACGGCACATGTGTTATCCCTTCCAGATGATATAGGAAATTTTGTTGTTTATAGTGATGCGTCGCATAAAGGAATTGGCGTGCTGATGCAAAATGGCAAAGTCATTGTGTATGCATCATGAAAATTGAAGGATTACGAGAAGGGATACCCAACCCATGACTTAGAGTTAGCTGCAATTGTTTTTGCTTTGAAAATTTGGAGGCACTATCTCTACGGGGAGAAGTGTGAAAAATATACGGACTACAAGAGTCTGAAATATATTTTCACGCTGAAGGATTTGAATATGCACAAAGAAGGTGGTTGGAATTAATTAAGGATTACGACTGTGAGATTTTATACCATCCGGGTAAAGCAAATGTGGTTGCCGACGCCTTAAGTAGAAAGGGTCGTGAGAAATTGATGATGTTGACTGCTCAGGAGGTGCTAATTGCAGAAATGGATAAACTAGAGTTGGAAGTGAAGTATCCTATGGAGATTGATGAGAAGCTATTTCAGATGCAATCTGGTACAACTCTACTAGATAAAGTAAAGAGGCTCAGCTTCAGGACAAAGAATGTAAAAAGGTGACAAAGAAGATATCTGAAGGAATTGAACCGAGATTTAAGATGGATAAGGAAGGAATATTGAGATTTGAGAGTAGAATTTGGGTACCGCCAGTACAAGAAATTAAGGAAGATATTTTGAGCGAGACTCATAGTTCACGATATTCGATTCACCCTGGTAGTACCAAAATGTACCAAGATCTTCTACAATATTTCTGGTGGCCGAATTTAAAACGTGATGTTGCAGAATGTGTTGCCAAGTGTCTGACCTGTCAGAAAGTAAAGGCAGAACATCAGAGATCGAGTGGATTGCTACAACCGTTAGAGATCCCAGAATGGAAATGGGAACATATTACAATGGACTTCGTGGTTGGCCTTCCGACGACTCAGAAAGGCTACGACGCAGTATGGGTTATCGTCGACCGACTGACGAAATCCGCACACTTCCTTCCGATCAAAATAAGATTCAACTTAGATCAGTTGGCGAGGCTATACGTAAAAGAGATTGTTTCGAGGCACGGAGTTCCAATATCAATTGTTTTAGATAGGGATCCGTGCTTCACATCAAATTTCTAGAAACGTCTTCAGGAATGCATGGGTACGCAATTGCAAATGAGTACAGCTTATCACCCTCAAACAGAAGAACAGAGTGAACGAACAATTCAAACATTAGAAGATATGCTAAGAGCCTGTGTGATGGAATTTAAAGGAAATTGGGATGATCACCTACCGTTAGTAGAGTTTGGCTACAACAACAGCTACCACGCTAGTATTGGTATGCCGCCTACCACGGTTGCTATACTGCAGAAAGTGCAGGACTCCGCCATCGGGATGAAGTTGGTGAAAGACAATTGCTAGGGCAAGAAATGGTATAAAGCAAGACGGCGTAAATAGTCAAAGTGATCCGAAAGCACGATCGGTAGAGGTCAAGATCGACAGAAGAAATACGCTGATCCACATCGTAAAAATATCGAGTTTGAATCGATAATTATGTTTTTTGAAGGTCTCTCCTGGAATGGGAAGATCGGTCCGGAAGAAAGGAAAATTGAGCCCAAGATTTATTGGACCCTTTCAAGTAATCGAGAAGAATCGAGAAGTCGCGACGAGGTAGCCTTACCTCCAAAGACTCGAGAATGTCCACAACGCCTTCCATATTTCGCAGTTACAACCCTACAAAGCCGATTACAAGCATGTAATTGAATATGAACCCCTACATTTTGAGAAAGACTTATCTTACAAAGAAATTCTGCTCAAATTATAATGTAAAAGAACAAGTTCTCAGAAATAAAGTTATACCTTCTGTTAAGGTAATTTGGAGGAACCACAACGCTAAATAAGCTACGTGGGAACTCGAAGAGAATATGATGAAGAACTACCCTCATTTATTTACTTAATTATGTTTATGATTCGGGGATGTAATCCTATAAAGGGAAGATTTTAATCTAACGCATGGTTTCATTTATTATGGGTAGATAGATATATGATATTTGTACAGTGAACACCAAATCCCGTGGAATCGAAGTACCCGGATTTGGGGTGTGTGACGAACGAGATTTTTGTAATTTAATTTTTAATATTTATTGAAGTAAATAAATATTTTTGATGATTTAATTATTACATTAAATAATTAATTGATGCAATTGTGGTAGATTAATTTAATTATATGTGTTACATTTATTAAATTAATATAGAGAATTTTTATTATCGAAGTATGTGATTATGTGAGCTTATTGTATTAAAAGAAATACTTAATAAGCCTATTGGTATTTTAATTTAATTATTAATTAGAGATTTAACAATTTGATATAGTTAATTAATGAGAAAATTAAGTATGTGACTATGTGAATTTATGAGAAATTATTATATGTTATTTAATTTAATTAAATAAGATAATTGAATTATTGTGTAAGGGTATGACATGATTTAAACTATATGATAAAAGAGTTATTAAATTAAATGAGAATAAGCCTTTTAAGGCTAGCCAAACATGGCACTAGTAGAGGTTGAGGGCAGTTAATCCATGATGGGTAACTGACCACAATGCGCCACTTTATTTATTACGACGTCTTCTTTTCTCTTATTATTTTACTAAGTCTAAAGAATATTCAGAGAGAGTTTGTCAGAGATAATTAAAGTATTGTGAAGAAAATTGTGAGTGTGTAATCAAACAAATACTTGTGAAAGGATCACCACTGATCATCTCTTCTAAATCTATACTCTGGGTAATTTCTCCAAACCAAATTCTATTTTTTTACGTCATTGAGTTTTCATAGAAAAATGGCTTTCAAGTTTTCTGTAAATCTCTGTATTTGGGAAATGATGTGATTATAAGTTTATATATGTGTTAAATGTTATCAAATTTTATTTGATTATATATATTATGTAAACCATATCATCAGTTTCATGAAAACACATGTCGTATATGTTTTTCATAAATTATAGAGTTTGGGTTTTGGCCATATAGCCTTATACGTGATATTTCATGTGTTGATCATATATTATCCCTAAATTTTACACTCATATGTTATATGCATGTTGATACGATGAGACCAAAGTTTAAATAAACGGATTCGGTGTTATAACTAATCTGTAGTGATAATTTTCATGTTTTATTTTCAAAACCTTCAAGACCATCAAAGTTAGTGAAATTGCATGCTTAAATTATGTAATTAAGTGTTTAAATTGGTTAAAGTCATAATATAAATGTTGGGTTATGATTATACATGAATTATAACATGTGGGTATGTCTAAATTCGGGTAGAAATTAAGAAATTTTTAGAAATTGACATGTTATGTGATTTTTTGCGAACTGCCATTTCTATGTCTAGTACGTAGCGCCGCAACGCTGGCTACCTGTCTATTTCCCATGCCACTGCACCACAACGCCATGACTCAAGACAGTTATATCGCATACAAATGCACGAATACAGTATAATATAATGAAATAAGAAATACCACTCTCCAGAAAGTTCAAAAATGAAATTTTTAAAAATGATTAAGTCTAGCAATGTGTTAGTAACTTAATGTAATGAACATGTAAACATGTTGACGTATAATGTGATGATAAAATAGATGTTTAACATGTAAATAACTTAATTACATGTAGATTAAGTTATGGAATACATAATTAAATTATTATACATGAAGTGATTTTATGTGACAGTAAATGTGATAATTTGACTAAATATAATCATTACCAAAGTTTAGACAAAAGAATGATCATTGATGATTAGTTAAGTTATAATTAACTGGTATTATGAATGTGAATGGTATGTAGGATTAAATTCAAAGAACGTTCTTAGTTAAAGTGTAATCTATGCACGAGGCAAGTTTCCTAACCCTAATTCTCATTATTGTACATGTTTATTATTTACCTCGAGTAAATTATCAATTCAATTATTCAAGTTCAAATGTTATATTAATGATTGATTATCTTTTCAAAGCATGATTCAGTTATACAACAATTGTTCTATTATATACTTCTTGAGATTATTATTCAAATTGAATATCATTATTGTTGAACCTTATTAGACTAGTGAACTTTATTGATTCAACTAGTCCTTAGTTGATGAACGTTCTAAACTTCAGAACCCTTATTAAATTATCCAAACCAAACTTCCTTTGGTGCGGACTCGAATGTCAAACAGAGATGAACAACCCTGCAAAGGGATTTACTTATGCGTTAGCGTTAAGATATTGTGCATAATATGGTACTAAGGGCTGATCCCCCTAAGTACGAGAAGAAAGGTCCATAGTCTTATGACTGTTAAAGGTTTCAAGTATAACCCTTGATAACCTAGGACATAGTTCAAGGTCTTATGATCCTCAGAATTCTTTTGATTCTTGTTATTTATTCTTTATTCTTTATTCTTTAGATTAATTTAATTATATGTGTTACATTTATTAAATTAATGTAGAGAATTTTTATTATCGAAGTATGTGATTATGTGATCTTATTGTATAAAAAGAAATATTTAATAAGCCTATTGGTATTTTAATTTAAATATTAATTAGAGATTTAACAATTTGATATAATTAATTAATGAAAAAATTAATTATGTGAGTATGTGAATTTATGAGAAATTATTATATGTTATTTAATTAAATTAAATAAGATAATTGAATTATTGTGTAAGAGTGTGACATGATTTAAACTATATGATAAAAGAGTTATTAAATTAAATGAGAATAAGCCTTTTAAGGCTAGCCAAACATGGCACTAGTAGAGGTTGAGGGCAGTTAACCCATGATGGGTAACTGACCACAATGCGCTAGTTTATTTATTACGACGTCTTCTTTTCTCTTATTATTTTACTAAGTCGAGATAATACTCAAAGAGAGTTTGTCAGAGATAATTAAAGTATTGTGAAGAAAATTATGAATGTGTAATCAAACAAATACCTGTGAAAGGATCACCACTGATCAACTCTTCTAAATCTATACTCTGGGTAATTTCTCCAAACCAAATTCTATTTTTTACATCATTGAGTTTTCATAGAAAAATGGCTTTCAAGTTTTCTGTAAATCTCTGTATTTTGGAGATGATATGATTATAAGTTTATATATGTGTTAAATGTTATCAAATTGTATTTGATTATATATATTATGTAAACCATATCATCAGTTTCATGAAAACACATATCGGATATGTTTTTCATAAATTACAGAGTTTGGGCTTTGGCCATATGGCCTTATACGTGATATTTCATGTGTTGATCGTATATTATCCCTAAATTTTACACTCGTATGTTGTTATGCATTTTGATATGAAGAGACTAAAGTTTAAATAAAAGGATTCGGTGTTATAACGAATCCGTAGTGACAATTTTCATGTTTTATTTTCAAAACCTTCAAGAACATCAAAGTTAGTGAAATTGCATGCTTAAATTCTGTAATTAAGTGTTTACATTGGTTAAAGTCATTATATAAATGTTGGTTTATGTTTATGCATGAATTACATCATATGGGTATGTCTAATTTCGAGTAGAAAATAAGAAATTGGAAGAAATTGGCATGTTCTGCGATTTTTCGCGAACTGCCATTTCTGTGTCTGTACGCCATGCCACAGCATGTTGCCGGTTACACTGCTCTATTTCCCATGCTTATGCCACTTACGGCAATGCAGAAACGCCATGACTTCGAGCCATGACACCATCGTGCCACAACGCGAAGACTAGTGTGCAAGATGGAAGCAATGCCACCTCCTCCGTAAAGTTCGAGAATGAATTATTTTTAAAATGTTAAGTCTAGCAATGTGTTAGTAACTTAATGTAATGAACATGTAAACATGTTAGAAGTATAATGAGATGTAAAATAGTTGTTTAACATGTAAATAACATAATTGCATGTGGATCGAATTATTGAATACATAATTAGGTTGTTATTCATGAAGTATAAATTATGTGACATAGTGGTAAATTAACTAAATATAGTCAATAATCAAAGTAGACAAAGAGAATGTGTTTTTGATGATTAGTTAAGTTATAATTAACTGGTATAGTAAATGTGAATGGTATGTAGGATTAAATTCAAAGAACGTGCTTTAGTTAAAGTGTAATCTACGCACGAGGCAAGTTTCCTAACCCTACTTGTCATTATTGTTCAAGTTTATTATTTACCTCGAGTAAATTATCATTGTTATTATTCAAGTTCGAATTATTATATTAAAGATTGATTATCTTTTCAAAGTATGATTTTGTTATACAATAATAGTTCTATTGTATACTTCTTGAGATTATTATTCAGATTGAATATCATTATTGTTGAACCTTGTTAGACTAGTGAACCTTATTGATTCAACTAGTCCATAGTTGATGAACGTTCTAAATTTCAGAACCCTTGATGAATTATCAAAACCAAACTTCCTTTGGTGCGGACTCGAATGTCAAACTGAGATGAACAACCCTGCAAAGGGATTTACTTATGTGTTAGCGTTAAGATATTGTGCACAGTATGGTACTAAGGGCTGATCCCCCTAAGTACGAGAAGAAAGGTCTATAGTCTTATGACTGTTAAAGGTTTCAAGTATAACCCTTGATAACCTAGGACATAGTTCAAGGTCTTATGACCCTCAGAATTCTTTTGATTCTTGTTATTCATTCTTGATTCAAATGTTGAGCTTTTATTCAGATGTCTTTGATTCACTCGCATGTTATTATACTATTATTTCATTGTTATACTTGTGGGCAATAGTGCTCATTCTTGCTTATTAATAACATTACAGCTAAGAATGAAAGAACTGATGAACCTTCCACTAGTAAAGGCAAGGGCAAAGTTAGCAAGTGATGAAGACTTGTTATTTTATTTGATGATGTATTTGTGTTAGACTTGAGTTAATGATGTTGTTTAAGACTTATTGTTTATATTTCCGCACAGATGTTTAAGGTTAGTTTAACCTTGGATTATGTTTATGATTCAGATGTTGTAACCCTATAAAGGGAAGATTTTATTTCTATCTATTACATGGTTTGCATTTATTATGGGTAGATAGATAGATGATATTTGTACAGTGAACACCAAATCCCGTGGAATGGAAGTACCCGGATTTGGGGGTGTCACAATATATGTAATCCAGCTTGCTGCATTAAACACTCAAGGAATTTTTGATAAGAAATAAAAATTGAACATAGTTGGTGCCTAAACTTATTCAACCCCCCCCCCCCCCCCCTTCTAAGTGTACCTATTTAAATTTCAGCTCAGTTATTGGAACGCGAAAACGAGTCAAATCAACTAAGAGAAAGCAGCCGAAAAAATGATAATA
Organism: Panax quinquefolius; assembly: GCA_020205615.1. Lineage (NCBI taxonomy): Eukaryota > Viridiplantae > Streptophyta > Magnoliopsida > Apiales > Araliaceae > Panax > Panax quinquefolius. Next base: position 22,959,717 of record CM035174.1, on the reverse strand, counting down.
CCAGTGGTAGCAGTCATCAAAGCGGTGACAACAAATGTGGAGGGAATCAACATGCCAGAAATGTTAACCGCTTCGGTGGTAATCATGGCCAAGACAATAAAAGTGGACATTTCAAGAAGAGGAGATTCAACAATGATGGAAAGACGTCACCACCAGCACCCTTTGTTAAGGAAGGAGAACGACCACCTATCATATGCTTCAAATGCAGAGGGGAGGGACATATCAGTCCAAACTGTGCAATGCCATCCAAAGAGTTTTATAATTATGGAAGAGAAGGTCACCTAGCCCGATTTTGTCCTGCACCGAAGAAAAGTCCAGTTGGAACGGTAACACAAAATACCGTCCCAGACAAGTCAAAACTAGTAGTACAAGGGAGAGCGTTTGTTGTTACCTCCCAGAAAGCAAGGAACCCGAACGAGGTCATCATGGGTAAGTTTATCATAAACTCTAGCGAAGTCTATACCTTATTTGATACCGGTTCTACCAATTCTTTTATTTCTCCTACTTGCGGTCAACGATTAAATTTGACTCTGGAGAAATTAGACTTTGACTTATCTGTGGAAACTCCGTTGGGAGAAAGCTTCATTACATCCACTGTTTATAAGTCTTGTTTGGTTCAAATCGGTACCCTCACATTACCAGTCAATCTTATTTCATTGAAAATACTTGCATTTGATGTGATTCTAGGGTTTAATTGGTTAACTACTCATCATGCTAAAATTGATTGTTTTCATAAGGTTGTTAGCTTTCATATTCCTAATCAACCTATTATGCGAATTCAAGCGACCAAACCATTAAAATAAATCACAGTCATCTCAAGCCATAAAGCTATTCATTTATTGAAAAACGAATGTCAAGCTTTCTTAGCTCATGTCACAGATTTAAACAAAAATACGTCAGATTTGAATGATATTTCTATTGTTAATAATTTTCCTGACGTATTCCCCGAAGAACTTCCTGGCCTACTCCCGGATCGTGAAATTGAGTTTGGTATCGACCTTGAAACCGGTACAAAACCCATTTCCAAAGCCCTATATCGAATGGCTCCTATTTAACTTTAGGAGTTAAAAACCCAACTACAGGAATTGTTAGACATCAGTTTCATTCGACCTAGTACATCTCCTTGGAGTGCTCCTGTTATATTCGTGAAGAATAAAGATGGAAGTATGCGACTTTGTATTGATTATCGAGAGTTAAATCATGTCACCATCAAAAATAGGTACCCATTGCCTCGCATTGATGACCTGTTTGGCCAGTTGCAAGGAGCACAATTCTTTTCAAAGATCGATCTTCATTCTGGATATCATCAGCTGAAGGTTAGAACTGAGGATATTCCAAAGACTACCTTTAAAACTCAGTACGGGTATTATGAATTCTTAGTCATGTCTTTTGGATTTAGTAATGCTCCTGCTGCCTTCATGGATATGATGAATCTAGTATTCAAGGAATATTTGGATCACTTTGTGGTCATATTTATTGATGACATCCTCATATATTCCAAAAGTCGTGAAGATCATGAGCAACACTTGAGGCTGATAATCCAAAAGCTTCGTGAAAAAAAGCTTTATGCCAAGTTAAAGAAATGCGAGTTCTGGCTTGAGGAAGTAGCATTCCTTGGGCACGTAGTATCAAGTCATGGAATATCTGTTGACCCGACAAATATTGAAGCTATTCAAAGCTTGGAGTAACCTAAATCAGTGACCGAAGTACGTAGCTTTCTCAGATTAGCTGGTTATTATCGGAGATTCGTAGAAGGATTTTCTCGAATCGCTACTCCATTAACTCAGCTGACTCGAAAAGATACAAAATTTGGTTGGAGCGAGGAATGTGAGAAGGGTTTTCAAGAACTCAAGAAAATACTCATTTCAGCACCTGTTATGACCATACCATCTGGCTCGGAGGGATTTGTCATCTACAGTGATGCTTCAGGCAAAGGGTTAGGATGTGTTCTCATGTAACATGGGAAAGTCATAGCATATGCCTCGCGATAACTTAAAGAATATGAGAGGAATTATCCTACTCATGATCTATAGTTGGCAGCTGTCGTTTTCACACTTAAAATCTGGAGGCATTACCTATATGGGGAGAAAGTGGAGATCTTTACGGATCATAAAAGCCTCAAATATTTCTTCACCCAAAAGGAACTCAACATGTGGCAACGACGTTAGCTTAAATTGTTAAAAGATTATGATCATACCATTCAATACCATCCTGGTAAAGTGAACGTAGTAGTTGATGTAATGAGTAGAAGATCATATGTGGGTACGAGTGCGATATTGTCAACGCAAATGCCAATTTTATATGACTTGCAAAGGATGGAGATAGAGTTAAAGACTCCAGGGACCAATGTGATGATGGCGAATATACGAGTAGAACCGACTTTAATCGATAAAGTTAAAGATGCTCAAGCTACAAACCTAGAACTGATGCGTATGAGGAAGAAAGTGCAAGAAGGTGCTATGCCGGAAGCAAGAATCGATGAGGAATGAATGCTTCGAGTCAACTCCAGACTTTGTGTTCCTAACGACCCTGATTTAAAGTATAAAATCATGATGGAGGCGCATAACACACCGTTTGCAATCCATCCTGGGAGTATCAAAATGTATCATGATCTTTGACATACATTTTGGTGGAGCAATATGAAGAGGGAGATCGCGGAGTTTATCTCAAGGTGTCTAACTTGTCAACTAGTCAAAGTAGAGCATCAAGTACCAAAAGGTCCATTGCAACCACTTGAAATTCTAGAATAGAAGTGGTAGCACATTACCATGGATTTCGTTACCGGTCTGCCCAAGGTTTCTCAAGGCATAGATGCGATTTGGGTCATTGTTGATAGATTGACCAAGTCGACTCATTTCTTACTTATACGAGAAACTTATACACTTGAACGTGTTGCTCGTATGTACATAAATGAGATTGTAAGACTTCATAGTATGCCAGTATCCATAGTTTCTGATCGAGACCCAAGATTCACTTCACGATTTAGGTTTAGTTTGTAGAAATCTATGGGCACGGATTGACGTTTAAGCTCGGCATATCATCCTCAGACGGACGGGCAGTCGGAGAGGACTATTCAAACTCTTGAAGATCCATTAAGACTCTGTGTCCTTGACTTCAAGGGAAGTTGGGACAAATTCTTACCATTGGTGGAGTTTTCCTACAACAGCAGTTATCAAGCAAATATTGGCATGGCTCCATTCGAGGCGTTGTATGGAAGAAAATGTCGTTCTCTAGTATGCTGGGATGAGGTGGGTGAAGCAACATTTTTGGGACCGGAGTTGGTACGTATGAATACAGAAAAGATTCAAACGATCCGACAACGTATAAAAACCTCACAAGATTGACAAAATAGTTATGCTGATCTTCATCGAAAGGACGTAGAATTCGATATTGGAGATCATGTGTTGTCACGTGTTGCTCCATGAAAAGGTGTTACAAGATATGGAAAGAAAGGAAAGCTCAATTCTCGATTCATTAGCCCATTTTTAATCCTTGATCGAGTAGAAACTATGGCCTATAAACTCGCTTTACCGCCAAGTATGTCTCGTGTTCATAACGTTTTTCACATATCTATGTTACGTAAATATGTGGAAGACCCGAACCAAATTATTGAGTTAGAACCGGACGAAATAGTGGAAAATTTAACGTATGAAGAGGTTCCTGTTAAAATCTTGGATAAAAAGGAGCATATCTTACGCTCCAAAGTTATACCTCAAGTCAAAATTTTGTGGAGAAACCACAATGTTGACGAAATGACCTGGGAGTTAGAATCTGAAATAAAATCAAAGTATCCTTACCTCTTCGACATACCAGGTACGTACCCTAATTTCGAGGGTGAAATTTCATAAGAATGGGAGGTTGTAAGACCCCAACTTTTATGAATAAAGATGATTTTTCCATAAATATCATTTTTGAATATTATGTAATGAATTTGATAGAATGTTATAGTTGTGGGTACTATTTATAAATTTTGCAAAGTACAGAAGTTATTATATAATATTCGATTGGTCGGGAAATATTCGTTTTAACAGGGAATATTCGTACAACGACACAATCATTAGTGGACCCCACAATGGATTATTGTCGGATTGAGAAAATGACAAAAATATTTTATGAAAATAACGGCGGAAGTTTTACCGTTAATTGTTGAAACACACGGTGTTAAAAGTAAAGTAATACGCGTGGTTGCATAGTAGCACACAATATTGATTATTGATGCTTACGTGAGAAGTCACTCAGTTTTGTTCAATTATTGCTACTGTAATTTTTGTATAGTATCTCACGTTATTTGATTCAATTATTGTCAATATTTTATATATATATATTATTAAATCAATAATTGAGACGACAAAGATATTAATATTATTATTTGCAATATTGACGATGTCTAGAAGTTCTGTCAAGGAGAGGTTTGGTCACTTAATTGCGCGCCAATAGGGAGAAATCCTTATTGGAAAACCCCTCTTTCCTGGGAACGACGTGGTCGATTAATATTGTGAATTATAATAATGGTGATAAATGTTGTTTTATTATTATTATTATAAATGTAATAAAACAGAAAACTTTTTATATAAAATAAAATACTTTTTATAAAGTTTTATTTTATTTGATTATAAATAGAATATATTATATTTTATTATGCATAGTGTTTCAGATAGTAAAACTTTTTAAATAAAATGTAATACTTTTTATAAAGTTTTGTTTTATTTGATTATTAATAGAATATATTATATTTTATTATGCATAGTGTTTGCATAGTAAAAACTTTTTATATAAAACAGAATACTTTTTATAAAGTTTTATTTTATTTGATTATAATTAGAATATATTATATTTTATTGCATAGTGCAACATAGTATCCTTTCCATTCTCTTATAAATAGAATGCTTAGTTAGAATTGAAAATCAAACCAAAAATTCAGAGAATTCTTCTTCTATAATCTTGAGCGTATTTCTTTAGAGTTTAAGAAAGCTTTGAGCGTAGAAAATAGTGCGAGTATTTTTCAAGTATATCCACGCCCTGCCCGTCGGAATACTATTCTTTTAAGGTAAGGGGTATAATTCTTTCGTATTCATAAAGAGAGTTATTTTCTTTCAATACTCGTAAGGGTTGTTATTCAATTCTTTATTATTATGTTGGAATAACCTGCCTATGCGAAGTACCGCCTACATGGTGAAATTCTTCTGTTATTCAATTCTTTATTATTCTGTTAGAATAACCTGTCTATGCGGTCTATCGCATGCCTGGTGAAATATGTTGTTATTACATTCTTTATTATTATTCATTGGAATATCCCATGCATGCGGATTACGCATGACCGATTCCATCTCTTTATTATTCTCGCTCAATATCATGTTTGTGCGGATTACGCATGACCGGTTCCATTCTTTATTATTATGTTGGAATAACACATGCGCGAATTACGCGCCCGTGAATTCTTTCGTTATTCTATTCTTTATTATTCTCGTTGGAATAATCTGTCTACGTGGATTACCGCATGGCGAAAAAAATCCATTTGCAGTTTCATATATTCTATTATACTCAGTTGATTAAAGTTTTGGCTTCTATACTCCATGAAATTAGTGGAATATCATTGATATTTGCATTTTATCCAGTATATTTTCATGGAAATATACTTCTGAGCATTCTTGAATTTTACTCCACAAAGCAGTATCATGTTGACAATTTAGACGTTATTGAGTTCAGGATAAATTAACTTATAAATCTTTAAAATTTATTCTTGAACTTGTTTTATTGAATTGTCATCATCCTCATGCTTATATTATGTTAAAAGTCATCTGTGGCCTGTAGTGCATAGATGGACTTGGTATGATTATGACCAGGGATTATTCGGTATAATCATGACCGCAATGTTACAAATGATGTGGTAAAAATCCTCATTAGTCATAGTGCATTGATGGACAGTTGTTGGTATGATCATGACCATTGATGAAAACACGAATATCCTTGGCCCGTAGTGCATGGATAATTTGTGGTCGTCATACTAATGAATATCTTTGGCCGTAGTGCAGGGATGATGTTGATTATTTATTAAGCTGAGTCTCAACGATAAAAGTGATGAAAAACCGTTTAAATCATAGAAGATAATAGATTTTATTCTCTACTTGACTCTTCTAATGGATTGCTTGTTCCGCTGCAATTAAACTTGATGTTTGTTATATTTTATCAGTTTAACAATGTTGAAGGCTAATGATAATTTAGTCTGCATTATCTTAGTCATAATATTTCTTACTGGGCTAGTTGAGCTCACCCTTTTGCTTCATTTTTCTCTTCAGGAAATGAGAACGTAGCAGGGATAAGTCGGGGAACGGAGTGACGGTCTAGATGATAGTATTAGTAGTCCTCACTATTCTATGAAATAATGTGATAATAAATGTATTGAGGACTTAATTTTGAGTTTGAATATTGTCTAGAAGACAATATTTATATTAAAACTCACAGCTCATGTTGTATATTTAAGGTTGTATTTGGCGACTCAAAATAGGTGATGTATACCTATTTTGGGGGCGTCACAAGTATTCTACCTTTGCATTTACTTTATGCAATCGACATGAGTAAGAATATTTCAGAATTTTATTATTATTGTGCCAGATATTTATCATGTTCATTAATTTCTAAATATGGTTATGCCAGTGTCCTCACTTGGATAATCATTGTATTTAATCACATGTTGATACATACTTATTTATTTCCAGTATGTATATTATGACTCAAAAATTGTCTAAGCTATTTGATTCAGCTAGACATAAAATTAAAAATATTGTTGAACAAGATAGAATTTTATTGTATCCAACCAGATTGTTTTGGTTCGGATTCCCGACTAAGTATGAACATCCCGAACATGGGAAAACTTTTGTGCACCTAAGGTGCATAACGGGGTGATCACCCCCCGTGCCTGTAAGTTATGACGGTCTGCAGATGAATTTCTGTATACCTTTTTGAAAATAGAAAACAATGTTCATAGTCTGTCGACTGATCTCCATTTAAAGTAAATATGTAGTTTCAAAAATTTGATATAGATTTGATGTAGTGCCCCCAAATTCTGGTCCTAAATCACCAAGAATTCGGTACACTAGTTCTAACTATTGCGGAAGATATAAACATAAATTATTTATACATTAAATATTACATATTATCCCCAAGGTCGAGTACCTTACTTAAAACCTGAATCAATATCATATCAAACGTGCAAGGTTATTATAATACAATACTGTTATAAATCTAGCTGCACACATATTCCCAAGCTAAACTTGGCTTTGACTTTTCCTTGTATCCGACGTATTCTCCTTAATCTGCAATGTTTATCACAATATAGCAAGAGTGAGCAACAAGTTTGCCCAGCAAGTTTAAGTTCAATAAATTATGGATATATCATGATGGAAAGATTTTGAATAATAGCTGGCTAACATTCAACAATATAATTGTGAACTAGCATGGATAAATTTTCATAGCTGAACGAACATTAAACATGAATATATCAATTATATCTGGACCGAATGGTAATGAAGGTGATAAGCCTTTCATACCTGATGAACATATGTAGTATGCATAAAGTGCGATTCAAGAATTCATAGACGTGATGTAATCAACAATGATTAATCACAAGTTCAGAGAACAGTTCAAGAAAAACTTTCACAATAACTGAGTATAAAAAACTTGCTTGATCATTTGATTACCATTACGAAACATAACTTAGCTTTATCCGAAGACCTAATATTAATCATATCGATTTCTCAAGTAAGAATAATATCATAATAGTATAAAATAACCTAAATGTGACGCCCCTAAAATAGGTCCACACGACCCATTCTGAGTCGACAGATATCACACTACAGAAATCAAATACAAACTTCATTTATAAAACTGCTGAACTGTCGTACAGAATACGACAACATATAAACTGTGAGTTTTAATACAAATATATACACCTCTCATGGTGCCTCGACCACAACACTTTACAATGGTACCTTACATAAAGGTACAATCAATAATTGTTTATAAAATTAAAATCTTTGGAAAATGCTCAAGGAAACCTTCGTACATGGGAGGCCATGCGTCTAAGTTATGATAGATATCATATGACTTAAGAATTATCCTTGGTTGACCCAATAGACCCCAAAGAAAAACGAGAAGATTGCTATCATGTTCTTTCCAATGGCGAGTCTTCTCTTGATATATAATTATCTCCATTGTCTCTAATTGAGAATTATGTTTCAACTAAACTCCAAGATTATATATGTAGTGCTCGTATATATACTCAGTAAGTGGATGTGCGCAACCCTGTCTTATGATAACACGAAGTCGTATGTCATTAGATATCTTGTATGATTGTGGCAAACCACCCTTTCAAAGTTGGGTTCACATCACCCTATTTGGTTCACCAAAATCAACGGTTAAAATGACGTATAAAATACGACACACTTATCTATAATTCTCAATAAAATTATTTCCATACTATTTTAGGGGAAACCTCAACAACTATAGACCATCGTTCTATTCCCATGTTACCCCCGCTCGACCTAGCTACACTCTTACTACCTGAAAGGAATTGTGAAGCAAAAGGGTGAGCACAACTAGCCCAGCAAAGAATATCATGACTAAAGATAATTAAATTATCAATAGCCTTCGTCAGTAATAAATCAGAGATTTAGAACATATGGTAGATGATAAATTATTTCAACCATATAGCTGCGGAATGAGCAATCCATTAGAAGAGTCAAATATACCATAAAGTCTATTATCTTCTCTATGTTAAAAGTCCACCAACCATGTTTTATCCATGTAACATCAATCAACAGTTCCTGTCCACAATTATGTGAATAACTCATAATCATAATTGTGATTCTAAATTCCTCTTCGCACCCAGGATAACTATAATTTTGATCACCTGTCTTTACTTGAAACATCAAAGATCATGGTTATACCAAATCATAGTTCATGTTCATAATCATACTAATAAATTCTTCTTTGCACTACGGGCCAAAGATATTCATTAACAGTTCATCTTTGCACTACAGGCTAAAGACATGCAACTGTATTTTTAGAAGAGTCAAGTAGAGCATGATATCTACTATTTTCTACGAATTAAAAGTTTATTATCAATATTTTATCGTTGGGACTCAACTTAATAAATAATCCACATCATCGAATCATCCTTGAACTACGGCTAAGGATATTCATTAGTATCACGACCACGAATTATTTATACACTACGGGCCAAGGATATTCGTGTTTTCACCAATGGTCATTATGATAACGAATAATCTCTGATCATAATCATACCAACAACTATCCATCAATGCACTACGGGCCAATGAGGACTTTTACCATATCATTTGTAACATAACGGGTCATGATTATACCAAATGATCCCTGGTTATAATCATACCAATCAACAGTCCATCTATGCACCTAAGCCAAAGATGAATTTCATCATAATATAAGAATGAGGATGATGGCAATGATATAAGCATTAATCAAACGAAATCAAGGATAAATATTAAATACTTTAAATTTATCCAGAGTTTAAAAATATCCAAATTGTCAACATGATAATGCTTTGTGGAGTAATATTCAAGAATAATATTCATGTATCAAAAAATAATTTGGACGGAAAAAAAATAAATTTTGTGGTTGAATAGCACCCCGTAAATAGTACCCTATGAATAGTACTTCGGGAATAATACCTCGTGAATAGCACTCTGGCATGAGAAGTGCCCCAAATACCCGAGTGGATAAAACTAGAGTGAATAGTAACTGGGTGAATAGTAACCGGTAAATAGTAACTCGTGAATAGTATCCCGACATAAAAAGTGCCCCGAATACCCGAGTGAATAATGTTCTAGTGAATAGTAACCGGGTGAATAATATTCTGGTGAAAATATTGATATTTAATAAGAGAGTTCATATCAATAATCCAATGAAATGATACTGGATGAAGTGCAAAACTCAAAGATATTCCACTAATTTCAAGGATTATAGAATCAATATTTACCATAATAAGTTAAGATTTAAGAATATGAAAAGAAATAACATGCGTAACTGGAAATGGATTTTCACCTGTCATACGGTACGTAATCTGCATAGATAAGTTATTCCTACATATTAAAGGATGAATAAGAAAAATAGTATTCCTTATGAATAAGAAAGAAATAATACCCTTTACGAATACAACAAATAATATCCCTTACCTTAGTAGAAGACCGGATACTACAATAGTGATGTAGCAGAATACTCTTCTTCTTTCCCTCTATAGTTTCTCTCTCTATAGCTTCTCTTGTGAATCTCAGTGAATTGGTGAGAATGAAAGAAGAATTAAGCTTCTATTTATAGGAGAAATGACTAAATAGTAACTAATTCACGACTGGTCCAGATTGATTTACTATTAGAACGGACGGTCCATATTGATTACTATTAAAACCATAACCGATAGTCCAAATTGATTTACTTTTAAAACCACCACCGATGGTCCAGATTGATTTACTTTTAAAACCACCATCGACGGTCCAGATTGATTTACTATTAAAACCACCATCGACGTCCAGATTGATTTAACATATTACACTTTAGAACCCTTAAAGTTTTCCAAATTTGCATTATTCCCCTCTAACTTTTGTAACTCACTTATCTTCAATAAACACATTCTTAATACTTCAACAATTATTCATCATTAATATTATAACTCACAATATTTAATAACTAGATCATTCCCAGGAAAGATGGGGCTTTTCGATAAGGATTTCTCCCTATTGGCGCACAATTAGGTGACCAAACCTCTCCTCGACATAACTTTCTAGACATTGTCAATATTGCAAATAATAATATGAATAACTTTGTTGTCTCAATTATTGATTTATTAATATAAAATATTATGCAGATGATACTGTGACAATAATTGAATCAAATAATGTGAGATAATATGCAACAATTACTGTAGCAATAATTGAGTAAATTGAGTGGCTTCTTACGTAAGCATCAATAATCAATACAGTGTACTACTATGCAACCACGTGTGTTTACTGTACTTTTACTACCGGGTAGTTCAACAGTTTAACGGTAAAACTTTCACCGTTATTTTTATAAAAAGATATTTCTGCCATTTTCTAACTACGACAATACTTCCGTTATGGGGTCCACCAATGATTGTTCCGTCGTACGAATATTCCCTATTAAAACGAATATTCCCCGACCAATTATATATTACCCAACACAACGAATACTTTATATCAACTTGCTTACTTTGCAAAATTTTCAAATATCACCCTTAACTTTAACCTTTTTCAATTTAACCATTTACTAAATAGAATAATAATTATAATAAAATTGAATACTTTTATTTTATAAAATTCGGGGTCTTACAATTTCCCCTCATGAAATTTTGCCCTCGAAACTTACGTACCTGGTAGTTCGAAGAGATCAGAATACCTTGCTTTCTTTTCGGATTGTACCTTATCAGTTATTTCCTCTATATAATGATTTTCCCACAGCTCATCTCATGTATTTCGGATATCACTCTAGAATATATCTTCAAAACAAAGGTTAATTGACATATCACAATTTGTCAACTTATGAAGTTAAAAAATATAGGTAAGTCACACACTAGCGAAGTATATTACTCGTCTATCCCCTCCTAGTTCTGAACTCATATCTCCATCAGCGACCATATCCCTAAGCTCTCATACCAAATGTGACGCTCCCAAAATAGGTCCACATGACCCATTCTGAGTCGACAGATATCATACTACAGAAATCAAATACAAACTTCATTTATACAACTGTTGAACAGTCGTACATAATACGATAACACAAAAACAGTGAGTTTTATTACAAATATATGAAACTTTCATGGTGCCTCGACCACGACACCTTACAATGGTACCTTACATAAAGGTACAGTCAATAACTATTTTAAAAATTAAAATCTTTGGAAAATGCTCAAGGAAACCTTCGTACATGGGAGGCCATGCGTCTAAGTTAGGATAGATATCATATGACTCGAGAATTATCCTTGGTTGACCCAATAGACCCCAAAGAAAAACGAGAAGATTGCTCTCATGTTCTTTCCAATGGTGAGTCTTCTCTTGACATATAATTATCTCCATTGTCTCCAATTGAGAATTATATTTCAACCAAACTCCAAGATTATATAGGTAGTGCTCGTATATATACTCAGCAAGTGGATGTGCACAACCCTGTCTTATGACAACATGAAGTTGTATGTCATTAGACATCTTGTATGATAGTGGAAAAAAAAATTCCAAAGTTGGGTTCACATCAACCTATTCGGTTCACCAAAATCAACGGTTAAAATGGCGTATAAAATAAAACACACTTATCTATAATTCTCAATAAAATTATTTCCATACTATTTTAGGAGAAACCTCAACAGCTATAGATCATCGTTCTATTCCCCTGTTACCCCCGCTCGACCCAGCTACACTCTTATTACCTGAAATGAATTGTGAAGCAAAAGGGTGAGCACAACTAGCCTAGTAAAGAATATCATGACTAAAGATAATTAAATTATCAGTAGCCTTCGTCAGTAATAAATCAAAGATTTAGAACATATGGTAGATGATAAATTTTTTCAACCATAGTAGCAGCGGAACGAGCAATCCATTAGAAGAGTCAAATAAACCATAAAGTCTATTATCTTCTCCATGTTAAAAGGCTACCAACCATGTTTTATCGATGTAACATCAATCAACAGTTCCTGTCAAAATTATGTGAATAACTCATAATCATAATTGTGATTCTAAATTCCTCTTCGCACCCAGGACAAAGATAATTTTCATCACCTGTCTTTACCTGAAACATCAAAGATCATGGTTATACCAAATCAAAGTTCATGTTCATAATCATACTAATAAATTCATCTTTGCACTACCGGGCCAAAGATATTCATTAACAGTTCATCTTTGCACTACAAGCTAAAGACATGCAACTGTATTTTTAGAAGAGTCAAGTAGAGAATGATATCTATTATCTTCTACGAATTAAAAGTTTATTATCAATATTTTATCGCTGAAACTTAGTATAATAAATAATCCACATCATCGAATCATGCTTGCACTACGGCTAAGGATATTCATTAGTATCATGACCACGAATTATCCATGCACTACGGGCCTAGGATATTCGTGTTTTCACCAATGGTCGTGATTATACCGAATAATCCCTGATCATAATCATACCAACAACTGTCCATCAATGCACTACGGGCCAATTAGGACATTTACCATACCATTTGTAACATTACGGGTCATGATTATACCAAATGATCCCTGGTCATAATCATACCAATCAACAGTCCATCTATGCACCTAAGCTAGAGACGACTTTCATCATAATATAAGTATGAGGATGATGATAATGATATAAGCATTAATCAAACGAAATCAAAGATAAATATTAAATACTTTAAATTTATCCAGAGTTTAAAATATCCAAATTGTCAACATGATACTGCTTTGTGGAGTAAAATTCAAGAATAATATTCATGTATCAAAAATAATTTGTACGGAAAAGAAATAATTTTTTTTGATGAATAGTACCCCGTAAATAGTACCCTATGAATAGTACTTCAGGAATAGTACCTCGTGAATAGTACCCCGGCATGAAAAGTGCCCCGAATACCAGAGTGAATAATACTAGAATGAATAGTAACCGGGTGAATAGTAACCTGTGAATAGTACCCCTGTAACGCCTGAGAAAATCAGATTTTTAGGAGAATTAAAATTTTATTTAATTATGTGGATTAAATGAATTTAGTTGATTATTTATGGGAGCAAGCTAATTGAAGGTTGTTCTATGACCTAGACATATCAGAACGTCGTAGGATTTTGGCTACGTGATAGAATTAAATTGTATGAATTTCCAAAAAGAAAATAAAAGCTTTCCGAGAAATTTTTCAAAAAACACTATTCATGTATTTTTGCTCGGGAATTATTTTTGAACTTCTGAGAAATACGTAACGATAGAATATCAAGGTGAGATGGAATATCCAATGATATTTCAGTTATGGAAAACGTAATATTTCGCCCGTGGACTTAATTTGAGAACGTTAGGAAAATCAAGCATTAAGAAATTAGTGTAATGATTGTATAATACGTAGGTATTGTACGAGGTAGAGAATACGAGTATGATACGAGGTATTATACTAGTATGTATGAATGATAATATATCGTATATGATGAATAAGTATACGAGTTAGAATACGAGAATTATACGTAAATTATACTATATGAGGATTTAAGCCAAAAGAAATGGATTTGTAGGATTGTGTAGGAAATATTAAAGTCCAATGAGATTTGATAAGGCCCAAATGTAGGAATGATTAAGTCTAATGTAAATTAAATGTGCAAGCCCATGTGTTTGTAATGTGAAGCCCATAGTAAATTAATGGAAGCCCAAAAACATAAGTTCATTTAATTAAACCTTAAGCCAAACTATTAATCCAATGGGTAATCAAGAACCATCGGTCAACCCATGGGTGATCCAAAGTGATGAGAAAGTAAAGGAAACTTAATGGCTAAGTGTTGCGGCAATCAAGTAAGCTTAATGGCTAAGATAAGTGGTGAGCAAGCAAAGTGCTTTTATGTGATTAGCAAGAATACTTCATGGTTAAGTAAATGTGATGGCCAAGTAATTTATTTGAGGAGCAAGTTTACTTGATGGCTAAGATAGGAATAGTAAGGAAGTGGATGGCCTTTTGACCATTGTGCCCTCATCTAGAATTTCCTATAAATAGCAAGCTTGGATTCATTTATTGGTTGTTCATTTATCCAACACTTTATAACTTACAAGTTGAGAGCTTATTTGCTTGAGAGAAAAAGCTAGTAAAGCTAGACGTTAGCCTTTGTTAATCCAAAGAAGAAAGAAGAAGATTAAGGTTTATCAAGTGATCATTAAAGGGTAAGCAATCTTGAACCATGATTCTCTTTTCTTTCATTGATTAGAAAAGTGGGTAGTGGTAGAAAATGTAAGCTAAGAAATGAAGAGAATGAACAACTTAATGAACGTAAGCCGTGTAAGTCACAATTGAGTAATTCAAACCTAAATAAGTTATGAATTTATGAAGAACAATGATGAACTTGTCATATGTTTACTTTAAGAAGTTAGTATGATTAATGAGATGTAAGAATAGTGATGTAAGAAATGGATTTGTAGGATTGTGTAGGAAATATTAAAGTCCAATGAGATTTGATAAGGCCCAAATGTAGGAATGATTAAGTCCAATGTAAATTAAATGTGCAAGCCCAAGTGTTTGTAATGTGAAGCCCATAGTAAATTAATGGAAGCCCAAAAGCATAAGTTAGTTTAATTAAACCTTAAGCCAAACTATTAATCCAATGGGTAAGCATGAACCATGGGTCAACCCATGGGTGATCCAAAGTGATGATCAAGTAAAGGAAACTTAATGGCTAAGTGTTGTGGCAATCAAGTAAGCTTAATGGCTAAGATAAGTGGTGAGCAAATGACTTGGTGGCTAAGTAAAGGTGGTGGCTAAGTTAACTTAATTAGGAAGTAATGAATAGTAATGATGTGATTAAGGAGGTTGAAGTGGATTAATGACCCTTATGCCCTAACTTTGGCTTTCCTATAAATAGAGGGCCTTGGACTTCATTTGTTCTTTGTTCAAAAACCCCAACAACTTATAACTTATTTGCTTGAGAGAATAAGTGAGAATAAGCTAGAAAGTTAGACTTTTCAATTCAAGAAGCAAGAAGAATAACAAGGCATAACCAAGTGAACATCAAGGGTAAGCAATTGTAAGCCATGAATCTCTTTCTCTTCCATTGTTAAAGAAGTGAGTAGTAGTAGAACATGTCTGCTACGAATGAGTTGGAATGATGAATTAAAGGGCTTAAGTCTTAATAAGCCGTATAAGTCATGAATAAACTATTCGTAATCATTTAGGCTATGAAATTACAATGAACGTATATGAACATGTAACATGTTTACACAAATGAAGTTAGTATGTTAAGAAGAAGTAAGAATAATGGTTAGAAGTTATAAACTATTCCAAGTCATGAGAAATGGAAACACAAGTAGTTTGTACTTTTATAAGTTATAAACTAATAAAGAACAAGTAATAACTTATCATGATTATAAGTTAATAAAATAAGTATGTTAAGATGTTAGTATGACGGAATGAATCCATGTGAAACGATGAACAAATCTTAAGTAACGAAGTTTTGCCTGAATTCACACGATTATACGATAATCGTTGAATTTGTGAAATTCTCGTAATGGAAGTCGAATTTTGATATTGAGCTTGGAAACATTGGTTTTCAATGGAGATAAGTCTTATTTGGCATTATAGAGTTGCAGACTCAAAAATGACCGGATTCTGACTTAGAACGAAGAAACGAGCGTTGAACGTTCACGAACGTTTATCGTTTTCGTTAAAAATGGACTAATAGGTGAATTTGTAGCAAACGAAGTTGAATAGATAAAATTTTTGTATGAACAGGTAGAGTATGTAATTTGTGAACCGTAAGATCTTGAACTAGCCAATTCAGACTTACAACGAAGAAGTTACGAGCCCGGGAATCTCACAAAATGAAAAATCTGTCAAAATTGTCTGATGCATAGAGTCCGCGTTGCGACGCAACTCAAAGCAGAAAGTCCCGCGCTACAGCGCGAGACCGGACCATAGCCCCTGTTAATTGGCACCGCAGCGCGGCCAAATACACTAGGCATAGCACCGCAACGCCTGTAGGAATCAATTTTAGGAACCAAAAGGCCATTGTGCATGCATGAGGTGTGTGAGTAAAATAAATAAATAGAAGCACCAAAGACTAGGAAGTAGATAGAGAAGAAAGGTTTTGAATGTAAAGTGAAGGAGAAGAGTATGAAGGGTGAATTAATTTCTTAATTAATGTAATGTAACCTCATTAAGGATATTATAAACCTTAAGTATAACACTAAAGGTAGGAGGTAAGCCAATTGAATGTGAACGTGAACGGTGTACAAACAGTGTATTAAACCAATGATGATCGAGTTTCGATTAATAATAAAGTTAGTAAGCCGTGATGATAGACAATTAACTCGAACCGAGTTTTAATAATGGAATAATTTCAATTAAGTTATATAAGAGAAAGAAGTTGGTAAGAACGATGTAAAAGAACGACGGTAAATTGGAACCAATAATAACAAATCTAATACATGATTAGATTGAGAAGAAGGGTAAGATTGTTTAGGAACTAAGTATGTTCATTCATGACCTAATGTGGTATGTTATGTGATTATGTGTTGTAGAGACCGTAAAGACTCAAAAGGAAAAGTAATTATACTGTAGCAGACGCTGAAGGCAAGTTTTTCTAAACGCTTGTCAAACCTTCGTGTTATCCAGGTTTTCAAATGATTCAAGTTATGAGATGCATGTATGGTTTTAAAGAAAGAGTCGATGCCAGTTTTAACTCGGCTAGACTAATCTTGATAGACTGATTGATCTATTTACAAGTCTTTCAATATAGAACTGCTAACGGTATCCTACGCCAATTGTTTGGTATGGATTCAAGGTAAGCCTGAATATGAATAAACAAATGTATTTTTCATCGAGTATTCGATAGGCATGTGAGGTTGCCACAACTTAAATGTACACACGTTTAATGGATGTAGTGTTGATCAACATAGAGTACTATAGGCTGATCACCTAGAAGTGCTCGTAAGTTATGCCGGACTTACGGACTTTGTGTCGGGTTGTCCGTTTCAAAGAAATTATGAAACGCTCATGGTCTTGGACCAGTTTGGTGTTTTACTGAATATTGTTATGGTAAAACGTTGTGCAGGAAAATGAATGCTATTTTAAGTTATTGATAGTACTTCGTAACTATTATCCAGTTATTGAAGATATAAAATTACTATGTTTCAAGCATGTTTTTTTTAAAGAAACTATTGTACTTGCTGAGCTTGTTATGCTCAGTCTTGCTTAAACCATATGAATGTAGCTTAGACCGAATGGAACGAAGGATTCGACAAGGATAACGGGAAGGCTGAAGCGAACTTGTAGATTGCCTATGTAATAATATAGGTTTGTAATGATAATATTTGATATTATGATAAGAACAAATGTAACGGTTATAAAGAACCTGGGGAATGGTAATATTGTTTTGGAATATATATAAAACATATTTGTTCTTTTGAGGCATTTCAATTGAATGCTTGTGTGAACTGTAGCACCGTGGAGCACCATATATCGGGTTGGAAGAGACCCAGATTTGGGGGCGTCACAACCCCGACATGAAAAGTGCCCCGAATACACAAGTGAATAATATTCTAGTGAATAGTAACCGGGTGAATAGTATTCCGGTGAAAATATTGATATTTAATAAGAGAGTTCATATCAATATTCCAATGAAATGATACTGGCTGAAGCGCAAAACTCAAACATATTCCACTAATTTCAAGGATTATAGAAGCAATACTTACCATACAAAGTTTAGATTTAAGAATATGAAAAAAATAACATACGAAACTGCAAATGGATATTCACCTGTCATACGGTACGTAATCCGCGTAGACAGGTTATTCCGACATATTAAAGGATGAATACGAAAAATAGTATTCCTTATGAATACGAAAAAAATAGTACCCCTTACGAAATAGTATCCCTTACCTTAGTAGAAGACCAGATACTGCAATAGTGAAGTAGGAGAATACTCTTCTTCTTTCCCTCTATAGTTTCTCTCTCTATAACTTCTCTTGTAAATCTCAGTGAATTGGTGAGAATGAAAGAAGAATTAAGCTTCTATTTATAGGAGAAATGACTAAATAGTAACTAATTCACGAACGGTCCAGATTAATTTACTATTAGAACGGACGATCCATATTGATTACTATTAAAACCACAACCAACAGTCCTGGAGATATCCATATCTATGATGAAAAACATATTTGTCTGATAGTGGTGATTCCAGTCGGAAAGAAACAGGCAAGGATGTCTCCTAACGTACATGAAGAAAAAGAAATCATAATTAACTGAAAAGAATGTATAAACATGGGGAAGCAGTGATCTGTTAAGAAACAACATCACTGAGCTATACTATGAAGCAGTGTACCAGCTGCAAAGTCCCAAAACGTTGTAGCTGATGAACCAAATAAAGAACCATACTCAGTAGAAACGTCTCAAAACGTACTACTGATAACCTTTCAGCTACCCAACCCAAAATCGTGGAATGCCTACGATCAAACATCTGGTCGTAATGTAAGAACAAGAGGACACCACAATTACATCAAATGCAATTGCCTGAAGTTGGTAAAGGTCCTCCCCAGCAGAGAAAGGTCAAATGAGATATCAGTGCAAACTACTTCTAAAATATTTCATCTAGAAAGTACCTCAGGGACAAACCTGACCCTAAGTTCACTCTAAGCAGTTGGCCCTTCCTGAGCTACCTTGACCCAGAAGGAATGCTAAGTAAAGTTCATCTCAAGGACCAAGTCAGTCGACATTCATAGAGTCAAGGTTGAAAAGGACTCCACGACCATAGTGCAACCTCAGCGATCGTAGAAGTAGACTCGACAATCGCAGTCCTACCAGAGAATACCTTAGCTCATAAGGAGCTTGGAAGAACTGGATAATTGCTTAACCACTCATATTAAGAGGAGATAAGTTCGAAAGCAGTTTGGAAAGATATTGCACAAACATATCTCAAAACTCAAGTGCCCAAATTGGCTCGGAGTACATCAGTGATCAAGCTAAGTAGAATCAAGATGAGAATTAATGTCTAAACCATCCACTAAAGCTTCTCTCAAAAGATGATCGTTGAGTCAACAAAGGAAAACGTAGAGTCCATAGTTGCCTCATCATGCTACTCTACGAACCAAAATGGTCAACGGTCAATCCATGTCATTGACGCCTATTTATTTTAAAAAGGGGCATTAAACTGAAGAGTTAATGGGGGAGTTACAACTCATTACTGGGCATCGTGCAACCAATGGTTAGTCGACACATCACTATTAATGCAGAATTAGAAGGAATTGACATAAAGGAAAATTCAAATTAGCAAACATTTATCAGAAGCTCTCGAACCTTTCTCCCTCCCATTTTCAAACCCTAGAATCCTCATCGAAGCCAGAATCTATTAACCCTCCAGAGCCTTGCACAAATCACAATCAGCTATCTGTCATAAACCCCTCTTAATCAAATACCTATATTCATCGAACTACTCAAATGGCAGATTGGCGAGTAATCACTAGCATTCAGCTCGGAACCAAGTCATTTAAAAAATTTGACAAGAAGTTCAGAAACATTCTTGAACTTATGAAGAAGATTGGATTCTCAGAATTCCTTGAGGCAAGCACTAAAGTGTATGCTGACATGGTTAATGAGTTTTACTCAAACGCTTCCATAAACTTCGGAATCCTCTCTGCCAAGGTCGAAGGTTAGTCTCTAAAGCTGAAATCTTCTGACCACAATCAATGTTTATGCCTTCCTGACCGAGGAAGCCTTGATAATATCAATACGGAACAAGCAAAGGAGATCATGGGGTACCAAAGGAACCCTAGTCTGAAGGACATGAAGAAGAAGGAGTTTCCAGAGGAATATGAGTTCCTTGCTAAAATAGTTGGAAAATGCATACTATGCAAGGACACTACACACGACACGGTGCTTGATCAACAGTTAAAGATCATGTATGTGATAGTTTTGAAGAAACGAATTAACTTTAGAGTTATCCTATTTGATCAAATATCCAAATGGCTGTAAAAGGTTGAGTTGAAAAAGTCTACAGAAAAACCACTTACAAAAGTGTTTCATGGAAGACTACTGGGCATTGTGATGAAGAAGAAGCTAGGAGGAAGAATCAAGGATGATGAATGAGAACCTCTTAATGTTCACAAAGTAATGTCTCCATAACTATTTATGAATTGGAAGAAAAACCCCAAGGAAAATAGAAGATTGACAGCCGGGAGCAAAAGCAAGGCCTCTACAAAAAAGAGGAAGGCAAAAGAGGTAGAAAGCTCTGAGTCTGATGACTCTATACCAGCATCAACCACACCAGCCAGAAAGAAATCCAGAGGTGTGAAGAAAACCAAGGCCCCGCCAAGAAGTCTCTCCACCAAAGACAAGGATGAAGAAGAAAAAGTCTTGACTGCTGAAACCACAAAGCGAAGAAGCAACAGGTTGCTTCAAGAGTCATTAAGAAAAAGAGCTAAGGTGTAAAATAGGCCAGCCCCAGCTTCCCAAGAAAGTCCATTTAACAAAGTAGAGGACATAGAGTCAGAAGAAGAGAAGGAAACTAATAGTCTCAAGGCTGAGTCCTCTAAGACAAAATCCAGCAATGAAGGTGAAGCTGGAGTAATGGAAGAAAATGCAGCATCTGCTGATGAAGAGGAATGCTCAAGCCCTGTGGCTAACCCTCAAAGCATTCACTCTAATGATGAAGAAAGGATACAAGCTGACCCAACTCCATCCCCAACTGGAAGTGCTCCAACAAATATAGATAATGGGTCAAATAATTCTATTTCTGAAGAAGAAGAACTTGCCCCTTCAAATCGTGAAAGCCCATATGATGGCTCAAAAGGTGATGAGTCCAAAGAAGAAGGGCCTGCCCCTGACAAGGCTGAACCTCATAGAAGTTCGTCTGATCTAAAGGCCTCAAAGTTTAAAGAGGAAGAAGAGTATGACTCTTCCATAGATGAACCTCTAAGGATAAGGAAGAGTTACAGACTACAAGCCAAATTTGCCTCCAAAAGGAGAAGTGATCACTCAAATGCTGTCATTAAATTAAGTGATGATGAGTTTGTATCACAAGAATAAAGTGCCAAAGATAGGACCAGTGATGAAAAAGATGAATCAAAAGGAAGATCTTGCTGAAGAAGGTTCTGGAAATGAAATGCAGCAAAAAGGATTCATTGTTGGAAATGATCAAAATGGTTCAAGCTCCGAAAGAGAAGAAATGGAGAATGATTCCAATTCTGCAAATTAGGAATCAGAGGAACTAGAATCCTATCATGTCCTCTCTCCAGCAAAAATCATCAGGAGAATAGTGGAAGAAGTCTCGAATGAACCACCAGAAAGATGGGTGAACTATGGAGATGATCAACTCAAGGTGGTAAGGATGACTACATTTGATGTAGTTAAAAATTGGAACAACATGGAGCTAGACTGCACGACCATTCTCTATAATCCTGATAATTTACTGATGAGATGGTTCTTCCAATGGATTCCATGGCTAAAGGCCCATACTAAAAGAGATGGAAGTTACTTCAGCTGGTGCTACTCTCATTTTCCAAGCATGGAGTTGGTGGCACAAAACTTCCAAAGGGTGAAGACGTTTGCCACCAAAATGATCAAAGACCAGCCCCACTTCAAAGTCCATCGCCATGCTGGAAATCACTATATTCCCTATGATCGTAGAGTGGACTCTCAAGGAAGAAGGATCATGACCAAGGAGATGATCGTAGAGTCTGTTCACTCTACTACTGAATGGTGTTCAAGTTCAATACCAGAAGCCTCCATCAGCCCAAACACTTCTATCTGACACTCCCTCATCTTCAAATAGCAATGGGTACTCAATGATTGTTCAGATTCTCAAAGCTTTCAAAAATCTGTCCAAGGATGAAAATTGTAGAGTTCAATCTGATGTCCAACCAGAGGCTGCCCAACTAGATTAGCAAATCCCTATGGAGGAGGAACTATTGAAGAATTCTGATGAGCTAATTGAGAAGATATCTCCAATCAATGAAGAGACAAAGATGGTAATGACATCAGCAGGAGATAATTCAGTTCAGAACAGACTTCAAGCTATTATGGCGGATGTATCTCTCAAACTCAAAGAGAGAGATAACATCTATCTGAAGGCCATACATGATCAGAAAGCAGAAGCTCTACGAGCACAAGAGGCTAATGAAGAGCAGATCCAAGTCCTCACTGACAAGATTGACAACATGAATCAGTCTTTCTCCCACCAACTTGAGTTGAGCCAACAAGAACTCAAAATGGAACTTGGTAACTTCTCTTATCTGATGGAACAGCTTATGTCCAACGTGGAGCAGCTCTCCCGAGTGATTAATGACAAAAAAGGGGAGAAAAAGAGGCATAAAAAGAGGTAGAGCAAGAGGCATTCAAGGAAGATCAAGAAGATCAAACAAGAGAAGAAGTCAAAGAAGCAGACAGCAGAAGAAGAGGCAGAGTCATCATTTGAGGGGGAGCCAAAGAATGATGAGCATATGTATACCAAAGCTGAGGGGGAGCCAGAAGGAGAAGAGAAGCATACATCTGAGGGGGAGCAAACCAAAGCCGGAAAGTCAACATCCCAGGGGGAGCAGGAGCAAGGAGATCAAATAAATGATTAGCTGATCAACAAACATCCTGGAAGCATACATGGAGCCAAAAAGGTATATCTCTAACTAGTTAGGTATGTTCTAGATCCAAGATGTAAAAAGTTAGTGTATTAAACTCCAAATCATTATAAATGACATTAATGATAATCTGTTTTAGAAATACAGTTGCTCACTATATATAAGATTCATTCATAACATGCATGTGCACTTATTCTTTTGTCATAATCAAATAGGGGGAGATTGTCATGAATAAGCATGTGAATGATATTCCTATTTATATATGATTTGATTATGATATATACATGAATGAATATGCAAGTATGCTTGCATTAAGAAAAGATGTAAAGTCCTTTGATAGACAATAAAAACATATGTACAAGGACTTAGAATGAATTGATCAAATGTGTTAGGTTGATCCTACATAAGCAAAACAACTTTGTAAAGTCCTTAAAAAGAAATGATGTACAAGGACTATAAATGTAGAAAGATCAAGCATGTTAGGTTGATCTTATGATGTAATAGATAGGCTTGTCTGATCATCGAGCACTGCACTAGAAATCGTAGTATGCCAGGAGAGTCAATGGGAACTCGAGAGCTATTGAGGCAGAATTGTAGTCTTCAAGATAGGAGATCTCGGAGTTTGTAGACTGCCAGGAGAGACGAGGAAAGGATCATAGTGTATCAAGGAAAATTTCCTCAGGGCCATAGTCTGCTGAGGAAGTCATATTCAGAATCGTAGAGACAGCCTACCTATGAGCCGACCGAGTATCTGTCGAAGCCAAGTCAAGAATCGTAGACTAACTCAGAGTCGTAGAGTCTACTAATCATATCAGAGGCAGAGATCGTAGTCGAGCAAGATCAGATGAAGACAACAAGCACAACGACAAAAATCATAGAGTGTCAAGATCTGATCTCGGAGTCATAGTGTCTACACAGCTAAAGCTGAATCGTAGAGTATAGAACTGAGATTTCAACAGATGTGCTAACAATGCCAAGGCAAAATCGTAGAGAAAATACGATTCTCAAAAATTGAGCACTCCCAGAATATCCAAAGGAATGAAGGCTCTGGTTGGCACTGCAAAGATACATCCCATCTGAAGGAAACCAGAGAGCACTCAACGAATGGCATGCAAGCTAACAGAAGATCTAAGCACCAACCCAATTAGCATCCAGATTGAGTTGTGAAACCATTCGGGATGAAGTCTTCCACAAGGAGATTAGAAGAAGACTTTAGTAACTGACTAAAGAAAGTCAGCAAGTGCAGTAGTTGTCAAATAGACAAAAGACGACGATCTTGGAAGCAACCAGGATCGTAGTGTTTGCCAAACAAAGAATGAACTGATGGAGTCCATACAGAGATACTGGACAACTTCTGAAGAACAAGGCTAAAGTGATTAAGCATTAGGTCAGTCCATTGATGATAAGTGAATGGGAGATCACAAGGAGAAAGTAAGCTGGACACACCACAAATCTGAAGTGTCTTGCTATTCAGAAGGGGCCAGAACAAAGAAGTCAATCCATCAGTATCTGGGACCTGTTGAGGCAAACAGAAGTGTTGAAGCACTGCACAAGAGAAGGAAGAGGTATTCTACATTGAAGATCCAATCAACACTCTTGAAGATTGTATTGTTGTCTCTACCAGTCAACAAGACACTAAGATTAGGTCCAAGAAGACATGCATCAGAATCGTAGAGTTCGAGCAGCTGAAGATTGAAGCATTGACAACGGTTCAATCTTAAGATTGATATTTGGACAAGAGCTTATTGAGAGCATCGATGCAAAAGGACAACCTCTGATCGAGGAATCTGAAGGGTGAAATAAAGTCTTCGTCCTGCCTGAGACATAAAAGTAATATATCTGACATGGTAGGTGAAATAGTAGACTGCAGTGTCAGAAAGTCAAAAAAGGAGATGCCAAATCACATCTGCAGTCTACACCAAATAACTTGAGATCTGCGAAGCATTTCAAAGAGCTTTTAACGGCTACTTCTCAATGGGAAGATTGGGAAGGAGTATAAAAAAGCCAGAGCTTCAATGATCAAGAGCTTCTGATGATTGTTATGTTGCAGAATTGTTGAGTTGGTTAAATGCTAACGTTGACTCTACGAGTTCCACCTGAGCTCAAATAGAACACGTCTCAGTGATAGTGAGACTACGAAGGTGGAAGTGAAGTAACTTTGAAGATGGACTTGAACAGATCAAAGCTTCACTCAACAAAGATAAGAATTCCCAATTAAATTGGCATCTAAACTGAGAGCAGAGAAGGACAAGAAGATATCATTTAGAAGAGTGGAGAAGAACACGGCAGATCTTAAGAGCCACTCTACAACTCACCATGAACCCAAAGCTGAAGCAGAACAAGTACAGAACCATGTCTGCCAACATGTTGAGAAGGTTTCAGGAAATGGTAATGGTGCACAGCTGACAATATACAAAGATGAGCAGAACGGAAGAAGATCAGTTGCACCAAAGATAATGTGGTCCAGTCTCAAAGCAGAATGCAAAGAGTACCACACCAAGCTGCTAAGTACAAAAGATGATCAAGCTTAAAGACATCTTAGCAGCTAAGCACCAACAATAACAACAACAACAACAACAAGCCAGGGCATGAGGGGTCTTTGTCCGTAGGGACTAAATGAAGTTCCAAGCCTGCTAGGCTTGAAGAGTTCCAAGGGAACTAGAGAAGTTCAAAGGTTGTTGGCCTTAAAGAGTTCTTAGTGAACTGAAGTCCCAAGGCAGTTGGCCTTGAAGGAATCTTAGTGATTCAGGGTGCTGCCCTTCCTTAGTGGAAATCCTGCTAGTTGAAAGCAGAAGAGTGGATTAGGTGCTTGAGTCTCTGAACCACTTAAAACCCCTTGTGTCTTTTACTTTATGTCATTTATATTATGTACATTAACTGCTATAACTGCTATGTATGTTTTAACTACTTACTACTGAATTAACTCTACGAATAATGTATGTCTGATTAAGAATATATCAATGAAAGGGATCTTTTACTTATTCTGATGTGCTTGAAAAGATTCTTTTGTTTGTCATATGCTAATTCATGAGCAATACAAAATAAACCAAAAAAATATTTAAAACTAAGAAGGATTTATTCAACCCCCCCCCCCCTTCTAGATCTGTATTGTACCTACTGGGAACTAACACTTTGTTATCTCAATTATTAACTTATTAATATAAAATATTATGCAGATGATACTGTGACAATAATTGAATCAAATAACGTGAGATAATATGCAACAATTACTGTAGCAATAATTGAGTAAACTAGGTGGCTTCTTACGTAAGCATCAATAATCAATCGCAGTGCTACTACGCAACAACGCCAGCGTATTAAAGATTACTTTTACCACTTAGGGTAGTTCAACAGTTTAACGGTAAAACTTTCGCCGTTATTTTTAGAAAAAGATATTTCTGTCATTTTCTAACTATGACAATACTTTCGTAATGGGGTCCACCAATGATTGTTCCGTCGTACGAATATTCCCTATTAAAACGAATATTTCTTGACCAATCGAATATTCCCCGACACAACGAATACTTTATATCAACTTGCTTACTTTGCAAAATTTTCAAATATCACCCTTAACTTTAACCTTTTTTCAATTTAACCATTTACTAAATAGAATAATAATTATAAGAAAATTGAATACTTTCATTTTATAAAATTCGGGGTCTTACACTAAATGTGACACCCCCAAATCCAGGTACTTCGATTCCATGGGATTTGGTGTTCACTGTACAAATATCATCTATCTATCTACCCATAATAAATGCAAACCATGCAATAGATAGAAATAAATCTTCCCCTTATGGGGTTACAACATCTGAATAATAAACATAATCCCAGGTCATACTGTGCGGAAACATAAACAAATAAGTCTTAAACAACATCATTAACTTAAGTCTTAAACAGAAATACATCATCATATAAAACAACAAGTCTTCATCACTTGTTAATCTTGCCCTTGCCTTTGCTAGTAGAAGGCTCGTCGGAGCTTTCGTTCTTAACTACAATGTTATTTTTACGCAAGAGTGAGCACTATTACCCACAAGTAAAATAACGAAATAATAATGTATAATAACATGCGAGTGAATCAAAGACTTCTGAAATAAAAGCTCAACTTTTGAATCAAGAATGAATAACAAGAATCAAAAGATTTATGAGGGTCATAAGACCTTGAAATATGTCCTAGGTTATCAAGGGTTATACTTGAAACCTTTAACAGTCATAAGACTATGGACTCTTCTTCTCGTACTTAGGGGGGATCAACCCTTAGTACCATACTGTGCACAATATCTTAACGCTAATGCATAAGTAAATCCCTTTGTGGGGTTGTTCATCTTAGTTTGACATTAGAGTCTACACCAAAGGAAGTTTGGTTTGGATAAATTAATGAGGGTTCTGAATTTAGAACGTTCATCAACTATGGACTAGTTGAATCAATAAGGATTTGTTAGTCTAACAAGGTTCAACAATAAATAATATTTATAATGAATAACAATCTCAATAGGTATACAATAGAACAATTATTGTATAACAGAATCATACTTTGAAAAGATAGTATATCTTTAACATAACAAATGAACTTGATTTATAAACTTAAATAATGATAACAAGTAGGGTTAGAAAACTTGCCTCGTGCGTAGATTACACGTTAATTAAACTTGTTCCTTGATTTAAATCCTACATATCATTTACGTTCACAATACCAGTCAATTATAACGTAACTAATCATAGTAACTTCATTCTTTTTTTCTAACTTTGGTTATGACTATACTTAGTCAATTTATCACATTCATTGTCACATAATTTACACTTCACCAATAACAAGCTAATTATGTATTCAATAATTCAATCCACATGCAATTATGTTATTTACATGTTAAGTATCTATTTTAACGTCTCATTATACTTCTAACGTATTTCTATGTTTATTAAATTAGGTTAATACCACATTGCTAGACTTAAACATGTTTAAAAATTCGTTTCTAGACATTCTGCAGAGTGGTAAAATGTATGCCACTTTATATTTACTAAATTTTACTTGATCATGCGATGGCTGGCTATGCCATTGGAGACTCGCTTGTGGTAGCGGTGAGTGGCTTGGTGGTATGACTTGATTATGGAGTTGGTGCTGCAGAAACTCCATATTTTGATTCCCAGTTCGCAAAGAACACAGAGTTCAGTGAAATGGATACTACATGATCATTAATTTCAGTAAATTAACATACCCACATGCTAAAATTCATAAATAATCATTACCCAACAATTTTAGAATGATTTTAACTCATTAAAACTTATAATTACAGAATTAAAATATGTAAATTTCACTGTTCTTGATGTTCTTGAAGGTTTTGAACATAAATCGTGAAAATTAATACTACGGATTCGTTATAACACCGAATCCGTTCATTTAAAGTTTGGTCTCTTTGTATTAACATGCATAATAATATACGAGTGTAAATTTTACAAAATTATTTATGTTTGGCATATTAAAATTACGTATAAGGCCATATGTCCATATTCTATACTCTGTAAGTTTTGAGCAACATATACGACATGTTTTATGATACTGATGATATGGGAACCTATAGTAAAACATGTTATGCTAACATATTATCACATATATCCACATAAAAAAATACACTTTTCCAAATACAGAGGTTTAAACAAAAACTTTGAAAGCCATTTTCATGAAATCTTAATGACATAAAAGAGAAATTGGTTTTGGAGAAATTACCCAGAGTATAGTTTCAAAAGAGGTGATTAATGATGATCCTTTCACAAATAATTGTTAATTACACACTCACAATTTTCTCTCAAACTTATCAAATTTCTCTCTGTGAACTCTCTCTGATTTCTTTGCTAGACTTTAGAAAAATGAAAAATGAAGAAGACGTCGTATAAATTAAAGAACTGACGCGCATTATGGTCAGTTACCCATCATGGGTTAACTATCCATAACTCCCACTAAGGCCATATTTGGCTAGGCTTAATTGGTTCAAAATTATTAAATTTAATAAACCTCTTATACTATAGTTTAAATTATGTCACACCCTTACACAATAATTCAAATATCTTATTTAAATTAAATTAATAATAATTTCTCATTAATTCACATAGTCACATAATTAATTTTCTCATTAATTAATTATATCAAATTATTAAATCTCTAATTAATTATTACATTAATTAAAATAACATTAGGTTTATTAAATATTTCTTTTAATTTAATAAACTCACATAATTACAAACTTGGAATAATAAAATTCTCTACATTAATTTAATAAATATAACACATATCATTAAATTAATCTATCATAATTGGATCAATTAATTATTTAATCTAATAATTAAATCATCGAAAATATTTATTTAATTCAATAAATATTAAACTTAAATTACAAAAATCTCGTTCGTCACATCTTCCCGCACTTAAAAGGATTCTGTCCCCAGAATCACGACTCAATAAATTTGACCCGTTACATTCTCCCCCCCCCCCCCCTTACAAAGATTCTGTCCCCAGAATCACTTACACATAATTTAAGTTAATAAATGAGGGTAATTCTTCATCATATTCTCTTCGAGTTCCCACGTAGCTTCTTTAGCGTTGTGGTTCCTCGAAATTACCTTAACAGAAGGTATTACTTAATTTTTGAGAACTTGTTCTTTTCTGTCGACAATTTGAACGGGATTCGTAAGATAAGTCTTTTTCAAAATGTAGGGGTTCGTATTCAATTACATGCTTGTAATCGGGTTTGTAGGGTCGTAAAACAATAACATGGAAGACGTTGTGGACATTCTCGAGTGCTGGAGGTAGGGCTACCTCATACACAAGTTCTCCGATTCTTCGCAGTACTTCAAAGGGTCGAATGAATCTTGGGCTTAATTTTCCTTTCTTTCCAAACCTGATCTTTCCCTTCCAGGAAGAGACTTTCAAGAATACATAACTACCCGATTCAAACTCAACATTTTTACGATGTGGATCAGCGTATTTCTTCTGCCTATCTTGAGTTGCTACCAGTCGTGCTCAGACCACTTTGACTATTTCTGCTGTCTGCTGTACCAATTCTGGCCCTAGCAATTGTCTTTCGCCAACTTCATCCCAATAAAGTGGAGTTCTGGACTTTATGCCGTATAACGCTTCATAAGGCGACATACCTATACTAGCGTGGTAACTGTTGTTGTAGCCGAACTCTACGAGTGGTAGGTGATCATCCCAATTTCCTTTAAAGTTCATCACACAGGCTCTTAGCATATCTTCTAAGGTCTGAATCGTTCTTTCCCTCTGTCCATCTGTTTGAGGGTGGTATGCTGTACTCATTCGTAATTCCGTACCCATGCATTCCTGTAGACGTTTCCAGAAATTCGATGTAAAGCGCGGGTCTCTATCAGAAACAATTGACACCGGCACTCAGTGCCTCGAAACAATCTCTTTTACATATAGCCTCGCCAACTAATCTAAGTTGAATCTTATTTTGATCGAAAAGAAGTGTGCGGATTTCGTCAGTCGGTCAACGATAACCCATACTGCGTCGTAGCCTTTCTGAGTCATCGGAAGGCCAATCACGAAGTCCATTGTAATATGTTCCCATTTCCATTATGGGATTTCCAATGGTTGAAGCAATCCACTTGGTCTCTGATGTTCTACATTCACTTTCTAATAGGTAAGACACTTGGCAACACATTCTGTAACATCTCATTTTAGATTTGGCCACCATAAGTGTTGTCGAAGATCTTGATACATCTTGGTACTACCAGGGTGAATCGAATATCGTGAGCTATGAGCCTCACGCAAAATGTCTTCCTTAATCTCTGGTACTGGCGGTACCCAAATTCTGCTCTCAAATCTAAGTATTCCTTCCTTATCCATCTTGAACCTCGGTTCAGTTCCTTCAGATATCTTCTTTATCACCTTTTTGCATTCTTCGTCCTGAAGTTGAGCCTCCTTTACTTTATCTAATAGAGTTGTACCAGATTGCATCTGAAATAGCTTTTCATCAATCTCCATAGGACACTTAACTTTCAATTCCAGTTTCTCCATTTCTGCAATTAGCTCCTCCTGAGCAGTCAACCTTATCAATTTCTCACGACCCTTTCTACTTAAGGCATCGCCAACCACATTTGCTTTACCCGGATGGTATCAAATCTCACAGCCGTAATCCTTAATTAACTCCAACCACCTTCTTTGGTGCATATTCAAGTCCTTCTGTGTAAAAATATATTTCAGACTCTTGTGGTCTGTATATATTTCACACTTCTCCCCGTAGAGATAGTGCCTCCTGATTTTCAAAGCAAAAACTACTGCAGCTAACTCCAAGTCATGGGTCGGATATACCTTCTCGTAATCCTTTAATTGTCGTGATGCATACGCAATGACTTTGTCGTTTTGCATTAGCACACAACCAAGTCCTTTATGCGATGCAAAACTATAAACAACAAAATTTCATGTATCGTCCGGGGGAGACAACACAGGTGCTGTACTCAACCTCTTCTTCAATTCTTGAAAGCTTTCCTCACACTTCTCCGTCCAAACAAATTTCACAGCTTTACGAGTTAAATTCGTTAAAGGAGTTGTGATCTTGGAAAAGTCTTGAATGAATCTTCTGTAATATCCTGCGAATCCAAGAAAACTCCATACTTCCGACGGCGTCCTCGGCTGATCCCAGTTAATTACGGCCTCAACTTTGGATGGATCTACCGAGATTCCATTTTTATCGATCACGTGCCCAATAAATTGCACTCGTTCTATCCAAAATTCGCATTTCAAAAACTTGGCATATAACTTTTCCCTTCTCAATACTTCCAATGTTAATCTCAAATGCTCTTCATGTTCTTCCTTGGTTTTCAAGTAAACCAAAATGTCAACTATAAATACCACTACAAACTTGTCCAAAAACGGCTTGAACACACCATTCATTAGTCCCATAAATGTTGTAGGAGCATTCGTTAGACCAAACGACATAACCAAAAATTTGTAGTGATCATATCATGTTCTAAATGCTATCTTCGGTACATCCTCTGGTCTCACCTTCAGTTGATGATAACCACTTCTCAAATCTATCATGGAAAAGTATTTCGCTCCCTTCAATTGATCAAACAGATCATCGATCCTCGGTAATGGATATCTATTCTTAATCGTGACCTTATTCAGTTATCTGTAGTCAATGCAGAGCCGCATCGTTCCATCCTTCTTTTTCACAAAAAACATCGGTGCTCCCCACGACGATACGCTCTGTTGAATGTACTTCTTGTCCAGTAATTCTTGTAGTTGTACCATTAATTCTTTCATCTCTACTGGTGCCATTCGGTATGGTGCTTTCGATATTGGAGCGGTTCCTGGCGCCAAATCGATCACGAAATCAACTTCTCTATCTGGCGGAAGTCCTAGCAAATCGTTTGGAAAGACATCGACGAAGTCTCTCACTACCGGTATCTCCTCTACTTTTGGGTTCTCTTTACGACTGTCGACTATGTAAGCTAAATATCCTACACAACCCTGTCTTAACAACTTCCTGGCCTGCATCATCGTCAGACAACTCGCTTGTCTATGCGACTTGCTACCATAAAACACAACCTTTGACGGAGTCATAAGGTTAATACGCTTCTTTTGGCAATCAATTACAGCCACGTAATTGAATAACCAATCCATTCCCAAGATAACGTCAAATTCCCCAAGTCGAATAGGGATAAGATCTACTTTCATGATATTACCCTTAATATCTACTCTACAGTTCTTATGTATGTACTTCACATGGATTATCTCTCTATT
The DNA here is from genome assembly GCA_020205615.1 of Panax quinquefolius. Classification (NCBI taxonomy): domain Eukaryota; kingdom Viridiplantae; phylum Streptophyta; class Magnoliopsida; order Apiales; family Araliaceae; genus Panax; species Panax quinquefolius. The sequence goes on along the minus strand of CM035174.1, from coordinate 22,926,629 downwards.
CGCAATTTCTATGTTCATGGGATATTCCAACTCATCCTTAGGCAAATCTAAACTCTTAGCAAAGTCATCGGATATAAAGGAACAAGTAGTGTAACACCCGAGAAAATCGAATTTTTATGACAATCAAATTTTTATTTGATTATGTGAATTAAATGAATTTAATTGATTTCTTTGTGAGTAAGCTATGTGAATGTCATTCTATGACCTAGAATGTGCCAACGTGGTTAGTATTCTGACTACGTGTTAGAAATAATTGTTTGAAATTTCCAAGATGAAAATAATTGTTTTCCGAGAAATTTCCGCATAAACACTATTCATCCGTTTCTGTTCAGGGAAATAGTTTGAAATTCTGAGAAATGCGTAATGATAGAATATCATGAAAAGATGGAATATCTGATAATATTTCATTTATGACAAACACAGTTTTCGCCTGCAGACTTAAAACCTAAGGGTTGAGTATATTGATTTCCGAGAAGGAAATAATATGCGAGGAGGAATGGCGTTAGGGTTAAGGCGAGTGTTATGCATTTGGTGATACTATTTATTATCTATGTATAATACATTGGGTAAATACGAAGTACAATACGATTATTGTACGAGTAGTATACGGAAATAATACGTGAATTGTACGTATGTGATACGATTCGTACTATAGAATCAAGTTAAGACTTAATGACTAATTCATTTGAGTTGGATTATTAATTAATCCAATCATTTGAATGACCAATGCCCAATGATAATTTAGTTAACCCCAATTCATTTAAACTGAAACGTGGGTTGAACCGGTGGGTCACCAAATGGGTAAAATCAATTGGGCAACCCATGGGATGTCACATAAGGTGGTGGGCCGGCCACCTTGGTGTGGAAGCCAAGCATAAGGCTTGGTCATCAAGTGTTTTACTTGGTGACCACACATGAATAGTAAGGAGGTGGTGGCTTAAAGTCCAAATTGCCCTCCATTCTAGTTTCTATAAATAGAAAGCTAGGTTGAATCATTTGGGGAGTTTTGAACTTGCCAACCTTAGATTATTTGAGAGAGAAAGAGAGCTAGACTTATAAATTATACACTTTCGAAGCTTTAACTTCTATTCTTCCAAGAGATTGCTCAAGAGTTCTTAAGGTATAATCCATCAATACGTTAGTATATGCATCTTGTTTAGTTATGATGTAGATATGAAATCCATAGATTAGTCCATGTGATTTGGCTTAGAGAACATTAGTAACGAACTTATGGCAAATTTTACGAAAATAGACGTTAAACGTCAAAAACGTAGAAATTCCGGATTGGTAGTTGAAAGTTGTAGTGAGACTTGAAAATATTGGTTTTCAATGTCAACACGTGAGATAGGGTGATTAAGAGTTGTGGGTTCGAGAATCATCGGATTCTGACTTAGAACGAAGAAAACGAGCATTGAACGCTCATTAACATTTACGAACGTATATAAAATGAACTCAATAGTGAATTATGAGTTAACGGAATCGAAAGTGTTGAATTCTTATATAAACGCGTAAAGGATGTAATTCCTGACTTGTAGGAATTCGAATGGATCAATTTGGATGTAAAACGAACAAATTAGGAAGTCGGGAGTTTCGTTAGAAAACCAAAACTAGTTTGGTCGGTTGGTATTGCTGACTTCGGTATTGTATAACGCCAAAACCAGATACAAAGTGGTGGCACATGATGCAGACTTCGCCCAAGTACCCTGCTAACTCGCGTCGCAGCGCCACTAAAATACAAAGGATGCCGCGCCTTAGCGCCGGCAGTGGGAAAAAGTTGACCAAGTTAGGTTTAAACTCCAGTTGTTTAGAGACCTACCTGAGTTGAGTTTATATACTCAATAAATGTACTAAGACTAATCCTATATTACCTATACTAAGGTATATGGTATGAAACTTAGGAATGTAATGCATGTTAACAAGATATGTACAATGAACAAAGTTGGTACCTTATCAACAATTTTTGAGTCCAGTTAATAAACGTCAGTTGAGTGATAAACCGGGATGAAGGGTGATAAGTCATGTTGACTTTAATAAAGATATTAAGTTAACAAAGACATAGAAGATAAAGAAGCTTGTAGGAACAATGTGAATAGTTGTTTGATAGCTAATTATAGTGTGCTATGTGAATATATCATGTAGATTCTGTAAAGACTGTGGTCAGTCGAGTAAGTTATTTGAAGACGCAGAAAGGCAAGTTTTCTTAACGCTTGTCTAACTTCCATGTTAGCCAAGTTTAATGTGATTCGTTGAACTGAATTGCAAGACTTGTTTTAAAGAAAGGGTCGATGCCAGATTTTAACTAGGTTAGACTATTCGTAAGATATAGATTGATTATTATTCATATCATTCTATATAGAAATGTTAACGCTATAATATGCCAATTAATTGGTATGGACGTGAAGGTAAGGTTTGTCTATGAACAAACAAAAGTATTTTTCATTGATTATTTGATGTGCATGCAAGTTTGCCAAAAATATTGAACGTAAATACGTTTAATGAATGAGTGTTGATCAACATAGAGTACTATAGGCTGATCACCTAGAAGTGCTCGTAAGTTATACGGATGAACGACCTTAGTGCTGTGGACTCCTTTTCAAGTATGAAAGCTGAAATTTATTGTTCATGGTCTATCAATCGGTTCGTAATTCCTAATCTATTCTATACTTTGGGAATTGAGGTTATGAACTGTTAAAGTATTATTGATTCATAATACTTCATAACTACTGTTCAGTTATGTTGGAATTGTTATATAATTCATGAATGTGGTATTCCTGTTATCCTTGATTAAACTTGCTAAGCTGTCATGCTCACTTCTTGTGTGAATTATATAACTGCAGTTAAAGATGAACGTACTGTGAATGCCAAGAAAGATAAGGGCAAAGCTAAGATGGATGCTTAGGTATTGTGTAATAGTTTAGTAAGTTTGTATATATTATACATTATGAACAATGAACGATGTAACCGGTTTATGAACTTGGGAAGGTTTATACTTTGATTGTAATAAGAATATAGTAATTACCTTCATTTTGTTGTATTTCAATGGAATGATTGTACGGATGTTAGTATAGTGGAGCACCATATGTCGGGTTGGAAGATACCCGAATTTGGGGGCGTCACAGGTTGGTATCAAAGCCTTAGGTTATAAAACTTAAGGGGGGGGGGGACCTTAGGCTAATAACCTCGTAAGGAAGGTAAAGTCCGAGGAATGAAATTCAAGTCCATTGAATTAAGAAGATATTGAGATAACTCAGTATCGAAGGAATTAAAAGATGAAAATTAATCTTAAAGATATTAAATGTGATTTGTGCTTATACTATTGTGTATTATGTACTAATCAACGTGTTATGTGTTTGTAGATGTCAATCGATAGCTTGATGTTTAAAAACGTGGAAATGATAAGTGAGAACTCAGTTAACCAATTTGAGATTGTACCAATGCTAGTGGCAGAGGTACCGATAGTTGTACTAGAAGACTCAAACATTGAGGATTACATCTCTGAGGAGGAATACTCTGAGGAGACTATGGGATTAGCATCATACCTTAACGAGATGCTAGATGTGGAGGAGGAGATGGAGGTGACATCAATTAACACGGTGTTACCTACTCAGGAGCCAGCATCTCTGGATGCAACTAGAGCATTGTATCTGACAGTGTTGGATAGGAATATGCATTTGCGTACTAAGGTAGAGGCACATATTGAGGAGATAACTGCCTTATATGAGGTGAAAGAATCTGCAGAGGCAGACTTTGAGTCAGAGCATGATGAGAAAGTTCTTATGACTGATAAGGCTCGTAACTATAAGGATGAGGTCCTTGAGCTACAAAAGAAACTGGTTGAGAAAGACCAGAAAATAACTAGGATGTCATACATCCATGAATGCGCTCATGAGGATTTCAAGCTGAAAATTGCTTGTTATTCTATTGAGTCCGGACAGACTCGACATACCATAAGCCGAGATATAGTGTCGATTCTGGCAAATCAGAAATATAAAAATTCCGTTCGACAGTGTTAGTAGATCGCTAGATCTTTTTGCTATATAAGTAGTGACGTAAAACCCTCTTTTGTATAACTAAGGGTAGTCTTTTTGTAAATACCAATTTTTGTAGAAGGCAATCGCGGGATAGTATGTAATAGCTTTTGGCTAAGGGAACATGATGTAAATAGTTTTGACTATGAAAGCATATTTATATAATGAAGTTTTTATTTAACATGTTTGTTGTGGTATGAATTGTTGTTGTTGATTTAAAATGATAACCGAGTAGTTAAATAGATAATAACGAAGCTTTATTTATTTAATTAGAATTATGCCGCCGAGAAGGAGACAAAGGAACCAAGAGGCCGAGTCTCATAATGAAAATTAAGGGGGTCCTAACAACCCTATGCAAGAGTTCGTTAATTTATTAACGGCTACATTTAACCAGGTGGGGGTGGGATTCCTGTAGCTCCTGGGGTAGCAAGAATAACTACCTTTAAGGACTTTAAAAGTGTGGGTCCTCCCGAGTTTCGAAGAACGAAGGATCCACTAGAAGCCCAGACATGGATTAGAGAGATTGAAAAGGCGTTTGTGATAACAAACATAGGTGAGGCGCAAAAGACTTCTTTTGCAACTTACATGATGAAGGGGGAAGCCAACTACTGGTGGGAAGCTCACCAGGGTGGGGCTAGGACATAGGTTGTTACGTGGGAACAGTTTAAGAAGGTTTTCTTCGAGAACTATTTCCCTACTAGCATGCAGGTTAGGCTGGAAATTAAGTTCCTAGAACTTAAGCAGGGGGATATGACAGTTCCCCAGTATGCCGCCAAGTTTAACGAATTAGCGAGATTTGCTCCACATCAGGTGGATACGGAGGAAAGAAAGGCGCGCAGATTTAACCAGGGCTTAAAACCCTGGCTCTATAGTAGGATATCGGTTTTCCAAAGTGCTTCCTACGGGACCATTCTGGAGAAGGCGATAATAGCTGAAGGTGGTGGTGAGGCTTTGTCTCAGTCCCACAAAGAGCGGAAGATTAAGAGTAAGTTAGAAGGAGGTAATAAGGCTGAAGTTGCCAGCGAAAGCGGTAACTTGCCAAATAGGAAGGGTTTTAACCCTGGGAATACCAGGGTAAAGCAGGGAGATTCCAAACGGAGGACGGAAGCATGTAAGACATGCAGAAAATCTCACATGGGAGTCTGTTTAAAGGGGAAAGAAGTATGTTACAACTGTGGACAGGAGGGGAATTTGTCACCCAACTGTCCTAACCCTAAGAAGAACTAAAGGGTGTTTTATGCGTGGGTGATGGACCACATGGCAAAAAATTGCCGAAGAAGGGTTTAGAGGGAATAAGAGTTACGGTAGTGGTAAATTAGCCATTATTGGACCAACACCATCATTGGGTAGACCCTCATTTCGTGACGTTTAATACGATTTATTCAAGATGCGGTTGCATCAGCAGAGATGTGGTAGCGAGGTATCATTCCGGTCAATGAGATAAATGCTTATGTGCTATTTGACTCAAGGTCTTTACTTGTTCTTTTATAGCATATGAATTTGCTAAGCGATTAGGTTTAATTCCTGAGAAGTTACCTATACCTTTAGATGTTAAGGTAGCAAACGAAGAGATAATCCCCATTGAACATATTCACAAGAACTATCGCGTGGAAATTAGAGGGAATAAGTTATCGGTAGATTTGGTACCGATAAGGCTAAAAAATTTGACATAATTCTTGGTATGGATTGGTTGGTGAACCATAAGGCGATTATAGATTGCCATAGGAAAAGTGTAAACCTTCGGCTTTCTAAGAAAACTAAGGTAGTGTTCTTCGGTAGTAATTCACTGAGACGTTCTTGTTGTCTGTCTATGACACAATCTAGGAAGATGTTGAGAAAAGGGTGTGTAGGTTATCTGTGCCATGTTGTGGATACCCAAAGAGTGGGACCATCCTTGGATCAGATATATATTGTGCAAGAGTTCGCAGAAGTATTTCCGGAGGAATAACCGGGTATTCCACCGGACAGGGAGATGGAGTTTGTAATTGATCTGTTACCGAGAACGGCACCAGTTTCAAGGGCACCATATCGAATGGCGCCAGTCAAAATGAAGGAGTTAATGGTTCAATTACAAGAACTATTAGATAGGAAGTACATTCAACCAAGTGTGTCTCCTTGGGGAGCACCAGTGTTGTTTGTTAAGAAGAAGGATTGGACGTTAAGGCTTTGTATCGACTATCGAGAGTTGAACAAGTTAACGATTAAGAATAGATACCCTTTGCCCAGGATTGATGATCTATTTGATCAGTTGAAAGGGGCAAAATATTTTTCTAAAATAGACTTGCGCACGGGGTATCATCAGTTAAAGGTAAGGAAGGAAGATGTACCTAAGACGGCGTTCAGAACTCGTTATGGTCATTACGAGTTTCTGGTAATGTCGTTTGGATTGACTAATGCGCCAGCCGCATTTATGGATATGATGAACAGAGTGTTCAAACAATATTTGGACAAGTTTGTTGTAGTGTTCATTGATGATATTCTAGTCTATTCAAAGACGCCAAAAGATCATTCGAAACATTTAAGAATAGTGTTGGAGACACTACGGAAGGAGAAGTTGTATGTGAAATTCACAAAGTGTGAATTTTGGCTTGAGAGGGTGCAGTTTCTAGGGCATGTTATTGATAAAGATGGCATTTCAGTAGATCCGGCAAAAGTAGAAGCAGTTAACGAATGGAGAAAAGCGAAAGCGCCAACTGAGGTTCGGAGTTTTCTAGGGTTAGCGAGATACTATAGAAGGTTCATTCCGGACTTTTCTAAATTAGCTACTCCGTTAACAAATCTGACAAGAAAGTCGGTGAAGTATGTGTGGACTGAAAAATGTGAGAACAGTTTTCAGGAGTTGAGGAAAAGGTTAAGTGAGGCCCCTGTATTGTCCTTACCAGACGATACAGGAAATTTTGTAGTGTATAGCGATGCTTCGCATAAAGGACTGGGTTGCGTGCTCATGCAGCATGGCAAGGTCATTGCGTATGTGTCATGTTAATTGAAGGATTATGAGAAGGTCTATCCTACTCATGTCCTGGAATTGGCAGCTCTAGTTTTTGCCCTAAAGATATGGAGGCATTATCTTTATGGTGAGAAATGTGAGATATACACGGACCACAAAAGTCTGAAATATATCTTCACACAGAAGGAGTTGAACATGAGACAGAGAAGGTGGTTAGAGTTAATAAAAGATTATGATTGTGATATTTTATATCATCCGGGGAAAGAAAATGTAGTAGCCGATGCACTAAGTAGGAAGGGTAGAGAGAAATTATCAATGTTAACGACTCAGAATGAGTTGGTAACAACGATGGCAAAAATGGAGCTAGAAGTTAAGTTACTGGAAGAAGCAGTAGAGATGTTATTTTCTATGGAAACTCAACCTACTATAGTGGAGCGGGTTAGGGGAGTACAATTGAGTAATAAGGAGTGCAAGCAAATGCAGAAGAGGATAGAAGATGAAGAAAAGACTGAGTATAACCTCGATAATAAGGGATTAGTTTGTTTTGAGGGAAGAATTTGGGTTCCTAATGATCCCGAATTAAAAGAAGAAATTATGATGGAGGCCCATAGTTTGAGGTACTCGATACATCCCGGTAGTACTAAGATGTATCAAGACCTTCGTCAGAACTTTTGGTGGCCAAATATGAAGAGGGAGATAATAGAATATGTTAGTAGGTCCTTAACTTGTCAAAAAGTTAAGGTTGAACATCAACGACCGAGCAGGTTGTTACAACCGTTAGAAATTCCAGAGTGGAAGTGGGAGCACATCACGATGGACTTTGTGGTGGGACTTCCAGCAACAATAAAAGGATACGATGCTAGTTGGGTGATAGTGGATCGATTGACGAAATCGGCTCATTTTCTACCAATAGGAGTTAGGTATAACCTAGATCAGTTAGCTAAGCTGTATGTCAAGGAAATTATTTCCAGACATGGAGTGCCTGTTTCGATTGTGTCAGATCGTGACCCACGATTTACATCGAACTTTTGGAGAAGTTTGCAAGAGCAAATGGGAATGCATTTAAGATTGAGTACGGCATATTATCCTCAGACGGATGGTCAGAGTGAGCGGACAATTCAAACGCTTGAAGATATGTTAAGATCTTGCGTTATGGATTTCAAAGGGAGTTGGGACGAATATCTACCGTTGGTGGAATTTTCATACAACAATAGTTTTTACGCTAGTATAGGCATGCCGCCTTACGAAGCGTTGTATGGAAGGAAGTGTCGAACTCCATTGTGTTGGGATGAGGTGGGTGAACGTCGGATGTTGGGACCTAAGATGGTACAGCAGACGGCGGACATGGTGAAGTTCATACGTACTCAACTAGTTGCGGCTCAAGACCGACAAAGGAAGTTTGCAGATCCTCACAAAGAGAATAGAGAATTCGATGTAGGATCTTTTGTTTTTCTGAAAGTATCGCCTTGGAAAGGAAAGATACGTTTTGGAAAAAAAGGAAAGTTAAGTCCAAGGTTTGTAGGACCTTTTGAGATTTTAAGAAGGATATGGGAAGTAGCTTATGAAGTAGCTTTACCTCCAGAGATGGAACGCATTCATAATGTGTTTCATGTGTCAGTGTTGCGTTCTTATAAACCGGACTATAACCACGTGATAGAATATGAATCTATTCAGATAGAGAAGGACTTGTCCTATGAGGAACTTCCAATTCAAATTATTGATAGGAAGGAACAAGTTTTAAGAAATAAGGTAATACATTCAATGAAGGTGTTATGGAGAAACAACAAGGCTGAAGAAGCAACGTGGGAGCTCGAAAGTAAAATGAAGGAATATTTTCCTCATTTATTTATGTAATTATAAACTAAGATTCTGGGGACAGAATCCTTATAAGGGGGAGAGAATGTAACGCCCGAGAAAATTGAATTTTTATGACAATTAAATTTTTATTTGATTATGTGAATTAAATGAATTTAATTGATTTCTTTGTGAGTAAGCTATGTGAAGGTCGTTCTATGACCTAGAATGTGCCAATGTGGTTAGTATTCTGACTACGTGTTAGAAATAATTATTTGAAATTTCCAAGATGAAAATAATTGTTTTTTGAGAAATTTCCGTAAAAACACTATTCATCCATTTCTGTTCGGGGAATTAGTTTGAAATTCTGAGAAACGCGTAATGATAGAATATCGTGATAAGATGGAATATCTAATAATATTTCATTTATGACAAATGCAGTTTTCGCCTGCGGACATAAAACCTAAGGGTTGAGTATATTGATTTTCGAGAAGGAAATAATATGCGTAGGAGGAATGGCATTAGGGTTAAGGCGAGTGTTATGCATTTGGTGATACTATTTATTATCTATGTATAATACATTGGGTAAATACGAAGTACAATACGATTATTATACGAGTAGTATACGGAAATAATACGTGAATTGTACGTATGTGATACGATTCGTACTATAGAATCAAGTTAAGACTTAATGACTAATTCATTTGAGTTGGATTATTAATTAATCTAATCATTTGAATGACCAAGGCCCAATGATAATTTAGTTAAGCCCAATTCATTAAAACCAAACCTTGGGTCGAACCGGTGGGTCACCAAATGGGTAAAACCCATGGGATGTCACATAAGGTGGTGGGCCGGCCACCTTGGTGTGGAAGCCAAGCATAAGGCTAGGTCACCAAGTGTTTTACTTGGTGACCACACATGAATAGTAAGGAGGTGGTGGTTTAAAGTCCAAATTACCCTCCATTCTAGTTTCTATAAATAAAAAGCTAGGTTGAATCATTTGGGGAATTTTGAACTTCCAAACCTTAGATTATTTGAGAAAGAAAGAGAGCTAGACTTATAAATTATACACTTTGGAAGCTTTAACTTTTATTCTTCCAAGAGATTGCTCAAGAGTTCTTAAGGTATAATCCTTACCTTTCATCTCCATCTCTTTTAGATTTTCTTTCATTTTAGAAAATCATGGAGGGGTGGTATATGTCATGAGTGAGGATTTAAAGTTGACTTACCATAGATTCAATCTCTGTAAGTCATGAGATTATAAAAATAATAAGGTTTAATATAGTTTTGAACCATGAAAATATTGATAGTTGAGATCGATTGTTGATAAACAATTGAGCTCCATCAATACGTTAGTATATGCATCTTGTTTGGTTAGGATGTAGATATGAAATCTATGGAGTATTACATGTGATTTGGCTTAGAGAACATTAGTAACGAAGTTATGGCAAATTTTACTAAAATAGACGTTAAACATCGAAAACGTAGAAATTCTGGATTGGTAGTCGAAAGTTTCCGTGAGACTTGAAAACGTTGGTTTTCAATGTCAACACATGAGATAGGGTGATTAAGAGTTGTGGGTTCGATAATCGTAGGATTCCGACTTAGAACGAAGAAAACGAGCATTGAAAGCTCATTAACGTTTACGAACGTATATAAAATGAACTCAATAGTGAATTATGAGTTAACGGATTCGAAAGTGTTGAATTTTTATATGAACACGTAAAGGATGTAATTCCTGACTTATAGGAATTTGAATGGATCAATTCGGATGTAAAACGAACAAATTAGGAAGCCGGGAGTTTTGTTAGGAAACCAAAACTGGTTTGGCCAACTGGTGCCACAGACTTCGGGAGCCGCATGTAAACCAAAACCAAGACAAAGTGGTGGCGCGGCAGAAGACCAGACTTCGGCCGAGTACCTGCTAACTTCTTGCATGGCGCCACTAAAAAACAAAGGATGTCGCATCACATGACTTAAAGGGGAAAAAAGTTGACCAAGTTATGTTTAAACTCCAATTGTTTAGAGACCGACTTGAGTTGAGTTTATATACTCAATAAATGTACTAAGACTAATCCTATATTACCTATACTAAGATATATGGTATAAAACTTAGTAATGTAATGCATGTTAACAAGATATGTACAATGAACAAAGTTGGTACCTTATCAACAATGTTTGAGTCCGGTTAATAAACGTCAGTTGAGTGATAAACCGGGACGAAGGGTGATAAGTTATGTTGACTTTAATAAAGATATTAATTTAACAAAGACATAGAAGAGAAAGAAGCTTGTAGGAACAATGTGAATAGTTGTTTGATAGCTAATTACAATGTGTTATGTGAATATATCATGTAGATTCTGTAAAGGCTGTGGTCAGTCGAGTAAGTTATTTGAAGACGCTGAAAGGAAAGTTTTCTTAACGCTTGTCTAACTTCCATGTTAGCCAAGTTTTATGTGATTCGTTTAAGCGAATTGCAAGACTTGTTTTAAAGAAAGAATTCGATGCGATTTTAACTCAGCTAGACTATTCGTAAGATATAGATTGATTATTATTCATATCATTCTATATAGAAATGTTAAAGCTATCCTATGCCAAGTAATTGGTACGGATGTGAAGGTAAGGTTTATCTATGAACAAACAAAAGTATTTTTCATCGATTATTCGATGGGCATGCGAGTTTGCCAAAAATATTGAACCTAAATACGTTTAATGAATGAGTGTTGATCAACATAGAGTATTATAGGCTGATCACCTAGAAGTGCTCGTAAGTTATCCGGATGAACGGCCTTAGTGCTGTGGACTCCTTTTCAAGTATGAAAATTGAAATTTATTGTTCATGGTCTATCGACCGATTCAGAATTCCTAATCTATTCTATACTTTGGGAATTGAGGTTATGAACTGTTAAAGTATTATTGATTCATAATACTTCATAACTATTGTTCAATTATGTTGGAATTGTTATATAATTCATGAATGTGGTATTCTTGTTATCCTTGATTAAACTTGCTGAGCTGTCATGCTCACTTCTTGCGTGAATTATATAACTGTAGTTAAAGATGAACGTATTGTGAATGCCAAGAAAGATAAGGGCAAAGCTAAGATGGATGCTTAGGGATTGTGTAATAGTTTAGTAAGTTTGTATGTATTATACATTATGAACAATGAACGATGTCACCGGTTTATGAACCTGGGAAGGTTTATACTTTGATTATAATAAGAAGATAGTAATTACCTTCATTTTGTTGTATTTCAATGGAATGATTGTATGGATGTTAGTATAGTGGCGCACCATATGTCGGGTTGGAAGATACCCGAATTTGGGGGAGTCACAAGTAGCACCCGAATCAAATAATACATAAGCATTAATTTTATTGATTGAAATGATACCTGACACCACATCACGAGATTTAACTGCATCCTGCACCGTCATGTTGAAAGTCCTGGCGGTCGGTCTGTTTGTTGCAGTTGGTAAGGTGATAGTCAAGGCATTTCCACTGTTGTTTCCCCGGTTTCCACCTGGTCTTGCCCCTCCCGATCCCTTCTTAGGACAGTCTCTTGCCAGATGGTCCTTTGAACCACAAGTGAAGCAAGCACCCTTCTTTGGGTTAGGACAGTTAGGTGCTATGTGGCCTTCCTGACCACAATTGTAACACACTCTTTTTCCCTTCATATAAACTCCCAGATGAGCTTTCCCGCAGGTCGGGCATGCTTCGATTCTTTTCTTCTGACTTCCTTGTTGATTCGCCGATGATGAGTTGTCATTCCACCTTTTTCTTCTGATTAAAATTACCACCTTCTGTGCCACTTCCACTAGCCTTGTTATTTCCTTCACTTTCACTCTTCTTCTTCTTCTGATCTTGATTGTACTTGGTCACTGCATAGCTTCCACCTTCAGCGAGGATGGCCTTTTCCAGTACTCCAGCAAAAGTGTTTATCTGAAACATTGATACTTTACTATATACCTAGGGCTTTAGTCCTTGTTCGAATCTTTTGGCTTTTCTCTCGTCCGTGTGTACATGATACGGGAAAACCTCGCCAACTCGTTGAATCTAGCCGCATAATCAGGTACAGTCATATTCCCCTGCTTTAATTCCAGAAATTAAACCTCCATCTGGTTCTGTGAGTTGGTCGAGAAATACATCTCGAAAAACATCTCTTTAAATCTCTCCCAAGTAATTACACCTTCAACTCCACGAACTTTGTTTGCTTGCCACCAATAGCTAGCTTATGACTTCATCATAAATGTTGGAAAAGCGGTCTTATGGTCTTCTCTAACCCTAGCAACGTTGAAAACCTTCTCCATCTCCATAACCCATGTTTGAGCCTCGATCGGGTTCATGGAACCTTTAAACTCTGGCGGTCCCATCGCCTTGAAATCTTTAAGCGTAGTATTTGGTGGAGCTTGAGGTTGATTATTCATTGCTCCGGTTAGCAAGTTAACCAATTGCTGAACAGGATTAGTGTAAGACCCCGAATTTTATGAAATAAAAGTATTCAATTTTTCTTATAATTACTATTCAGTAAATGGTTAAATTGATAAAAGTTAAAGTTAAGGGTGATATATGAATTTTTTTCAAAATACACAAGTGGTTATAAAATATTCATTGTTGTCGGGGAATATTCGTTTGGTCGTGGAATATTCTTTTCGTCAAGAATATTCGCATGCGACCTGGTAAGACCATTTGTGGGCCCCATAATAGAATAAGCGTCGGGTGGAGAAAGCGACAAATTTGAGTTTTTATAAATAACTAGCGTAATCGTTATCTAATTAACAATTGTTGGAATATTGGGTTGGTAAAGTAAAGTAATACGCGTTGTTGCATAGTAGCACTGCAGTATTGCATAGTATTTTTTCAATTATTGATTCTTACGTGAGAAGGCACTACTCAATAATTATTACGATAATTCTTATTCAATATTTTATTTTATTGATTCAATAATTGCTTTGTTGATATTTTATATTATTATTTTTCAATAATTATCACTGCACAGTATTTCCCATTATCAGATCAATAATTCATATTATTTGAATAATATTATTAGATAGCATTATTGGCAATGTCTAGAAAGTTACATCGAGGAGAGGTTTGGTCACCTAATTCTTGGCATGAGAAGGAGAAATTCTTATTGGAAAGCCCCTCTTTCACAGGAACTACTTTGGTCATCATAATTGTGATTACGTAATATTATTCGTGAATAATTAATTATTGATTCATATGATAAAGAAATATTTATTTTATGTGGATATAAATGATGGATTTATTTATGTGGTTATAAATGAAGAAATTATTGTTGAGGTGTTTTATCAGTATTTTACCAGATTGGAGGTATTAAAAATTAAATCAGGGGTTTTGAGATATATTGCATGGGGATTATAATTTTTAATCCGACCGTTGGATTGTGGTAATTTTTGGATATGTTATACATATATAAGTTGAGTATATGTCTACAAATTTTGAACCGTTAAAAATGTACGAATGATTTGTTATGAATTTTAAGAGGTGTCTGATTCGGAAATTAGGGTTATAATTGATTTTGGTGGAAAATTCTAGAATTGAGTGGGCCCCACTTGTGGTTGGTGAAGAAATGTGCTGAATTTTATTTCAAATGTGGTGGGTGGCAATAGTAGTAGCGAGTAAAGCCATCGAGTTGCGAGTTAAATGCCTTGGTGCTAACATTTTCCTATAAATAGAGGGTTAAGTTAGAATTGAAAATCACACCAGAATTCATAAATTTTCTCTCTTTTTCTCTCTAGATTATTGAGTGTATTTTGTGAGTATTTAGATACTTGGTGAGTTGATATTCATCAGTGCAAGTTTCCTTTAGCGTCATATCCGATATCCAGTCAGAAGTGCTGCTCTTTTGAGGTAAGGGATAGTAAGGGATAGTAAGGGATGTTATTTTCTTCTCAGATGATATTATTTCTTCAATATCATTATGCTGAAATATTGGTTGGAACTTTTTATCAAATTTGAAACTTTTTCATGTCGGGGTTACTATTCATGAGTTACTATTCACGAGTACTATTCATGAAGCGTGAAGATGTTTTTTTTTGTGAAATTTCTATCTTTTGGTGTCTGAGTTACTATTCGCGATATCTCAAGACTTTATTCACGATATCTGGCACTATTCACGAATACTAAGACTATTCATAGAAAAATGAAAATTTTTCTTTTCGTCTAAAATATCTATTACGGATACTAGCTTTGATTGTATCCATGTTTTGATCATTCTTGAATTTTACACCACTATGATTATTTTGAGGTATTTTGGATGTATAGATTGAGAGTTATGAATTTTATGAGAAAAGACTATTTTAAAAGTAACCGCTTATAACTCCTTGTGATTAACTCCAAAATTGATGAAATTTTTATTGGGAGTACATCTATATAATATCAATATACCGTGTAAATTTTGAATTTTTGGATAAAAGTATAATTTATGATAAATGTTTAAATATTAAATTGGTTTTGGCCATTTGAAAAATAGTAAATGAATTTTTAAAAGTTAGAAAAATATATGTTCAATATGGAACTATGTTATGCTAAACTTTAAAAGAAATATTTTTGGGCGATTTGGTATTTTTCATGAAAATGTTCTAGTTATGAGCAAATGAATTAAATATGTTATGTGAAGTAAGAAAATTAGAAAATATGATTTTATGGTTTGAGAATCATATATGAGGTATATGCAGATTTTTGATGAGGGTTTTAGTTATTGGTGATGAAATTTTATGAGTTTGGCATTTTATGATGATTAAATGCATTAATTAGTAAAGTGTAAACAATTTAATTAAATTGTTTATAAGTTTGAGAAATGATTAAAATATTATTATAATATGAATAATATTAGATTATGAGATTTCTAAGTGATTTATAACATTTGGATTAAGGTGTTATAAATATGGATATGAATTTTATTATGAAACTTTATCTTTTCGTGTCGAGGTTACTATGCACGTATACGGGACTATGTACGAATACGGGTCTTATTCACAACAAATTGGTTTCTTCTCTGACCAAATTATCATTGATTTATGAATCTTACTCTTGAAATTAAAACCATGTTTTGATTATATTGTTTTTATATAACATTCTTATAACCCTAATGATGATATTTCTCTTTGACTTGAGTGTAAAGATGGGTAGATTATTGGTATGATCGTGACCATAGGTTCTCTTTGGCCAGTAGTGCAAAAGTTGAATTGTTGACTGGTATGATCATGACCATTGAATTTACAATTGAATATTTTTAGCTTAAGTGCAAAGGTAAATTGATCAACATGGTTATAATTATTGTTATATAACTTCTGAAATGATTATGTATTTCTTTGATACATGAATATCTTTGGCTCGTAGTGCAAAGATGACTTGTTGATGAATATCTTAGCCGGTAGTGCAAAGATGAATTATTGATGAATATCTTTTGCTCGTAATGCAAAGATGACCTGTTGTTGAATATCTTTAGCTTTAGTAGTGCAAAAGATGAATTATTGATGAATATCTTTGGCTTCAGAATGCAAAGATGACACATTGTTGAATATCTTTTGCTTTTGTAGTGCAAAAGATGAATTATTGATGAATATCTTTGGCTTGTAATGCAAAGATGACTGTTGTTGAATATCTTTAGCTTTGTAGTGCAAAGATGAATTATTGATGAATATCTTTGGCTTGTAATGCAAAGATGACCCGTTGTTGAATATCTTTGCTTTGTAGTGTAAAGATGGCTGTTGATGAATATCTTTGGCCCGTGGTGCAAAGATGAAATTATTAGTATGATTATGAACGAGGCTGTGATTTGGTATAACCATGATCTTTGATGTTTCGAGGTAAAGACAAGTGATGAAAATTATCTTTGTCTTGGATGAGGAAAGGAATTTAGAACTACAATTACGATTATGAAGTTATACACGTGATCGTGGGATGTGAATTGTTGATTGATGTTACGGAGGATAAAACATTGTTGGTGGATTTTTAACATGGAGAAGACAATAGACTTTATAGTCTATTTGACTCTTCTAATGGATCGCTTCATTCCGCCGCAACTATGGTTGAAAAGTTTTATCATCTACCATATGTTCTAAATCTACGATTTATTATCGATGAAGACTATTGATAATTTATTTATCTTTAGTCATAATATTCTTTTCTTGAGCTAGTTGTGCTCACCCTTTTGTTTCACAATTCCTTTCGTGTAATAAAGTGTATTTGGGTCGAAGCGGGGGATAGCGAGGAATAGAGTGGTGGTCTATAGATGTTGAGGGTGAGGTGAATTTAACTTGGAAGGGTGTTTTGTCACTATCATACAAGATGTCTAATGACATACAACCTCATGTTATCATAAGACATGGTTGTGCTCATCCACTTGTCGAGTATATTTACAAGCACTACCTATATAATCTTGGTGTTTGTTTGGAGTATAATACCCAATTAGAGACAAGTGGAGATAATGATATGTCAAGAGAAGACTCACCATTGGGAAGAATATGATAGTAATAATCTCGTTTTTCTTTGGGGTTTATTGGGTTAACCAAGGATAATTACGTGGCCATATGATATCTACCATAACCTAAAAGCATGGCCTCCCATGTACGAAGGTTTCCTTGAGCACTTCCCAAAGATTCTAATTTCTAAAAGCAGGTTTTTTGATTGTACCTTTATGTAAGGTGTCATGGTGACGTGTTATCCAAGTTGGTGTTCAGTGAGTTACATTTGGTATATATTGGTATCCAAACTCACAAAGATATGTGTTGTTGTATTTTGCACGACAATTGTTGTAATAAAGTTGTAGTTATTTCTGTACCATGTATTTAACGACTCAGAATAGGTTGGATGGAATGGACCTATTTTGGGGTTGTTACAATTAGCATTGGCATTATTGTTGTTATTTGTTGACTCTTCCTGGGCTGGTTGACGTTGTTGTCTTCTTCTGGGTGGCATATTTCTGTTAAAATATATGCTTATTAAATCTCTATTAAATTCTCTAAATAGTTAAGACTTAACTCAACAATTTAATATAATTATTTAACACATCATCTCAAACAACTTAATATATTTAATTCAAATCAAATGTTTTACATCAAATGATAGCATCACTGCTATTTACTTCAACTATCCTGAGATAAAGAATCCACAGGAATTAAATATTAAAATATTCCTTTGTTCATAACTACATCGAAATTTATATCTAAATACTAGACAAGTTTATCAAATAAGTAAACAAATTCCATCATTGTCTGTCAAGGTGCTGAATAGCCTTGCTACGCTCCTCTTCCATGATGCGAGACATCGTCTTGTGATCCAGCATGTACGATGGAAGTCCTTCGAACTGGATGGGGTACCTCAAAACTAGATCCTGGGCCTCATCCATTGCATTATTAAGTGTGGAGTACGGCTCCCCAAGTCTAACCTTCTTTGCACGACCATCCTCTTCCGCAAGATCAGCACGATGTGACTCTCTTACCCAACCCTCCTCTGCTACAATCAGCCTTTCCGAGCTTTCCTTCAGTTCCTTCTTCAACTTCTCTATCTCCTCGGTCTTATCTTCGGTTTAACCCTTCTCGTGGACCAAATCCCATTCTACATTTCCCAGTCGTGAGTGAATAGTCAAAATCTCCCTCTCCTTCTGCTCGAGAGTAATCTGCTGAATAATTGCCCGTTCAGTCAGATCCTGCACATCATCTCGTAACTCAATGTTACAGTCGTATAACGCGTCGTACATCTCAGCATCAATAGAGTGTTGTGGAAACTCCTCTTCTTTCTCTTCCTCTTCAAATTCCTCCTCAGGAACCTCCTCAAGATCAGTCTCAAGTTCATGCTCCTAACCAACAACGGTGATCAACGGAAATGACTCCATATGTACCAACTGTTCCCTAACGACATGTATGTCTCGAGGCTCCTCCTCTATCGGTACTGTAGGTACTCGGGGTTCTTCCTCCCCAGCTTGACTAGTTCCTCCAACATCAGACATCCTGACAATAAAATTTTGAGTTTTAGTTACTAAGTCGTACTAGTGAGCACATAATTTAACACATAAGCACATAAAGTCTTTTATTATCTTCAATGAATTACAAAAATTCATTTCCTAGAACTCGATAAGAGTTTCGCATCACTATGTTCTTCCTATAAGGCTACTACCTAAGGTTGTTCCCCCACCTAAGGTTCATAACCTCTGACTTTGATACAACAACCTGCCACACCCCAAATCCAGTTACTTCGATTCCACGGATTTGGTGTTCATCTTATCTAAATATCATCTATCTATCTATCCATAATAAATGCAAACCATGCAATAGATAGAAATAAATCTTCCCCTTGTGGGGTTACAACATCTGAATAATAAACATAATCCCGGGTCATACTAACCTTAAACATCTATGCGGAAATATAAACAAATAAGTCTTAAACAACATCATTAACTTAAGTCTTAAACAGAAATACATCATCATATAAAACAACAAGTCTTCATCACTTGTTAATCTTGCCCTTGCCTTTGCTAGTAGAAGGCTCGTCGGACCTTTCGTTCTTAACTGCAATGTTATTATTACGCAAGAGTGAGCACTATTGCCCACAAGTAAAATAATGAAATAATAATGTATAATAACATGCGAGTGAATAAAAGACTTCTGAAATAAAAGCTCAACTTTTGAATAAGGAATGAATAACAAGAATCAAAAGATTTCTGAGGGTCATAAGACCTTGAACTATGTCCTAGTTATCAAGGGTTATACTTGAAACCTTTAACAATTATAAGACTATGAACTCTTCTTCTTGTACTTAGGGGGATTAGCCCTTAGTACCATACTGTGCACAATATCTTAACGCTAACGCATAAGTAAATCCCTTTGTAGGGTTGTTCATCTCAGTTTGACATTAGAGTCCGCACCAAAGGAAGTTTGGTTTGGATAAATCAATGAGGGTTCTGAATTTAGAACGTTCATCAACTATGGACTAGTTGAATTAATAAGGATTTGTTAGTCTAACAAGGTTCAACAATAAATAATATTTATAATGAATAACAATCTCAATAGGTATACAATAGAACAATTATTGTATAACAGAATCATACTTTGAAAAGATAATAAATCTTTAACATAACAAATGAACTTGATTTATAAACTTGAATAATGATAACAAGTAGGGTTAGGAAACTTGCCTCGTGCATAGATTACACGTTAATTAAACTCGTTCCTTGATTTAAATCATACATATCATTTACGTTCACAATACCAGTAAATTATAACGTAACAAATCATAGAAACTTCATTCTTTTAGTCTAACTTTGGTTATGACTATACTTAAGTCAATTTATCACATTCATTGTCACATAATTTACACTTCACAAATAACAAGTTAATTATGTATTCAATAATTCAATCCATATGCAATTATGTTATTTACATATTAAGTATCTATTTTAACATCTCATTATACTTCTAACATATTTCTATGTTTATTAAATTAGGTTAATACCACATTGCTAGACTTAAACATGTTTAAAAATTCATTTCGGACATTTTCACAGAGTGGTACTGAGAGGCCACTTTTATACTTCTTACTTTATGCTTGTATGTTGATGGTGCTAACAATTTGGAGACTTGGCGCTTGACGACAGTGGCATACGGCATGAAGACGAGACTTCAATTACTGGAGTTGAAGCGGCTGTGGGCATAAACTCAGATTTTGATTCCCAGTTCGCGAAGAACACAGAGTTCAGCGAAATAGACACTACATGATCATTAATTTCACTAAATTAACATACCCACATGCTAGAATTCATACATAATCATTACCCAACAATTATAGAATGATTTTAACCCATTAAAACATATAATTACAGAATTAAAATATGTAAATTTCACTGTTCTTGATGTTCTTGAAGGTTTTGAACATAAATCATGAAAATTAATACTACGGATTCGTTATAACACCGAATCCGTTCATTTAAAGTTTGGTCTCTTCATATTAACATGCATAATAATATACGAGTGTAAATTTTACAAAATAATTTATGTTTGGCATATTAAAATTACGTATAAGGCCATATGGCCATATTCTATACTCTGTAAGTTTTGAGCAACATATACGACATGTTTTATGATACTGATGATATGGGAACCTATAGTAAAACATGTTATGCTAACATATTATCACATATATCCATATAAAAAATACACTTTTCCAAATACAGAGGTTTAAACAAAAACTTTGAAAGCCATTTTCATGAAATCTTAATGACGTAAAAGAGAAATTGGTTTTGGAGAAATTACCCAGAGTATAGTTTCAGAAGAGGTGATCAATGATGATCCTTTCACAAATAATTGTTAATTACACACTCACAATTTTCTCTTTTACTTCTAAAATTTCTCTCAGTGAACTCTCTCTGATTTCTTTGTTAGACTTTAGAAAAATGAAGAATGAAGAAGACGTCGTATAAATTAAAGAACTGACGCGCATTATGGTCAGTTACCCATCATGGGTTAACTGTCCATAACTCCCACTAAGACCATGTTTGGCTAGGCTTTATTGGTTCAAAATTATTAAATTTAATAAATCTCTTATACTATAGTTTAAATTATGTCATACCCTTACACAATAATTCAAATATCTTATTTAATTTAAATTAATAATAATTTCTCATTAATTCACATAGTCACATAATTAATTTTCTCATTAATTAATTATATTAAATTATTAAATCTCTAATTAATTATTACATTAATTAAAATAACATTAGGTTTATTAAATATTTCTTTTAATTTAATAAATTCACATAATTACAAACTTTGAATAATAAAATTGCGTACATTAATTTAATAAATATAACACATATCATTAAAATAATCTATCATAATTGCATCAAATAATTATTTAATCTAATAATTAAATCATCGAAAATATTTATTTAATTTAATAAATATTAAAATTAAATTATAAAAATTGCCTTCGTCACACTAAACACGTGACAACATTATCCTATTAGTCTATACAGCATATAAGACCTAGTATCAAGTCAAACTATTGCAGTCTGAGTTGAATTCGACATAATTCTGACATCCCGACGGCCAAGTCGGATAACTACAGAGCCTAATATCCATAAGACTCTGTCTAAACGCAACACAATTAACTTAGACAATTAATTATTATTCAAATAAAATAATTTTCCTCTACCATAATAATAATTTTCAAGTAATTATTATCATTTATTATGAATTTTCAATCATTAACATCATATTTATATGATTTAAATACCACTTAATTCCATTATTATTAATATTTATTTAATATTAAATATTAATGAAATCCTTAACATAATATTATAATATATTTATAATATCTCAAAGTATTTTTAATACTTCATTATTATCCTTAAATGATTTTAAAGTAATTAAAACCATTAATACATAATTGTCTTTTAATATTAAAATATTAAAAATTTCATGACAAAATATAAAAAGTTATATTTTAAAACTTAAAATATTTTCTAAACCTAAAATCATTTTATATGATTTTTAAATCATTAATTCTATTTTTAATAATTTCTTTAATACTTTTAGTAAATAAATAAATTACCATTAATATTAATTTATTAATGAAATTCCTCACAAAATATTAAAAGTCACTAAAATAACTTAGAATATTTTCTTATATTATAATATAATTTTTCATGATTTTCAAGTATTGAAATCATTTTTAAATAATTTATTTAATATTATAATTAAATAAATTAAATACCATTACTTTTCTAAAAATATTAAATATTTACGAAATATATTCAGAATAATTAAAAACTAATTTTCAGGCTTTAAAATAAGTTTTAGGAATTTATTATGTAATTTTAATAATTAAAAACCATATTTATCTATTTATATATTAAAATAATTAAGTTTCTAATTTATCTGTTGCTAAAGGGCCCTATAGCGACAGAACCGTCGCTATAGGTGTTCTTGAGCCAAAACCCAGAACTCAAACCCAGTTAATAGGTTGCTACCTTTGACCAATCATAGATCTTTGATCTTCACGTTTCTGGGCAGTCTAATGTGTTATGATTATAGTACTTGTGTAGTACTACAACTACAAACAACTTTCATGGCCACTATGCATCTTAGCAGCAAGTTATAGGCCATCAAAGTCCTTGTCAGACGTGTTCTTCATTTTCTGGGTTACCCAAAAAATGAAGAACAGTCAAGGTACCTACTTTGAATCATTATATATTACAATCTATGTCTTGTTTGTGTGATATAAAAGTTTAAACTTGTAGTCATGATGTCCGAGTACAACTACATAACATCAGACTAGCCTAACAACATCACCAACTCAATATTTGAGCCGGTCAAAGTACGGGTTAGATGTTGTTCTTCACGATTTCTGGGTTTTCCAGATTTCGTCAAGAGCAGTTGGTCAATGATAATTTGACCAAGTGTATCTTGGATCCTATACTTGATCTGGGTAATCTAATGGTATGGATGTGTAGTCCATATGCCAGATTACAAATCCCAAGCAACAACATGACCAAAATATCAAAGAGCAGCAAGATCGAAGGTCTGCAAAACACTGTCAGAGATTTCTTTGTTTCTGGGTTACCCAGAAACCAGATTTCGTGATCGGTCAACGCCTTTTGACCGATTATAACTTTTAATATACATATGATCTGGACTTGATTCAAGTCCCATATCCAAGCCCTTATAACATACTACAAGTACAAACATTTAAACAACCAAAACTATAAACATGCAAAGATCTATTGTGTGACGCCCCCAAAATAGGTCCACACGACCCATTCTGAGTCTCCAGATATCACACTACAGAAATCAAATACAAACTTCATTTATACAACTATTGAACTGTTGTACAGAATACGACAACACATAAATTGTGAGTTTTAATACAAACATATGCAACTCTCACGGTGCGTCGACCACAATACCTTACAATGGTACCTTACATAAAGGTACAATCAATAACTGTTTTAAAAATTAAAATCTTTGGAAAATACTCAAGGAAACCTTCGTACATGGGAGGCCATGCATCTAAGTTATGATAGATATCATATGACTCGAGAATTATCATTGGTTGACCCAATAAACCCCAAAGAAAAATGAGAAGATTGCTATCATGTTCTTTCCAATAGCGAGTCTTCTCTTGACATATAATTATCTCCATTGTCTCCAATTGAGAATTATATTTCAACCAAACTCCAAGATTATATAGGTAGTGCTCGTATATATACTGAGCAAGTGGATGTGCACAACCCTGTCTTATGATAACACGAAGTCGTATGTCATTAGACATCTTGTATGATAGTGGCAAAACACCCTTCCAAAGTTGGATTAACATCACCCTATTCGGTTCACCAAAATCAACGGTTAAAATGACGTATAAAATATGACACACTTATCTATAATTCTCAATAAAATTATTTCCATACTATTAAAGATATTGATTAATAGTTCATTAACTATTAAAGATATTCATTAATTGTTCATACTAATAAATTCATCTTTGCACTACGGCCCAAAGATATTCATTAATAGTTCATCTTTGCACTACAGGCTAAAGACATGCAACTGTATTTTTAGAAGAGTGAAGTAGAGCATGATATCTACCATCTTCTACAAATTAAAAGTTTATTATCAATATTTTATCGCTGAGACTCAGCTTAATAAATAATCCACATCATCGAATCATCCTTGCACTACGGCTAAGGATATTCATTAGTATCACGACCACGAATTATCCATGCACTACGGGCCAAAGGATATTCGTGTGTTTCACCAATGGTCATGATTATATCTAAATAATCCCTGATCATAATCATACCAACAACTGTCCATCAATGCACTACGGGCCAATGAGGACTTTTACCATATCATTTGTAATATTACGGGTCATGATTATACCAAATGATCCCTGGTCATAATCATATCAATCAACAGTCCATCTATGCACCTTAGCCAAAGATGACTTTCATCATAATATAAGCATGCGGATGATGACAATGATATAAGCATTAATCAAACGAAATCAAGGATAAATATTAAATACTTTAAATTTATCTAGAGTTTAAAAAATTTCCAAATTGTCAACATGATACTGCTTTGTTGAGTAAAATTCAAGAATAATATTCATGTATCAAAAATAATTTGGACGGAAAATAAATAATTGTTTTTTGGTGAATAGTACTTCGAGAATAGTACCTCGTGAATAGTACCCCGGCACTAAAAGTGCCCGGAATACCCGAGTGAATAATACTAGAGTGAATAGTAATCGGGTGAATAGTAACCCATGAATAGTAACTCGTGAATAATACCCCGGCATGAAAAGTGCCCCGAATACCCGAGTGAATAATATTCTAGTGAATAGTAATCGGGTGAATAGTATTCTGGTGAAAATATTGATATTTAATAAGAGAGTTCTTATCAATATTCCAATGAAATGATACTGGATGAAGCGCAAAACTCAAAGATATTCCACTAATTTCAAGGATTATAGAAGCAATACTTACCATGGTAAGTTTAGATTTAAGAATATGAAAAGAAATAACATAGGAAACTGCAAATGGATTTTCACCTGTCATACGGTACGTAATCCGCGTAGACAGGTTATTCCTACATATTATAGGATGAATAAGAAAAATAGTATTCCTTATGAATACGAAAGAAATAATACCCCTTACGAATATAACAAATAATATCCCTTACCTTAGTAGAAGACCGGATACTGCAATAGTGAAGTAGCAGAATACTCTTCTTCTTTCCATTTATAGTTTCTCTCTCTATAACTTCTCTTGTGAATCTCAGTGAATTGGTGAGAATGAAAGAAGAATTAAGCTTCTATTTATAGGAGAAATGACTAAATAGTAACTAATTCACGAACGGACTAGATTAATTTACTATTAGAATGGACGGTCAATATTGATTACTATTAAAACCACAGCCGACAGTCCAGATTGATTTACTTTTAAAACTACCACCGACGGTCCAGATTGATTTTCTTTTAAAACCACCACCGACGGTCTAGATTGATTTACTATTAAAACCACCATCGACGGTCCAGATTGATTTACTATTAAAACCACCATCGACGGTCCAGATTGATTTAACTTATTACACTTTAGAACCCCTAAAGTTTTCCAAGTTTGCATTATTCCCCTCTAACTTTTGTAATTCACTTATCTTTAATAAACACATTCTTAATACTTCAACAATTATTCATCATTAATATTATAACTCATAATATTTCACAACCAGATCATTCCCAGGAAAGAGGGGGCTTTCCGATAAGGATTTCTCCCTATTGTTGCATAATTAGGTGACCAAACCTCTCCTCGACAAAACTTTCTAGACATTGTCAATATTGTAAATAATAATATAAATAACTTTGTTGTCTCAGTTATTGATTTATTAATATAAAATATTATGTAGATGATACTGTGACAATAATAGAATCAAATAATGTGAGATAATATGCAATAATTATTGTAGCAATAATTGAGTAAACTGAGTGGCTTCTTACGTAAGCATCAATAATCAATACTGTGTGCTACTATGCAATCACACGTATTACTGTACTTTTACCACCGGGTAGTTCAATAGTTTAACGGTAAAACTTTCGCCGTTATTTTTATAAAAAGATATTTCTGTCGTTTTCTAACTACGACAATACTTCCGTTATGGGTTCCACCAATGATTTTTCCGTCGTACAAATATTCCCTATTAAAATGAATATTCTCCGACCAATCGAATATTCCCCGACACAACGAATACTTTATATCAACTTGCTTACTTTGTAAAATTTTCAAATATCACCATTAACTTTATCCTTTTTTCAATTTAACCATTTACTAAATAGAATAATAATTATAAGAAAATTGAATACTTTCATTTCATAAAATTCGGGGTCTTATAGATGGGGTCTGACATTCATTTGTCAGACCACACTTTTGTATTTTTCTAGATTTTTGAAATCTTTAATTTCGAGCATCTAGATGTTATGGATCTATGTTATAGCAACCTAGATTACTAAATGACACCATCTAACATAACTTTAAATAACAAATCATAACATTAACACAAATATATAAGGATTTTGAAATTTAGGGTTTATACCTTATGAATGCCCAATTTTTGAATCTGATCCTTGATGTTTGATCTTGTCAAGCTAACACATGATCTTGGCTTAACGTATCACTCACTCTCACTCTAAAATTTTAGATGGGAGGGAGAGAGAATACTTGGCTAGGTTGAAATATAAAGTGTGTTGTCTTTTTAGACGTGTATGCTTTTAATCCATGATGCAATGCATTTAATCTAGAAAGTTGGCTAATATTTTAGACATAGGGCACATGGCTAGCTTAGGGTTGGTCAGCAACAACTTACTAGGGCTAGATCTACATTCCACCTCATTAAAATATTCAAAAGGGTAGTTTGGTCATTTGACTTGTAAAGTGAATGGCAACTTGGTAACTTGTCACAACCCTTAGGTTTTAACACATAGGGTTTGACCCTTAGGGTTTAACCCTAAGATTTACACAAATTTATTTTCTAAACTTTCTAATTAGGTTTTAAAAATAGAAAATTAAGATTTCTAAATTATAATTAGTATTTTCTAATTATATTCAAGCTTGCTAATTAAGATTGATATTTCCTAATTAAAATTGCTAATTTAGCAATTAGGTTCTATAATTGTACATTAGGGTTTCCAGCTGAATATTTAGGGTTTTCTAATAATCAATTAGGGTTATCCCTAATTAAATATAAAATCAATAACATAAAAACCTTATACTTATTTTTAAACTTCCCAATTAGGGTTTTAATATTCTGAATTAGGGTTTTAATATTCTGAATTAGGGTTTCAGATTCCTGAAACTGAAATTAGGGTTTCTAGAACTGGTGCTAGGGGTTCTTATCAGTCGATATGGTTTTCTAACTGAACGTCGAGGTGATTAAAATATTATTAGGGTTTATGACTAATATAGTTTATCTTGTCAACCCTTGACCCTTAACCACATACTGTACACATATATGACCATACACACAAAACATATACACTTATACCCTTAACACTGTAAACCTTCACCAAAGTTTTTAAATACACAAAATCCCTTTCCTAAAATGTCAAATCCAAACACTTATTTTTTGTCTAGGTTTAATATTAAACCTTAATTCAATCTTTTAATATTTTAATAAATATCTAAATTCTCGGGTTATCACATTCACCCCTTCTTCTAAA
Organism: Panax quinquefolius; assembly: GCA_020205615.1. Classification (NCBI taxonomy): domain Eukaryota; kingdom Viridiplantae; phylum Streptophyta; class Magnoliopsida; order Apiales; family Araliaceae; genus Panax; species Panax quinquefolius. The sequence goes on along the minus strand of CM035174.1, from coordinate 22,898,624 downwards.
AATTTCGTCCCCGAAATTTACCTTACCCCTTACACCCTTCATACTCATCACCACATGCTACCCAAAACATCACTCACAAAAGTTAACTTATTCAAATCATGCCGAGGAGTCATATAGACCATGAGCTTTCATTTTCAAAAAGGTTTTATGAGAATTCATCCGCAAACCATCATAACTTACAAACATAGTGGGTAATTAGCCTGGTATTCCCTGTACTGGCCATGTACTACTGGTCGAAACAATTTTTCCTCGTTCCTCTTATCCGCCTTAGGCGCACAAAATTTCTTACCTCAGTATTTATCGGATTCCTCACCAAAACAATTTGGTTCGGGAAAATTTTCAAAGAACGCTTAGGATTTTATAAACGTTGGTCTAGCTGAATCTAATAGCGTAGACTCATATCAATAATTCAATTCAATCGAAATATTTAGGTATAGCTAAACCCCGTTGGCAAAATAAAATTATTTTAAAAATAGTTTTGAAATGACGTCATGATGCCGTACTGTATTAACAGCCCGTTTGAGGATGCTGTCATCGAGTGACTTTGTCATAACACATCATACAATAGTGGAACAACGATTTTAGATCAAATTCAACACTAAGTATTCTTGCATTTACAACTCCATCAACTTTTATCATCTCTACACCAGGTTACAGGGTACATAAGTGATACATAAAATAGATTTTGATATTTCAAATCCTTATCGTCTAGCCGAAACAAGTAGCATAGACTATACTTTAAACCATTCAAAAACCGTTGTAATTTAGTTTTATCATCTCAACAGGTAACGATGTGTCGGTGGCTCGAAGTCCACGCATACATAATGGTCACTCGAAGTTGAGAATAAGAATTTTATTTTCAAAAGCACATAGTGCGTATTTAGCTTGATTTCAAAATTTTAAAGTCTAGCATAGCTATAAGATTTGGAAAAACTATATCTCCATTAATGATCAATTACTTAGTAACCTATCTATTCCTATAATTCTCAATACTCCAATCACACATGTCTATACCCAGTTCGTCGAACTTACCACACTTATGAGTTTAGGAACTTTCCATAATCATATGAGTTTAAGAACTTGTCCTAGTCAGACCTTTGGTGTCCATTCGCTGAGTGGTTCAAAAACATATCATATAATCATGAGTCGCGAACGTACCATAAGTATGAGTTTTAAGAACTCGTACTTAACCTTATATTCTCTAACTATACCCTACCTAACTGTTATATACATTAGAAAAGAATCACCTTTTGAATAGGTATATATCAAATAGCGTGACACGGACATTTAAATGATTATCAATATAAGAAACTAAGTGGTTGTTACACCAAACTCAGTTGCTGACATGAGTCCTCAATTGAAATCCCCACTTAATCTTAACTCCCTTCTCAATACGAATTTCATTTAATCCGTATTCATAATCGTTTCCTGAATCTGTACCAATTCATATTACAACTGACACGACATTCTTGTCATAAACGTTTCAATCATTTGCTTAATCATTCTCACTACTATAACCTTATCTGATCACGGAGTGATCTTATCGTATATATTACGATATATTTCTATGCTATGATCATTTTGTTTTACGATCTTCTATCCCAGTACTTTTAGTCTTTTAGACTATCTATTCACCACTACTGTTCACATTTATTATCAGAGTTAGCGAACTCTGTATCTTTACAACTTACCAAGATTCGTCTTTGAATCTTATCAACAAACTAACTCTATGTTGGTTAGATCTTATCCTAATCAATGCGGTTATTAGTCTAAGGTAACTCTACCCTAGATTTATAACCAACAGCTTTGATACCAATTGTAGGGCCCCCAAATTATGGTCCTAAATCACCACGAATTGGGTACACTAGTTCTAACTATTGCGGAAGATATAAACATAAATTGTTTATAGATTAAATATTACATACTATCCCCAAGGTCGAAAACCTTACTTAAAACCTGAATCAATATCTTATCTAAAATACAATGTTATTATAATTTAATACTATTACAAATCTAGCTGCATACATATTCCCAAGCTAAACTTGGCTTTGACTTTTCCTTGTATCCGACGTATTCTCTTTAATCTGCAATGTTTATCATGATATAGCAAGAGTGAGCAACAAGTTTTCCCAACAAGTTTAAGTCCAATAAATTATGGATATATCATGATGGAAAGATTTTGAATAATAGCTGGCTAATATTCAACAATATAATTGTGAACTAGCATAGATAAATTTTCATAGTTGAACAAACATTAAACATGAACATATCAATTATATCTATACTGAATGGTAATGAAGGTGATCAGCCTTTCATACCTGATGAACACATGCAGTATGCACAAAGTGTGATTCAACTATTTATAGACGTGATGTAATCAACAATGATTAATCAAAAGTTCACATAACAGTTCAAGAAAAACTTTCACAATAAGTGAGTATAAAAAACTTACCTGGTCGGTTGATTACCATTACGAAACATAACTTAGCTTTATCTGAAGACCTAATATTAATAATATCGATTTCTCAAGTTAGAATAATATCATCATAGTATAAAATAACTTAATTAGTCTATACAACATATAAGACCTAGTATCAAGTCAAACTATTGCAGTCCGAGTTGAATCCGGCATAATTCTGACATCCCGACGGCCCAGTCGGATAACTACCGATCCATAAGACTCTGTCTAAACGCAACACAATTAACTTAGACAATTAATTATTCAGTCAAAAATAATTTTCCTAGGCTCATAATAATTTTCAAGTAATTATTATCATTTATTATGAATTTTCAATCATTAACATCATATTTATATGATTTAAATACCAATTAATTCCATTATTATTAATATTTATTTAATATTAAATATTAATAAAATCCTTAACATAATATTATAATACATTTATAATATCTCAAAGTATTTTAATACTTCATTATTATCCTTAAATGATTTTAAAGTAATTAAAACCAATAATACATAATTGTCTTTTAATATTAAAATATTAATATTTTTTATGACAAAATATAAAAATTTATATTTATATGATTTTTAAATTATTAATTATATTTTTCCATAATTTATTTAATACTTTTAGTAAATAAATTAATTACCATTAATATTAAATTATTAATTAAATACCTCACTTAAATATTAAAAGTCACTAAAAATAACTTCTAATATTTTCTTATATCATAATATATATTTTTCATGTTTTTTCAAGTATTGAAATCATTTTAAAAAATTTATTAAATATTATAATTAAATGAATTAAATACCATTACTATTCCAAAAATATTAAATATTTATGAAATATATTCAAAATAATTAAAAACTAATTTTCAAGCTTTAAAATAATTTTTAGGAATTTATTATGTAATATTAATAATTAAAAACCATTTTTATCTATTTATATATTAAAATAATTAATTTTCTAATTTATCTGTCGCTAAAGGGCCCTATAGCGACAGAACCGTCGTTATAGGTGTTCTTGAGGTTCTTGAGCCAAAACCTATAACTCAAACCAAGTTAACAGGTTGCTACCTTTGACTAATCATAGATCTTTGATCTTCACGTTTCTGGTCAGTCTAATGTGTTATGATTATAGTACTTATGTAGTACTACAACTACAAACAACTTTCATGACCACTATGCATCTTAGTAGCAAGTTATAGTCCATCAAAGTCCTTGTCAGACGTGTTCTTCATTTTCTGGGTTACCTAGAAAATGAAGAACAGTCAAGGTACCTACTTTGGATCCTTATATATTACAGTCTAGGTCTTGTTTGTGTGATATAAAGGTTTAAACTTGTAGTCATGATGTCCGAGTACAACTACAAAACATCAGACTAGCCTAACAACATCACCAACTAAAGATTTGAGCCGGTCAAAGTACGGGTCCGATGATGTTCTTCACGATTTTTGGGTTTTCCAGATTTCGTCAAGAGCAGTTGGTCAATGATACTTTGACCAAGTGTATCTTGGGTCCTATACATGATCTGGGTAATCTAATGGTATGGATGTATATACCATATGCCAGACTACAAATCCCAAGCAACAACATGGCCAAAATATCAAAGAGCAGCAAGATCGAAGGCATGCAAAACACTGTCAGAGATTTATGGGTTTTTGGGTTACCCAGAAACCAGATTTCGTGATCGGTCAATGCCTTTTGACCGCTTATAACTTTTAATATATGTATGATCTGGACTTGATTCAAGTCCCAGATCTAAGCCATTACAACATACTACAAGTACAAACATTTAAACAACCAAAACTATAAACATGCAAAGATCTATGGGGTCTGACATTCGGTTGTCAGACCACACTTTTCCATTTTTCCAAATTTTTGAAATCTTTAATTTTGAGCATCTAGATGTTATGGATCTATGTTATAGCAACCCAGATCACTAAATGACACCCTCTAACATAACTTTAAACAACAAATCTTAACATTAACACAAATCTACAAGGATTTTGAAATTTAGGGTTTATACCTTATGAATGCCCACTTTTTGAATCTGATCCTTGATGTTTGATCTTGGCAAGCTAACACATGATCTTGGCTTAACTTATCACTGACTCTCACTCTAAAATTTCAGATCGGAGAGAGAGAGAGAAGACTTGGCTAGGTTGAAAAGTAAAGTGTGTTATCTTTTTAGACTTGTATGCTTTTAATCCATGATGCAATGTATTTAATCTAGGAAGTTGGCTGATATTTTAGACATAGGGCACATGGCTAGCTTAGGGTTGGTCACCAACCACTTACTAGGGCTAGATCTACACTCCACCTCATTAAAATATTCAAAAGGGTAGTTTGGTAATTTGACTTGTAAAGTGAATGGCAACTTGGTAACTTGTCATAACCCTTAGGTTTTAACCCTTAGGATTTGACCCGAACGTTTACACAAATTTATTTTCTAAACTTTCTAATTAGATTTTAAAAATAAAAAATTAAGATTTCTAAATTATATTCAAGCTTGCTAATTAAGATTTATATTTCCTAATTAAAATTGCTAATTTAGCAATTAGGTTCTATAATTGTACATTAGGGTTTCCAGCTGAACAATTAGGGTTTTCTAATAATCAATTAGCGTTATCCCTGATTAATTATAAAATCAATAACATAAAAACCTTATACTTATTTTCGAACTTCCCAATTAGGGTTTTAATATTCCGAATTAGGGTTTCGAATCCCCAAAACTGAAACTAGGATTTCCAGAACTGGTGTTAGGGTTTCTTATCAGTCGATATGGTTTGCTAACTGAACGTCGAGGTTCTTAAAATATTATTAGGGTTTATGACTGATATAGTTTATCTAGTCAACCCTTGACCCTTAACCACATATTGTACACATATATGACCATACACACAGAACATATACACTTATACCCTTAACAATGTAAACCTTCACCAAAGTTTTTAAATACACAAAATCCTTTTCCAAAAATCTCAAATCCAAACACTTATTTTCTGTCTAGGTTTAATATTTAACCTTAATTCAATCTTATAAGATTTTAATAAATATTTAAATTCTCGGGTTGCCACATTTGATATGTTGTTATTATTGGTTCAGCTTGCTTCACACTAGTTGATTCGTTATAGAAGTATCGTACAAAGAAAACATTTAATCCTGATCAGCTAATGTTTATTGTTGATATTACTTGCTGGGCAATAAAATGCTCATTTTTTCTTTAAATTTAAATGTTTTCAGCCAATCGTGATCAACCCGAAGGCTCAAGCAAGAACAAGGGGAAAAGAAAGCTGTTCAAATAATTTTTATAATATTTTGTGTAATAGTTAAAGTTTATTAAGACAATGATATTTATTATCTATGATGTAATGAATGATTAAAGGTCGCGTACCTGGGAGTAGACTCTGATGCATATGTAAATTAAGTTTGGTATTTATATTATTGTTATTATTATTAGTATTATTCCGCTCATAGAAATGGTATCGTGAAGCACCGAGTTCGAGTTTCAAGTACCTGAATTTGGGGGTGTCACAGGTTGGTATCAAATCTTTAGGGTTAAAAACCTTAGGTAGGATAGACCTAAGGCAATAACCTTAGAAAAGAGGGAAACGTTGAAAATACAAATAACTCATATAGAGTTTAAAAGGAGATGAATTGAATAAATTCATCGTTAAACAAAATAAAAGATAACTTTTATAAAACTATTATTTGCTATGTATATATACTATATGCTAATCAAGATAATTTGTGTGAAGATGTTAGGTGGAAAAGAATTAGGATACCCTCATATCATAAAGAAGGAGTCAATATCAAAGCCAATAGCTGAAAGAGAGGCTCACAGTGCAAGCAACCGTGATGAGGTGGTGGTATTGGAAAATGTAGTACCAGATCCAGAAACAATAGAACTGACAAATAGTGATTCAGACACTAAAGTTGGAGCTAATCAAGCATCAACGGAGGTGCAGAATCTGAAGAACAAGGTTTCTTCTCTAGAAAAACTGTGGGAAATAGAAAAGCTGTTAAATAACCAATTGCGAATGGTGTTAATAGAAACTATGGAAGAACAAGATAAGCTTAAAATCCAAATTGATCAAATTGGAGCCAGACACAATAAATCGTGTGCTGCTCCGAGCAAGAAGGGGAAAAGAAAGATGAAATACCGTGACTTAGGAAATACTGATAAGAACCAAGGGAAAAAGATATGTTAAATTTATGGCCATGAGGGGCATACCTCTCCTCATTGTCCCAACTTTAAGCAAGGAGCGTGTTTTAATTGTGGATAGAAGGTCATCAGGCGAAAGGTTGTCCAATATCCAGAAAAAGTGTAGTAAACCAGTAGTATAAGTACTATTAGATTATGAGTATTCCATAATAAGTATGTGTGTGTAGTGTAATATTCTCAAACTTTTGTACAAGTTGATGTAGCGAATCCCGACTTTTGTGGTCACAAAGGGATAATAGTATGTGTTATGTTATGAAAAGTGTTATGACTTAGTTGAATGAATATGAATGTATGTTTGATTAATGGAATAAGTTTTGTATAAAACTTTGTGTTACATGTTAAACTTATACAATAAGGTTTAGAATGTAAGTTAAATTTATGATTTTATGTAATGCTGCCAAGACGTCGAACACGAAATCAAAGGGCAGAAGAATCTGTCAACAACGCTGAGGGACAACATCAAGACCCAATGAAAAACTTTGCAAACATGGTACCTCGGGCTATGCAGCAGGGAATACCAGCCGCAGGGAACTGACCAGACAATCTCTTGGCAAATTTTAATGACCTCAAGGTAGTAGGGCCAACAGAATTTAGGGGAACAGCTGACCCTATAGAAGCCCAGACATGGGTTAACGAGATAAAAAAAGGTGTTCGTAATTGCTAGGGTAAATGAGAGGCAAAAGGCCGCTTTTGCAACCTATATGATGAAAGGGGAGGCAAACTTTTGGTGGGAAGCAAATCAAGCGAGGGCAGGAGAAGGTGTGGTAACTTGGGCTAGGTTTAAGACTTTGTTTTTCGAAAACTATCTCTCAGCTAGCATTTGGGCTAGGATAGAGGTGAAATTTTTGGAGTTAAACCAGTATAACATGATTGTTGTGGAATATGCCGTAACATTCAATGAACTGGCTAGGTTCGCTCCACACCACGTGGATATGGAGGCTAGGAAGGCAAGGAGGTTTGAGCTGGGCATAAAACCCTGGCTCTATAACAAGGTGGCGGTGGTGCAGATCAATACTTTTGCAGCACTCATGGAAAAGGCTATCATAGCTGAGGAGGGGAGTGAGGCCATGAGCCTGTACAACAAAGAGAAGAAGAACAAAGGCAAGGCCGTAGGAGCTGTGAAGGTTGAAACTAATAGTGGAAATAGGGGTTAAAAGAGAAAAGGGAATTATTTTGGAAATGTCCAGGTGAAACAGGAAGTTGTGAAGAAGTAGGCAGTTAAGTGTGGGAACTGTGGGAAGAATCACTATGGTGAGTGTCTAAAGGGTAAGTTTGTATGTTACAAGTGCGGGCAGGAGGGCCATATTTCTTCCAACTGCCCCAAGCCAAGGATGAACAGTGGGTGTTTTCTGTGTGGGTCGATGGAACAAAAGGTGAAGGATTGCCCAAAGAGGAAAATGGAAGCGGGGAGTGTAACCAAGGGAAAAGGCAGCGAGACTCTTCCGATCACAGGACCGACTTCAACCAATAAACCAACAAAAGCAACCGCGAGAGTCTTCAACATGACGGTTCAGGATACTGTGGCAGCTGGGAATGGAACTCCAAGTATTATTCGAATAAATTTTATTTTCGTATATATATGATTTTCCTATATATAGCAAATTATTTTATAAAGAAATTTTGAAGGAGGAATTTGAGTTCTTTTAGAAATCAATTTTTTGTTTAATCAGATAGACAAGCTTTATGTTAAAAAGTTAAAGATCAGTTTGATCGAATCTGATCGAGATCTACTTGAAATAACTGTGTATTCTATGTACCCTAATAGGTATAAGTTTTGAAACGGTGATTCCGGGGATGAAATCTTTATAAGGGAGGGTGAATGTAATAAGCCGATATTTTCTATATAAATAAATAAGAAATTTTGAATATAATTTTTATTTATTTTAAAGGTGGGAATATGTGCCAAGTAATGTGTATGTATATTTGTGATAAATGAAAATTTATTTATTACATGAATAATTTCAAATAATTTTATTTTAAAATTATTGATCATTATAAAGTATATTCAGTATAATAATTAATTTATAGTAGAAATGTCTTTATTATTTATTTTCTATGAAAATGTGATTTTTATATTATTTAAATAATATATAAAATAATTATTGGGATTATTTTAATTATTATTTTATTATATGAATTTTAGTTCGATTATTAAGTTACTTATTTTAACTTAATTAATAATGTTATATATGAAATATAAATCGGATATGGAATCCAAACCCTAATTCTTGATTTAGAATAAGGAATGAAAATAATATTATTTTTATTTTAGTACTATAAATATGTATTGTATGTACGTATTATTTATGGTTGGTCAATTATGGTGTATAATGTCAAAACCCTAATATTAATTTATTAAACCCTATTTTGAAACTCAAATGGGAGATTCAAGAATGTGTAGTAATTGTGTTATATGAATTATGTCAGCATATTATAGAATTTTTGTTAATTAGGAAAACCCTAATTAATATTTGAAAACCCGATTTAAAATCAGAAACTCTAATTTGCTAATTAGGAACCCTAATTGCTAAAATTAGAAACCATAATTATTATTTTAGTAAATTAAATTGTTAATTTTGGAACCCTGATAATATTAAGGAACCCTAATTATTTAAAACCCTTATTTTCTATTAAAAACCCTAATTTTAATTAGTAAGCTCTAATTAAAATTTTATTACACTTTAATCTTAATTTTTCAAACCCTAGATATTATTTTGGGAAACCTTAAGGTTTAAAATCTAGTGATTAAACCCTAGATTCAAGTACCATGGACAAGAATACCATTAAAATTGCTAACAAAATGACCACTATACCCTTTTTGTCCCATTCTTGAAATAATTGCTAGAAAATCTTGCCAAATCTTGGCAAGTCATTAACCTAGTCTAGCTAGAAGCTAAGAAAACACCAGCTCTCAGCCATTAGCCATCCAAATTCATTGCATATGAGTTTTATATAAGGATCAAGAGAGAGAAATTTCATTATTTACCTCATTTGTGCACTTATACTCATCCAAGACACACTCTCTCTAAAACCCACGAATTTTATTACTAGATTAGTCCCAAGAACAAGCCTCACTACTTCTATAAACAGATCTGGACCCTAGATTCAAGAATTTATTTGGAAGAGGTATGAACCCTAAACGAAATCTGACCTTTTATCCTATGTTAAATGTTGTGTTTTAATATTAAAACATGTGGTATGTAGTATATATTGATGATCTGGGTTACTAGATGTTAGATCCATAACATCTAGAGGCTCGGATTTGAAAGTTTTTAAAAATCTAGAAAATTTTATTTTTGTTGTCTGACAATGAATGTCAAACCTCAGATCTCGTTGATTTTTAATTATTTTTGTGTTTTAAAAGTTTGTAGTTGTAGTCTGCCATTAGATCTTTGATTTGGAACTTGAATCAAGCCCAGATCATGACTATATTAAAAGTTATGGTTGGTCAAACATAGTTGACCAACCATGACTTTCATTTTTCTAGGAAACCCAGATCGCTCCCAGAAGGCTCAGACAAGAACTTCATGGGCTCAGATCTGACAGTGGGTTGATGATCTATATTTGTATTTTCATCTAAGTTATATTATGTTGTTTAGACTACATTTTTATGCCATTAGATTACCTAAACGATTAACAGACAGATTGTAGTGACCGGTCAAAGTAGCATGGTTGAACACGGATACAGCTTTCTGGGTATTCCAGAAAATCTATGTACACGGTTTTACATGCTTGCTTTGGCTATAGATTTATTACTACGTGATGTTGTTATCTTTGTGTTTATGTAATGAATCTATTGTCTTACATGTTGGCTACAACCTAGAACTCTTAAATCACTAAAACATTTCACGAATAACAAGTTGTGGAAGCCCAAAAGTGGCAACTCAAACTGTTCTCCATTTTTAGGTAACCTAGAAACTGAACAACATATCTGACAGCTTGTTCAAGGCCTTAGATCTTGTTCTTTGATGATGTTTAGACTTTACTATTGTTCAAACCATGTACTCTGTTAGTTTCTCTTCAAAGTTCGACGTTTAGACGACCTATAACATGAATAGATTGACTGGAATAAGGCCACAAAGAGCGTTGACCAGCCATGACTTCATGTTTCTGGGCAGCCCAGAACATGAAGAACATGTTTGACAGTGATTTCAAAACTCTAAATCTTGCGAGTGTGTTATTTTATGAACCTGTTAATGGCTGGATCGTGTATTATTACACGAGTACTACAAGATCTGACCAAGAACATGCCCAGAAACATCACAGAATAATAATTATTGTAGGTCAAACCTAGCTACTCAATCACTGACTTTGAAGGTTTGGGTTTCTCAAGAACACCTTTGGCGAAGATTTCTTTTGCCAAAGGCTTTAGCGACAGACTTATTAATTTTATTTAATTTTTTTTTCTAAAAATCAATTATAAATAGAAATTAATTATTAAAAATTCCAAAAATAGTTTTTAAAATTATTTTAAGTTTAAACAATTAACTTTTAATAATTTGACATATTTTTCATAAATTTTAATGTTTAATTGGATATTATTGATATTTTATTAATTTAATAAATGCATTAAATAAATTAATTAAAAATCATTTTATTATATTAAAAATCATTTTAAATGATAAGAAGGTATTTAATACTATTTCAAGTTATAAAATATAACTTATAACATTTTAAGACAAATTTCATTAATTATTTAATATTAATGATAATAGATTTATTTAATTATTATATTAAATAAATTAATTAAAAATGATTTTAATATTATAAAAATCATTTTAAATGAAAATAAATAGTTTAAAAATATTTTAAGTTATAAGATATAACTTTTAATATTTAAAGGTAAATTTCATTAATAATTTAATATTAATGATATTAGTTTTATTTAATAATTATATTAAATAAATAGTTAAAAAATGGTTTTATTGATTTAAAAATCATTTAAAAAGAAATAAATGAATTTAAAATATTTTAAGTTATAATTAATAACTTTTAATATTTTGATAAATAATACATTAATACTTCAATATTAATGATAAATCATTTAAAAATTATTTTAATTGTTTTAAAAATCATTTAAAGGGTAATAAAATGTTTTAAAAATATTTTGAGTTATTATAAATAACTTTAATATTTTTGTAATGGTTTCATTAATAATTTAATATTAATTAAATATTAATGATAATAGAATTAGTTAATATTTAAATCATTTAATAATGATTCCAAGTGTTTGAAAAATCATAAAAATTATAATAATTATTTAAAAATTATTATAAGGCTATGAAAGATAATATGACTGATATTTAAATTATCTAAACGAATATTGAACTACAAAATAGTGTTTTTGACTTGATAATTATCTGATAAAGTCGTCGATATACCGAAATATTTTAGAAATTGATCCAGACTTAGATAATTGGACTAGATACGTGTTTGTTTATGATTCAATGACTACTAAACATATGTGACAATGTGATTAGGTTATGTGCTGACTGCAAATAGTAGTACTATGTTATATGATATATTATTCTAATCAAACGAATGATCTTATTAATGATAGGTTTTGGTATAAAAGATAAAACTAAGTTGCGTTATTGTAAGCAACAACTCAAGCAAATATTCTACCTTTGTATTTACTTTATGCAATGGACATGAGTAAGAATATTTAAGAATTTTATTATTATTGTGTCAGATATTTATTTTGTTCGTTAATTTCTAAATATTGTTATGCAAGTGTCCTCATTTGGATAATCATTGTATTTAATCACATGTTGATATATACTTATTTATTTCCAGTATGTATATGATGACTCAAAAAATCATCTAAGCTATTTGATTTAGCTAGACATAAACTTAAAAATTTTGTTGAACAAGATAGAATTTTATTGTATCAAACCAGATTGTTTTGGTTCGGATTTCTGACTAAGTATGAACATCCCAGACATGGTAAAAATTTTGTGCACCTAAGGTGGATAAGATGAACGATAATATCGTTCTTGCATGTAGTATTGATCAATATAGGGCATAACGGGATGATCACCCCCCGTGCATGTAAGTTATGACGGTCTGCAGATGAATTTATGTATACCTTTTTGAAAATAGAAAACAATGTTCATAGTCTGTTAATTGATCTCTATTTAATGTCAATACGTAGTTTCAAAAATTTTATATAGATTTGATATTATGTTATTATTGGTTCAGCTTGCTTCACAACAGTTGATTCGTTATAGAAGTATCGTACAAAGAAAACATTTAATCCTTTCAGCTAATGTTTATTGTTGATATTACTTGCTAGGCAATAAAATGCTCATTCTTGCTTTAAATTTAAGTGTTTTCAGCCAATCCTGCTCAACCTGAAGGCTCAGGCAAGAACAAGGGGAAAGGAAAGTTGTTCGAATAAGTTTTATAATATGCTGTGTAATAGTTAAAGTTTATTAAGATAATGATATTTATTATCTATGATGTAATGAATGTTTAATGGTCGCGTACCTATGAGTAGACTTTGATGCTTATGTAAATTAAGTTTGGTATTTATATTATTGTTATTATTATTTGTATTATTCTGCTCATAGAAATGGTATCGTGAAGCACCGAGTTTGGGTTTCAAGTACCTGAATTTGGGGGCGACACAGTTATATTACTAATAGTTGATGTGTATGATTATATAATTGTGTAGGGCACGTGATCAAGGCAAGTCTTTCGGTTCCTATTTTCTACGTGGATTTGATGAGCTGTTTTAAATTGCATGATATGTTATATGTGTTGTAAGCGGGCATGATATGGTATACATGTTGTAATCATGAAATGTTAAAGTCAATTTATGACTACATTGTTTTTATTAAATAATGATGATTGAGTAAGGAACTCAATCTTTATATTTATTATGTGAATTAAAGCATGTATGCCATGTTACTTTAATTATTAGGATATGTATGTTGGGCATATTATTACGTGCTATGTGATACATGAAAATTGTTAGAACTTGATTAGTTGTCGAGCTCACTCTTGCAAATAATAATTTTTATATGTTAAGATTTCAAGGTAAGGATACGTGCTAAGTGAATTATAGAGATCCATATTCACGAAGATTACTTATGTTTTATGAGAAATGTATTTAATATTTTGATTGTAACATCATGTTGAATTGTAAGTTGAGTTATCCGATGTATATGGATATCTATTTATGATGTAAGACTTTATATAGTCATTTTATTATATCGATTCATGATATAAATTTGAATCAAAGAGATGTAATGTAAATATTGCGATTTAGGGCAATACAAAAGGAAATGTATAAAAGTTTTAAATATTCTACATTTTTAGTGATTTTTAATATCGAATAATGATGTAAAGATAGATTAAAGTTTTATTGTTAACGGTCGAGAAGTAGAATATTATTGTATGAATTTTGGGGTCGTTACAGACGAAATATCAAAAAATATTTGGATTTCGAGAATCATAGTTTTTCAAACTGTCGGACGAATTCCGCAAGACGGAAGCACGAAGCTTCCAAAGGAAGCTTCATGAATAGTAAGGAGGAGTGAATAGTAACCTTGGGGGCGAAATGACTATTTTTGCCCTAGCTTGGAAAATCTATAAAAGGAGAGTTTAACTGATTTGTTGGTGATTTTGAAAATCACCAACACTTGAGAGAGAGAGAGAGAGAGAGAGAGAGAGAGTTCGGATGAAGAGGAAGAGAAAGAGGAAAAGCTAGCTCGTGAGCAAACTTTGTCCACGAAAGAGAATTAAAAAAGAAAGGTAATCCTAAACCTAACTTCTAGATAATATTCTTTAAGTTTTCTATGTTTACAACATAGTTTAATGAGAATAAGAAGTAAAAGACGTTAAATATAATTTCATATGGTTGAAATCATGAGAAAACGAAGAAATAAGAATTAGAAGTTTAGTTTATAAATTTCTTAAGGAAGTATAAGATTCATAATGAATTTGAACGATCTAAATGTATTATATGAACGATTCGATGATATTAGTAAGGAATGGTATTTTATAACATCAAATTCCAAGAAAAAGTGTAATCATAATCAAAGTATGGATTAAAAATGAAGAACGAACGAAGAACGCGAAGAACACTCGAAGAACACGAAGAACATTGTTGATGGACAAATTTAAAACCATCATAGTATAAGTTGTTGTTTATGGACAAGTTTAAAACCATCGCGTATAAATTAGTTGATTATTGCTTGGTTAGGAACGGTAGAAATGTTCATGAAGAACATATTAAACTTAGCTATAACGAAGTTAAGGTAAAAATTTCGTAAAAGATGAACGAGAAATAGAAAGTATGTAGATGAACCCGAGTGCGTAGGGTTTCATAAGAATTTAAGAGACTGTAGAAAATGTGAGTCGTGGACTCAAGTACGACTGAGTTCTGATTTCGGATGACCGAATTACGGACGAACGGACGAAGAACGTTAATAACGTAAAACGAACGAATGATGAAGATTAAGCCAGTTGAATGGCATGTTAACTAATTCAAAATAAATTTCTGTCTTATTGGAGTTGAAGTATGTAAGATAAGAAAGATAATGGCTTTGGACCGACCTCGTTCCGAGTTATAACGAAGAAGTTTTGAGATTTCAAAGTAAGCATCTCAAACTAGTTAAAGACTAAGAAAATTTTTGAAGTTTGATTCTTTGCGCCGCAACGCCAGCTAAGCCTTAGGAGGCGGTGCCGTAGTTCCAATCTAGGCCATCAGGTACTGTTGAGTGGTGCCGCAGCGCAAAAGGAAAGAAGGGAATCGGTGCCACAGCGATGTCCGGGGACCATAGTCGCGATAAAACGAATGTGTGGGATTACTATGATTGTGATTACTTAAACGTTGAGTGATGAGGATGATGTATAACATTTCGATGTTATGCTGTCATAACAATATTTAAGTGTAAAGCGTATAGACGCTGTAAACGCAACGTAGTTGCGATAAACGATCGGTCTTAGCATACAACGAACTGTATGGCTTCGATATTAAGAAAGAATAATTAACATAGGATTCATGGGATGGATAAAGATTAAAACCTTGAGTAAAGGTTGAATGAGAGATTAAGAAATGAACAACGTGAACGCAGAATACGTAAACGATCCTCATGAATCGTATTCGCGTCAGACGAACATTCTAAGTATATATTTGTTGTATGGCTTAGACGTTGACAAAAGTAGAAAGTAAGATATGAATTATCATGAAAGTCGTAACGAACGGTAATAAGAGTAATGAAAATATGACATGGGTCGGCTAAAGAACAAATGTAAGCGTTAAAAACTTTAGCCAACGTGAGGGTTGAGTGTACGTTAATATTAAATGGACAGGACCTACACCTCGTGTATAGTTTGACCATAAGGTAATGAAGAATGAATAAATTGAATTAAAGACAATAACGTATAATGTTAAGAAGCCGAGTTAATAATTATAACTTGGATAACGTTCCGAGTTGAATGAACCGGACGTTGTAAGATATGAGTAAGATAACATAACATGCTTAACGCTAAGAATGCGTAGAATTAATGTTGAATGATCGTTCTGAGTATAAAAATGACTATATGACTTAGACGATAAAGAATGAATCCTGAGGTATTCCATTTAGTTGCCAGAAAGCCATAAGGAATAAGAAATTGAATTAATGAGCATTATAGTTAAATGGTTTGAATAGGTTGTGGTATAATCGTAATCTTTGATGGTTGACATATGGGAGCTGGGCTAAACAATTTCTTCAAAGAGCGCACTACTAGAAAATCAATCTATAGCGACGGGATTTAGCGACGGTCGGGACGGAACCGTCGCTATAGACATACATAGCGACGGTCTAAGAAATCGACCGTCAGATAGCCTCGATGATGGTAGTCTATTACGAGGGTCGCGGTTTGGTAGTCGGTATAGGCATTTTTTTTTTGGGAATTTTAACGAGGGTCATAACTCATAAGGGAGGCGTAGATAATATTACTTCATCTCATTCGATCTCTCCATTCGACTTCATCTCGACTCAATCGATCTCTCCAATCGGCTTCATCTCGATCCACTCGAGCTCTCCATCCGGATTCATCTCGGTCGATCGATCTCTCGTTAAACTTGTCTCTGTCGATCGATCTCCGTCGGCTTCATCTCACCACTCGATCTCATAAGGGGAGGCGAGGGTTATAACGAGGGGCGCGAGGTAATAGCGAGTAATTTCAGCTTCGATTTATATTTAACCCTAAGTTATGATTTCCTCTATTTCTCTCCTCCATCTAACAAGCCCTAAAATGATTTTGTGATATGTTGAGTGATATGTTTAACTTGTTTTGAGTGATATTTAACTTGTTTTGAGTGATATGTTGGCCACCGTGTTTTATAGCTAGTATCAGTTTTAGCCTGTATGTATTTTGAGTGATATGTTGAGTACATTATAATGAAAAGAGACAAAAGGTTTACATCCCATGTGAAATTATTGTTCGGAAATGGAGCCTCATATCGGTGAGTTTCCAACTAGTTAAACATGGCTAAGTTAGGCTAGGCTAGTGGTGGTAGGTCCACGGCTCGTAGTGTAGGTGAGTGTTATGTAGTGGCCTTTACACTCTCATCTCTTTCTGGGAATCATATCAAATCTTGCTCCCATTCAGTAAGCTATAGCTTTAGGAAATAGAAGCATAATGCATATATATATTTATATATATATATATATAGAAAGAGTAAATTAACACCGAATATTACTTCTTGGAAGAGCAAGGTCGTATATAGTTTGGTATCATCCTGATCTTCAAAGAGGGCATCGAAAACTATCTGAGCAATATCAAGATACAGCACATGCATTTCCGGAGAAAAGAGTCCTACTTTCTTTGTAAATTTCAATACAAAATGTTATACTAGTATTTTTTATCGAATATTGTTTCAGCCTCGATAAGAAGTTCTAGCTACATCGTCCATACCAAACTTGATTTCTCTTCCGACTATATATTGAATCTTTTCTTCGTATAATGCAGCAAAGCACGACTCTGTATTAGCTTGCTGATCAAACTACTAGCTAGCTAGTACTTAAATAGTTGTTCTGCGCAATGGTATGATTCATACTTCCTCCAAGTTGGTGTGGAATTTACATCGATCACATGAATATTATTCTTCCTCCAAGTTTGTGTATGCTCTCTAGTCTCCTTAAATCGGTTCATTTTTCATAAAATCCAAACCAAACCACCACCACCACTTTCTTAAGGTCTTTGTTTGCGAGTAGTACTCTTTGTGTACGTAGAAAATATTATAGCGGCAATGACCTATCATTAGTTTTATATTTAACCCAAATCGAACTTAAATTAAAGTGCATTTGTGAGCACCTATTCACAAAGAAATAATGATCGAGTGAGTGTTTAGGGTGTTCCGAGCATTAATCTTGCTGTTAAGGTAGATTTATTCTAAATTAAATTTAGTTTTGTGGAAAACACCATTAGACCCATAAACATAAACATTTATGAAATTATTGTTCCTATTGATGATTATTGACAGTGAAACAAGCCTTTTTTATTACATAGTAATAAAAAAAAGTTTTTATTCTATATTTTTAGAAGCAAAAATAATAATGCCACTTGTGAAAATATTAATTACATTCTTGTATATTTCTCTATCTTTTCTTCCTTTGATTCACACAAAATCTAAATGGTTGTTAACCAGTTGATGGGATTTGGCTACTATTTTCTTCTTCTTTTGAAAACATTATTCAAGCCTTTAATATACTGACAAACTAAGGAAAAGAGGATTATAGTACTTCCAAAACTGTTATTCGTGTTAGTTGTCAACATTTATATGATTTTCACTGTCAATAATCATCAATAGGAAGACAACATCAATAGGAAGACGTCATTCTATGTACGTGTGAAGAGCTTTATATATGTTTGTATGCCCATACAGATAAACCTCTTTCAAAAGATGTGTGATATTTTATCGTAGAAACTCATTAAAGAAACCATGGAACAATGGCCTCTATATATTTTCTTATCGTCCTTTAAAATAAATGAAGTCTTAATGTAGTAAAATTTCAAACAATTTTATAACTTATTAGAACATGGACATTTCTTCGTGAAAGCTCTACTGTTCATTAGATTTAACTAATAACTTTTCTTACGAAAGTGTCACATTCATATTTTTGTTTCTCGGGTTGCTTTAATGGCTTCTAATAGAACGTCTAGATCTCGTGCTAAGCTGCTCCAATGGCCGGAAATTAATGATAATGAGATCCATGCCGATGAACCACATGTAGAGGAGGAAAGTATTCATGAGAATGTTGAAGGTACCATGCATATATCTACACTTATACTTGCATTGTCATGAGAATTAACTTGGTGTTGTGCTTTCTTTCAGAACCTTAATTTGATTAAATGTCCCTTACGACTCGTAAGTTTTTATAGTTTGAGCATCTATATAAAGTTGTATTATGTATATTTTACTTCATGGTTTTAAAATCTTGCTATCCAGCTTAGTTCATACTTCATCCTTCATCCTTCATCTTGCTATCCAGCTTAGTTCATAAAGTTGTTCTATATGTTCAATTCATCTTTTGTTCAATACATAGTTCTTGATTCTTTCTCTCTTTTAGGTTCTCAACCTAAGAGGAAGCGTGGACAACAATGGGAGCAAAATTATGGTCAAATATCGATGCACCCAAAAAAGTAATTTATGATGCAAATGGTCACGACTGTTGGGGAGAGGCCGATAAGTTAACCACTTTTCTCGGGTGTCTTGCTTTGCATGATGGAGAATTTTTCCAATAAGTACTCCAACATGGTCCAATATGATGAGGCTAACATGACAAGGGCTTGGGATGAAATTCGGGGTTATTAATCATACCATTTTATAGAATTTGACATTAAGCACATTGAAACAAACTAATATATGTGTAAATTTGTTTGTTGTAGAAACGATTTACCACAGATCACCCCAATGCTAAGAGAAAACTGATGACTATCATGAACAATAGGTGGAGAGATTGGAAGTCTAACTTAAAGAGTAATAATTTTGTGCACGATGTAGTGCCAAATCGATAGCGAATACTATCAACAATGATCGAGTAAATCCTAATCAATGGGCTGCGTTGGTTGATTATTGGCTAACTGATAATGCACAGGTTGTGTTTATTCTAATTTATGTATTATCAATTCTTACTTATTGTTATATATTATTATTAATTTATAAATACATACAATGCAGGATATAGCAACAAAAAATTGTGAAAATCGGAAAAAATTGTTGGTAGGTCATACATTGGGCACTAAATCAATTCCAAAAAAGAAGCATGAATTGGTAATATTTGATGTTATTTCAATATTTTTTATCGTTAATCATGTATTAGACTTTTATAAATAGAGTATTATTATTAATTATAAACTATTTTTTGTTTTATTTGTAGTACCAAATAAATAAAAAAGAGATTGATCGAGCAGATATGTATATACAGTCCCACACTCGAAGTGATAACTCAATTTTACCGGGAGCATCCTCGAATGTGGTACGTATTTATCAATCCTCAAACAATGGGTTTTTTTTAACTCTTTATCCCTGTAAATTGCTAGGTTTTAAATCACGGTGCAAAACATTTGCAGAATGAACATACTTGATCCTCATGATAGTTGGTAAAGAAAATACTGTAAAAGTATTATAGAATTAGTAACCTGTCAAATGTCAAACCCACACAAATTGTTCTGATAGTAAATTGTTGGTGTCCGATTAGTTTCACATGGAAAGATTGATATGGAAGATAGCAGCTTTGGAAAAACTACAAAAGATTATCATCAAAATACATCCAAAAGTGAATATACCTTATTCAAAGAATAACATGCACAACAAATGCCCTAATAAAACTGTGTATAAGTATAAAGCGCAAGAAGACAACCCAATGACCATCCATCCATTAAAGATTATACCCTCCCCCAATTTTAGCTTAACTTCTCCACCTTGAAACAGAACTTTCTTGTGGAAACTCAGAGTTTATAGAAGTTTTCCTATATAGCCGCTTCTTTGCATTTTAGAATGATAAGCTACTTTCTTTGTTAGATATTGTTGGCATATCGGTGATTTTATCATCCGGGCTAGTTTTTTCATTGGGAATCGATCGGTTTGGATTTGGTTGAATTGGTGGAGGATTTTCTTATTTGAAAATTTGATTTTCTTGGGCATTACAACATAAAGAAGGCTATTGACAAACTTCGCATGAATGTCATTCACATTGCACGCATTTGAAATTTTAACCTCCTTGTAAAATCGGCTTCGTTTTCTTTGCATTGATAAGACGTTCTCCCAAAATCTTTAGGACTCCCAAATTCTTTGATTTGTATCTTCATTTGTTCCTTTTGAATTCTTGAAAGAATTTAAAAGAAGAAGAAAATATACTCAACAAAAATATACTTTCTTGATTGAAAACAAGGGGGTGATCAACACAAAAGGAAGGGAAGGGGGGGGGTTTATAGGTTTTGAGTTTGCTTTAGTTATGTCTTTGGAATTCTATAGTGGATGATTTCATTCGCATGGGAAAAGAAAACATTCCTTTTTGGACGATAATATTCTTGGCTAGTTAAGGTTTAGCCGTGGTGAAGGATTGGTGAGTTTATGGAAGTTTAGTTGCAAAGTTAAAGGCGATTGATGATTAAACTTGAAATACACTAGCCAAATGGCCTAAATTGTACTACCTTAGATTTGGTTAGGATGTAGAACAAAACAAAAGGTTTCTTGTCTTTTCATTGCTACATAAAAAGATTGGAAACCCGATTTTTGTTATTTTGAGGTATTTGTATTATATTATCTTGAGCAATGCATTGCGAAACATTTTCAAGCTTTAGTAATAAGTTCCATGAATGGAAGAACAAAGTTCGCAAATGAAATGTTATTTCTCATTATTATTCCATCTCTATGTATTACGGTCTTTATATCAATCAAAACTAACCTATACATACGTAATGTATATATATATTATATGAGCGTGAATGTAGGAAACTCTCCTGTTGTAACCAAAGCTGTTAAAAAGTCCGAAATTACAAGAGGACATTTAAACTAATCTAATACTAGTGTTTTATCCCAATGTGAGACTTGAGTAGACAATTCTTAATCGATGTTTTAGTTCACAATGTTGATGTATCTTGTTACGAAGTTGCGTTTCTTTGAAATCTCATGCTCATACTCTACATCTTTTTATTACCCTCCCTACAAATGGGAGGACCACAAGGATTGTGGAGTCCCAATTTGAAGAGAATATGCCAATGATTTGAACGACCAAGTGGTTTGGTAAATACATTTGCAAGTTGTTTGGTGACTCGGAACAAAAATTAACTTGAGAAAATTTTCTTGAAGTTTATCCACGACAAAGTGACAATCAACCTCGATGTGTTTGGTACGAGCATGAAGTACTGTGATTAGAGGCTAAAGAAATAGTAGAAAGATTGTCTACATGAAGAGGAATAGGAGTTGCAACAGAATGGTTAAATCTGCAAGTAAACTTTTTAACCATACCAACTCACAAATCACGTGGCATCGCTCTTGATCAGACTCTACTGCCTAGATCGATACTTGTGAATAATCTTTAAATTCCTATAATACGTGGCAACTCACAAGTAAACTTTTTATTGGGGGAGGGTATAATCTTTAAAGTCCTATAGTAAATCAGAATACTTGTGAATAATCTATGACCCTGACACTGTAATGTGAAGTTCTCTGTATAAATAAAAGCACAAAAAAAATTAGTCAGCCAATTCAAACTTAGAAGAAGAGAAAAAGCACAAACCTGATTAAAAAAAATCTAGAATCGAGAATCAATCAAAACTAATTAGAGATCTGACCTTTCCAGAAACAACAAGCCAGCAATCTTTGGTTTTGTTGTGGCTAGCTACCTCCTCAAATGTGTGAATCTTCGGATCTGATGCCATTTTTTGCTGCAACTGCCATTATTTGCTACTCTTCTTTAAGTTATGTTGAATTGCCTTGTATATTTAAGTTGCCTTGTATATTTAAGTTGTGTATAATTTGCCTTATATATTTTCACAGGAAAAAATTATTGAGTTAAAGAAGACTCAGGAATCGACTGGTGAAAGCAGTAGTACAGGACGGAATGATATACTTGCACAAGTTCTTGGACCAGAGCGACATGGTAGACTTCGACAAGGTGGAGTTGGTGCCTGACTACAAACACTTGGGGGCCTCGTGACCACAAATAATGAGGTACAACGTGAGAATCAAGAATTGAAAAGTCGAGTTGAAAAGGTGCGGGAAAAAGGAGATGATCTTTGCAAGGAAAGTGGATGAACTATTATCAATTATTACGAATTTATGAAGAATTCATCAGTTCCAAATGCTCAATCCAACAATCGGTGTTGCTCTCTCACTTCACTTATACTTAAATTTTGGGGCTATCATTATGTTTTTATGGATTAACAAGTTCACTTGATAATTAATTTGTAGGATCGATACACGAAGGAGATAATGGTGATATTAGCGGATCAAATAATCTATAGAGGAGGACTGTGACATGTCAACGTCTTTTTGGAAATTTGTTATATGTAACACTATTTTTGATGAAAATTTGTTAGATGTGATACTAAAAATATGTTAAATGTCTTTGTTGGTTTATGTCTTGTTTTGATACATAGTAGTGATGATTTTGGATGGTTATGTATATTTAGATGATATTATACATTAATAGACTTTATTTGTTTTATTCTTTTAGTTGTAAATATTATATTGATTGGATGGTTGAATGTGGTTATGTTTCTTAACGGTAAAAATAAAATAAAAATTATTGTATAGAAACAAAGATTTTCCTTAAAAATTTGGGAAGATATAGCGACGGTCGGCGACCGTCGCAATAGCTCACAGCCAAATCTCACCTATAGCGACGGTCTACGACCGTCGCAATAGCTCAGACAAATCTCACCTATAGCGACGGTCGGCGACCGTCGCAATAGATCATAGCCAAATCTCACCTATACCGACGGCCACGACCGTCGCAATAGCTCACAGCCAAATCTTCTATAGCGACGGTCATCGCCGTCGGTATATCCACTTTCTGACCGTCGGTAAAAACCTTCAAGCGCGTTTTTGTGGAGTTTTCTAGCGACGGTCTGACCGTCGCTATAAGAAAAAAGACCGTCGCTATAGGTTTCAGCGACGGCTTCTATAGCGACGGTCGGCGACCGTCGCTATATCCTATAGCGACGGTCTTTTTATCTATAGCGACGGTCGCCGACCGTCGCTATAGCCTGATTTTCTTGTAGTGGCGGAGGTATATACAAAACTGGCGACCGATCTAACTCACTATGAAAGATAGTATAGACGAGAAGGGAACTTGTTTATTGGTTATTTGTGGGAAACCACTCAGAGTACCATATGGACTACTAGTAGAGACACTGTGAGACCCCAGATTTTATCAATAAAGATTTAAATTTTGTCGAAATAATTTTTAATATTATGGTGTGAATTTGAGATAATATTATAGTTGTGGGTAGTATTTATAAATTTTGTAAAGTATGCAAGTGGTTATATTATATTCGATTGGTCGGGGAATATTAGGTTTAGCAGGGAATATTCGTACAATGGCTCAATCATTGGTGGACCCCACAACAGAATTATTGTCGGATTGAGAAAACGACAAAAATATTTTATTGAAATAACGGCGGAAGTTTTACCGATTGATCTTTGTTGAACTACTCGGTAGTAAAAGTACAAAGAATACGTGTGGTTGCATAGTAGCACTACGGTATTGATTATTGATGCTTATGTGAGAAGTCACTCGGTTTGATTCCATTATTGTCGATTAATAATATGAATTATTATAAGCGATAATGGACGTTTTGTTTTATTCGTATTATTAACGTAATAAAAGCGAAACATCTTTGATATAAAATGAATACTTTATTAAAGTTATTCTATAAATAGAATATATTATATTTTATTATGCATAGTGTTGCATAGTGTTTTGCATAGTGTTTTTTTGCATAGTGTTGCATAGTGTTTGCATAGTAAAATGTTTTTATATAAATAGAATATATTATATTTTATTTAAAGATTTTTCTTTAAATATGGACCGTCAGATTAAAGTAAATCAATCTGGACCATTCATGGATTAATTACTATGCATTCTATTTTCCTATAAATAGAAGCTCATTCCTTCATTATTTTCTTACGAATTCACTGAAACTCTAGAGAGAGAAATTATAGAGAGAAGCTATAGAGAGAAAATCTATAGAGAGAAAGAAGAAGAGTATTCTGGTACTTCACTACTTTGATATCCAGTGTCTTTTACGGTAGGGAATATTATTTGTTGTACCCGTAAGGGGTGTTATTCTTTCTTATTCATGAAGAGAACTGTTGTTATTCCATTGCTTATTATTCCATTGGAATAACTTTTGTATCTGCCAGTTTACCATATACTTGGTGACATTCTTCTATTATTCATTGGAACATCCACATCGTGTGTTTTACACAGGACCTAGTTAAAATCTTTATTATTCTGTTGGAACATCACATGCATGTGTGTTTTACAGGACTGGTTAAAATCTTTATCATTCTCGCTGGAACATCCTATCATGTGTTTTACAGGATCGGTTCCATCTTTATTATTCTGTTGGAACATCACCGCTTGGTGTGAATTTCACGACACAGTTCCGTTATTATTATTCTGTTGGAATAACTTGTCTGGCGCTAAATACCGCATGCATGGTGATTTCTGTTGTTATTCCATTCTTTATTATACTCAGTTGGTTAAAACTTTGACTTCTATACTCCATGAAATTAGTGGAATATCCTTGATATTTGCGTTTCATCCAGTATCTTTTCATGGAAATATTCTTCTGAGCATTCTTGAATTTTACTCTACAAAGAAGTATCATGTTGACAACTTAGACATTATTGGTTCTTGGATAAATTAATTCTTGAACTTGTTTTAGTGAATTATTATGTCATTGTTATCATCCTCATGTTATATTATGTTGAAAGTTATCTATGTCTTACGTGCATAGATAAACTTGGTATGATTATGACCAGGAATCATTCGGTATAATCATGACCTGCTATAAATGATGTGACAAAAGTCCTCAGTGGCCTGTAATGCAGTGATGGATAATTTTTGATATAACTATGACTAGGGCTGTTTTGGCCACTTAAATTATGAGAAAAAATTTTGGCCTTTTGGGACATGAAAGTATATGGTATAAAGTACCTCCTGTCCAAAAATGAGCTCATTCTGACTTAAAATGAGCAAGTTATGACTATTTCAATATTTAAGTTTTTAAAAAAACTATATAATCGGAGTTCTATAACTTCGATGACCATGAAATTTAAACCTGGAAGCTCACGTTAACATGTGTAAGATTCTCGCCAAGATTTGGGAATTTTGGAGTTAAACTTGAGGTAGCTAATTTCTTAAGGAATTAACTAGAAATTGATTTTTGAAAAATAGTAAATGAATTTTAAAATTAGAGAAAATATATTTTCATTATGGGACTATATTAGGCTAAATCCCGAGAAAAGAAATATTTTTGGGACTGATTTAGTATTTTCATGAAAATAGTTTAATTCTGAACATATGAGTTAAATATGTTATGTTCGATAACAAAGTTGAAAATATGATTTTATGGCTAGAGAATCCTATATAGTAGTATATGCATATTTTTTTGATGAGGATTTGATCATTGGTGATGATATCTTTTGAGTATGGCATTTTGAATGATTAAATGCATTATATGGTAAAGCGTAAACAATTGAAATAAATTGTTTATAAATTTAAGAAGTGATTAAAATATTGTTATAATATTAATGATATTAGATTATGAGATTATTAAGTGATTGATAACATGGGGATATTCTTGAATCCTGGATAAATTATATTATAAATGTTTAATATTTATCCTTTATCTCATTTGATTGATTCTTTATATCATTATCCTCATGCTTATATTATGTTGAAAGTCATCTGTGGCCTGTAGTGCATAGATGGACTTGGTATGATTATGACCAGGGATTGTTTGGTATAATCATAACCGTAATTGAAAACACGATTATCCTTGGCACGTAGTGCATAGATAATTTGTGGTCGTGATACTAATGAATACACGATTATCTTTGGCACGTAGTGCATGGATAATTTATGGTCGTGATACTAATGAATACACGATTATCTTTGGCACGTAGTGCATGGATAATTTGTGGTCGTACTACTAATGAATACACGATTATCTTTGGCACGTAGTACATGGATAATTTGTGGTCGTGATACTAATGAATACACGATTATCTTTGGCCGTAGTGCATGGATAATTTGTGGTCGTGATACTAATGAATACACGATTATCTTTGGCCGTAGTGCATGGATAATTTATGGTCGTGATACTAATGAATACACGATTATCTTTGGCACGTAGTGCATGGATAATTTGTGGTCGTGATACTAATGAATACACGATTATCTTTGGCCGTAGTGCATGGATAATTCGTGGTCGTGATACTAATGAATACACGATTATCTTTGGCCATAGTGAATGGATAATTTGTGGTCGTGATACTAATGAATACACGATTATCTTTGGCACGTAGTGCATGGATAATTTGTGGTCGTGATACTAATGAATACACGATTATCTTTGGTCGTAGTGCATGGATAATTTGTGGTCGTGATACTAATGAATACACGATTATCTTTGGCCGTAGTGCATGGATAATTTGTGGTCGTGATACTAATGAATACACGATTATCTTTGGCCGTAGTGCATGGATAATTTGTGGTCGTGATACTAATGAATATCCTTGGCCTATAGTGCAGGGATGATTCGATGATATGGATTAATTATTGAGCTGAGTCTCAGCAATGAAATATTAATTCATGGATGTGGTAAAAGTCATCTTTGGTCGTAGTGCATTGATAGACTTGGTATGATTATGACCACGGATTATTCGGTATAATCATGACCGTAATTGAAAACACAAATATCCTTGGCAAGTAGTGCATGGATAATTCGTGGTCGTGATACTATTAAGCTGCGTCTCAGCATTATTGGTTTTACAGTTGTATATCTTTGTCCTGTAGTGCAAAGATGAATTATTAATGAATATCTTTGGCGGATTGCGAAGATGAATTTAATATTTTTAACGTAAAGGTATTCAAGGTACCCTCACCTTTTTATCATACCAGGTACGTACCCTAATTTTGAGGGCGAAATTCCATAAGGAGGGGAGATTGTGAGACCCCAGATTTTATCAATAAAGATTTAAATTTTGTCGAAATAATTTTTAATATTATGGTGTGAATTTGAGATAATATTATAGTTGTGGGTAGTATTTATAAATTTTGCAAAGTATGCAAGTGGTTATATTATATTCGATTGGTGGGGAATATTAGGTTTAGCAGGGAATATTATTCAACGGCTCAATCATTGGTGGACCCCATAATGTAATTATTGTCGGATTGAGAAAGCGACAAAAATATTTTATTGAAATAACGGCGGAAGTTTTACCGTTGATCTTTGTTGAACTACTACTCGGTAGTAAAAGTACGATGTCGTGTGGTTGCATAGAAATATTACGGTATTGATTATTGATGCTTATGTGAGAAGTCACTCGGTTTGATTCAATTATTGCCGATTAATAATATGAATTATTATAGCGATAATGACATTTTGTTTTATTCAGTATTACTAACGTAATAAAAGCGAAACATCTTTGATATAAAAGCAGAATACTTTATTAAAGTTATTCTATAAATAGAATATATTATATTTTATTATGCATAGTGTTGCATAGTGTTTTGCATAGTGTTGCATAGTGTTTGCATAGTAAAATGTTTTTATATAAATAGAATATATTATATTTTATTTAAAAGATTTTGCTTTAAATATGGACCGTCAGTTAAAGTAAATCAATACGGACCAGTTCATGGATTAATTACTATGCATTCTATTTTCCTATAAATAGAAGCTCATTCCTTCATTATTTTCTTATGAATTCCTTTTGAAACTCTAGAGAGAGAAATTATAGAGAGAAGCTATAGAGAGAAAATCTATAGAGAAAAGAAGAAGAGTATACGGTACTTCACTACTTTGATATCCAGGTGTCTTTTTACGGTAGGGAATATTATTTGTTGTACCGTAAGGGGTGTTATTCTTTTCTTATTCATGAAGAGAAGCTGTTGTTATTCCATTGTTTATTATTACATTGGAATAACTTTGTATCTGTGATTTTACCTATACTTGGTGACATTCTTCTATTATTACATTTGGAACATCTTGTCTGCATGTGTTTTACAGGACTGGTTAAAATCTTTATTATTATTCATTGGAACATCACGTGCGTGTGTTTTACAGGACTGGTTAAAATCTTTATTATCTCGTTGGAACATCTGCATGCATGTGTTTTACACGGACCTAGTTAAATCTTTATCATTCTGTTGGAACATCCTATCTCATGTGTTTTACACCGGATCTGGTTCCATCTTTATTATTCTGTTGGAACATCCTGCTCGGTGTGAATTTCACGACTGGTTCCGTTATTATTATTCTGTTGGAATAACTCATCTCGAAATCTGACATGCATGGGGATTTCTGTTGTTATTCCATTCTTTATTATACTCAGTTGGTTAAAACTTTGACTTCTATACTCCATGAAATTAGTGGAATATCCTTGATATTTGCGTTTCATCCAGTATCTTTTCATGGAAATATTCTTCTGAGCATTCTTGAATTTTACTCTACAAAGAAGTATCATGTTGACAACTTGGACGTTATTGGTTCTTGGATAAATTAATTCTTGAACTTGTTTTATTGAATTATTATGTCATTGTTATCATCCTCATGTTATATTATGTTAAAAGTTATCTATGTCTTACGTGCATAGATGAACTTGGTATGATTATGACCAGGAATCATTCGGTATAATCATGACCTGCTATAAATAATGTGACAAAAGTCCTCAGTGGCCTGTAATGCAGTGATGGATAATTTTTGATATAACTATGACCAGGGGTGATTCGGTATAGTCATGACCATTGATAATTTGATGAAAATCCTTGACCGTGAATACGGGGATGATTAGATGTGGTGGTTTATTTATTAAAATGAGTCTCAAATGATAAAAATTGATGAAAACCTTTTAAAACCTAAAAGATAGTAGATTTTATTCTCTACTTGACTCTTTTAATGGATTGCATATTCATTGCAGATTAAACTGGTTGTCTATTGTATTTTATCAGTTTAACATTGTTGAAGACTATTGATAATTTATTCTGCATTATCTTAGTCATAATATTTCTTACTGGGCTTGTTGAGCTCATCCTTTCTTTCACTGTTCTCTTCAAGAAATGAGAACATAGCTGGGACGAGTCGGGGAACGGAGTAATGGTCCAGAGGATAGCATTAGTAGTCCTCACTATTCTGTTAAATAGTGTGACAATAAATGTAATGAGGACTCCTTGAGTATGGATAATATCTAGTAGAAAATATTTGTATTCAAACTCACAGTTTATGTCGTATTGTACACGACAGTTATATTAGTAAGTTTGTATTTGAATTTATGTACCATGTAAGTGGCGACCCAAGATGGGTGACGTATACCTAATTTTGGGGGCGTCACAGACACGATGTGTGATGAGTCCTAGAAGAGTTATAAAAAGAAGATAAGAATGTAAATCATCAAAGATGATGATCGTATGACTAAGACATCTCCGTATATCGTAAAGTTGTAAACTGGTAAAGAAAGTTAGTCGCGTAGACTTAGATTACAAGAACGCAAACCCTAAGAAGTAATGTTAAGTAAACCAATGTGTAAGTCAAGTATATGACTAATTGGTATATGTGTTATTTCCTTATGTGTTATATAGGGATTGCGATAAATAGTTCAGCGTAAACTTTAAGTTGTAGCTGTGCGTAAGGGTTTCCTCACTTAGTTCATATTTTACATGAATGTTAGTTTCTTAAACTTCTCAGATGTTGAACTTGAGAAGTCTTGTATATGTTCAAATGTGCGATATTTGTACAAGGTGGTAGAACGTATGAGGCCGTGTGCCATAATTTGAACACTTCAGTTTTTCTATGAGATGAATTGCTCTGTGATTGAACTATTCAATATGAGTATGTTTTGTTTATACATGAATCGTTATTATTAAATCTGTGCTAATGATTCTAGCCAGACATGATGTGTATGGAAAAGGTAGAAGAATAAAAGTATTTCAAAGTGAATGTGAATAAAGTTTTAAACGATAGGAATCAGGATTATTCATATTATTAGAGCTGCTTCATAACCTTTGTTCGGTTATGGAAGTCTTAAAAGAATGTTTAAATTCTTTAAGTTATTTGTTAAACTGTTATGACTTGCTAAGAAATTGAATGCTCACACTTGGTTTAAATAAAAATATTTTTAGCAAACGATGTTAGAAAGAACTTAAGGATCCCGTAAAGATCAAGCTGATCGGTATCCAGACGAAGTGCCATTCAGTATGTGAATGTGCGTGAAGATCAAGCCAAGACTTGTAATTTAGAATAGTTAATTGAACTATAAAATAGTTTAATGAACTGTTATGTATTCTTGGTGGCGGATAGAAGTCACTCTTATAAGATGTAAAGAATAGTGTAATTATCATTATTTCTAATGAACGAGTTTATAAGGTAATAGAACCTGGGATTTGAGAATTTATGTTGTTATATTTAATTATATAATGATGTTTGTTTGGAAGAAGATGGAATCGTAACGTACGGAATCCGGGTGTGAAGATAAACCAGATTTTAGGGTGTTACACATCTTGTGGTTCATCAAAGACTTCCACTACTAATCTTCTTCGTACCCTTGCAGGTGAAAAAACTTGATAGCCTGCTGATTCCTAATCTTCAGAGCTGGAGTATGTCTCCATTTCTTCATTTCTCGACTTTGAGCTAGACTCATACAAGTTCATTTCAACTGATTCATCAGTAGATTCTTGCAACTGATTTTCGTCATTTGTTCCTTCTGTAGTATCTTTCTCTAAACTATTTGATTCACCAGTCAGTCCTTGCTTTCAGACTTCAAAGTCTTTTTAGTTTCACCTTCATCTTCTTCTTCTATCTTGGGTTCATTGGCAATTGCAGTCTTTTCACTTTCACTGCTGGAACTGTCAGAAATCATCCTCTTTTTTCCTTTGATGTCTTCTCTCATAGACTCAAGTTAATCATCCTCATCATTATTACTAAGATCAATTATTTTTTATGAAGAGCCTCCTTCATTCTTCTAGTTTGTTTTTTGAAGTATGTGGTTACTCATTCTTCTCCTTGGGGGTGCAATAGTAGGTGCTTTTTCCCTTTTCTAATTCAAATTCCTTTCTACCAATAGTGGGACTCCTTGGTGGACCTCTGGTGACTTCTTCACAACCTTAGCTTTCTTCTTAGTTAGCTTTGCAGGAGTGGCCATTGGAGATGCAGAATCATCAGATTGAGATGATACACATTTTATTAGGCTTGCATTCCTCTTCTTTGAAGTACCCTTGCTACTGCTGCCAGATGTCTTTAATTTCTTATTCTTCATGGTGTTTTTCTTCTAGTTGTCATACAACTTTGGAGACATCACTTTGTGAATATTAAGGGATTCTCCCTTATCATCCCTTATCTTGCTCTTCAGTTTCTGCTTCAGGATAATGCTCAAGAGTCTTCCATTAAAAACATTTATGAGGGGTTTACCTGTAGACTTCTTCCTCTCAGCCTTTTCTAGTCATTTGGATAACAAATCAAACAGTAGGGTCCCGAAATTCATCTCTTGCTTCATGACAATTGCATTCATGACTCTCAGTTGTAGATCGCTAACAGTATCATGTGTAGTGTCTTTGCATAAGATACATTTTCCTTTAATCTCAGTAAGGAATTCAAATTCCTCTAGAAACTCATTATTCT
Source organism: Panax quinquefolius (assembly GCA_020205615.1). Classification (NCBI taxonomy): domain Eukaryota; kingdom Viridiplantae; phylum Streptophyta; class Magnoliopsida; order Apiales; family Araliaceae; genus Panax; species Panax quinquefolius. The sequence goes on along the minus strand of CM035174.1, from coordinate 22,866,078 downwards.
TCATCTCTTTCAGATTTGAATTTCTCTTGTAGTGCATTAACTTCTTGCCTTCTTCAATGTTGACTTCCTCGAGATTTATCAGACCTTGGTCAGGAAACTCTAGACATTTATTGATGTCTAATGCTCTAATCTTTAAACTTACTCCTTTGACTTTTGTAGATAGAAGCCCAAAATCTATCGTTGTATTTGAATAAAATTCCTTCACCAAATCAGCATAAATTGGGGTGTTAGCTTCTAAGCATTCAGAAAACCCAACATTCTTTACGGGCTCAAGAATATCTCTGAACTTATTTTCTGATTTTTTGAACTTCTTAGAGCCGAGTTGAATTCCAGTGATAACACGCTAATTTTCCATTTGGAGGGTTCGAAGTGTATGGGTATCCGATTTTAGGGACTTGCAGGTGATACTTGAAGGCGATTTGGGTATGGCTCGAGGTTTGATGGATTTTGGCTTTGAAAAGTATTTAGAGTTTAGGGTTCAAAGAGGGAAGTTGATAGATTTTGATAACTATTTGGAAGTTTTTGAATTTACCTTTATGACAGTTCCCTCTAACTCTGTAACTCCCTATAAATTGATCAGCTTTTTAGTTTTAACATTCTTTTTAAGAATATGAATATTATTTCCTTTAGTTGATCGTTGACCTTTTTCATTTTGTAGAGTAGCTTGAGGATATAGCTTTGTACTCCACGATTTCTCTATAAACTCCACAATCGTCTTCTGTGACCATGCTTCTGTAAATGATTCGTCATTAATCTCCAACTAGGAGTTGCATGGTTCATCAACAGCTTGAACTCTTCTGAGAGATTTCAAAATACTCCGCATAGGTTCTTGCGATGCATTCTATTTTAACTCTTCTTCAAGGTTAAGGAAGCTCAGAAAGGGCTAGCCTCTTAGTATAACACTTAAGGCTAGGTTTGTCTCAGAAAGGACTGTATAGACTTAGTGGTAAGAATGTCATCACGGCAGGCCTTTTTGCTAGAGTTCATTTACTAACTTTAGATATACTTTGATGTTAGTATTTGTAAGTGAGATAGAATGAAGTGCTTTTAGATCTTTAATTTGTATGGTTAGTAGAGTGTGTTCGGAAAGTGTTTGTATAGGTTGCAATCGTATGATCATCATACTCTTATATTTTGCGATCAGGATGTCAATCGTAGGAACTCTACGATTGAGACAGTGAGGCTAACTTGATTATTAGTTGTAAAGTTTAGAGACTTTATAACCGGGAATGAAAATTTATTTGGTTTATTAGCCACAGAGTTTTGGGACTCTGTCACCGGGAAAGGGCTATTTGGATAAAACAGAGTATCAACCCAAGGATCATTGAAGCTTCTCACAATAGCAGAAGAATTGTAGGTGGATAATTCATCATGTAGTATTGTTAGAGGAAGTGCCTTTTGTTTTAAGAACTTAAGATGAATAGTTGATGGTCAGCTCTTGAGTGTACTAGAGAATTCTTAGTCCAGTATTTTTGAATGTTTGTTGGTGGTTCAAAAGAACTTAGTAGTAGAGGACTGGTGCTCTGTGGAATGGTCATCAGAGATGTAAGGAAAGTTGAACTATCTTATGAGCTTATCTATGAATATAGCAATGAATTCCACTTCTTCTTCTCCTTTAGTTTCTTTATCATGCAACTTAATTATCTTCATATCCTCAATTATTCTTACCTTAGCATCATGTTAGTTCCTAGTAGGCACACAATAGATCTACAAGGGGGGGTTGAATAGATCCTTTTTATATTCAAATACTTTTCTTGTTTATTTTTATTGCTAATGACTTAGCATATGACAAACATAAGAATCTTTTCAAGCACAGCGGAATAAGTAAAAGGTCCCCTTCATTGATATATTCATGAACATACATACATTATTCGTGGTGTTAGTTTAGTGGTAAGCAGTTAATACATATATAGCATTTATGGCAGTTAGGTATATAATGTAAATGATAGAAAGTAAATGACTAAATGTAAAAGACACAAGGGATTTTAAGTGGTTCAAAGACTCAAACTCCTAATCCACTCTTATGTTTTAATGAGCAAGAGTTCCACTAAGGAAGGGCAACACCCTGAATCACTAAGATTCCTTTAAGGCCAGCAGCCTTGAAATTTAGTTCACTTTAAACTATTCAAGCCCAGCAGGCTTGGAACTCCTCTAGTTTACTAAGAACTCTTCAAGCCCAATAGGCTTGGAACTTCATTTAGTCCCTCAGGACAAGGACCCCTCAGGCCTTGACTACTTGTTGTTGTTGTAGTTGTTGTTAGTGCTGAGCTACTAAGATGTCTTGAAGCTTGAACATCTTTTGTACTTAGCAGCTTCGCATGGTCCTCTTTGCATTCTGCATAGAGTCTGGACCACCTCTTCTACGGTGCAGCTGATCTTTATATTGTTCATCCCATCTTCTTCTGATGTCAGCTGTGCACTATCACAACTTAGGTTTTCTAAGTCTTTGAGCTTTTGGTAGACTTCGTCTGGAACTTAGCATTCCCTAAACCCTTCTTGAATGGTATTCAGACATAGTTCTGCATCTGTTCTTTTTCAGCTTTTAGTTCATGGTGATTCGTAGAGTGGCTTTCTGGATCTTTGTTGTGCTCGATCACTTTTTTGAATGCTATCTTCTTGGCCTTCTCGGCTCTCAGCTTAGCGGCCGTCTTCAGTGGCATTCTAATCGTTGTTGAGTGAAGCTTTAGTCTGTTTAAGTCCTTCTTCAAATATGCTTCACTTCCACCTTTGTAATCTCACTGTCACTGCGACTTGTTGTGTTCAGTTCTAGTGGAACTTGTAGAGTCAACAATATAGCATTCTAACAACTCAACGATTATGCAACTCAGCAACTTCTTGATCTTTGAAGCTCTGGCTAATATATACTCCTCCATAATCTTCCCGTTGGAATATATTCGTTGGGAGCTATTTGAATTGCTTCGCAGATCTCGTGTTATTTGGTGCAGACTGTTTGATGTGACATGACATCTCCTTTATGATTTACTGACACAGTAGTCTGCTACCTTACCTACCGCCTTAGAGTCATCACCTTTCCATGTTAGGCAGGTAGTGACGCCCCCAAAATAGGTATACATCACGCATTCTGAGTCGCCGGATACATGGTACAAAATTCAAATACAACTTCATTTATATAACTGTTGAGCTGTCGTATAGAATACGACCACAGTTAACTATGAGTTTTAATACAAATGTATGTAACTCTCATGGTGCCTCGACCACAACCTTACAATGATACTTTACATAAAAGTATAGTCAAAAACTATTTTAGAAATTAAAATCTTTGGGAAGTGCTCGAGGAAACCTTCGTACATGGGAGGCCATGCGTCTAAGTTATAATAGATATCATATGGCCACAGAATTATCCTTGGTTGACCCAATAGATCCCAAAGAAAAATGAGAAGATTATTGTCATCTTCTGTCCAATGGTGATTCTTCTCTTGACATATAACTATCTCCACTGTCTCCAAGTGAATATTATATTTCAAATAAACTCCAAGAAAATATAAGTAGTGCCCGAAGATATACTCCGTAAGTGGATGCGCACAACCCTGTCTTATGATAACACGAGATTGTATGTCATTAGACATCTTGTATGACAGTGGCAAAACAACCTTCTAAAATTGGGTTCGCCTCACCCTATTTGATTCACCAAATATAACTAATAAATGATGTATAGAATACAACACACTTTTCTATACTGTTTAGGGAGAACCTCCACAGCTAGAGATCACCGTTTTATTCCCCTATTATCCCCGCTCGACCCGGCAACACTCTTATTACCTGAAAGGAATTGTGAAGCAGAAAGGGTGAGCACAACTAGCCCAGTAAGGAATATCATGACTAAAGATAATTAAATTTTCAATAGCTTTCATCAATAATAAATCAGAGATTTAGAACATATGGTAGATGATAAAACTTTTCAACCATAGTTGCAGCGGAACGAGCAATCCATTAGAAGAGTCAAGTAAACCATAAGGTCTATTATCTTCTCTATGTTAAAAGTCTTCCAATAATGTTTTATCCATGTAAAATAAATCAACAGTTCCTGTCCACAATAATATGAATAACTCATAATCATAATTGTGGTTCTAAATTCCTCTTCGCAACCAAGACGAAGATAATTTTCATCATCTATCTTCACCTGAAACATTAAAAATCATGGTTATACAAAATCAGAATTTTTGCTCATAATCATACTAATAAATTCATCGTTACACTACGGCCAAAGATATTCATTAACAAATCATCTTTGCACTACATGCCAAAGACATACAACTGTATTTTAGAAATTAAAATATGGTCAAGTAGAGCATGATATCTATTATCTTCTACAAATTTAAAGTGTATAACCAATATTTTATCGCTAAGACTTAACTTAATAAATAATCCACATCATCGAATTATCCATGTACTACGGCCAAGGATATTCGTTAGTATCACATCCATGAATTATCCATGCACTACGGCCAAAGATATTCATTATTATCACATCCATGAATTAATATTTCATCGCTGAGACTCAGCTCAATAATTAATCCACATCATCGAATCATCTCTGCACTACAGGCCAAGGATATTCATTAGTATCACGACCACGAATTATCCATGCACTACGAGCCAAAGATAATCGTGTTTTCATCAACGGTCATGATCATGCCATAAAACAATTCATCTTTGCACCATTGGCCGTAGAGAATTCATAGCCATAATCATAGCAAAAACTGTCCATCAATGCACTACGAGCCAATGATGACTTTTTCATTAGTATCACAACCACAAATTATCCATGCACTACGGGGCAAAGATAATCGTGTTTTTATCAACGGTCCTGATCATGCTATAAAAGAATTCATCTTTGCACCCTTGGCCGAAGAGAATCCATAGCCATAATCATACCAAAAATTGTCCATCAATGCACTACGGGCCAATGAGGACTTTTTCCACATCATTTGCAACATTACGGTCATGATTATACCGAATAATCACTAGTCATAATCATACCAAGTCCATCTATGCACTACAGGCCACAGATGACTTTCAACATAATATAAACATGAGGATGATGACAATATTATAAGCATTAATCAAACTAAATAAAGGATAAATATTAAAAACTTTAAATTTATCCAGACATTATCAATCACTTAATAAAATCATAATCTAATCACATTAATACTATAATAATATTTTAATCACTTCTTAAACTTATAAATAATTACATTTAATTGTTTATAATTTTCCAAATAATGCATTTAATCATTCAAAATGTCATACTCATAAGATTTCATCACTAATAATGAAATTACTCATCAAAATCTGCATATACCTTATATAGGATTTCCAAGCCATAAAATCATATTTACCAATTCTTGACTCCACATAACATATTTAATTCATATATTCAGTAGCTAAACTATTTTCATGAAAAATACCAAATCGGTCCCAAAATTATTCTTTTCTAGGATTTAGCATAATATAGTCCCATATTGAACTTATATTTTTCTTGACATTTTTAAAATTCATTTACTATTTTTCAAAAATTAATTTCTAATTAATTCCTTAAGAAATTAGCTACATCACGATTAACTCCAGAAATTCCCAAATCTTGGTAGGATCTTACACATGTTAACGTGAGCTTCGGTTTAAATTTCATGGTCACCGAGGTTATAGAACTCTAGGTTATAGCATTTTTCGTCGGAAAAACCTAAATATTGAAATGGTCATAACTTGTGCATTTTAAGTCGAAATGAGCTTGTTTTTGGATAGGAGGTACTTTATACCATATAATTTCATGTCCCAAAAGGCCAGAATTTTTCTCACAAATTAAGTTGCCGAAACAGCCCTTTTAAAATCGTGGCAGCAGCATTTTTCATATTTTGCAGTTTCTCGTACTTTGCTAAAATCAGTCCACACGAAAATCTACAACACCTTTTCCAGTGATTCCACTTGGATAAGTTACAAAACTAATAGACCTAACTCTAGAAATTGACCACACTCAAAAATTCGAAATATATTAGGAGATATGGTCAATTGAATTTTATGTTCCATTTTCACCAAAATTTAAATTTTAAACCCTTTATGATTTCTAAGAAACTTTCATATTTTTACATAATAACCAACATAACTCATCATAACACTTACTAATACCACATATACCCATGATTTTTCATTAGTCCAATTCTTTTATTATGACTTTCATCATAATCCACGTAAACAGATCATTTTCACAATATAACAAGGAATAAAATACAAAGGATCGTTCACCATGCATATGGTAATCCACATAGACAGGTAATTCCAACAGAATAATAAAGAATAGAATAACAGAAGGATTCACCATGCATGTGGTAGAGATCGCACAGACAGGTTATTCCCAACAGAATAATAAATACGGAACCAGGTCCGGCGTAAAACGCACAGACAAGATATTCCAGTAGAATAGTAAAGACGGAACCAGGTCCGGCATAAAATGCACAGACAAGATATTCCAGCAGAATAGTAAAGACGAAACCAAGTCCAGCATAAAACACACAGACATGATATTCTAACAGAATAATAAAGAATGGAATAACAGAAGAATTTCACCAACTATAGGGTAGCTCGCGTATATAGGTTATCCCAACAGAATAATAAAAAATGGAATAATAGAAGTTCTCTTCATGAATACAAAAGAAATAATACCCCTTACGAGTACAAAAAATAATATCCCCTACCTTAAAAAGAAAAGTATTCCGACTGGTACGGCGGGAATATACTTGAAGAAAACTTGCACTACGCTGAAAGCTTTCTTAAACTCTAAAGAAATACGCTCAGGATTATAGAAGAAGAACTCTCTCTATAGTTTCTCTCTCTAGAGTTTCAGTGAATTCGTAAGAAATAATGAAGGAATGAGCTTCTATTTATAGAAAAATGGACTGCATAATAACTAACTCATGAACGATCAAGATTGATTTATTTTAATCTGACGGTCCATATTTAAAGCAAAATCTTTTAAATAAAATATAATATATTCTATTTATAATCTAATAAAATGAATAACTTTATAAAAGATTTTACTATGCAAACACTATGCAGGCACTATGCATAATAAAATATAATATATTCTAATTATTGTCTAATAAAATAGATAACTTTATAAAAGTATTACATTTTATATAAAAGATTTTACTATTAGCCTAATAAAGCGAATAACTTTATAAAAGTATTACATTTTATATAAAAACTTTTCTGTTTTATTACATTAATAATACTAATAAAACAAAACTGAGTGACTTATCACGTAAACATTAATAATCAATACCGTGTGCTACTATGCAACCACGTGTATTACTGTATTTTTACTACCGAGTAGTTCAACAGTTTTAACGGTAAAACTTCCGCCGTTATTTTTAATAAAATATTTTTCTCATTTTTCAATCAAAATAATAATTACATTATGGGGTCCACCAATGATTGTCCGTAAATGCGGACATTCTCAAAAACAAAATAATATTTTATATCAACTTGCTTACTTTGCAAAAATTTTCACATATTACCCTTAACTTTAAACTTTTATCAATTTAACTATTTACCAAAATAGAAAAAAAAAATTAATACTTTTATTTCATAAAATTCGGGTTCTCACAATATCCCCTCCTTATGAAATTTCGCCCTCGAAATTTACGTACGTACTTGATATTCAAAGAGATGAGAATACCTTGCTTTCTTTTCAGATTGTACCTTCCCGATTATATCCTCTGTATCATGATTTTTCCATTGCTCATCTCATGTATTTCAGATATCATTCTAGAATATATCATAAAAACAAAGGTTAATTGACATATCACAATTTGTCAACTTATCAAGTAAACAATTTAGCTTAGGTAAGTCATACACTAGCGAAGTATATAACTCGTCTCTCACCTCCTAGTTCTAGACTCTTATCTCCGCCATCGACCATATCCCTAAGCTTTGATACCAAATGTGACGCCCCCAAAATAGGTATACATAACCCATTCTGAGTCGCCAGATACATGGTACAAAATTCAAATACAACTTCATTTATATAACTGTTGAGCTGTCATATAGAATACGATCACAGTTAACTGTGAGTTTTAATACAAATGTATGTAACTCTCATGGTGCCTCGACCACAACCTTACAATGGTACTTTACATAAAAGTATAGTCAAAAACTGTTTTAGAAATTAAAATCTTTGGGAAGTGCTAATGGAAACCTTCGTACATGGGAGGCCATGCGTCTAGGTTATAATAGATATCATATGGCCACAGAATTATCCTTGGTTGACCCAATAGACCCCAAAGAAAAATGAGAAGATTACTATCATCTTCTTTCCAATGGTAAGTCTTTTCTTGACATATAACTATCTCTACTGTCTCCAAGTGAATATAATATTTCAAATAAACTCCAAGATCATATAAGTAGTGCCCGCAGATATACTCAGCAAGTGGATGCGCCCAACCCTATCTTATGATAACACGAGATTGTATGCCATTAGACATCTTATATGATAGTGGCAAAACACCCTTCCAAAGTTGGGTTCGCCTCACCCTATTTGATTCACCAAATATAACTAATAAATGATGTATAGAATACAACACACTTTTTTATACTATTTAGGGAGAACCTCCACAGCTAGAGATCACCGTTCTATTCCCCAATTATCCCCGCTCGACCCGGCAACACTTTTACGGCAACACTCTTATTACCTGAAAGGAATTGTGAAGCAGAAAGGGTGAGCACAACTAACCCAGTAAAGAATATCATGACTAAAGATAATTAAATTATCAATAGCTTTCATCAATAATAAATCAGAGATTTAGAACATATGGTAGATGATAAAACTTTTCAACCATAGTTGCAGCGGAAAGAGCAATCCATTAGAAGAGCCAAATAAACCATAAGGTCTATTATCTTCTCTATGTTAAAAGTCCACCAATAATGTTTTATCCATTTAAAATAAATCAACAGTTCCTGTCCACAATCATATGAATAACTTATAATCATAATTGTGGTTCTAAATTCCTCTTCGCAATCAGGACGAAGATAATTTTCATCACCTATCTTCACCTGAAACATCAAAAATCATGGTTATACCAAATCAGAATTCTTGCTCATAATCATACTAATAAATTCATCGCTACACTACGGCCAAAGATATTCATTAACAAATCATCTTTGCACTACATACCAAAGACATACAACTGTATTTTTGAAGAGTTACGTAGAGCATGATATCTACTATCTTCTACAAATTCAAAGTGTATAACTAATATTTTATCGCTGAGACTCAACTTAATAAATAATCCACATCATCGAATTATCCATGCACTACGGCCAAGGATATTCGTTAGTATCACATCCATGAATTATCCATGCACTACGACTAAAGATATTCATTATTATCACATCCATGAATTAATATTTCATCGCTGAGACTCAGCTCAATAATTAATCCACATCATCGAATCATCCCTGCACTACAGGCCAATGATATTCATTAGTATCACGACCACAAATTATCCATGCACTACGGGCCAAAGATAATCGTGTTTTCATCAACGGTCCTGATCATGCCATAAAATAATTCATCTTTGCACCCTTGGCCGAAGAGAATTCATAGCCATTGTAGACACTCGAAATTTTCTTCTACTGTTACTAACATTGCAGGAGGACAGATTCGTCTTTTAAGAGGGAACCCTAAAAGACAATCCAAATCCATACCGGATAATACCAAAAGTTTATCATCAAACCCTGGATCGCAATCTGGGAGTAACCAAATCTAACCTCGGAGATAACCCTGAGGCCTGCAGATACAAAACTGGACCACACACCGGAGAAGACCGATTAATCTCGGAGATGACCCCGAGGTATCTAGTCTAAGTCCCAACCATTGGAATAGGTCAAGCCAACCCCAGAGATGACCCTGAGGATAGTTAAAGTCAACAGCAAGCCAACCTCAGAGATAACCCAGAGAAACGACTGCTACAACTACGCGAAAACTGGAGATAACCCCGGGAGGGGCAAAATGGTCATTTTGCCAACTCAACTTCACTTCAAATCAAATACACTCAAAATACTTCAAAGGAAGTCCCACAAGAGCGATATCTTAACTTCGGAGGGCAAACTACACAAAACGGCTCACCGGATTGCCTGACGAAAACCCGGGAATGCCATTTTGGTCATGGACCCATCTTCTTGGAATCAAAAATGGTCAAATCATATATTATTCTGTAACTCTCGGAAAGAGCTTTCTGGAATGGTATGGCACGCTTCCATCGGACTCCCGGATTGAAAGTTATGAGCGACCGAGCGAACAGCACGTACGTACTTCGACACGGCGGGACCCACACTGCCCAGGGCACCCCAGGTAGCCGTAGGTACACCTGCTACTAGGTGCCGCAGGTAGACCTGTGGCTCCCCCCTCTATAAATATGGGGCTTGGGGTGCTAATTTTCTATGAGAAAAAGACGAGGAAACCCTGCACAATTTGCTCTGCACTTGCCATACAGTGTATTTTCCCACTTTCAAACACCTGTGAGCTCATATATAGCCTCTTTTGTACCCACAAAAGCTCAGTGTTTACCCACTCTAAAGATATAGAAGCCTTTTTATAAGTCAGCTGTAAGCCTTCTCACATACTTTAGAATCTTTCTCTTCATCTTTGCACACACCCTTCTACACGTTGAGAGTCGTGTTGGTTGCTTTTGCCTGAACTTCGGTCAGTGGTTTCATTCAAGTCTGTATATATTTATCATATATATATATATATTTATATATTGACTAACATTATCGAGTTATGCCTCGATTGAGCCTGAACTACTGATTAAAGGCGTTCTTGCTTTATATATATATATATATATATATAAATATACTTATATATATTAAGCGTTCGCCGGGACTTTGTTTCGATGAGCCTGAACTTGATGCGAAGTGCGTTTATCCGCTTTTATATATATATATATACTTATATATCATCAAGCGTGTGTCGGACTTTGTTCGATGAGCCTGAACTTGATGCAGTGCGTTTATTATTCGCTTTATAAATATATATATATGCTTATATATATAAACAGTGGTCGAACTATGTTCGATGAGCCTGGATTTTCCATCCGGTGCGTTTATTGCTTTTATATATATATATATACATATGTATATATTTATTTTGTCTCGCCTGGAGATCCTTCGTGGCGCTTGATCGCTTCTGACTTTCTTTACATTTAAATCGCCTGGAGTTTACTTCGTGGCGATTGATTTATATTCTGACTTTTAATAGCTTTATTTACATTTCTGATCCCCCATGGAGGTGCTTCGTGGTTGGTGATCATGTCTGTATATATATACCTGTTTATTTCTTTTATATAAATTGCAATATTCTGTGCGCCTAGGAATCATTTGATCACAGATTCATCACATTGGATCTAGATTCGGTTCCCGTGATGGACATTTTCAGCTGTAAGCAGCTTGTAAATTATTCTGCGAGTTTGTATTCCCTCAGATGGTTTCCATACCCACGAGGAAGTCAACATTATTTTTGTATATATTATTTTTCATACGGATGCCTCGCATCCGTCAAATAAAATCAATTCAGCCGCTCACTTAATAAAAATGGAAGTGTAAAAGGTCTCAATTCCTATTGAGCATCAGGGTTTGAAAAAACCTCTTTTATAAAACATCAATGCCATATCTTGCTAAAAACTGAATGTATGTTGTGTGGTCCCTCCACCAGGAGGCTATCCCGTCGGTGTTTAATTACTGGACTCGTGAGAAGCCTGATTCTCCGAGGCTCAGGAAAGGCACCACCCAAATTCGCTCCAGTTGAAAGACCGGATTAACTTCCCGTCAAGTAGATTGCGATGATTTGGGAACCTTCATGCCAAAAAGCCGCTAGAGTAACCTAAGATAGGTCAGCCTTTGATAAACCCAAAATGGAGGAAAGTTTCTTCATGCTCTCATTTCAAATTACTTGTACTTACATTCCGTATGTATCTCCATGTAATGAGAAATATGAAGAAATGTGTACACATACATATTTAACATGCTACAAACAGCTGACATCAGTTTTGCAGGATAAAATTCCTAAAATGAACACGTCACATAGCATGTTATTATATACATTCCCTAAAGACTAAACTATTTAAGTCTTTCACAGGGAAGCAATCGGTCCTGTTACCCGTTTAAAGTCCAAGAAGGAACTGATTCCAATGTTAGGCATGGTTACACCGGGCCAGCCTAATCCTACTCCTGTTTCCCGAGAGGAGTTTGAAGGATTAAGGAATCAGAGTAAAAATCCTAGTTTGTTCTTTGTCTTTCTAAAAGAACAAAGTAAAAATACGCAGGGCCAGACAATGCCTACTCAACTAGAGTCCTTCACACTGGGAAGCGGTCCAGGCATTGGTAAAAAGATGGAATCCCCAGATACCTAAACCTCATTCCAATAAAGAAATCACAAATCTCGTGGATGATTGAGAAAGCGGGGATATAAGAAAGAAAGTCCAACAAATGGAGGATACCATCAAATTCAATTAAAGGGATTGGAAATTATGGGAGTGTCACCTATTGAGATCTCTCAGTATATTCCCGAGGGCTCAATATCCTACCAAATTCAAAAGCGAGTTTGAAAAGTACAATGGGCAAAGCGATCCCTATACGCACCTAAAAGTGTACATTGGTGAGCTGGGGTCTTATCACGAGAAAATGAAAGCCTCGAGAATGCAACTTTTTCAAAAGAGTCTCTTTGGAGAAGCTAAAGCACCTGGTATGCTCGACTTGACAATGCCAAAATCCTGGCCCGGGAAGAATTGCCCACGCCTTTCTAAATCAAGACAGATTTCGATCCACAAATGGCACCAGATCGATATGAAGTGACTAAAGTGAAAAAGCAAAATCTTGAATCTTTCCGAGAATATGCCCAAAGGTGGAGACATCTAGCAGCGCAAGTCATTCCATCAATGACAGAAACTGAGATGGTAATGACATTTATTGATATCCAAGAGGCTCCTTACTATGAGAGGATCCTAGCAGGCATAGGAAAGCCATTTGCAGAAATGATCAAACACGACGATATGGCAGAGATAGGCCTGAAGGCAGGCAAGATTAAAGACTTCACTACCTTGGAAGCAGTCGCCAAGCATATACAAACTGGCAAATATGCGAGTGATCCCAAGGGGGCATCCGATAAAGGCAATGAGGATGTATCCCTTGTTGTACAGGGGCAAGCTAGGAGGCCAAACTACAGTCCCCCCATTTGGAAAATACAAGACAATCTGCCATCTCAACAACAGACTGCATTCAACCAATACCCAGACAGGAAAAGAAAATTTGAAAGAACGGAAAATCGGGTATTCACTCCATCAGGCGATTCCCTTGAACATGTATTGGCAATATTAATGGATCACAAGAAAATTACCGAACTAGCTCCACCTCTAGAACCAGGGAGCAAAAGATACAATCCAATGGGAGATGTGCTTACCACTCGGGGTCTCGGGACACGATACACGTGGATTGTTGGTCCTTAAAACATAAGATTCAAAATCTGATCGAAAGTGGAAGTATTGTGGTCGAACAACCTGACCAACAAAATGTCAACACCAACCTTCCGTTACGACATGATACGGAAGAAGTAAACATGATCGGGTCAGGAAGTGCTGAAATGTATCCAATTCGTAAGTACATACGAAGGATGGAGGAATACCCCCAAAAGCACATAACAAATGTCCTAGAGTGGGAAAACTCAGAGGAGGGTGTGCTAGTAATGTAAAAATTGGATGTGATCCAGAATCAAGTGAACCTGCTGGCTAAGCTGATAGTGCGCCAACATCAGGAAACAAGGCAATTTTTCACTCAACTATCAGAAAGCCAAGAGAAAAAGGACTCCATGATGCGCCAGCTATATGAAGAAGATCAAAGCAGGCTAAAAATACAAGAAAAGGGGGATGATAAAATTGCAAGAAGATCTGGCCAGCGGAAGAACCGATCGAGGGAATGCGAATTCTCAAAGATGAAAGATCAAACAACCTCCAAAGGAGTCCAAAAATTCACCCCTCTGAGCAAATCTAATGAAGAAATGCTACACTTTCTGATAAGCGAAGGAAGGATTACTGAGTTGCTGCCTCCTATAAAACCCAAGATAAAGAGTTATGACTCCACCAAGATATGTCTCTACCATTTTAACTCACTTGGGCATACGACTGAAGAATGCTGGTCTTTGGGCCATAAAATCCAGGATCTCATTGAAAATGGAGAGCTGGATATAGAATTTCCCATGACCAAAAAGGGCGAAAAGGAAAGAAAAAGCTTAAGATGTCCATTCGAGACAGGCAATTCAAATGAGGTGAAGGCTATGAGCGACAATTCTACCAGAGCACAAGGTGGACTGATCCAGATGCAAGAAGTGACAGAAGAGACAAAGGCATCCCCAAAGGAGATTCCCTCGCCAACATCAAACGTCCCATGGTTCCAAGATATCAACCACGTTCCTGATCTTATCACTTTGGATGATGCGGAGGAAATACTAATCCTTTCCGAGGAAGAAAAAACCAAAAAGGAAAGTTCTTTGCAAGAAATGCGACAACAGTTCAAGGGAGATTTCATGGTTGAATCCTTTGAAACCCATGAAGAAGGCGAAGGAATAGATGAAGAAAAAGATGGTGAGATTGTCGGGGAATCCAACCCATTAGACATTCCAGAGTTCATCCCTTTTTACGATATGTCCAGTTCAAGCATCCCTGAGGAATGTACTGAATCAGGAAGCGATCAAGTTACCGCCATAGGTGAAGATATTCAGAACCAAGAAGTAACCTCTATCGCGAGCCCTGAAGGCAACATAACTACTGACAACTAGACTATCATGCCTCAGCTAGCCAAGAATATATAGGTCCAGAGGATACAGTTGTGAGTTCCAGAAAATGTTGGAACGATATCACTTTCTTCGTAGTATGCCTTTTATTTTCCATGCATGTAAATAAAAATAAAAAATATCTCTACACTCTTTTCACCACTTACCCCTTTGAACCTTCTCAAACTAAAGCCTGAACTACGAAAGACCTGATCTCCTCTTCAATAGGAGTACGTAGGCAGCCATCAATGGTGTGGTTAAACCAAACAAAAACCCAAACAAACCCTTCTCAAATAGATACACCCCAGACGATGATTACCCACACGTAATAGTCATCATTCGGGAGAAGGAGGTTGAACATAGCCCCTCCATCACTGCAGTCCACCAAGACTTTGCCCTCGACAATTGAAGCAACACTCCTTACATTTGCCGATGAGGGTAAAAAGGGAAGAAACTCTCTCTGCCTTGTAGATAGCAATAACTGCTTACTTTTTCTATACAGTATTAGCAGTTACTTTTGTCATGACATGCTAACACTTTGTGTGATTAAACAGCTTCATATATACTAAGTGAAAGCATATTTTATTTCAAGACTCTGAATTTAGATGTGCCTGTACTTGTTGATGAGGTGCCTATTCTCCACAAGGACTTTAACTTTGATGTAAAGTTGGACTCAAACTTGATGGAAATACAAGAGGACATTGAGGTGCCTCTGGATATCAAAGAATGGGTCGAAGACAAACCGAAGACAGATCTTGATCAAACCCCCTCTTTTAACCTCGAAACCTTAGAAAACCCCAAACAAATCCAAATTGGTACAGAACTCACTCAAAACCAAAGGAATGACATGGTTACTCTATTAACCCTATTCCAGGATGTGTTGGCATGGTCTCACGAAGACATGGTTGGTTTATACAGGGACATTATCATTCATCGCCTTCCCATCAAAGGGGGATTCAAGCCACTCAGGCAGAAGCTCAGGCGATTAAAACCTGAGTGGAAGTTAGAAGTTAAAGAAGAAATTGTGAAACAATTTCAAGCCGGCATCATCATCGTGTCAACATAACCTGAATGGCTATCCAACATAGTCCCCATGCAAAAACCGGAAGGGAAGGCGAGTTTGTGTGGATTCTGAGAGATTTGAATAAAGCTTGCCTCAAGGATAGCCTTCACGTCTTGGTTCATCCACATACTCATTGACAATACTGTTCGATCGACATGTACTCCTTTCTTTGATTGCTCATGAAGTACCATCAAATCATGGTTCTTTGAAGATGATCATGAGAAAACTTCATTCATCACGCCTGGGAGCCCTTTGCTACAAACGATTGTTATTCGGCCTCATCAATGTCGGAGCTACCTATCAGTGAGCCATATGGCTCTTTTCCATGATCTAATAGAAAATAAAAAGAAAAAAGAAAAAAAAAAGAAAATAAAGAAAATAAAAAGAGAAAAAAAGAAAAAAGAAAAAAGAAAAATCTCTTCAATGAGTTCTCTATTGCTACCTTACCATCAAGAAGTTCTACTGAGATGGCCCGGAGTTTGAAGAAAAATCCTTCCTCCATATTCCTCGGAATAGGAATGATTTTGCAGATACGCTAGAAACCTTGGCCTCCTTGATCAACATACATGGCATGGAAGACATGTCAACCCTCACATTTGCGCAATAAAAAGTTCCAGCCTATGGGAATTCCATTGAAAAGTATTGGATGACCTACCTCCTACCCAACATCATTTGTATCAACACATCAAGAAGTACTTACAAGATGGATCTACACCCGCTGAGGCGAGCCCGACTGAGTAAAGGCGGATCCATCAACTTGCTATAAAATTCTACCTGAACGGAGATGCACTATATGAAAAGAGATGCAGAATGAGGTCTCCTCAGATGTCTGGACGAGGACCAAGCTCATAAAGTCATGGATGAGAGCCATGGTTTAGTATGTGGCCTAGACATGAGCGACCCTCTACTTGTAAAGAAGATCCTACAACAGAGAAGTCCAACTACGGTAGCTCAAACAACACGACTTGGTTTTGAAGAAGATCATTGACAACCAAGCTCAGTCTAAAGGAAAATTTGCTCCAAATTGGGAAGGCCCGTTTATTGTCAAGGAGGTATTGACAGGAGGCGCTTTCAGATTACAGGAAATGGACGGTGATGAATTTCCACAGCTTATCATGTCGGACACCGTGAAAAGGTACTATGTCTAAGGTTACCATCAAGCAAACATCCTGGTTTTGGATCATCAGATCACCAGTCGTTCCGATTCTTTAACCCTTTACCACATTCAACTCCTTTCCACGCTTTGTCCCTCAGGGAAACATCCTTTCAAGCCATCAGCCTAGCTTCAGTACGATCATACAACTTAGGTCATCTCACCGCAAATTGAACCTCTTACATTTGCAGTTTGGCTGCCCATACATGGGATCAAACTTTCCACACTTTCAGTTTATCCTCAACCTAGGATCAAATTTTGTCTTCCCGTAGTCTGACCTGCTTATGGGATCACATTTTTCAACTCGCTCTGCAGGGCGAACTACGTCGACCTGATCTCCCCAATACACGGGAGTACGTAGGCAACCATGTTATATGGTCCGGTCTCACCACAGAAAAACAAAAACAAATATACTCCTATCCATAACCACATACAGAAACAAGTCCCAAGACACCAAAGATGGTAGGGAATACACACAGATCGACGATCCATTCTGAAAATCCTGAGACATCTCACTGTCCATCCATCAAGGAGGAGTTCAGAATACATCCAGATCAGAAAGTCCTAGAGAAATAAGCGAATATAAAGCAAGTAGCAAGGCACAACTAAAAGGGAAGTGAATCAACATATATTTCCCTGCCATATATAATGTTGTTTGATATATACAATGTGTACTGTACATGACAAAATGGCTAAGCTAGTCTGTGCAGGAAAATACAAGCCCATCTACAAATCAGTGTATATGCGGGCTATCAAGTCCAACATGAATTCCCTCTCAGAAGAAGGAGGTAACACTGTGATCTCCTACCCAAGGGTTTCTACACTAGCCAACAGATCCACTGCCAACTACATGTGATATCTCGGGTGGATATAACGTCATCCCTCTCAGCAACAACGATATCCTTATAAGTTAGAGCATCATCTCTCCAACAAAGTGACATCTTTACCAGAAAGAGCGGTCAACATCAAAGCCCACATCCACTACCTGTTCACCAGATGGTAGAGATGTAAAAGCCTCTTGCGATCTCGACGTCTTATCAGCTCATCTATCAAAGCAACTATCCCAGACAACAAGCGAGGCTGGGGCAATTTCAAAATTGGTGACAACCGGATATTGGATCCCTTACAACAAGATTGGGGGCAATCTCGAAAGCAGCGACAACTCAACACTAGAGAATTTATCAATCATCCTAAAATGGAAAATGCACCAGTTAGCGCCATCAGCATGGTCCATCAGCATCTCAATGGCGATTCAGATATTATTCACTCGCGACTTCATCAACAAAGAGAGTTTATCATATGAACCCTCGGCATCAACATGCGACAGGACTGGGGAATTTGTCCAATTCCAAGAAATGGAATGATCTTAAGGCGGGATCAAGTCTCTCAGCAAAAGCAAGAGCCCAATAACAAAAGGTCTAGCGAACGAAATCCTCATCATTAAATTTGTCAACCAGTGCCAAATTCTCACAAATCGAGACCTCTACACCGACGTTCAAATCTGGGCAGCGAAAGAATGAATTACACCCTCCAGGGATTTTAGCGACATTTAAGTCATCAGTTCAGCCGGGTTGCGTATTCAAACACTTAAGGAAATGGGGCACAAATACCCAACAGCGAAATGAGACTCCAAATCACCTCAAAAAGGATGAGACATCTGGTGGTTGTCATCAATCTAACGTAACATTAGGCGAAGTCTAGTGAAGTAATCCGTGGAATATTACTTCAGTGAAGATATCAGAAGATCTGGTATTCTAAATCATTGCCATCAATACAGCGCGACATCAACACAGTTCAACGATGAAAGCTTCGTATACCACCGTTCGAGTGGGAACTGGAAAAGTTTGGCGATCAGCAGGATAGTCACCATTGCAATTACCAGCGAATACATCGGGAGGGTCTGGTGATTTTAGAACGTCATCCCCATCATAGTTGTAGAAAACATCTCAACTTATCTTCGTCAAACAAGCATCAGCGATTAAATGCCAAACCATTGGAGTCAACACCAGCATCTGCAGCAGCAATGATCAGTGAAAGGTAAAGCAATTTGTGAATACATTTTAACATTTATCATAATATTCATTACATTGCGATTTGCGATATGCGATTTGCGATGCGATATGCGAAATACGATATGCGAAATGCGATGTGGGAGTTGTGAAGTGAAATTTGGCCAAATGCGAAAAGCGATGTGCGATGTGCGAAATGCGATGAGCGATTTACAAACTGCGATTTGTGAAAACATTATCACATTCATCATAAACATTCACTACATTGCGATTTACATCATTGAAAATATCTTGTCATGTTTCAAGCATCTACTAATCTTTATCATGTCCATTCCATTGCATTGCATGAACATGATAAAGAGGGGCATCTATAAACACTCAAAATTTTCTTCTTCTGTTACTAACATTGCAGGAAGACAGATTCGTCTTTTAAGAGGGAACCCTGAAAGACAATCCAAATCCATATCGGATACTACCAGAAGTTCATCATCAAACCCCGGATCACAATCTGGGAGTAACCAAATCCAACCTCGGAAATAACCCCGAGGCCTGCAGATACAAAACCGAACCACACACCGGAGAAGACCGATTAATCTCGGAGATGACCCCGAGGTATCCAGTCTCAGTCCCATCCATTGGAATAGGTCAAACGAACCTCAGAGATGACCCTGAGGATAGTCAAAGTCAACAGCAAGCCAACCTCAGAGATAACCCTCAAAAACGACCGCTACAACTGTGCAAAAACCAGAGATAACCCTGGGAGGGGCAAAATGGTCATTTTGCCAATTTAACTTCACTTCAAATCAAATACACTCAAAATACTTTAAAGGAAGTCCCACAAGAGCGATATCTTAACTCTGGAGCGCAAACTACACAAAACGGCTCACCAGATTGCCTGACGGAAACCCGGGAATGCCATTTCAGTCATGGACCCATCTTCCTGGAATCAAAAAGGTCAAATCATATATCATTGTGTAGCTCTTGGAAAGAGCTTTCCGGAATGGTATGGCACGCTTCTATCGGACTCCCGGATTGAAAGTTATGAGCGGCCAGAAAGCGAGCAGTAGCGTCACGTACTTGACCGACACGACAGACCAACGCTTGTGGGGCACCGGGCACCACAGTACACACTGCTACTAGGTGCCGCAGGTAGACCTGCGGCTCCCCCTCTATAAAGAAGGGGCTTGGGGTGCTGATTTTCTAAGAGAAAAAGACGGGGAAACCCTGCACAATTTGCTCTACACTTGCCATATAGTGTATTTTCCCACTTTCAAACACATGTGAGCTCATATATAGCCTCTTTTGTACCCATAAAAGCCCAGTGTTTACCTACTCTAAAGATATAGAAGGCTTTTTATCAGTCAGCTGTAAGCCTTCTCACATACTTTAGAGTCTTTCTCTTCATCTTTGCACACAACCTTCTACACGTTGAGAGTCATGTTGCTTTCTTTTGCCCGAACTTTGGTCTGTGGTTTCATTCCAGTTTGTATATATATATCATATATATATATATATATATATATATATATATATATATTATCTAACATTATCTAGTTATGCCTCGATTGAGCCTAGACTTCAGTCTGGAGCGTTTACTGCTTTAATATATATATACTTATATATATTAACTATCTGTCAGACTTTGTTTGATGAGCCTAGACTTCGGTCTGGTGCGTTTATCCACTTTTATATATATACATATACTTATATATATCAACTGTGTGTCGGACTTTGTTCGATGAGCCTAGACTTGATGCAGTGTGTTTATTCGCGCTTATATATATATATATATATATATATATATATATATATATATGCTTATATATATGAAGCGTGGTTAACTATGTTAGATGAGCACTGGATTTTCCATCCAGAATGCGTTTATTGCTTTTATATATATATGTATATATTTCTTTTGTCCTGCTGGAGATCCTTCAGTAGTGATTGATCACTTTCTGACTTTCTTTACATTCCGTCACCGCTGGAGTTTACTTCGTGGCGTTGATCATATTCTGACTTTTAATAGCTTTATTTATATTTCTGATCCCCCATAGAGGTGCTTCGTGGTTGGTGATCATGTCTGTATATATATATTTATCGCTTTTATATATATACCTGCTTATTGCTTTTATACAAATTACAATATTCTGTGCGCCTAGGAATCATGTGATCACAGATTCATCACATTGGATCTAGATTCGGTTCCCGTGATGGACATTTTCAGCTGTAAGCAGCTTGTAAATTATTATGCGATGTCTATATTCCCTCAGATGGTTTCCATACCCACGAGGAAGTCGGCATTATTTTTGTATATATTATTTTTCATACGGATGCCTCACATCCGTCAAATAAAATCAATTCAGCCGCTCACTTAATAAAAATGGAAGTGTAAAAGGTCTCAATTCCTATTGAGCATCAGGGTTTGAAAAAACCTCTTTTATAAAACATCATTGCCATATCTTGCTAAAAACTGAAATTTTACATAAATTCAAATCCTGTGTATATAGGTTCGAAAGAGGCCTCACACAAATTTCATACAACAGCACATTGACCCACACACACACACACAGACACTCAAATAATTGTTTATTGAAAAGAGGCGGTCGCCGTTGTAACACGCATGTCGGGGGGTGCCTAACACCTTCCCCCTGCATAACCAAGTCCCCGGACCCAAATGAATCTCTGTTTCACCGACCCGTTTAGCAGTGTCACATCACTGGTTCAACGTGCAAACCTTTACTCGGTTGTGTTGGTACAACCATTTAAAAAACCAACTGGCGACTCTTGACAGTCCATCGTCGACATTATACATGCCAGATCTTTTTTCACTTGTTTTTTCAAACAAATCTCACCTAAAATGAGAACACCAAAGACTAAGTAACGGAAAGGGACATCCAAAATTCTCGACGTCGACAGCCATAATCATACAAAAAACTGTCCATCAATGCACTACGGGCCAATGAGGACTTTTTCATTAGTATCACAACCACAAATTATCCATGCACTACGGGCACAAGATAATCGTGTTTTTATCAACGGTCCTGATCATGCAATAAAATAATTCATCTTTGCACCCTTGGCCGAAGAGAATCCATAGCCATAATCATACCAAAAAGTGTCCATCAATGCACTACGGGTCAATGAGGACTTTTTTCCACATTATTTGTAACATTACGGTCATGATTATCTAGAATAATCCCTCGTCATAATCATACCAAGTCCATCTATGCACACACAGCCACGTAGATGACTTTCAACATAATATAAATATGAGGATGATGACAATATTATAAGCATTAATCAAACTAAATCAAGGATAAATATTAAAAACTTTAAATTTATCCAGACATTATCAATCACTTAATAAAATCATAATCTAATACTGTTAATACTATAATAATATTTTAATCTCTTCTTAAACTTATAAACAATTACATTTAATTGTTTATACTTTTCCAAATAATGCATTTAATCATTCAAAAATGTCATACTCATAAGATTTCATCACTAATAATGAAATTACTCATCAAAAATCTGCATATACCTTATATAGGATTTCAAAGCCATAAAATCATATTTACCAATTCTTCAACTCCACATAACATATTTAATTCATATGTTCGTAGCTAAACTATTTTCATGAAAAATACCAAATCAGTCCCAAAAATTATTCTTTTATGGGATTTAGCATAATATAGTCCCATATTGAACATATATTTTTCTTGACATTTTTAAAATTCATTTACTATTTTTCAAAAATCAATTTCTAATTAATTCCTTAAGAAATTAGCTACCTCACGGTTAACTCCAGAAATTCCCAAATCTTGGCAGGATCATACACATGTTAACGTGAGCTTCCAGTTTAAATTTCATGGTCATCATAGTTATAGAACTCCGGTTATAGCGTTTTTTGTCAAAAAAACTTAAATATTGAAATGGTCATAACTTCTTCATTTTAAGTCTGAATGAGCTCATTTTTGGACAGGATGTACTTTATACCATATACTTTCATGTCCCAAAAGGCCAGAATTTTTCTCACAAATTAAGTGGCCGAAAAACCCCTTTGCTAAAATCAGTCCACAAGAAAATCTACAACACCTTTTCCAGTGATTCCACTTGGATAAGTTACAAAACTCATAGACCTAACTCTAGAACTTGACCACACTCAAAAATTCAAAATATAATAGGAGAAATGGTCAATTGAATTTCATGTTCCATTTTCACCAAAATTTGATTTTTAAACCCTTTGTGATTTCTAAGAAACTTTTGTGTTTTCACATAATAACCAACATAACTCATCATAACACTTAATAATACCACATATACCCTTCATTTTCATTAGTCCAATGCTTTTATTATGACTTTAATCATAATCCAAGTAAATAGATCATTTCCACTATTTAACAAGGAATGAAATACAAAGGATCATTCACCATGCATGTGGTAATCCACATAGACAGGTTATTCCAACAGAATAATAAAGAATGGAATAACAGAAGGATTCACCATGAATGCGTTAGAGACCTCACAGACAGGTTATTCCCAACAGAATAATAAATACGGAACCAGGTCCGGCGTAAAACGCACAGACAAGATATTCCAGTAGAATAGTAAAGACGGAACCAGGTCCGGCATAAAATGCACAGACAAGATATTCCAGCAGAATAGTAAAGACGAAACCAAGTCCAGATAAAAACACACGACATGATATTCTAACAGAATAATAAAGAATGGAATAACGGAAGAATTTCACCAACTATAGGGTAGCTCGGCGTATATAGGTTATCCCAATGTAATAATAAAAATGGAATAATAGAAGTTCTCTTCATGAATACAAAAGAAATAATACCCCTTATTTAGTACAACAAATAATATCCCCTACCTTAAAAAGAAAAGTATTCCGACTGGTAAGGCGAGAATATACTTGAAGAAAACTTGCACTACGCTTCAAAGTTTTCTTAAACTCTAAAGAAATACTCTCAGGATTATAGAAGAAGAACTCTCTCTATAGTTTCTCTCTCTAGAGTTTCAATTGAATTTCGTAAGAAATAATGAAGGAATGAGCTTCTTTTATAAAAAAATGGATCATGATAGTAACTAACTCATGAACGGTCCAGATTGATTTACTTTAATCTGACAAATCCATATTTAAAGAAAAATCTTTTAAATAAAATATAATATATTCTATTTATAATCTAATAAAATGAATAACTTTATAAAAGATTTTACTATGCAAACACTATCTGAGCACTATGCATAATAAAATATAATATATTCTAATTATTGTCTAATAAAATAGATAACTTTATAAAAGTATTCGTTTTATATAAAAAGATTTTACTATTTACCCTAATAAAATGAATAACTTTATAAAATTTTTCTTTTTAATATAAAAACCTTTCCTGTTTTATTACATTAATAATACTAATAAAAAAAAAGCGAGTGACTTATCACGTAAACATTAATAATCAATACCACAGGTGTGCTACTATGCAACCACGCCAGACATCGTATTTTTACTACCGAGTAGTTCAACAGTTTTAACGGTAAAACTTCCGCCGTTATTTTCAATAATATATTTTTATCGTTTTCTCAATCCGACAATAATTCCGTTGTGGGGTCCACCAATGATTGTACCGTCGTACGGACTTTCTCCGACAAAAAGAATATTTTATATCAACTTGCTTACTTTGCAAAAATTTTCACATATTACCCTTAACTTTAAACTTTTATCAATTTAACTATTTACCAAAATAGAAAAAAAAAATTAATACTTTAATTCATAAAATTCGGGTTCTCACACAGGTGGTCATCTTTATTTCTTCTTTCTCACTTTTCGATTAAAACATCAAAAATTGTCATTTTGCATCGATGCTCTCAATTAGCAATGTTCGAATATCAGTCTTCAGATTGAACTGTTGTCAATGCTTCAATCTTCAGATGAATTATTCTATTTAAATAAGATTAGAATTGTTCTAATTGATTTATTCACAACCGATTTAATATGGAGAACCTAAAGGGTCACACCATAAAAGGAAGAATAATTATTTAAGAAGTAAATAACATAATTGTAATAATAAGTTAAGTATATTTAATTTAATCTATGGTGATAGAATAAATTAAATAGCTTAATATTTATTATTTAATATTTTGAAATATTAAATATAAATTAATAGGAGGAGTCTTATTATTATTATTACTATTATTATTATTTAATTCGTAAAGGAGTTTGGGAATTAATTAATAAAATTACTCTCATATATTCCTAATAGGATTAGGAGCCTAATTAATTAAAGAAGTTTAATTAATTAAAATAAAATCCAATTCTTTAATTGTTAAGGAGGGTTGCCCACATCTATAAATAAGAGGAGTCCTATTATGTGTGTCTTATTGAATGTTGTTCATTGACTGGTTGAGACAACACTACGATTCTGAAGAGTGTTCATTGAATCTTCAATGTAGAACATCTCTTACTTCACTCTTGCAGTGCTTCATCAGTTCTGCTTGCCTTAACTTACATTGTTCTGACAACTTATCTGATTACTCTGGCCCTCCCCAACTTCAAGACTTATCAGGTTGGACATACTCAGTCTCTTTCTCCTTGTGATCTCCCGTTCACATATCATCAATGGTCTGACCCATGCTTCATCTTCTTTGTCTATTCTGTATAGGTTGGCTAGTGACTCTATGTAAACTGCATCAGTTCCTGCTTTGTTTGGTAAACACTATGATCCTGGTTAACCCCAAGATCGTTGTCTTTTGTTCTCTTGACAGCTACTGCACTTGTTGACTTTCCTTAGTCAGTAACTTTCACTGAAGTCTTTTTCTGATCAACTTGTGGAAGACATCATCTTGAATGGCTTCACAAATCAATCTAGATATTGATTGGGTTGGTTCTTAGATCTTCTGTTAGCTTGCACGCCATTTTTTAAGTGCTATCTGGATTCCTTCAGGTGGAATGTATCTTTGCAACTTAGACCAGAGGCTTCATACTTTGGATATTCTGGGAGTGCTCATTTGTTGAGAATCGTGTTTACTCTACATTTCTGCCTTAACGTTGTGAGCACCTCTGTTGAAGCCTTAGTTCTGCACTCTACAATTTAGCTTTGGTTCTGCAGACACTACGACTCCGTGATTAGATCTTGACACTCTACGACTTCTATCTTTATGCTTGCCATCCTCGTCTGATCTGGCTTGACTATAATTTCTGCCTCTGATATGATCAGTAAACTCTACGACTTTAAGTGTGGTTTACGATTTAACTTTGGCAGATGCTCGATTGGCTCTTAGACAAACTGTCTCTACGATTCTGAACATGACTACCTCAGCAGACTACGGCTCTGAGAAAGTTCTTCTCAACACAGTACAATCCTACCTTGTCTCTCCTAGCAGTCTACGAACTCCGAGATCTAATATCATGCAGACTACGATTCCGCCTTGATAGTTCTCGAGTTTTCCTTGACTCTCCTGGCAGACTAGAATTCTAGTGCAGTGCTCGTCGATCAAACATGCCTATCTATTACATTATAAGATCAACCTAACAAGCTTGATCTCTCTATATTTATAGTCCTTGTACATCATTTCTTTTGAAGGACTTTACAAAGTTGTTTTGCTTATGTAAGATCAACCTAACATATTTGATTAATTCATTCTAAGTCCTTGTACATATATTCCTATTATCTATCAAGGGACTTTACAGCTTTCCTTAATGCAAGTATACTTGCATATTCATTCATTTATATCATAATCAAATCATATATAAACAGGAATAACATTCTCATGTATATTCCTAACAATCTCACACTATTTGATTATGACAAAACAATTAGTGCATATGAATGAGATGAATGAATCTTATATACAGTGAGCATCTGTATTTCTAAAACAGATAAGCATGAATGTCATTGATGATAATATGATATTACATAAGTAAGACACTTTACATCCTGGATCCAGAACATACTTAACTAGATAGAGATGTACCTTTTGGCTCCATGTGTTTCTCTAGGATGTCTGTTGATCAGCTACTTATCTTTTTCTTCTTTTCTCTGCTCCCCCTGGGATGGTGACTCCATTTCTTCTTGATCTCCTGGATCATGCTCCCCCGTAGACTATGTGTTCATGTGATTATCATCCTTTGGCTCCCCCTGAGATGATGACACTGCTTCTATTACTGCTGTCTCCTTCTCCTCCTTTGTCTTTCTCCTCTTGGCCTTCTTTTCTACTATCATTCTTTTCTCCTTGCTCTTCCTTGAGTGCATCTTTCTATGTCTCTTTTTCTTCCCCTTTTTGTCATAATCACTTGTGAAAGCTGCTCCATGTTTGACATAAGTTTCCCCATCAGGTAGGATGAGTTACCAACCTCAATCTTGAGTTCTTGTTATCTTAGCTAAAGTTGTAGGGAGATAGACTAATTCAGATTGTCAATCTTGTCAGAGAGAGATAGAATTTGCTCTTCATTACCCTTCTGTGTTCGTAGAGCTTCTTCCTTCTGATCATTCATAGCCTTCAGATAGATTTGATCTCTCTCTTTGATTCTGAGAGATAGATCAGACATAGTGGCTTGGAGTCTGTCTTGAAACACATTATCTCCTTCTTCTGACTGTCGACGTCGGGATTTTTAGATGTCCCTTTCCGTTACTTGTTCTTTGGTGTTCTCATTTTAGGTGAGATTTATTTGAAAAAATAAGTGAAAAAGGTTTGACATGTATAATGTCGACGATAGACTGTTAAGAGTCGCCAGTTGGTTTTTTAAATGGTTGTACCAACACAACCGAGAAAAGGTTTTCACATTGACCTAGTGATGTTACACTGCTAAACGGGTCGGTGAAACCGAGATTCATTAGGGTCTGGGGACTTGGTTATGCGGAGGGAAGGTGTTAGGCACCCCCCGACATCCGTGTTACCACAGTGACCGCCTCTTTTCAAGAAACTACTATCTGAATGTGTGTGTGTGTGGGTCAATGCGCTGTTATTTGGAAGTAGTACGAGGCCTCATTCGCACCTATATACACAGGGTTTGAATTTATGTAAAAATTCAGTTTTTAGCAAGATATAGCAGTGATGTTTTATAAAAGAGGTTTTTCAAACCCTTATGCTCAATAGTAATTGAGACCTTTTACACTCCCATTTTATTAAGTGTTCGGCTTGATTGATTTTATTTGACAGATGCGAGGCATCCGTACGAAAATAATATACAAAATAATGCCGACTTCCTCAAGGGTATGGAAACCATCTAAGGATATTCAGATAACGCATAATAATTTATAAGCTGCTTACAGCTGAAAATGTCCATCACGGGAACCGAATCTAGATCCAATGGGTTGAATCTATGATCACATGATTCCTAGGCGCACATAATACCACAATTTGTATGAAAGCGATGGCGGTATATATATAAAAGTCAGTAAATATATATATACAGACATGATCACCAACCACGAACCACCTCCATGGGGGATCAGAAATGTAAATAAAGCTGTAAAAGCTATCAACCGCCACGGAGGAAACTCCAGGCGGGACGAAACAGAAATAAAGCTATAAATATTGTCAACCGCCACGAAGGGAACTCCAGGCGGGACTACTGCAATTGTTGAAAGTCCTCATTGTCATCTTCGAGGTGTGCCTGTCCTCCCGATGTTATCTCTTGGTTAGTAAAGATTATCTCGTTGTGAGCGCCAAGATTGAAGCTAGTTGCATTTGAAACAAGCATTTCCAGGGTTATCGCCGAAACTGCATTCCTTGGGGTTATCACCAAGGTTGGTGGCTATTCCCATGGTTGGGACTGAGATTGGATACCTCGAGGTTATCTCCGAGATTAATCGGTCTTCTCCGGTATGTGTTCCGGTATTGGATCTTCACGCCTCGGGGTTATCTCCGAGGTTGGAATTGTTACTCCCAGTGTGTGTTCTAGGGTTGATGCTAAACTTCCGGTAGTATCCGGAATGGATATAGATTGTCTTTCAAGGTTCCCTCTTAAAGATGAATCTGTCCTCCTGCAATGTTAGTGACAGCAGTACAGAAAATTTTGAGTGTCTACAGATGCCCCTCTTTATCATACTCATGCATAGCGATACATGGGTAGGATGAAGAATCTTAGACACTTGAAACACAACAAGACAAACATGGTACTATATGTAGCAACATGATGCAAATGTATGATGCATGTGTACAGGGTTGTAGCCCAACATGATGGGGATAATTGTTGGATCCCTGTTGCGTCAACTGGGGATTGGCAATGATGACTAGATTTGATGTTTAATCCGAATCTGTTAGGATGTTGACGTTGGGGTTATCACCAAATTCCTGTGTCTTTGGTAATGACTTGATCCGAAAGATGTACCTCTTATGTGTAAGAGATCTATGGGGATAAAGCTTGATCTGTTTGAGGATGTGTATAACATATTCCATCATCTATCCTCTTTGATAACATTGACCTCCCCTGGTTGATATCGCCAGGACATGTCAAGATTCTATTGGATTTACTGCCAACAACAAATACTGTCAGGGATGCCTGACCTTCGTTGACGTGTACTTCACTGACATGTGAATCAACGGCTGAAAAAATCCTATAGGATATACTGTCAAGGTTGCTTGACCTTCGCTGATGTGTGAATCACCGGAGCATTGCGTTGTGACCCCCGTCGGGGATCCACTGGGGAATATGAGTAATAGAGTATGAAATCCTCGAATAAATCTACAGCTCTTATAGGTTTAATCGCTATCGGCTGAGATAACGTCAAGGGTGCTTAACCTTCGTTGATATGTGTGTCAACGGCTTGAATGTGTGTTTTAACCCCCTGCCGGGGCTTTACGTTGTAACCCCCATCGGGGATCTACGTTGTAACCCCCGTTGGGGACTCACGTTCTAACCCCCGTCGGGGACTCACGTTGTAACCCCCGTCAAGGACTCACGTTGTAACCCCCGTCGGGGATTCACGTTGCTCTTAAGGGTAATGTCCCGGAGTTGGCAGCATCAGACATGTACAAGGTATTATCGGATGTGATTTGTAGAAAATGTGATCATTGGCAGGGTATACCTCGTGTTCGGGTGACTACCAATGAGCGATGTACAGACTCAAAGTTTCATCTGAGAAGACCAGGATTGTATGCTATTTTGCTCAATCGCGTAGCGTTTTTATTCCCGATTTGACCTTTCTAGTCTATGAGAACTCCTTTGCAACTAAAACTGGATCGAGCTGGGGTGCCGCAGGTGCACCTGCTTCAGCCGCAGATGTGCCTGCGGCCAACCGTGGATGATATATTCCAGCAGGTTAGTCTCATAAGTCATTTTCAACTTGATTCGCAAAGAGAAATCCGTGAGCCTCCTTCAGATCTGCTGAGTTCGGGCTATTTTCTGTAAATTCTGTCACTGTACAAGTGTTCTACATTATCGTGGTAACGTATGCATGTATTTTTTCCAGTTTTAATCCGTTAGATTTTGAGTTATCGCATGAAATGCATCTAAACATATAGTAGTGATTATGTATGCACAAATGACTTGATAAAAAATATTCAACATAGTAAATGTTAGTATTAAACCATGCTGAACATAATGATGTGAAAAAATTTGACTTTAGAGACAGTCAAATTGGCACCTTTTTCTTCTATTTTTTGTCCTATTTGAGGTCCAATGAGCAAAAGGTAGAAAGGCAAAGTACTCCTGATATTGAGGTTAACCTTATGCATGAATGATTTTGATTTTTAATGCATATATTATGTATATGACTTTGCGGTAGGTGTGCTACTGAATGGCCACCTAGTCATGCCTATGTGCATGTAGATAGTCCTATTTTCAAAGGGGACTATGGCAAAAAAAATTCAAAATGTAGGCATTGGGTAGTCATGCATTTTAACTCTATTGTATGTTAAAGTAAATGCATGCATGCATATAGTCATAAAATGCATTCTAGAAAGCTCCAGGTAAGAAAATACCACACCCTTTCTGAGGTGATTTTGAGACTTGTTGTCCAGATGTTATGGATTCAGATCAGTCGACCAGTTCCCGTAGGACCACTACTGGTATACGGAGGAGGGCTTCTGAAGTGCCTCGACCCCGTTCTGTCAGACAGCCTCATCGATTGGTGGAGGCCGTGATTCGTCCAGTCCGGGAAGATGTGCCAAACGCTGAGGACGTGGATGAGGATATTCCGATTGAAGATCCTGCTCCTGCTGCACATGTTCCTCGTAGAGAGTTACCTTGTATTCAGGTGGCAAACCCAGGCTCTTCATCCTTATTACAGAGTTGTAGTACATGATTGGGGATTCAGGGCATTCGTCTCTATCCTTCCCCGTCGTTGTCCTTTGGGTTACCTCAGGGCATTGTCTGAGCGATGGTTTCATCAGACTCAGTCACTCCATCTGCTGGATTGTGAGGTGATGATGACGCTGATGGATTGGCAATTTATCACATATATGTAGTTTGGAGGGGAGCCAGTGCCTTGCATGGTGAATATTACCCCTACTACCGTTAGATCATTGCTAGGAGTTTCGGAGGAGGCGCTTAAAGGCAGGACTGTCCGTTCAGGTCCTTTGAGCGTAGATGCTATGAGAGGGCTTTTGAGTGAGCCCATGCCTGATGATGTCAGAATCAGGGATCGCATTCTACGGAGATTATTCCTGATGATCATTAGAGGCTGCTTCATAGCAGATAACTCTTCTACGGTGTCTTTCGTTTTGATCAGCGCCACGTGTCATGTGGACCATAGTGGAGAGTTTGATTGGGGTTCCTACACCTTTGCCTATTTCCTCCGGGGCATGCGTATGCGCTCACAGGGTTTGACCGAGGCTTGGCTAGAATTTTACCCATTTCTGCTGGTGAGTTATCATTTTCCATTTATAGGTTAAGAGTGTTTATTGATAGCAGATATTTTGCCATTGTGTTGGCAGTTTTGGGCCTATGAGAGGCTCCCATGCTTACGTCCTGTGAGTGTGTTAGGTTTAGATACATATCCAAGAGGACGACGATGGAATCATTCCATTTTGCCGGAGGTCCCTATAGCTGAGGGCTTCACTCACTACTGTATGCAGCTAGAGTTGCTGACAGCTGACACTATCACATGGATTCCCTATTCATGGGAACACTTGACCATCAGTTTTGAGGATGGATACCCGACTGGAGTCGAGTACGTGATTTCCACCAGGAGAGTTCCTCTCCTCACAGATGGAGGCTGGGAGCTCTATTTAGGAGAGCGTGCTATTAGGAGCACCACATGGGAGATTCGCATGCCGATCTTGCCTCCTGTCAGGCGTCATTGGCCTGTATTGCAGTCACCCATCACTGATATCCCATTGTTGGGGATTGACGATTTTGCATTATCAGAGGGTCCTTGCACTCAGGAGACGTTCCAACGTTGGTGGTTCCCTCGTACTATCGGAGCCCAGTCCCGCGCCACACAGTTTATGGGGGATATAGTTCAAGGATCTGTGATGATGACAGATTGGATAGCTTGTGTCCGAGATCTGACTCATATGACACAGATTGATAGTTTGACCCGGCAGTTGGACCATGCACATATATTTATCCGGCATTTGGGCAGAGATCCGGCAGAGGCGGCTTCATTTGATCCTTCCAGCTCAGGCGTTGGCCCTTCAGATAACCCATTCGGTTTTGTCGACGCAGATCCTCCTTTATATAGGCCTGACATCCCTGTTGATAGAGATCCAGTGACTCAGGAGAAGTTACATCAGGTGAACAGGATTGATGATGTGGACATCAACACCATTGTCTTCTTCTGATGTGTATTCTCGTTATATCTTTTGATAGGCCTCTGTTAGATATTAGGTGGTTGTACCCCATTCTCGCTCTCTTTTGATAGGCCTCTGTTAGTAGTAGGGCGTATGTGCCCCATTTCCCTGTATTTGCAGCTGTACAGAGATGATTTATTAGATGATGATATACTTAGGAATGTATGCACAATTTTTCCATTCCCTATATCATATTGCCATCTATTATCTGATATGCATGTATCATGTTATGCACATGTATGTATGTCCAAAGATATTCGGAATTGACCCCTGGATGGTCTTATGACACGGCCCATATAGATGTCTTCTTCGACAATTAGCCGTATAGATCATACCCCACCATCATTGGTGGCATTGGGTATGCGATCGTGGTATGATAGCATGTCACCACCATACAGGGTGACTGTAGATCATTTGCTGCAGCAAACCATGACCTTATTGATGTTTTAGGTTCCCGTAGGGTTTGTGGATGGGATGCTAGAGCATTGGCTACCGGATAGGCAGGTCTTCCGATTCGGGACCCATGAGTTGACTCCTACTTTAGAGGAGTATGCACGATTGACGATGTTGCCATTAGACAGACCTTGCGTGCATATGGCTTTAGGAGACATGAGTCGACGGTTCATGACTTTCACTGGATTGCGGCAGAGTGGTGCAGGATGAGCTGACGTCTCGCCACGTGATATCCCAGCGTTTTATGTATGACAGATTTGGCTCGGAGGATAGCTATTCACGACATTCCGGGGATTTTACCGCACCGGGGGATCATTGGCATTTGGCCAGGGTTGATGTACTGATGTTATGCGTACTATCGTATGTCTATATGCCACGGTACATGGACGAGATAGACATAGGTGTCATCATGGCGGTGAGAGTTCTCAGGGAGGGTCGCACCACTATACCTATGATTGTAGCAGAGACCCTGCGGTCGGCATCCTACTACTGCACTTATCTGACAAGAGTGTTCACAGGTAACTCGGTCATGCTATATGTGTGGTTTATGTCACACTTGAGACCGATTGGCACTCTTAGACGACATGGGTATTGGTTCACCCATGATGTAGCCATGTCATATTCCTTTCAGCCATCGGAGTGTATAGATGCTCTGTCTTGGTCCACATTTTTTGCAGATATCAGAGATCCATTCAGCATATTGTCGTGTTTGGGGCTTAGCTCACCATACAGCTTCATTACTCATGCTCCGGGCATGGAATACCTCCCTCTGGCTGGTTTGAGGGGCGTGACTACGTATCACTCACTAGCCGTGATGTAACAGTTTGACCAGTTTCAGGATTTTCATCCTTTCGAGGGGGCGATAGGTCAGCGTTCAGCTTCTCGATATCTTTTAGCAGAGGACCGATCCCGTGTGTACTCTTGTTGGGATTACCATGAGATAGTTAATTTTTCTGTCAGTCATCCAGGTTATTCTGCAGAGTATTCCGCATGGATGGAGACAGAGATTTTATCGGCTGCAACAGTATCTACAGTACCGGATAGCGAGTCAGATGATGTAGAGCCCATAGAGGACATCAATTCCTACATCGAGGAGGAGCCCGCTGCTAGGTTGCCAACATTTCCTTTGGATTCTCCCAGTACTAGTACTGTTGTAATTCAGCACTCGGCACAGTACCATGAACAGAGTCTTCATCTGATGACCTTTGAGAGAGATCATGCTCGATCCTTGATGTTGACTGCCCTTGATGGGAGAGACACAGCTCTATTAGAGAGAGACGAGGCATTAGCTCACAGAGATATCACTGTTGTTGAGCGGGATGAGGCCAAATCAGCCAAAGATGCAGTGATAGTTGAGCGGGATAGTGCTATATCTGCCCGGGATGTAGCCATTACAGATAGTACTGCAGTGACGTCCCTTACCACTAGCATGATCGTAGAGATGAGCACTTTCATTGATGAGCATATGGTCACCATGCAGATGGCTGCAGATCTGTTGGGTCGTGTGGATATTCTCGTACAGGAGACCACAGCTTCACCTCCTTCTTCTGAGAGGGACGCCATGTTGGGCTTGTTAGCTCGCATATACCCTGACTTGTAGATGGACTTGTATTTACCTGCACAGACTAACTTAGACATTTTGTCATGTACAGTTTACATTGTATATATCAAATAGAATTATATATATGACAGGGAAATATATTTTTGGATCACTTCCCTTTTAAATATGCTTTGCTACTTGCTTGATATTTTGCCTGCTGCTTAAGGGCTTGCGATCTTGATGTATTATGAATTCCTCCTAGGTGGGTGGACATTGAGTTGTCTCTGGACAGTTCAAAATAGATCATCGATCTGTATGTATCCCTACCATCTTTGGTGTCTTGGGACTAGTTTTTGAATGAAAATATGGAGAGGAGTGTGGCTTTCCTCTCTGAGATTGACCGCACCACAGATGGTCGCCAGTACTTTAATTTAGGAGAAGCCTAGTTAATTCCATCTCTTATGGATTGGTGTTGCTCTTCAAGGTATGATCGCAGCTTAGATGGTCGCCGAATCTCCTATTTGGGAGGAGTTCAGGTAATTCCATCCCTTTGGTCTGAAGCCAAATGAAATGTAGTGGATTGAAGGATGATCCCAATACCAGTTGACAATGGTTTGTGTTTTGGTAAGGGGTGAGACCGCACCATGAATGGCTGCCTACGTACTCCTATTGAAGAGGAGATCAGGTATGCGTAGTTCGAACCTGGTGTAAGAGGTTTAACGCTGTATATGGCTGAAATGGTGTAGGAATGTTTTTGGTTGTTTTTTGTTTTTTTAAGGAAAAGGGTGGAAATGTTTTTGTTGTTTTTGTTTTATTGCAACCGGGTCATGTAATATGGTTGCCTACCTACTCCTATTGAAGAGGAGATCAGGTCGACGTAGTTCGCCCCTCAGGGCGAGTGGAAAAGCATAATCCCATGTGCATGTCAGAGTGCGGGGAGGAGAAAATTTAATCCTAGGTTGAGGATAAACTGTAGGTAGGAGAAGTTTGATCCCAGGTATGGGTAGCCAAACTACAAACGCAAGAGGTTCAATCCGTAGTGGGATGACCTAAGTCATAGGAACGCCGAGGAGCCACGCTGCTGGCTTGAAAAGTATGTTTCCCCGAGGGGCAAAGTGTAGAAGAGTTGTATGACGTAAAGGGTTAAAGAACCGGGATGACTAGTGATCTGATGATCCAACACCAGGATGTTTGCTTGATGGTTACTTCAGACATAGTACCGTTTTACGGCGTCCGAATTGATGAGTTGTGGAAATTCAACGTCGTCCATTTCTTGCAATCTGAGAGCGCCTCATGTTAATACTTCCTTGACAACAAACGGGCTTTCCCAGTTAGGAGCGAATTTTCCCTTAGACTGATCTTGATTGTCAAGGATCTTCTTCAAAACCAAGTTATGTTGTTTAAACTATCATAGCCGGACTTTATTGTTGTAGGATCTGGCGATCCTTTGCTGATATAACTGACCATAGAAGATAGATGCGGTTCGCCTTTTGTCTATTAGAGACAATTGGTGATACCTGTCCTGTACCCATTGGTCTTCCTCCAGCTGAGCGTCTATTAACACTCTGAGGGATTCCATTTCAACTTCTATGGGGAGCACTACTTCCATCCGATATGTTAATGTGTGGAAGTGCACATTGAGGTTTTGTAGGCTAATAAAGTAAGAGGCAATAGATCCGGCCATTCTTTGTGGTTGGTAGACATCTTTTGCATTATCTTCTTGATGTTTTTGTGAGCCGCTTCAACAGCACCATTCATCTTCGGATGATAGATGATGGAGTTAAAATGTTTGATGCGGAATTTATTGCATAATTCCTCCATCATTCTGTTGTTGAGGTTCTTAGCATTGTCTGACGCAATCACCTCTGGTTGTCCATATTGACAAATGACATTGTTTCTGATGACAATAATGATGACTTCTTTAGTAACCCTGGGGAAAGAGGCTGCCTCTACCCATTTGGTGAAGTAGTCGATCATGGTGAAGATAAATCGATGTCCATTACTGGCTTTAGGTTCAATGGGCCCGATAACGTCCATTCCCCACATTAAGAAGGGCCACGGTGAACTCATGTTGTGGAGTTCCCATGGAGGGGCGTGTATAGCATTCCCATGAATCTGGCATTGATAGCATATCCTGATGTGGTCATTGCATTCAGCTTTGAGAGATAGCCAATAATGTCCTGTCCTAAGGACTTTCTTGACAAGGAAAGGGCCACTCATGTGGGGGCCACAGACTCCACCATGGATTTCATCCATAAGCCTTTGGGCTTGATCTTTGTCTAAACATCTGAGGAGACCTAGTCCTGTATCTCTTTTGTAGAGTGCATCTCCACTCAGGTAGAATTTTATTTCAAGTCGATGGATCCGCCTTTTCTCAGTCGGGCTCGCCTCAGCGGGTGTAGATCCATCTCGTAGATATTCCTTGATATGATGATACCAAGGATGCTGGATGGGAGGTAGCTCATCCGATACTTCTCCAACATAATTCCAATAGGCTGGGGCCTTGTGCAGGGAAATTACGACGCTTGGCAAGGGTTCCTTGTCTGATATGCGAATTAAGGAGGCCAAAGTTGTTAACGCGTCCGCCAAGTCATTCCTATTACGAGGAACGTGTATAAAGGAGATTTCTTCGAACTCCAAACCCATCTGTAAAACTTGTCGATGGTAAGGCAGCAAATGTAGCTCCTTGGTTTGATAGATTCCGGTGGATTGTCTGATTACCAACTCTGAATCTCCAAAGACAGTTAACCGCCTGATGCCTATTGAACGGGCAAGTTTTAACACCATGAGACAGCCTTCATACTCAGCCGTATTATTGGTGCTGACAAACTGCAATTTGACGGCGACAGATATCGCTTCCCCCATCTGGGATACTAGAAGCGCTCCGGCTCGTAACCTTCCAGATTAACAGCTCCATCAAAATACATCTTCCATGATTGGCGCGTATCGTACGGATGGTATTGTTGAACTGTCATTACTCCTTTATCGGGGAAATATGTTTCCAAGGGTTTAAAATCCCCTGAAGGTGTGGCGCCCAGTTGATACGCGATTCCTTAACCTTTGAAGGACTTTTGAGTCACATATACGATGTCAAATTGTTGTAGGATCAACTGCCATCTAGACAGCCAACAATTTAACATGGGTTTGTTGAACACGTACTTGAGAGGATCCACGCGGGATATGAGATGGGTTGTGTGACCATGGAGGTAATGCTGTAACCTCATGGAAGCCCATGCTAAAGCACAACAAGTCTTCTCCAACAGAGTATACTTGTGTTCACTGCTGCTGAACCTTTTGTTGAGGTAATAGATAGCTCGTCCTTAGTCTTTATCGTCTTTCTGTCCCAGCATGCAGCCCATGGCATTGTCACTTATGGACAGGTACATGAATAGGGGAACATCATCCCTGAGTGGTACCAACACGGGAGCTTTGACTAGCTATTTCTTGATTGTGAGGAAGGCATTCTGGCACTCATCATTCCATTTCACGGAGGAGTTCTTCCTTAATAGCTTGAAGATTGGCTCACAAGTTGCTGTGAGTTGAGAGATAAACCTGTTAATGAAGTTTATTCTTCCCAAAAATCCCTGTATTTCCTTTTCTGTCTGAGGAATGGGCATTTCTGTGATGGCCTGGATTTTGGCAGGATCCAGCTCAATCCCATTATGGCTGACTAAAAAGCCTAGCAACTTGCCTGACTTAACGCCAAAGGCGCATTTGGCTGGATTCAACTTCAAGTTGTACTTCCGCAACCTGTTGAACAATTTTCTGAGATGGTCTATATGGTCATCCTCCTTCCGGGACTTGACAATGATGTCATCCACATAGATCTTGATCTCTTTGTGTATTAAGTCGTGGAAAAAAACCATCATAGCTCGTTGATAGGTGGCTCCGGCATTGATGAGGCCGAATGACAACCGTCTATAGGAAAAGTTCCCCAAGGCATGATGAAAGCAGTTTTCTCACGATCTTCCTCAGCAACCATGATTTGATGGTACCCCACGAAGCAATCAGCAAAGTAGTACATGTCGTATTGCGCAGTATTGTCGATAAGAATGTGGATAAATGGCACGAGAAAGCTATCTTTTAAGCAAGCTTTGTTCAAGTCCCGGTAATCCACACAAACTCGCACCTTCCCTCCTGGTTTAGGCACGGGAACAATGTTGGATATCCACTCAGGATATGTGGACACCATGATGATGCCAACTTGAAATTGTTTCACAATTTCCTCTATTACCTTTAAACTCCACTCAGGTTTCAATCGCCTGAGCTTTTGCTTGACTGGTTTAAATCCCTCTTTAATGGGAAGGCGATGAAGGACAATGTCAGTGGACAAACCCACCATGTCCTCATGAGACCATGCAAACACATCTTGAAATTGGGTTAATAGCGTAACCATGTCATTCCTTTGGTTTGGGGTAAGGTCTGAACCAATCTAGATTAACTTATGGCTTTCTAAGGTTCCGAGATTGAAAGAAATGGTTTGATTAAGGTTGGGTTTAGGTTTGTCTTTAACCCATTCTTGAATTTCTGGAGGCACATCAATGTCATCCTGTATTTCCATCAAGGCTAAATTCATCTCTACATCAAAGGTACAATCCTTGTGGAGAAGAGGTACCGTATCAGCAAGTACATGAAAGTAGTATGCACACAAGCCAATCATGTTTGATAATAAAGCATATACTTTGTAACAATCTTATTCATTTATTAATAAAAAGTATTAATTTATTAAAGGCTTTTAATTATCTATATGATGCTGTTTTATAATATGTGATAAACCCATAGTTTTAAGCAATGCTTTTAGAATAATGATGATGATCATTCTAATGAGATCTAAATTCTTAGGAAGCTTAAAACTAAAATAGTTCCCAATCATTGGATTACTAAATTGGGGATTAGTGAATCCGGATAGATTGGTACATACGTTGCTTGCTCATTGGATGAGGATGATTGATCTCATGATCATTTGTGTGGAGACACTAAAGCAAGTATGTAGGTGCTTATTAGAGAATAAGTTCACTGAACGTGGCTCGCTAAGGAATACCTAATGGAGTTTTATTTTGCTGTCAATAGGAATTCTCAGTAGTGATAGTAGTACAAGTGATCCTTGGACTTGAGATCATTATAGTATCTTGTGTATGATGAGTTATACTTTGACTTATTCCTTAAGACCCTTAGGGTATATCAAAGGGTATGCTTGGGTATAATAAGTTGTATATGGAGATAATGTATGATCAATAAAGAATCTACCACTTCTAATAAAAGAAGAGAAATGTCCTATATCGATTCGATAAATGACAACCCAAAGAGTCCTTGGTTAAAAGCGTAATGAAATTAGAAAGGAGTTTCTAATTTGCATTATTTGGAGTTGTGCATTTAAGGATCGAAATACATATAATTAAATAAAATAAGACTTGTGGTAATTCCATGCCTCTTATATTTAATTGGGACATTGTATGGTGGAAGGATTGAATTGTGCACGGTAACTATTTACTCAAAGGTTCTTTAATGATTAATGTTGAAATCTATATTATCCGGAAAGTCGTTGATCGCTAGGAGGCTTATCCCTATTGTAGAATAAATATTATTTATTTAAATAAATTAATTGTTTAATTTATTTATTTAAATAAGATTAGAATTGTTCTAATTGA
Organism: Panax quinquefolius; assembly: GCA_020205615.1. Lineage (NCBI taxonomy): Eukaryota > Viridiplantae > Streptophyta > Magnoliopsida > Apiales > Araliaceae > Panax > Panax quinquefolius. The sequence continues at coordinate 22,825,630 of CM035174.1, read as the reverse complement.
TTTATTCACAACCTAGGTTTAATATGGAGAACCTAAAGGGTCACACCATAAAAGGAAGAATAATTATTTAAGAAGTTAATGGCATAATCGTAATAATATGTTAAGTATATTTAATTTAATCTATGGTGATAGAATAAATTAAATAGCTTAATATTTAATATTTTAGAAATATTAAATATAAATTAATAAGAGGAGTCTTATTAATATTATTACAATTATTATTATTTTAATTTCTAAAAGAGTTTAGGAATTAATTTAATATAAGTACTCTCATTTATTCCTAATAGGATTAGGAGGAAAATTAGTTAAAGGAGTTTAATTAATTATCCCTAATAAGATTAGGGAGCTTAATTAATTAAAAGAATTTAATTAATTAAATAAAACCCAATTCCTTAATTGTTAAGGTGGGTTGCCCACATCTATTAATAAGAGGAGTCTTATTATGGGTGGGGGTTGGTTGATTTTTTTCAACATATACATAATTCCAATTGTTGGGAGAGTACCCTTTTCTATAGAGATAGAAAACTAGGGTTGAGCCAATACACCATCTTCTTGAATTCTTTATTTTTCCTTGGTGGATCACCTCTAGAGGCCAAACACATGGGTGGCTAATGTTGATCAAAGGAAGGAACCAAACCCGGTGGATTCAAGTTGAACGCGAAAGGATTTGGAGGTGAACTTGTACCTGAGGAAGCTCGATCTTCAAGGGTATGATTTTATTCTTTATCTTTTCGTTTAATTAATAATTATGCTAAAGGGTGATCCGTATATGGTTTGTAAATTTTTAAACTCGATTTTTACACGCCTAGCATTATTTTGCAATTTGATTAGCCCATGAATATTACAAACCTAACAGTGGCATCAGAGCCAAACCTTTATGGGAATTATTAATTGTTCAGATTTGATATGTATATTGATATGTGTTTAGAACAATTTAATTGGGCATAATTTTATTGTATAAAATTTAAAATAAAATATATATATATATATATATATATACCGAAAACAGATTTTGTATCACCAAGGAATTCCGTGAGCCATGCATAGCAAGTTAATTTTTTGAACCTGCACGAAAATCGAGGGCCGGAAATTTAAAAAAAAAAAATCGGAAATCAAAAGTTGCAACGTGATACTGCCATCTTTTGCTGCACGGAAACAAGAAGTGCACGGATAATGAAATTTTTTTTTTTTTTTTGGACATGCACGTTTTTTTTGAAAAGCAACTGGATTATGTATATATATAGTATATTATATATATATATATATATATATATATATATAATAAAGTACGGTTATTATATATATATATAATAGTTATATATATATAATATATTATTCTCAATAATTTTATAATTAAAATAAAAGGTTTATTTTAATTTTAAAATAAAAGGTTTATTTTAATTTTAAAATAATAGGTTTATTTTAATTTTAAAATTAAATTTCATGCTAACTAATTAGAGTTGGAATTGGATTCCATGATAACTAATTAGAGTTGAAATTGGATTCCATGTTTCCTTAAATAAAGGAGTTTATTTAGATATAAAATAAGATTTTATGTTATTCAAAATAAAAGAGTTTATTTGTGAATAGGAAAGTGAATCCATCTTTCCTTAAATAAAGGAGTTTATTTAGATATGAAATAAGATTTCATATTATTCAAAATAAAGGAGTTTATTTGTGAATAGGAAAGAGAATCCTAATTTCCTTAAATAAAGGAGTTTATTTAAATATGGAATAAGATTTCATATTATTCAAAATAAAGGAGTTTATTTGTGAATAGGAAAGAATATCAAAGTGTTTCCTTTAATAAAGATTTTTTTTTACATGGAATTGGATTCCATAATTAATTAAAATAAAAGAGTTTATTTTAATTAAAGATTTATATATATATATATATATATATGGAATTGGATTCCATAATTAATTAAAATAAAGGAGTTTATTTTGATTAAAAGTTTTGATTTAAATAAAATAGTTTATTTTATTCAAAATTGGATAAATTAAAATAAAATAGTTTTATTTTGATTTAAATTTGGATTAAAATAAAGGAGTTTATTTTGATTCAAAAATTAGATTTTATACTAACTAATTTTGCCCATTAAATGATATCAATATATATATTAAATGTTTATTATTCATGAGATGAATGTTATTTATTGATGCATATGATGATGTGTATGATAATAAATGGGATTGATTATGGATTATTGACCAATGCGATTGGATTTTATTTTAGTTGGATGCATGAATGTATGGGTTTTATTAAATGGGGTCTGCGTACCTCGTCTTCTCTAATTTTTCTGAATGTAAAATCTATCTCCTCCTATGTACTTCCCTCGATCACGATCAAGGTTTCTATTTATTTTAAAATAGTTTTGTAATAGGAATATTTAGAATTAATTTTGAAGAATTAGAGATCAAGGGACAAGAAGCGCTTGAAGACCCAGGTTTGTTATGGAGCCCAGGGTTTAAATGTAATAGTTATATTTAAATATTATTTCTTGCACCCCTAAGGTTTGACCTTTTGGTTCACTTGGTGGCTCTAGTGAACCAAACTAGAATAAAAGTCCATAATCAATCGGGTAGAATATAGTATTCTATATGTGCATGCTTATACTATATATATTATATATTATGCAAGCATGCTCAGCATGTTCATTAATACGACGCGTATTTTATATATATATATGTATGCGCGCGCTAAACAAGATGAGACAAATTAATAACAAACCCTCAATTTTTATATTAAGTCCTAAGCGTTCAAAGATATTTGGAATATCGAACGTAAGCTTTCTAGCATGATAAAATTAATAGAGTATTAAATATTTAATATGAGTTTGTTGTGTCACCACAAGGCAAGTATTAAGTATTTAAGATGTTAATTTATCACATTTGATGCTTATAAAGAAAATTGAACAATATTGTTTTGTTGTGTCACCACAAGGATGATATTTTTCTTTTTGAATATATGGAGTGCTAGGTTGGACTTAACTTGGATAATTTTGATTCGGATGTGCCACCACTTGATCAAAATAATCTAAGAGGCAAAATACAAGGAGTTGCATAGTTGATGTAATTGACAAGAGTTGTCTACCTATTTATTTATATATAGTTTGTTGTGTCACCACAAGGCTATATACATTTGAAATGGGATCCTTATTCTCACTAGCAAATCTTTAATTAGATTTTTATTAACTATATAAGTGAGGGTAATATAGTTTGAAGAAAATAGTGGGAGATACCAATTTAAAACAAGACCTAATTTATTTTGGTAATTAATAATAGAATGTATGTTAAAATGTTGTTAATTACAAATTCATTTACTGTAATTTTACAATGTCTAAAATTACTATCATGCGAAGCATATTGGATGCTAAATTAATCGTAATCAATTAAAGCGGATTGGTTAAGGAATTTGAGAATAGTTCTCATAGCTGAAAAGCTATCTTATGTTCTTAATACGCCTATCCCTGCAATGGTTGTAGACAATGCCTTTGAGGAAGAGATTGCTACTTTTAGAAAGTGGCAAGATGATGCACAGTTGGCTCAATGCATCATGCTCGCATCCATGAATAACGAAGCTTGGCGTCACAAGATGAAACTATGGATGCTCCTACTATATTCCTGCACATCAAGTAGTTGATGGTGAGGAAAGTAGGACTGATAGATATCAGATATCTAAGGAGCTCTTCCGATCTAGAATGGCCAATGGCACTATAGTACAGACAAAAAGTTCTAAACATGATCAATTTGATTGAACAATTAGGACAACGAGTTTTGTCATGGATGGAGAGTTGAGCCAAGATTTGATCTTGCACTCACTCCCGGACTCCTTTCACAATTGTTGTAAATTTTTCATATGAAAAGGCTAGATATCAGCCTCGCTGATTTGCTTAACATATTGAAAAATGTTGAGAGTCACTTTCCAACCAAGAAAGATCGAGTCTTACTGGTAGGGGCCAAAGGATCTTCTGAAAAGAAGAATGATTCAAAGAAGGTATATAGAAAGGCATAAACAAAGGATAATAAGAACAAAACTGATATGGATAGCAAAGGAGTTTGCTTCCACTACAATAAGCCTGGACATTAGAAAGAAACTGCGAGAAGCATCTTGCAGAGGCTAACCAAAGAAGCTTAGTGAAGTGAAGTTTTACAATAATACGCTTTTTGTTCATGATTGAAATAAATTTTCTTTAAGTCAAGGTTCTACTTGGGTATTGGATACCGATTTTGGTTATCATAAATATAGATTTATGAAGGATCAAGGTAGTAGAAAGCTAAACAAATATAAGTAATCACATATGGGAAATGTAGCAAAGGTTTCCATATTAGCCATAGAAACTTATAGTTTAGCGATGCCTACGAGCAAATCTATTAAGTCAATAAGTTGTTATTGTATTCCAGTTCTTGTTAAAAATATTATTTCCATTTTATTGTTGGACAATGAAATCTTTGGTATTATAATTAAGAACAATTGTTGTTCTATTTATAATAATAATGTTTTGTATAGAATCGGAATATTACTTAATAAATTTTGTATACTTGACTTACATGAAAATAATTTTACATATTGAACAAATTAGTATAAGAAAAGGAGATGATCATTCAAAGAGTTGAATGTGTGTATTTGCTAAAATACAAGTGTGAATTATTTGAATGGTTCAAAGAATTCGTAATAAAAAGATTTGCAAAGTATTAAGATTTTTTGATTAGATCAAGGAATAAATACTTGTGCAATAAGTTTATAGATCATCTCAAATGGTTTTCTCATAATGGACACCTCATGATACGTAATAATTGATTGATGTATCGAAAGGAAAAATCGTACCTTGTTGGACATGGTGCGGTCCATAATGATTTTTACCGACATTCCAAAGATCCTTTCAGGGTCATGTCCTAGAAATGGCTGCATATCTATGAAAAGGTAACCTCAAAATCCAGCCCCAAGACTCCATAAAAGTTATGGACAGAGAGGATTCCTAATCTTAAGTATGTTAAGATAAGGGGTTGTCCAACTTATGTGAAAAGGTTTCAAAGAATAAGCTTGGGACAAGATTTGACAAGTACAAATTTGTGGGACATCCTAAAGTAAGTTTAGGGTATATGTTCTATAATCCCACTTAGCAAAAAGGTGTTTGTTACGAAACACGCTTCCTTTTAAGATATAGGTGTTTATCATTGAAGGACTAGTGGGAGGATAATAGATCTTGAAGAGTTCAAGAACCATAAAACACTATAAGTCAAATAAGAGGAACCTATAGATAGACCTATTGTACCACAACCGAATCGTAAATATGGAATAGTACCGAAGATACCTAGGAGGTATGGATTCATCATAGATGATGATGATGAGGTACTCATCATAGAAGATGATGATCCAGTTACATACGATGAGGTAAGAGTTCTAGTGTGTACAAAAGGGACAGTGGGAGCGCCGTGACATTCCTAATATTATATGTTGATATACTACGGATAAGGAATGACATACCAATGCTACAATCAGTAAAGATAAAGTTGTCTAAACATTCCTCCATGAATGATTTGGAAGAGTATCTTAATTGGGGATATAAATCTATATAGATAGATTTAAGAGGATGCTCGACTTAACCCAAGGAACGTATATTCATTTGATGCTAAAGTCGTTTAGCATGGCAAACTCCAAGAGATGTCTCATGTCGATGAGCTATGGAGTGTATCTCTCTTAATAGTCCCCATAGACTCCAAAGAAGAGAGATCGCATGAGTGACAATCATGTATGCAATGAAATGTATGAGACCTGATGTTGATCAGTCATATTCTGGAGAAGATCATTGTAAGACAGTGAAAAACATCTTAAAGTGCTTAACCGGCACTAAGGATGTAATCATATTCATGGTGGGTCTAAATTAAAACTAAAGGGCTTAACAGACTCAAGTTTTTCAGACAGACCAAGACGACAGAAAATCCACTTTAAGGTAAAGTGTTACCTGAAGCGGTGGTGCGTTGAATTGGAAAGGTTCCAAACAAAGAAAGAGTTGTTGGTTTAGTGATAAAGACAAAGTATATAACTATAAATGAAGCTGCAAGTTGATTGTTTGGATTAAAAGTTCATTTCAGAACTAGGAATAGTTCCTAAGTCTCATCTTGGATCTAAACAAGTGTTGTGGCACTTTCATTTGATTATTAGAATCATTGAAAGATGGAAATCACTATAGAGATAGTGGACTCTCATAAACAACATTACATATACATTAACTAAAGCTTATCTAACAGCAGGATAATCGTCACTTAGAGAAGAAGAGTATGAGTTACCATGACGATTGGCTTTAGTGCAAGTGGGAGATTGAAAGTAGTATGCACACAAGCCAATCATGTTTGATGATAAAGCATATACTTTGTAACAATCTTATTCATTTATTAATAAAAAGTATTAATTTATTAAAGGCTTTTAATTATCTACATGATGCTATTTTATAATATGTGATAAACCCATAGTTTTAAGCAATGCTTTTAGAATAATGATGATGATCATTCTAATGAGATCTAAATTCTTAGAAAGCTTAAAACTAAAATAGTTCCCAATCATTGGATTACTAAATTGGGGATTAGTGAATCAGGATAGATTGGTACATACGTTGCTTGCTCATTGGATGAGGATGATTGATCTCATGATCATTTGTGTGAGACACTAAAGCAAGTATGTAGGTGCTTATTAGAGAATAAGTTCACTGAACGTGGCTCGCTAAGGAATACCTAATGGAGTTTTATTTGCCTGTCAATAGGAATTCCTGTAGTGATAGTAGTACAAGTGATCCTTGGACTTGAGATCATTATAGTATCTTGTGTATGATGAGTTATACTTTGACTTATTCCTTAAGACCCTTAGGGTATATCAAAGGGTATGCTTGGGTATAATAAGTTGTACATGGAGATAATGTATGATCAATAAAGAATCTACCACTTCTAATAAAAGAAGAGAAATGTCCTATCTCGATTCGATAAATGACAACCCAAAGAGTCCTTGGTTAAGGCGTAATGAAATTAGAAAGGAGTTTCTAATTTGCATTATTTGGAGTTGTGCATTTAAGGATCGAAATACATATAATTAAATAAAATAAGACTTGACAAGTAATTCCATGTCTTATATTTAATTGGGACATTGTATGGTGGAAGGATTGAATTGTCTGTAACTATTTACTCAAAGGTTCTTTAATGATTAATGTTGAAATCTATATTATCCGGAAAGTCGTTGATCGCTAGGAGGCTTATCCCTATTGTAGAATAAATATTATTTATTTAAATAAATTAATTGTTTAATTTATTTATTTAAATAAGATTAGAATTGTTCTAATTGATTTATTCACAACCGGTTTAATATGGAGAACCTAAAGGGTCACACCATAAAAGGAAGAATAATTATTTAAGAAGTTAATGGCATAATCGTAATAATATGTTAAGTATATTTAATTTAATCTATGGTGATAGAATAAATTAAATAGCTTAATATTTAATATTTTAGAAATATTAAATATAAATTAATAAGAGGAGTCTTATTAATATTATTACAATTATTATTATTTTAATTTCTAAAAGAGTTTAGGAATTAATTTAATATAAGTACTCTCATTTATTCATAATAGGATTAGGAGGGAAAATTAGTTAAAGGAGTTTAATTAATTATCCCTAATAAGATTAGGGAGCTTAATTAATTAAAAGAATTTAATTAATTAAATAAAACCCAATTCCTTAATTGTTAAGGTGGGTTACCCACATCTATTAATAAGAGGAGTCTTATTATGGGTGGGGGGTTGGTTGACTTTTTCAACATACGACATAATTCCAATTGTTGGGAGAGTACCCCTTTTTCTATAGAGATAGAAAACTAGGGTTGAGCCAATACACCATCTTCTTGAATTCTTTATTTTTCCTTGGTGGATCACCTCTAGAGGCCAAACACATGGGTGGCTAACGTTGATCAAAGGAAGGAACCAAACCCCGGTGGATTCAAGTTGAGCGAAAGGATTTGGAGGTGAACTTGTACTTGAGGAAGCTCGATCTTCAAGGGTATGATTTTATTCTTTATCTTTTTGTTTAATTAATAATTATGCATAAAGGGTGATCCGGGTATATGGTTTGTAAATTTTTTAAAATCTGATTTTTATACGCTTCCGCATTATTTTGCAATTTGATTGCGCCCATGAATATTACAAACCTAACAGTACATGCACATCTAAATTCAGAGTCCTGAAACAAAATATGCTTTCACTTAGTATATATGAAATGTGTTGATCATACACAGTGTTAGCATATACTAATAAAATAAACTGCTAATACTGTACATAAAAGTAAGCAATTATTATATCTACAGGGCAGAAAGAGTTTATGCCTGTTTTACCCTTGACGACAAATGCAAGGAGTGTTGTTCCAATTGGCAAGGGCAAAGTCCGGGTGGACCGCAGTGATGGAGGGATTGTCATCATCCTCCATGTCCCAAATGATGGCCATTATGTCTGGACAATCATCGCCTGGGGTGTATCTGTTGGTATGTTCATCATGAACGATGATTCGTATGCCTGACATCATTCGGATGACTTCTTACTTGATTCTTCTTTCCTCTTCTTCCACTGCGGGATTTGGAACAAAGACTTCTTTCTCCTTTACCGGTACCAGTTTGGGAAATAACATAGCCATCACATCGGCTGACACCTTTACAGGAGGTTGTGCGGACTCAGATTTTGAAGGCGAAGATAAACGCCAAATGGTTGACGCTGAATGAATCTGCTGATACTTATGAGGATTCCTATGACTAGAACTGGTAGAATAGCCTAGACTAGCTATTCCAGTTTGCTTGGTTAATCGAATAGGGTACTTGATACCTTGGCAATCTTTACCCAACCCTTGTCCCGGTTTATGACCCAATGACATCATTTCTTGAGTAGCCGACATTACCTCGGCAGAAATCTTGGGTTCGGGTAATGGCATTCCAATATCATGGTATTGGGTATTTCTTACTTCCAAGGCATGAAAACTGACCAGTTCAACATCTGCATTGGCATTGATGAATGGCATGTCCCCATGTTGAGGACACTCTGGTTCAGCGTTGACCGTGACCAGGCTATTGTTGATAATGTATTTCAATTATTTATGAAGAGTGGAGGGAACTACCCCAGCCATATGGATCCATGGTCGTCCCAAGAGCAGGTTGTATCCCGAATCTATCTTGAGGACTTGGAAAGATACGCATAATGTATGAGGACAAATTTCGATTGGCAGTTCAATTACTTCGACCGAATTTTGACGGGCTCCATCAAAAGCTTTGATGATAGTATGGCTAATCCAAATTCGGTTGAGATTGATATTCATCTTCACTAAGGTAGTGTATGGACAGATATTTAGAGATGAACCTCCATCTATCAAGACTCCAGCTAGCATGTATCCGGAGGAGAAGACCGCAATGTGCAACGGTTTACAATGACCGGTCCCTTCAGGTGGTATGTTGTCATCAGTGAAAGATATCACATTATTGTTAAAAATGTGATCAACCAGATGTTGGAATTTTTCCGTATCAACTGATGTCGGTAGGTAGGCTTCTTCTAAAACCTTTAGCAAGACCTTCCGGTGACTCTCGAAAGTTAGGACCAAGTCCAAAATTGATATTTGGTATGGAGCTTCTTTTAAGCCTAAAACCACCTTGGCTTCATTATGACCCATAGTGCGGAGGAAATTTTTAATCTTCTCAATGGGTATTTTCCCCTTTAACTTGATGGTAGGCTTCATCACCCGTTAGGGAAGATACAGTGGATTTTCCTTCGACACTGTAGCAGTTGTAAGTGAGGTGGATCCTTCACCTTCTCCATAATTCCACAGAACTTTGTGCATGCTAACAATAGGGTATTGTGCTCTACACGGCAAGGTGATTGGCTCGAGAGCGGCCACTTTCAAAGGATTGTTGCTTCCCTTGAGTTGAATTGTTGGCATTGTGAGTAATTGATTAATCCCTTCAGTTTCAGTGGATATTACTGCTACCATACTCTTCCACTTAGTAGGACTTGAATTCTCACTTGCACATAACATAGTATCGTCGTCCGCTAGGTGCAGGACACCACTGTCAATTAGATTTTGGATAAGGTGGCGGAATGCCCAGCATTCTTCTGTGCTGTGATCGCGAGACTGGGAGTGATATTGACATACTCCGTCAGAGTTGTACCATCCTGAACGGGGTTGATTAGAGGTAGAAGGGAACTGATCCTTCCTTCATTGATTAACATATGAAGGATTTCCTCCATAGGTTGGCCCAAATAGGTGAATTCCCTTTTGTTGGCAAAATCCCGACTGGCTTTGGCATTTGCTCCCTTTATCACTTTGTCTTCCAGCATTTCATTTTCTGAAAGTGACGAGGGAATATTCATGACAAGAGGTAGGAGACTGGCATGCTCCTGGCTGATTAATTGACGTGTCACTTGATGCTGATAAATCACCAGTTTTGCCAATTGTTATATTTGCTTGCATAGAGCTTTCATCTTTCATTCCATTATGAACTGGAACTTGGCATAATCCCATTTGTCAACACCGTCTTTGAGGGTCTGGGAGGATTCACAGTTGAAATTGGAACTCTGTCCGTTGCTCTAATTGATCATGTTGACCTCTTCTTCTTTGTGTTGAGGAAGAGGGTTGTCTTGAACGTGAGGTTGATCTGGTTTGGTGACCACGATCTCAACATTGTATATCTGGTCTTAGATCTTGTGTTTCAAGGCCAAACAATCCTGAGTATCATGTCCAGGTGCCCCGGCATGATAAACACATTTTCGAAAGCAAAGATTGAAACCCGAATCCATTAGAAATTGGGTTGGTGGAAGAAGATGCGTAATTTTCTTCTGTGTTGTTAGAAGATTGAGAATGTTCTCGAGGGTGTCCCCTAAGGGTGTAAACACTCGAGGGAGTTTGACTTCTCCACCTTTTGGTATTGGAGGGTTCATAGACTGTGCTTGAAAGGGAGTGTAGTTTCTCCTTTGAATAGGCATGTTCTGATTTCCTTTTTGACCCTGTAGTATCAGGGAGACATCTTTCTCTTTCTTTTTATGGACCCTCCGGGGGTTGTTTCCATAATTTCTGGATTGGATGTGATCAGCAACAACTTTGAGTGCAGCTAGGTCTTGAATTTTCCCAGACTTCAATCCCATCTCAGCCATCTCCCCATGTTTGACCATTTCAGAAAATGGTTTGCCGATGCCGGCTAAAACTCTTTCATAGATAGGAGCTTCTTGTATGTCTATGAAAGTCGCGACCATCTCTCGATTACGTCATGGAAGGACTAACTTGGGCGACCAAAGGCTCCACCTTTGAGCATACTCTTTGAAAGACTCGTTAGATTGCTTGATCTTGGTAATTTGATACCGATCGGGGAGCCATCCGAGACCGAAAGTTGTATTGAGTGAGGAAAGCATGTGCTAGCTCTTCCCAGCTATGGATCTTTGAGTTGTCTAATCTTGTGTACCACAAACGGGCTTCTCCAGTTATACTTTTCTGGAATAATTGCATTCTGAGTTTTTCGTCCTCTGCATAAGATCCAAGTTCTCCAATAAACACCTTTAAATGTGTGTAAGGATCTCCTAACCCGTCATATTTTTCAAAGTCAGGAGTTTTAAACTTTTCTGGATAATGAACATCAGGGAAAATGCAAAGATCAGCATATGAAACACTTCCGTGTGTTCCAATTCCTTTGATAGCATGAAGGGTCTCTTCCATTTGGAGGACTTTCTTTTTGATGTCACCAGTGTTTGGATCTCCAGTGGGATGGGCAGCATCATCAGTTTTGTTTGTCGTATCCAACTGCAGTTCAGGTATTGTAATGACCCGGGTTCCCCCTTGTGTGGAGGATTCAGCATGTACGGTTATTTTTGGACCCTGATTGGACTGGTGTAGTTCTTTAAGTTGAACAACCAAATCAGTAATTTGTTTACTTAATCCGTCGAATTCTTTACGAGAAACTGGATTATGTTCAGTCTGGTCTGATGACAACATGATTGACTGTAGGCCTGCAGCCTTTTTGGACTTTTACCGGGTAGTAGATCTGATTGGTTCCCTGCGAAAGACTTGCATAGTTTAGTCTTAGGGAATGTGTATAATAACATGCTATGTGATGTGTCCATTTTAGGAATTTTATCCTGCAAAACGGATGTCAGCTGTTTGTAGCATGTTAATTAAAATATGTATGTATACACATTTCGTCATATTTCTCATTACATGGAGATATATATGGAATGGAATTACAAGTAATTATGTTTACAAGTAATTGAAATGAGAGCATGAAGAGATTTTCCGCCGTTTTGGGTTTATCAGAGGCTGATCTATCTTAGGTTACTCTCGAGGCTTTTTGGCATGAAGGTTCCCAAATCATAGCAATCTACTTGACGGGAAGTTAATCCGGTCCTTCAACTGGAGCGAATTTGGGTGGTGCCTTTCCTGAGCCTCGGAGAATTAGTCTTCTCATGAGTTCAGTAATCAAACACTGACGGGATAGCCTCCTGGTGGAGGGACCACACAGCATACATTCACATACATCGCGTCTCACCATATGAAAATGATGACATGTGCGAAACACTAATATCACAAGCAGTTATGGTGCGAGGCACCAAGTGCAATAAGTAAATGCATTCGTACACATTCATCATAAATGTAAATGCAACATCCACACACAAGCATATAACAGTTTTGAAATGATTGTAATAGCGGCTTAAGTCCTCTTATTGGAGTCCCCAGCAGAGTCGCCACATGTCGACGTCGGGATTTTTCGATGTCCATTTTCGTTACTTGTTCTTTGGTGTTCTCATTGTAGGTGAGATTTGTTTGAAAAAACAAGTGAAAAAGGTCCGACATGTATAATGTCAATGATGGACTGTTAAGAGTCGCCAGTTGGTTTTTTAAATGGTTGTACCAACACAATCGAGAAAAGGTTTGCACATTAACCCGTTGATGTGACATCGCTTCAGCGGGTCGGTGAAACCGAGATTCATTAGGGTCCGGGGACTTGGTTATGCGGAGGGAAGGTGTTAGGCACCCCCCTACATCCGTGTTACCACGGTGACCGCCTCTTTTCAAGAAACTATTATCTGAATGTGTGTGTGTGTGGGTCAATGTCTTTGTTATTTAGAAGTAGCGAGGCCTCGTTCGCACCTATATATACATGATGTTTGAATTTATGTAAAATTTAGTTTTTAGCAAGATATGGCAGTGATGTTTTATAAAAGAGGTTTTTCAAACCCTGATGCTCAATAGTAATTGAGACCTTTTACACTCCCATTTTATTAAGTGTTCTACTTGATTAATTTTATTTGACAGATGCGAGGCATCCTACGAAAATAATATACAAAATAATGTCGACTTCCTCATGGGTATGGAAACCATCTGAGGAAATTCAAACAACGCAGAATAATTTACAAGCTGCTTACAGCTGAAAATGTCCATCACGGGAACCGAATCTAGATCCAATGGGTTGAATATGTGATCACATGATTCCTAGGCGCACATAATACAACAATTTGTATGAAAGCGAGAAGCAGTATATATATAAAAGTCAGAATATATATATATCGAGATATGATCCCCAACCACGAAAGCACCTCCATAGGGGAAATGTAAATGTAAATAAAGTCAAAAGCTATCAACCGCCACGGAGAAACTCCAAAGTGGAATAAACGTAAATAAAGTCAGAATATCGGCCAACCGCCACGTAAGGAACTCAAAGGACAAAATGTAAAGAAAGTCGCATAAAGCGATCAACCGCCACGTGCAAGTAAACTCAAAGCGTGATTTAAACGTAAAGAAAGTGTAAAAGCAATCAACCACACGTAAGTAAACTCTGTGTGGGATTTAAAATATATATATATATATATATATATATAAAAGCAATAAACGCATCGGATGTACAATCTCAGCTCATCGAGCGAGTTCGACAACGATTCATATATATAAGTATATATATATATAGCAAGTAAACGCACCGGATGTAAAATCTGTGCTCATCGAACCAAGTCCGATAACAGTTCATATATATATATATATATATATATATATATATAAAAACGAGTAAACGCACCGGATGTAAAATCCAGGCTCATCGAATAGAGTCTGACACACAGTTAATATATATAGTATATATATATATATATATATATATATATATTAAAGTAATAAACGCTCTGCATCAAGTTCAGGCTCATCGAACAAAGTTCTATTACACACGATTCATATATATATATATATATATATATATATATATATATATATATAAGCATTTAAACGCTCCGCATCAAGTTCAGCTCAATCGAGGCATAACTCGATAATGTTAGTCAATATATATATATAAATATTTTTATATATATATATATAATATATATATATAGACTTAAATGAAACCACGGACCGAAGTCCGGGCAAAAGCAAGCAACACGACTCTCAACGTGAAGAAGGGTGTGTGCAGAGATGAAGAGAAAGGCTTTAAAGTGTGTGAGAAGGCTTACAGTTGACTGCCAAAGAAGACTTCTATATCTTTAAAGTGGGTAAACACTGGCTTTTATAGGTACAAAAGAAGCTATATATGAGCTCACATGTGTTTAAAATGAGAAAGTACACTGTATGGGGTGAGTGCAGAGCAAATTGTGCAGGGCTTCCTCGCCATTTTCTCTTACAAAATGGGCACCCCAAGCCCTCTATTTATAGACGATGGAGTCACAGGTGTACATGCGGCTGAGTCGCAGGTGTACCAGAGGCAACCTGGGTGGCCTGGGTTTCTCAGGTCGGGTTGTCTCCTACTACGTGCACTCAGGCACTGTAATGTCCACTCGGACTTTCTGAAGTGCAATTCGGGCATCCGATTAAGGTATGCAGGACCTATTTCGGACCGCCGTTGTCGAGAGTTGTACAATGGCATGGGATTAGAGTTTGTACGAAGTCATTGAAGATGGGACGATGCCCTCCGATCTTTAAGCTTCAACTTTTATCTGTTGCCCCGCAGAATAGTCACTCGGGATTAGTTTATCTTATAGGACATCGTTGTGTAGAGATGTTGAGACGATGTGGCGTGGCATCGCGTTGGCTAGATGACGATGTTGCCCCTCACCGGTGTTATCGCCAGATTGGGCTGATCAAGCAGACGTTGCTCAGGGTTCGCTGAGATTGGACTGCTGCAATTGCTGAAGGTCCTCATTGTCATCTTTGAGGTGTGCATGTCCTCCCAATGTTATCTCCGGGTTAGTACAGAGTATCTCGTTGTGAGCGCCGAGATTGAAGCTGGCTGCATTTGAAACAAGCATTTCCGGGGTTATCACCGAAACTGCATTCCTTGGGGTTATCACCAAGGTTGGTGGCTATTCCCATGGTTGGGACTGAGACTGGATACCTCGGGGTTATCTCCGAGATTAATCGGTCGTCTCCGGTGTGTGTTCCGGTATTGGATCTGCACGCCTTGGGGTTATCTCCGAGGTTGGAATTGTTACTCCCAGTGTGTGTTCTAGGGTTGATGCTGAACTTCCGGTAGTATCCGAAATGGATATAGATTATCTTTTAGGGTTCCCTCTTAAAAGACGAATCTGTCCTCCTGCAATGTTAGTGACATCAGTACAGAAAATTTTGAGTCTCTACACTGACAACATCTTTGCCTCTTCAGTGATGATAGATATCTTCCCAACCAACTCATCAGAATTATTTAGTAACTCATGGTCCGTAGGAGTTTGGTCATTTGGTTGGGCAGACTCTTGTTGAACACTAGATTGGACTCCCCGATTTTCATTCTTGGATTGTTTTTCGAAAGAAGTGAGAATCTGATAAATCGTTGAGTGCCAATCACTGTTGAAGGATGAAGGAATATCAGACAACTATGCTTGAGCAGTGTAGAGTTTCTCAGACTGAGCGTGATCATTTTCAATGAAGTGAGGGGACTCTATGATCATGAACTTGGATAATATCCTTCTGCCATCAGAACCTACTCTACTATCGTAAGAAATATAGTGGTTACCAGCATGGCGATAGATCTTGTAATGAGATTGGTCTTTGATCAGCTTAGTTGCAAACTTATTTACTCTTGGAAAGTTTTGAGATATCAGCTCCAAGTTTGGAAAATATGAGTAACACCATCTGAAATCACTCTCATCTTTTCCATTATATGCCTTTAGCTAAGGCATCCATGGGAAGAACCATCTCATCAAAAGATCATCACTATTGTACAGTATTGTTGTGCAGTCTAACTCCATGTTTTTCTAGTTGTTAAACACCTCGTCTGTAGTCATCCTTACAACTTTAAGTTGTTCATTTCCATAGTTTATCCATCTTTCTGTTGGTATATCTGGTGGTTCATCAAAGACTTCCACCACTATTCTTCTACGAACTCTTGCTGGAGAGAGAACAGAATAGTCTGCGGATTCCTTTGATTCCTGGTTTGTTGAACTAGAATCTATTTCCATCTCTTCACTTTCTGAGCTTGAATTATGCTATATCATTTCATCTGATCTATTAGAGAATCCTACTTGTAGATTTTCATCACTTGTTTCTTCTTTAGTACCCTTAGCACTTTCTTCCTTAGATTTAGAATCATCATCACTTAATGTAATGATTGCAGTAGAGGGTTCTCCTTTCTTCTTTAGGACATATTAAGTAAGCAGTCTGTTGCTCTTTCTTCTGCTTGGAGGTTCAGCTATAGGAGAGTCAGTCATTTCATCATCTTCAAATTTTGAAGCGTCCTTGATGTTCGGCATCAGTAGGGATAGGTCCTTCTTCTTTGGACATAACATCTTTTGAACCATCATATGAACTTGTTAGAGCATTAACAGTAGGAGATACAATTTTTTCAACTTTCAAACTTTCTTCATCAGTAGAGTGGCTACTCTGAGTGTTAGCCATAGGACTTGTACATTCTTCTTCATTATCAGATTCAGTTATTCCTTTCATAGGTTCAGCTTTCTCCTTCTTGGATTCAACTTTTTGTTCATTGGTGGACTTGCTTCTTGAGGGTTCATCCTTGAAGCTCTCAGTTCCCAACTCATTTTCTGATTCTACGTTTTCTCTTTCTTCTTGAGTAGATAGACTTCTTTGGGGAACTGGTTTGGATTTCTTTTTCACCTTAGTTTTCTTCTTCAGTGGCCTCACAAATTTGGACTTAGAGATGTCTGAATCTTCTGTGAATGACACCTCATCCTCATTTATAGCACTTACCTTCCTTTTCTTCATAGTGCTTTTACAGGTGCTGCCATATATCATCAGCTTTTTGTTCTACATTGGGTTCTTCTTCAAAATTGGAAACAGCTGCGTATTCATCACTTTATGGCTATTAAGGACTTCACCTTCATTGTAAGACCCCAACTTTTTATAAATTAAATTAAATTTCCTCAAATTATTATTTTGAATAATAAGGTGTTAATTTGATATAATGCTTTGGTTATGGGTAAAATGTGCAAATTTTGCAAAATAAGCAAGTGGTTAAAAAATATTCATTGTTGTCAGGGAATATTCATTTGGTCGTGGAATATTCTTGCTGTCGGTGAATATTCGTACGATGGCGCAACCATTTGTGGGCCTCATAACGGAAAACTGTCGGATGAAGAAAACGACAAGAATGAGTTTTCTAAAAATAACGACGTAGTTGTTACCAATTAACCTTCGTTGAAATACTCGATTGGTTAAAATACTGAATATGTCTGGCGTGGTTGCATAGTAGCACACGGTATTGCACAGTATTTTTGGATTAATGATTTTTACGTAAGAAGGCACTACTCAATAATTGATACAGTAATTACTGTTCAATATTTTATTTTATTGATTCAATAATTGCTACGTTGATATTTTATATTATTGTTGTTTCAATAATTGTCACTGCACAGTATTTCCCATTATCAGATCAATAATTCATATTATTTGAATAATATTATTAAATAGCATTATTGGAAATGTCTTAGGAAGTTGTGACTAGGAAAGGGGTTTGGTCACCTAATGGCGCGCCAGCAAGGAGAAATATTTATCGGAAATCCCCCTTCTTTCTTAGGAACGACCTGGTTGTCATTATTGTGATTTTGAAATATTATTTGTATATAATTAATTATTGATTTATATGATAACGAAATATTTACTTTATGTGGATATAAATGACAGAATTAATGATGAGGTGTTTTACCATTATTTTGTCGGAAGGAAGGTTTTAAAAATCATCCGTATGTGGATTTCGGTGATTTTTCGTTTGGAATTTGGAAATAATTTCATCTACAAAGTTGTAGAGAATAAAATATTCTATGGAATGGACAGAAAAATCGCATTTTTCTGATAGAAGGCTATTTATTATGAATTATTGAAGTTTCTGAAATAAATGTGTTTATTAAAAACATGGGTGGGCCCCACTTTGGTTGTTGTGGAATTTTCTGAATTTGGTGGGCCCCACTTGTGGTGTACTGAGTTTGGTCAAGAGGTGTGCGTGAGAATTTTTTATAAAATATTATTTTATTAAATTTTATTCTGCTATAGCGTTCTAGCATTTTCCTATAAATAGGGTGCTTAGTTAGAATTGAAAATCACACCAGAATCAAAAGTTTTTTCTCTATAATATCGAGTGTATTTTTGTGAGTATTTAGATATTTGAGAGTTACTATTTAGTGCAAGTTTCTTTTAAACATTATATCCGATATTCCAATCAGAAGTATTGTTCTTTTGAGGTAAGGGGTGTTATTTTTTTCATAAATAATGTTATTTCTTTCAATATCATTATACCAAAATATTAGTTTGAATTCTATTGTGAAATTTCTACATTTTCATGTCGAGATTACTACTCACGTATATGGCATTATTCAAGAATACGATATTATTCACGAGTACTATTCACGAAGTATGATTTTTCTTGTGAAATTTCCACCTTTTCGTGTCGGGGTTACTATTCACGTATACGGTACTATTCACGTATACGACACTATTCACAGAAAAATTAAATTTTTTTTTCTTTGTCCAAGTTGTCTATTTTGGTTATTATCTTTGATTTTAACCATGTTTTGATCTTAATTCTTGAATTTTGCTCCATAATTGATTATTATGGAGTATTTTTGAACTTGGATAAACTGAAGTACAAATCTCTAATCTTTGTCCTTTTATCTCACTGGATTCATTTCTTTAAGATATTTTTCATCATCCTCAGTCTTAAATGGTGATACTTGATGAATATCTTTGGCCTGTAGTGCAATGATGAATGATTAACTGATGAATATCTTTGGCTCATAGTGCAAAGATGGACATGTGTTGAGATGAACATGACCAACTAGTGATACAAATGAGTATCTTTGGCCCGTAGTGCAAAGATGAATTATTGGTTCAAGATGTATATTGATTGATGTTACAGGGATAGAATATTGATGATGGACTTTTAAATCATAGAAGATAGTAGACTTCATTCTCTACTTAACTCTTCTAATGAATTGTTATTTCCGCTGCGAATATTGATCTAAAACTTGTTGTCCATTATATTTTATCTTATGTATTGAAGGCTAACAATAATTTATTCTACATTATCTTAGTCATAATATTCTTTATTGGGCTAGTTGAGCTCACATTTTTCCTTTTTGTTCCATTTTTCTTCTCAAGATGTGAGAATATAGCGGGAATTAGCCGGGGTGTGGAGTGATGGGTCTAGACAGTTGTTTTAACAGTCCTTGCTATTTTGTAAAATACTATATCAATAATCGTAATGAGGACTTATTTGAATTTGGATATTGTCTAAAAGACAATATTTGTATTTAAACTCACAATATATGTGTTGTCATATTTTGCTCGATAATTATAATAATGAAGTTTATAGTTGTTTTTTTACCTTGTATTTGGCGACTTAGAATTGGTTATGTTGACCTATTTTGGGGGCGTCATAGTTGGTATCAAATCTTAGGGATATGGTCTCTGGCGGAGATCGGGGAATAGAACTAGGAGGGGAGAGACGAGTAAATCCTTCGCTAATTGTCCTACCTAAGTTTATTTGGTATTTAATTGGTCGGTCAGAATATAGGGATAATATGTGGCATGTTAATTTCTTTAATTAACCCTTGTTTTATTGCAGTATTTGAGAATGGCAGCTGAAAGTGTTAACAATGGAGTGAATGAGACCTTTGAGACACCTCTAATCACCAACTAGGATATTGTGATGTCAGGCAAAGAAGAAATTAGAGATATCCATGCGGTGAGTGATGAATTAATAGTTGCACCCGAGTTAGTCACAGAGGTAGCAGCTGAGAGTGAGGAAAAAGAGGAACCTGAGGAGATTTATTAGGAGAACTTTATGATCGAAATGTAGAATTATAAAATCGTATTCATGAGTTAGAAGAGTAGGCTTAAGATCGGCAGACGCTCGTGGAGCAAAAGGATGCAATAATTAAAGCTTGTGTTACCCGATATATAATGCTTGAACACAAGCACTCTTTGGCAGAGTATAAAATGATAAAGCTGGAATCTGAGAATTCAAATGTCAAGGACTAGCTGAAAGAATAAACAATTGAACGAGTGAGAATGAAGAATACATGGGTAAAAGATGCATGACGTGTTGATATTGTGGAAAGAGAATTTCGATCCAAAAAGGCTAAAATAGATGATATGTATTTCTCTTTATGGACAACAATTGGGAGAACCCAACATCGAGTTTTGAATTACCTTGTACATTGCGGTCAACCCCAATTTGATATGGATTGAAGATTAATGATTCAGATCATGAAACAAGAGTACGATGAAGCAGTTGAGGGTGGAATATGTCCTATAGTGAAAGTCAATTCTAGCGGTAATGATGACACCAAAGGTTATCCCAGACAAGTCAAAATTGGTGGTTCAAGTGAGAGCGATTTTCGTAACTTTCCAAAATGCGAGGAACTGAACGAGGTTATCATAGGTAAGCTAATCATAAACTCTTGTGATGTTATTTGAGTTTGGATATTGTCTAGAAGAAAGTATTTGTATTTAAACTCACATCATATGTGTTGTCGTATTTTGCGTGACAATTGTAATAATGAAGTTTGTAGTTATTTCTGTATCATGTAATTTGCGATTCAGAATGGGTTTTGTGGAGGCGTCACATTCATCATCCTTAATTTTATCCTTCAGCTTCTTCTTCAAAATGATACTCAAGGACCTTCCATGGAAAACCTTCGTGAGGGGTTTTCCTGTTAATATTTTCTTCTTTTCCTTATCCAGCCATTTGGATATTTGATCGAGCAGGATAACTCCAAAGTTAATACGCTTCATCAGAACTATTACAGATATGATCTTTAGCTGTTGATCACTCACAATGTCATGTGTAGTGTCCTTGCATAGTATATATTTGCCCACTATCTCAGTAAGGAACTCAAATTCTTTAGGAAACTCCATTTTCTTTCTGTCCTTCAGCTAGGGTTTCTTTTGTACATCAAAATCTTCTTGGCTTGTTCATTGTCGATCTCATCAAGTCTTTCCAGACCTAGGTCAGGAAAACCAAAGCATTGATTAATGTGAGATGATTTCAGCTTCATAATCTGACCGTTGACCTTGGTAGAAAGAGTTCAAGAATTTATTGTTGCATTTGAGTGAAACTCTTTAACCACTTCAGCATATATTCGAGTGTTTGCCTCAAGACATTCTGAGAATCCAACCTTCTTTATAAGTTCAAGAATATCTCTGAACTTCTTCTCGGATTTCTCAAACGTCTTGGTTCCAAGCTGAATGCCCGTGATTACTCGCCAATCTGCCATTTGAAGAGTTTGAAGTATATGGGTATTTAATTTCGGTGGTCTTATGAGAGATAGTTGAATGCAATTTTGGCGAAGCCAGAGGTTTAATAGATTAATGCTTTGAAGATGATTTTATGCTTTGAAAAAGGGAGGGAGAGAGATTCGATAGCTTTTGATAACTGTTTGAAGATTTTGAATTTTTCTTTATGACAGTTCCTTTTGACTCTGCATCAGTCGTGATGTGTCAAAAAGATATTTGTTGCACGATACCTAGTAAGAAGCTGTAACTCCCCATAAAGTGATAAGTTTTTCAGTTTTGATTTTCTTTTCAAGAAAATAAGTATTACTGACTAAGACTGACCGTTGACTTTTGCAGTACATAGAGTAGCTTGATGAGATAACTACAAACTCTACGATTTTCTTTAGCAACTCAATGATAGTCTTCTGAGAGATGCTTTAGTTAGTGTTTTGACACTAATCTTTATCTTGGAGTTGCATGGCTTAACTACTGATGCGTCCCAAGAGAGTTCGGGCACTAAAATTCTAAAATGAATTTCCAAGACGTCTTTCCAAACTGTATTCGTAACTTTCCTCCACACGATCTGAATAGTTTGGTATGTGCCGAGTTCTGCCGAGCTCCCCATGAGCTAGTTCACTGCTGAATCTACTCCACACGATTTGAGGTTGCACTACGATCGTCGAGTTCACTGCTGAATCTACTCCACGAACGTTGTGTATCCTGGTCATTGAACTAAGGGTAAGGTTTGTCCCTGAGGCGCTTACCAGTTGAAGAACTTTAGATATGATTAGTACTGATATCTCATTTTGATCATTTCTGCTGGGGAGTTCATCTACCAACTTTAGACATTTGCATTGGTTGTAATCATGGTGTCCTCCTGCTCTTACACTACAATCAGATGTTTGATCGTAGGCACTCCACGATTTCGAGTTGGGTGGTTGACAAGGTTATCAGTGGCACATTTTGAGACGTTTCTACTGACTATGGATCTTCATTTGGTTCATCAGCCATAAAGTTTTGGGACTTTGTAATTGGTATATTGTTTCATAGTGCACTTCTAATACTTTTAGTATTGCTGTTCTTTAACTGATCACTGCTCCCCCATAGTTGATACTATCTTCTAAGAGAGGTGTGAGTTCTTCTTCTTTATGTGCATCAGAAGGCAGCCTTGCATATCTCCTTCTGACTGGAATCATTAATATCATTTAAACCTCTTTGGATCATAGAAATAGATATCTTCAGGACTAGTCACTCTATGATAGTTTGACAGAACTAGGAACGTAGTCTTCTTTGACAACTTATACTTGTGGAGTTCTGCTTCAATAATGAGTTCCTCGTGAATAATACTCCATGATCCTCTGATGTGAACTTCCTTAAGGATTCTTCTCATATGATATGATTTGTATGATTGAGCATATAAGACCCTTTTCATCTTAGCATGAATGGTTTTCTTCCATATGATAGGCTTTGACAAAGAAGAAGTTTGTCAGAAACATTTCTGAAATATCTTAAGCCTCCAGCTGGTTGAATCTTCTCGACTAAAGTCATCTACCTCAGCATTCCTTAGTGTGGTCAGATAGACCAAGTACCTGCAGGTTAGATCAATTTCTATTTTTGATACCCATGGTTAAATGGGTCCTGCCAGGTTAGTTTAAAAAATCCCTATTCCTTATATATTTTAATTTTCATCACATTGATCACCAACAGTCATATTCATGCATGTATCCAAATTAGATATGACATTTTAAGATGCATGATGATGAGTGGGTGTAAGATTAACCATTTTGATAAAACACTCTTTTTCTTTGATGGTTTCACCATTTGCTTGGTTATGTTCACATATTTAAAATGTTCACAGAGTTAGCATCAACTTTATCACTTATTTGTATCTAGCTGATTCATGGAGGTGATCAGTTTCTACGAATCTTCAAGATACTCTTGTAGAACTGATCATACTCTATGCATTATCAAAAACCTAGAACATAGGTTTGTACATACATACTAACCCATCGGCAAGGCTTACTCCACTTAAGATAAAATAAGTCTTGATGTGTGTGACAACCTAAAAATTTAGAAATTTTTTAAAATTTTAATTAATTGATTTAAGGTTCAATATTAGAACCTAGACAGAAAATAAGTGCATGCGTTTGATATTTTTGAGAAGGAATTTTGAGGATTTCAAAAATTCTGTGAAGGATTTAGGTGAATTATTCAAGATTAGATGTATACGTGAATATGTTATATTTATATGGTCATTTATGTGTAAAGTATGTGGTTAAGGGTCATGGGTTGACCAGACAAGATATATCAGTGGCAAACCCTAATATTATATTAATAATGTCAACGTTTAGTTAGAAAATTCTTACGATTTATAAGAAACCATAAAACTGGTTCTAGAAACCCTAATTTTGGTTCCGGGAATCCGAAACCCTAATTCGGATGTTGAAACCTTAATTTGGTAATGCAAATGATAGTATAAGGTTTAAACGTTATTAATAATAACCCTAATTGATTTAGAAAACCCTAAATTCTGGATAAGAAACCCTAATTTATAATTAGGGAAAACCTAATTGGTAATTTAATAATTTTAATGTTTATTAGGAAACATTAATCCTAATTTTCAAGTTAGAGTAATTAGAAAACCCTAATCTAATTAGGAAACCTAATTTCTAAATTAGAAAAATTATTTTTCTATTTAAAACCTTAATTCCTGGGTTATAAACCCTAATGTACAATTTTGACCCTAATTGCTAAATTAACAATTTTAATTAGGAAATAAAAATCCTAATTAGCAAGGTTGAAATCGTAACGCCCCCAAAATAGGTCCAATCCAACCAACCTATTTTGAGTCGTTAAAAACATGGTACAGAAAGCAACTACAACTTTATTACTACAATTGTCGTGCAAAATACAACAACACATATGTTGTGAGTTTTGATACAAATATATACCAACTGTGACTCATGTCCCAACCTTGGGTAGTACGTCATAATGGCACCTTACATAAAGGTACAGTTAATAACTGTTTTAGAAATTAAAATCTTTGGGAAGTGCTCAAGGAAACCTTCGTACATGGGAGGTCATGCGTCTAGGTTATGATAGATATCATATGCCCACAGAATTATCCTTGGTTGACCCAATAAACCCCAAAGAATAACGAGAAGATTACTATCATATTCTTTCCAATGGTGAGTCTTCTCTTGACATATCATTGTCTCCACCGTCTCTAATTGAGAATTATACTTCAACCAAACTCCAAGATCATATTGGTAGTGGTTGTAGATATACTCAGCAAGTGGATGTGCACAACCTTGTCTTATGATAACACGAAGTCGCATGTCATTAGACATCTTATATGATAGTGGCAAAACACCCTTCCAACGTTGGGTTCGCCTCACCCTATTTGGTTCACCAAATATAACTACTAAATGATGTATAAAATACAAAACACTTTTCTATACTGTTTAGGGAGAACCTCCACAGCTACAGACCACCGTTCTATTTCCCTGTTACCCCCGCTCGACCCAGCTACACTCTTATTACCTGAAAGGAATTGTGATGCAAAAGGGTGAGCACAACTAGCTCAGTAAAGAATATTATGACTAAAGATAATTAAATTTTCAATAGTCTTCATCAATAATAAATCAGAGATTTAGAACATATGGTAGATGATAAAACTTTTCAACCATAGTTGCAGCGGAACGAGTAATCCATTAGAAGAATCAAATAGACCATAAGATCTATTATCTTATCCATGTTAAAAGTCCAACAACAATGTATTAACCCTGTAATATCAATCAACGGTTCCTGTCCACAATCATGTGAATAACTCATAATCATAATTGTAGTTCTAAATTCTTTTTCGCATTCAGGACGAAGATAATTTATATCACCTGTCTTTACCTGAAACATCAAAGATCATAGTTATACCAAATCACAGTTCCTGTTTATAATCATACTAATAAATTCATCTTTGCACTACGGGCCAAAGATAGTCAACAACATGTCATCTTTGCACTACGAGCCAAAGATATTCAACAACAGGTCATCTTTGCACTACAGGCCAAAGATATTCAACAACAGGTCATCTTTGCACTACAGGCCAAAGATATTCATATCTCAAAGAAATAGATAATCATTTCAGAATTTATATAAACAATAATTATAACCATGTTGATCAATTCACCTTTGCACTTAAGCTAAAGATATTCAATTATAAATTCAATGGTTATGATCATACCAGACAACAATTAATCTTTACACTACTGGCCAAAGAGAACCCATAGTCACGATCATACCAATAATCTACCCATCTTTACAATCAAGTCAAAGAGAAATTTTATCACCAGGATTATAAAAATATTATATATGATAATAAAAATAATATGATCAACAACTGCATTAAATTTCAAGAGTAAGATTCATAAATCAACGATAATTTGGTCAGAAAAAGAAACCAATTTTGTAGTGAATAGTACCAATGAATAGTAACTCGTGAATAGTAACTCGTAAATAGTACTCCGTATTCATACATAGTACCGTATACGTAAATAATATCATATACGTAAATAGTGTCATATACATGAATAGTGTCGTATACGTGAATAGTGCCGTATACGTGAATAGTAACTCCAACACAAAAAGGTAGAACTTCCACAATAAAATATATATCAATATCTCGGTATAATAATATTCAAATAATAACATCATTACTGTAACAACCCGATATTTTCTATATAAATAAATAAGAAATTTTGAGTATAATTTTTTTATATATATATTTTAAGGATGAGGATTTGTACAAGATAATGTGTATATGTATTTATGTGGTAAATAAAAATATATTTATTACATAAATGTTTACAAATAAATTTATTTTAGAATTATTGATTATTATAAAGTATATTCTTATAATAATTAATTTTAAAATAGAAATGTTTTTATTAATTATTTTCCATGAAAATATAAGCATATATTATTTAAATAATATATGAGATGATTTTAGAATAGTTATAATAATTATTTTATTATATGAATTTTAGTATAGATTAATAAGTTAATTATTTTACCTTAATTATTAAGGTTAAATATGGAAGATAAATCAGATATGGAATCCAAACCCTAATTTTGGATTTTGATTAAGAAATAAGAATAATAATATAATATTAATTATATTTCTCAGTGATATAAATATGTACTGTTTGTGTATATTGACAATAATTGGTCAATTATGGTATTTCACGCTAAAATCCTAGAATTATTGATAAGCCCTAATTCGAAAGTTAATTATGACTTTAAGTTTTGGTTGAGTCATTATGTAGTCGTGATGCTGTGATAATGTGTATAATGACAAGTATTATATATTTTTATATTAGTTAAAAAACCTAATTTTCTAAATTAGGAAACCCTAATTAGCTAGAAACCCTAATTTGTAAATTAGTAACCCTAATTTGCTAAATTGGTAACCCTAATTGTTAATTTCAAGCTAAATGCTAATTAGTAGACATTAAAATCCTAATGTTCAAGTATAATGTAATTAGAAAATTAAACACGATTAAGAAACCCTAATTTGCAAAAAATAAAAATTAATATTATTTTTATTTTTGTGTAAACTCTAATTAGTAATTTTAAAACCTAATTACTTATTATAAACCCTAATTGTTTAAAGATCAAGGTTAATTATGATTAGTAAATTTTAAACAATCGAATTAGAAAACTAATTATATTTAGTAAACACTAAATTATATATTTTTTTGGAAACTAAATTGTTATTTATTTTATTAAATCCTAATTTTGGAAATCCTAGAAATTGCTCTTAAAACCTAAAATGGTTCAAACCCTAATCCAAACCCTAAACCCTAAGGGTTGACAAGTTATCATTTTTCCATTAAAAATAAAAATCAAATGACCCTTTTACCCTTAGTTGCATTATTGAATCTAGTGTATAGGTTTTGACATTTAGTGAAGTTGTTCACCAAACCAACTACCCCATGTGACCTTATATCTCCAGCAAATCAAGTAATCTCAGCCAATTCATGCATCAAGACTTGTATAAATAGATTGGAAGATAGAGAAAATTTATTTGTTACTTACATTTTTCACAAACACTCAACTAGACCCTCTCTCTCTCTCTCTCTAACCTTCGAAATATACAAGATATATCAGTCATAAATCAAGCCCCACGATTACCTCTAACCAAATCAGTAGTCAGAATCAAAAGATTGATCATCAAGGTATAAAAACCTTAGCTATAATCTGACCAAAAATCTGATGTTAGATGTTGTTTTTTTTATGTTAAACATGTTATATATAGTGTATATTGATGATCTGGGTTGCTAGATGTTAGATCCATAACATCTAGAGGCTCGGATTTGGAATTTAAAAAAATCTAGAAAATTTTTCTATGTGTTCTGACAACCAAATGTCAGGCCCTGTAGATCTCTGTCTGTGTTTTATTTTTGTGTTTTGAAAGTTTGTTGTTGTAGTCTGATACGTGTTCTTTGATCTGGGCTTGGAATGAGGTTTAGATCATATGTAAATTGCAAGTTATGGAAGGTCAAACTGCGTTGACCGACCATGACTTGCAAGTTTCTGGGTAACCCAGAAATGGGTTTTCAGCGTCTGACAAGATCTTTGAAGCTCAATATCTGTCAGATGAAAGAATGTTTGATGTTGTTTTGTTTAACTGGATTATAGCTTGTAACCTGGACTTTAGATTCTAGTATTTATATCTCTTAAATCATTAATGGATCGAATGTAATGAGTTGTCAAAGCAAGTCACACGGTCACAAATGCATGTTTTGGAATTTCTAGAAACACGAAGAACATACCTTCTGACATGCTTTGATCGGTCTGAATCTTTTGATTCTGTGCTTGTTTTGTATATGTTTTGTAATATATCTCTTAAGTTGCATGTGGGCTACACACTGCAAGTTTTATATAACTAAACAATCACCAGAATCGTACGTTGTAGAAGCTCAAAGTAGGGCAGTCGAACTGTTCTTCATTTATGGGCAACCCAGAAATGAAGACAGCTCTGACATGATTTTTGGAGACTCGGATCTCTTCCGTTTTATGTTGTTTATTCGTGTTTGTTGTTGAATCGTATAGTATTACATTAGTTCTACACACTGTGATCAATAGATAGACTAGATACATCATGATATGATTGTTACACTTGATCAAACCTAGCACCCTCGACACTGACATGTTTTCTAGGTTTGGGCTCAAGAACACGAAGAACACCTGTAGCGACGGTTCTATCACTATAGGTGGTCTTTAGCGACAGTTTCTATATAAAAATTATATTTTTATTAAATAATTAGTATTAATTAGTTTTTAATTATGAAAAATACAAAATAAATTATTAAAAATTGTTTTAAGGTCCGAAAATTATAATTTAATTAATTTGAATATATTTCATAAATATTTAATATTTTTAGAATATTAAAAGTATTTAATTTATTTAAATATAATATTAAATAAATTATTTAAAAATGATTTTAATACATGAAAAATCATTTAAAATTATATTATGGTATAAGAAAATAATTTAAGTTATTTTTGATAACTTTTAATATTTTGTGATGAATTTCGTTAATTAATTAATATTAATTGTTTTGGTTCGGATTCCAAACTAGGTATGAACATCCCGATCACGGGAAAATTTTTATGCGCCAAGGCGGATAAAGGATGAATGATAATATCGTTCTAGCAATGTAGTATTGATCAATACAGGGCACATTGGGCAGATCACCCTCGTGCATGTAAGTTATGACGGTTTGCAGATGAAGTTCTGCTAAACCTTAACGAAAACTAAAAACAATGTTCATAATCTATCAACTAATACCTATATATATAGTCAATACGTAGTCTTAAAAATTTGAGATAGAATTGTTATGTTGTTATTATCGGTTCAATTTACTTCACAACTATAAATTCGTTGTAGAAGTGATGTACAATGAAAACTTTTATTTCTTTCAGCTAATTATATTTCTAATTGTTATTACTTGCTGGGCACTCTAATGCTCATCCTTGCTTAATTTAAATGTTTTCAGCTAAGCGTGATCAACCTGAAGGTTCAGACAAGAACAAGTGAAAAAGGAAAGCAAACTGAATATGTGTAATGGTATCTTTTGTAATAGTTAGACAAAATTAAGGCAATGAGATATATTATCTATCATGTAAGGAATTATAGTAAAGGTTGCGTACTTGGGATTAGACTCTGATATATGTAAACTAAGTTTGTTATTTATATTACTGTTATTATTATTAGTATTATTCCGCTCATAGAAATGGTATCGTGAAACCTTAGAGTTAGGTTTTGCAAGTATACGAATTTGTGGGCGTCACATTATGGTATCAGAGCTTAGGGTTAAAAACCTTAGGTGGGTTAGACCTTAGGCTATAACCTTGGAACAGAGGAAAACATTGAAAATACAATTAACTCATATAGAGTTTAAAAATGAGATAAATTGAATTAGTTCATCGTCAAACAAAATAAAAGATAACTTGTATAAAGCCATTATTTGCTGTGTGTATATATTAGTTGATAATTAGGATAACTAAAGTGTGTAAATGACAGATAGCAAAGGATTAGGATACCCTCATATCGTAAAGTAGAAGTCAACCTCCATAACCGAGCCAATATCAAAGCCAATAGCTGAAATAGAGGCTCACATTGAAAGCTACCTCAATGAGGTGGTTGATTTGAAAAGTATAGTACCGGACCCTGAAACGATAGTATAACTGATAGGTAGAGTATGGTTAAAGAATATGTGGGCAATGTCGAGGTTTTAAACTCATATGCTTGTGGTGAGTTCTTAAACTCATAATGTGTTGTAAGTTGGACGAACTAAGTATAATTAGGTGTAAATGTATTATTGAGGATAATGGGAATATATTGAAAATACTAAGTAAATGATTATTACTGAATGTGTAAGAAATAAGTAGTATTAGTATTACTTGAATATGTATGCTTTATGATGTGTAATGTAAGATTCTCAACTTTCGTATAAATTGTGGCAGTGATTCTCGACTTTTATGTCACAAAGGGATATTGAATGTTTAAAGCAATATGTGTTATGTTATAAAGTACTATGAATTAGTTATATGAACATGATTTATTTAATCAGCCAAGACGAAAATGAAACCAAAGGATGGAAGAACCTGTCAACAAAGCTGGAGGACAACCAGACACAATGCAGAATTTAACGCATATAGACACTCAAGCTATGCATAATGGATTACCAGCTGTGGGAAATCAGCCAGGCAATCGATCGGCAAACTTCGAAGACTTCAAGACAAACGAACCGCCAGGATTTAGAGGATCAACTGACCCTGATGAAGTGGTTGTGATACCTAGGGTAACGGAGGGGCAACAGACAACTTTTGGCACCTATACAACGAAAGGAGGGGTGAATCTTTGGTGGGAGACAACTCAAATTAAAGCTGGAGAAGGGAGTACTGGTAGTAGAACTGGAAAGAGGAAAGGTGATAATGTTAGGAATACGAAAAATAGGCCAGAAGGTGGAAAGAAACAAGTTGTGAATGGTAGAAATTGTGGAAAGAATCATTCGGGAGAGTGTTTAAAAGGAAAGAATGTGTGCTACAAGTGTGGGCAGGAGGGACATATCTCTCCTAACTGTACCAATCCAATAATTTATAGTGGGTGTTTTATTTATGAATCAATGGAGCATAAGGTGAAAGACTGTCCAAGAAGGAGAAGGGAGACAAAGAATGCGAATACGAGAAAAGGCAGCAGGACATTGGCGATAACGGGACCGACTTCAACAAATGAACCAACAGAACCAACCGAAGGAGTCTTCAACATGACCGTTCAAGAAACTGAAGCAGCCGGGGATTCAACTCCAGGTATTATTATAACCAATTTTATTTCTTATATATTATTTTCTTATATATAGTAAATTATTTTATAAAGATATTTTGAAGGAGGAATTTGAGTTCTTTTAGAAATCAAATTTCTGTATTTAAGAAGATAGGTAAGCTATATGGGAATAGTTAAAGATCAGTTTGATCAAATTATGATCGAGATCTACTGGTAATAATTGTGTATGCTATGTACCCTTGTATGTATAGGTTTTAAAATGGTGATTTCGGGGACGGAATCTTTATAAGGGAGGGTGAATGTAACAACCCGATATTTTTTATATAAATAAATAAGAAATTTTGCAGTATAATTTATATATATATATATATATATATATTAAGGATGATGATTTGTACAAGATAATGTGTATATGTATTTATGTGGTAAATAAAAATATATTTATTACATAAATATTTAAAAATAAATTTATTTTAGAATTATTGATTATTATAAAGTATATTCTTCTAATAATTAATTTTAAAATAGAAATGTTTTTATTAATTATTTTCCATGAAAATATAAGCATATATTATTTAAATAATATATGAGATGATTTTTAGAATAATTACAATAATTATTTTTTTTATATGAATTTTAGCATAGATTAATAAGTTAATTATTTTACCTTAATTATTAAGGTTAAATATGGAAGATAAATCGGATATGGAATCCAAACCCTAATTTTGGATTTTGATTAAGAAATAAGAATAATAATATAATATTAATTATATTTCTCAAATGATATAAATATGTACTTTATTTTGTGTATATTGACAATAATTGGTCAATTATGGTATTTCACGCTAAAATCCTAGAATTATTGATAAGCCCTAATTCGAAAGTCAATTATGACTTTAAGTTTTGGTTGAGTCATTATGTAGTCGTTGATTTGTGATAATGTGTATAATGACAAGTATTATATATTTTATATTAGTTAAAAAACCTAATTTTCTAAATTAGAAACCCTATTTAGCTAAAACCCTAATTTGTAAATTAGTAACCCTAATTTGCTAAATTGGTAACCCTAATTGTTAATTTCAAGCTAAATGATAATTAGTGGACATTAAAATCCTAATGTTAAAGTATAATGTAATTAGAAAATTAAACACGATTAAGAAACCCTAATTTGCAAAAATTAGAAACTAATACTATTTTTATTTTTGTGCAAACTCTAATTAGTAATTTTAAAATCCTAATTACTTATTATAAAGCCTAATTGTTTACAGATCAAGGTTAATTATGATTAGTAAATTTTAAACAATCGAATTAGAAAACTAATTATATTTAGTAAACTCTAAATTATATATTTTTTTGGAAACTAAATTGTTATTTATTTTATTAAATCCTAATTTTGGAAATCCTAGAAATTGCTCTTAAAACCTAAAATGGTTCAAACCCTAATCCAAACCCTAAACCCTAAAGGTTTGACAAGTTACCATTTTGCCATTAAAAATAAAAATCAAATGACCCTTTTACCCTTAGTTGCATTATTGAATCTAGGGTATAGGTTTTGACATTTAGTGAAGTTGTTCACCAAACCAACCACACCATGTGACCTTATATCTCCAGCAAATCATGTAATCTCAGCCAATTCATGCATCAAGACTTGTATAAATAGATTGGAAGAGAGAGAAAATTCATTTGTTACTTACATTTTTCACAAACACTTAACTAAACCCTCTCTCTCTCTCTCTAACCTCTGAAATATACAAGATATATCAGTCATAAATCAAGCCCCGCGATTACCTCTAACTAAATCAGTAGTCAGAATCAAAAGATTGATCATCAAGGTATAAAAACTCTAGCTATAATTTGACCAAAAATCTGATGTTAGATGTTGTTTTTTTTTATGTTAAACATGTTATATATAGTGTATATTGATGATCTGGGTTGCTAGATGTTAGATCCATAACATCTAGAGATTCGGATTTGAAATTTTAAAAAATCTAGAAATTTTTTTTATGTGTTTTGACAACCAAATGTCAGGTCCTGTAGATCTCTGTTTGTGTTTTATTTTTGTGTTTTGAAAGTTTGTTGATGTAGTCTGATACGTGTTCTTTGATGTGGGCTTAGAATGAGGTTTAGATCATATGTAAATTGCAAGTTATGGAAGGTCAAACTGCGTTGACCGACCTTGACTTGCAAGTTTCTGGGTAACCCACAAATGGGTTTTCAACGTCTGACAAGATCTTTGAAGGTCAATATCTGTCAGATGATGGAATGTTTGGTGTTGTTTTGTTTAAATGGATTATAGCTTGTAACTTGAACTTTAGATTCTAGTATTTATATCTCTTAAATCATTAATGGATCGAATGTAATGAGTGGTCAAAGCAGGTCACACGGTCACGAATGCATTTTCTGGAATTTCCAGAAACGCGATGAACATACCTTCTAGACATGCTTTTGGCCAATTCGATTCTTTTGATTACTGTTGGTTTGTTTTGTATATATTTTGTAATATATCTCTTAAGTTACATGTGGGATACACACTGCAAGTTTTATATCACTAAACAATCACCAGAATCGTACGTTGCAGAAGCTCAAATTAGGGCGGTCGAACTATTCTTCATTTCTGGGCAACCCATAAATGAAGAACAGCTCTGACATGATTTTTGGAGACTCAGATCTCTTCCGTTTTATGTTGCTTATTCGTGTTTGTTGTTGAATCGTATAGTATTACATTAGTTCTACACACTGTGATCAATAGATAGACTAGATACATCATGATATGATTGTTACACTTGGTCAAACTAAAGACCCTCTAAATTAATCGACATGTTTTCTAGGTTTGGGCTCAAGAACACGAAGAACACCTATAGCGACGGTTCTGTCACTATAGGTGGTCTTTAGCGACAGTTTCTATATAAAAATTATATTTTTATTAAATAATTAGTATTAATTAGTTTTTAATTATGAAAAATACAAAATAAATTATTAAAAATTGTTTTAAAATTAAAAAATTATTTTTAATTAATTTGAATATATTTCATAAATATTTAATATTTTAGAATATTAAAAGTATTTAATTTATTTAAATATAATATTAAATAAATTATTTAAAAATGATTTTAATACATGAAAAATCATTTAAAATTATATTATGGTATAAGAAAATAATTTAAGTTATTTTTGATAACTTTTAATATTTTGTGATGAATTTCATTAATTAATTAACATTAATGGTAATTAAAGTTATTTAATAAATATATTAAATAAATTATGAAAAATAGAATTAATGATTTATAAATCATATAAAAATGATTTAAAGGTTCTAAAAGTATTTTAAGTTATAAATATAACTTTTGATATTTTGTCATGAAAAATATTAATATTTTAATATTAATGATATTAAATTTATTTAATAATTATATTAAATAAATTAGTTTTAAAATGATTTTAATATTAGAAAAATCATTTTAAATGAAAATAAATAGTTTAAAAATATTTTAAGTTATAAAATATAACTTTTTTTATTTAAAGTTAAATTTCATTAATTAATTATTATTAATGATATTAAAGTTATTTAATAATTATATTAAATAAATTAGTTTAAAAATAATTTTTAATATTAGGAAAATCATTTTAAATGAAAATAAAGTGTTGAAAGATATTTTGAGTTATAAAATATAACTTTTAATATTTAAAGGATAATTTTATTAATAATTTAATATTAATGATATTAATTTAATAATAAATGATATTAAGTTTATTTAATAATTATATTAAATAAATAGTTTTAAAATGGTTTTATTTATTTAAAATCATTTAAAAAGATATAAATGAATTAAAAATATTTTAAGTTATAATTAATGACTTTTAATATTTTGATAAATAGAACATTAATACTTTAATATTAATGGTAATTATTTAAAATGATTTTAAATGTTTTAAAAATTATTTAAGGGTAATATTAATACTTTAAAAGTATTTCAAGTTATTATAAATAACTTTAACATTTTGGAAATGATTTCATTAATAATTTAATATTAATTAAATATTAATGATAATAGAATTGTTTAATATTTAAATCATTTAATAATGATTAGATGTTTGAAAATTCATGATAAATTATAATAAATATTTTAAAATTATTATAAGTCGTTTTAAAAAATAATATGGTGATATTTATAGATATTGAAGTTACGAGAATAGAGTCTTAGACTCGATAATTACCGATAAAGCCGTCGTTACATCGACATGTTTCAGAAATTGATCTGGACTTAGATAATTTGATTAGATATGTGTTTATTTGTGATTTAATGGTTGTTAAACATATGTGACAATGTGATTAGGTTATGTGCGTTGACTGCAATAAGCAGTATTATGTGTTACGATATGTTATTCTAATCAATCAAATGATCTTATTAATGATAGGTGTTATATAAAGATAGAACTAAGTTCTGATATCGTAGCGGTAGATCGTGCAAGTATCTTACCTTTGCATTTCCTTTATCTGATGGACATGAGTAAGAAGTTTTCGAATTATATTATTATTATGTTATATTATTAACCCTATTATGATATATTCTATATCAGATCATTGTTTATCAACATGTTAGTATATAGTAATTATATATATATATATATTACATTCGTTAATTTCTAAATATGGTTATACAAGTGTCCCCACTTGGATAATCATTATATTTAATCACATGTTGACACATATATATATATATATATATATATATATATATATATATAAAAGCCGTCTAAGCTACTTGATCGCTAGACACAAATTTTGAAATGTCGTTGAATATGATAAAAACCTTTTGTATCCAATCAAATTGTTTTGGTTGGATTTCGGACTAAGTATGAACATCCCGATCACAGGGAAAAATTTTATGCGCCAAGGCGGACAAAAGATGAATGATAATATCGTTCTAGCAATGTAGTATTGATCAATACAGGGCACATTGGGTAGATCACCCTCGTGCATGTAAGTTATGATGGTTTGCAGATGAAGTTCTGCTAAACCTTAGCGAAAACTAAAAACAATGTTCATAATCTGTCAACTAATACCTATATATATAGTCAATACGTAGTCTCAAAAATTTGAGATAGAATTGTTATGTTGTTATTATCGGCTCAGTTTACTTCACAACTATAAATTCGTTGTAGAAGTGATGTACAATGAAAACATTTATTTCTTTCAGCTAATTATATTTCTAATTGTTATTACTTGTTGGGCACTATAATGCTCATCCTTGCTTAATATAAATGTTTTCAGCTAAGCGTGATCAACCTGAAGGTTCAGACAAGAACAAGTGAAAAAGGAAAGCAAACTGAATATGTGTAATGGTATCTTTTGTAATAGTTAGACAGAATTAAGGCAATGTGATATATTAACTATCATGTAAGGAATTATAGTAAAGGTTGCATACTTGGGATTAGACTCTGATATATGTAAACTAATTTTGTTATTTATATTATTATTATTATTATTATTAGTAGTATTATTCCGCTCATAGAAACGGTATCGTAAAGCACCGAGTTCGGGTTGTAAGTACCTGAATTTGTGGGCGTCACATTATGGTATCAGAGCTTAGGGTTAGAAACCTTAAGTGGGTTAGACCTTAGGCTATAACCTTGGAACAGAGGAAAATGTTGAAAATACAATTAACTCATATAGAGTTTAAAAAGGAGATGAATTGAATTAGTTCATCGTCAAACAAAATAAAAGATAACTTGTATAAAGCCATTATTTATTGTGTGTATATATTAGTTGATAATTAGGATAACTAAAGTGTGTAAATGACAGAGAGCAAAGGATTAGGATACCCTCATATCGTAAAGTAGAAGTCAACCTCCATAACCGAGCCAATATCAAAGCTAATAGCTGAAATAGAGGCTCACATTGAAAGCTACCTCAATGAGGTGGTTGATTTGAAAAGTATAGTACCGGACCCTGAAACGATTGTATAACTGATAGATAGAGTATAGTTAAAGAATATGTGGGCAATGTCGAGTTCTTAAACTCATATGCTTGTGGTGAGTTCTTAAACTCATAATGTGTCAGTAAGTTAGATTTAACTAAGTATAATTAGGTGTAAATGTATTATTGAGGATAATGGGAATATATTGAAAATACTAAGCAAATGATTATTACTGAATGTGTAAGAAATAAGTAGTATTAGTATTACTTGAATATGTATGCTTTATGATGTGTAATGTAAGATTCTCAACTTTCGAATAAGTTGTGGCAGTGATTCTCGACTTTTATGTCACAAAGGGATATTGAATGTTTAAAGCAATAAGTGTTATGCTATAAAGTACTATGAATTAGTTATATGAACATGATTTATTTAATCAGATAATGCCGCCAAGACGAAAATGAAACCAAAGGACGGAAGAACCTGTCAACAAAGCTGGAGGACAACCAGACCCGATGCAGAATTTAATGCATATAGACACTCAAGCTATGCATAATGGATTACCAGCTGTGGGAAATTAGCCAGGCAATCGATCGGCAAACTTCAAAGACTTCAAGACAAACAAACCGCCAGGATTTAGAGGATCAACTGACCCTGATGAAGTGGTTCTGATAGCTAGGTTAACGGAGGGGCAACAGACATCTTTTGGCACCTATACAACGAAAGGAGGGGTGAATCTTTGGTGGGAGATAACTCAAGTTAAAGCCGGAGAAGGGAGTAGTGTTAGTAGAACTGGAAAGAGGAAAGGTGATAATGTTAGGAATACGAAAAATAGGCCAGAAGGTGGAAAGAAACAAGTTGTGCATGGTAGAAATTGTGGAAAGAATCATTCGGGAGAGTGTTTAAAAGGAAAGAATGTGTGCTACAAGTGTGGGCAGGAGGGACATATCTCTCCTAACTGTCCCAATCCAATAATTTATAGTGGGTGTTTTATTTGTGAATCAATGGAGCATAAAGTGAAAGAATTGTCAAGAAGAGAGAGAAGGAGGCAAAGAATGCGAATACGAGGAAAGGCAAGCAGGGATCATTGGCGATAACGGACCGACTTCAACAAATGAACCAACAGAACCAACAGAAGGAGTCTTCAACATGGACTGATTCAAGAAAGCTGAAAGCACTCGGGGATGCAACTCCTGTATTATTCTAACCAATTTTATTTCTTATATATTATTTTCTTATATATAGTAAATTATTTTATAAAGATATTTTGAAGGAGGAATTTGAGTTCTTTTAGAAATCAAATTTCTATTTAAGAAGATAGATAAGCTATATGTGAATAGATAAAGATCGATTCGATCAAATTATGATCGAGATCTCTTTGTAATAATTGTGTATGCTATGTACCCTTGTATGTATAGGTTTTAAAAGCGGTGATTTCGGGGACGGAATCTTTATAAGGGAGGGTGAATGTAACAACCCGATATTTTTTATATAAATAAATAAGAAATTTTGCGTATAATTTATATATATATATATATATTAAGGATGAGGATTTGTACAAGATAATGTGTATATGTATTTATGTGGTAAATAAAAATATATTTATTACATAAATATTTACAAATAAATTTATTTTAGAATTATTGATTATTATAAAGTATATTCTTATAATAATTAATTTTAAAATAGAAATGTTTTTATTAATTATTTTTCATGAAAATATAATTATATATTATTTAAATAATATATGAAATGATTTTAGAATTATTATTATAATAATTATTTTATTATATGAATTTTAGTATAGATTAATAAGTTAATTATTTTACCTTAATTATTAATGTTAAATATGGAAGATAAATCGGATATGGAATCAAACCCTAATTTTGGATTTTGATTAAGAAATAAGAATAATAATATAATATTAATTATATTTTCAATTGATATAAATATGTACTTTGTTTGTGTATATTGACAATAATTGGTCAATTATGGTATTTCACGCTAAAATCCTAGAATTATTGATAAGCCCTAATTCGAAAAGTTAATTATGACTTTAAGTTTTTGGTTGAGTCATTATGTAGATCGTTGATGGTGTGATAAATGTATAATGACAAGTATTATATATTTTTATATTAGTTAAAAAACCTAATTTTCTAAATTAGAAACCCTAATTAGCTATTTAAAATCCTAATTTGTAAATTAGTAACCCTAATTTGCTAAATTGGTAAACCCTAATTGTTAATTTCAAGCTAAATGCTAATTAGTGGACATTAAAATCCTAATGTTCAAGTATAATGTAATTAGAAAAATTAAACATAATTAAGAAACCCTAATTTGTAAAAAAATTAAAAACTAATACTATTTTTATTTTTGTGCAAACTCTAATTAGTAATTTTAAAAACCTAATTACTTATTATAAAGCCTAATTGTTTAAAGATCAAGGTTAATTATGATTAGTAAATTTTAAACAATCGAATTAGAAAACTAATTATATTTAGTAAACTCTAAATTATATATTTTTTTGGAAACTAAATTGTTATTTGTTTTATTAAATCCTAATTTTGGAAATCCTAGAAATTGCTCTTAAAACCTAAAATAGTTCAAACCCTAATCCAAACCCTAAACCCTAAGGGTTTGACAAGTTTTCATTTTGCCATTAAAAATAAAAATCAAATGACCCTTTTACCCTTAGTTGCATTATTGAATCTAGGGTATAGGTTTTGACATTTAGTGAAGTTGTTCACCAAACCAACCACACCATGTGACCTTATATCTCCAGCAAATCAAGTAATCTCAACCAATTCAGGCATCAAGACTTGTATAAATAGATTGGAAGAGAGAGAAAATTCATTTGTTACTTACATTTTTCACAAACACTCAACTAAACCCTCTCTCTCTCTCTCTAACCTCTAAGATATACAAGATATATCAGTCATAAATCAAGCCCCATGATTACCTCTAACTAAATCAGTAGTCAGAATCAAAAGATTGATCATCAAGGTATAAAAACTCTAGCTATAATCAGACCAAAAATCTGATGTTAGATGTTGTTTTTTTTATGTTAAACATGTTATATATAGTGTATATTGATGATCTGGGTTGCTAGATGTTAGATCCATAACATCTAGAGACTCGGATTTGAAATTTTAAAAAATCTAGAAAATTTTTCTATGTGTTCTGACAACCAAATGTCAGGCCCTGTAGATCTCTGTTTGTGTTTTATTTTTGTGTTTTGAAAGTTTGTTGTTGTAGTCTGATACGTGTTCTTTGATGTGGGCTTGGAATGAGGTTTAGATCATATATAAATTGCAAGTTATGGAAGGTCAAACTGCGTTAACCGACCTTGACCGTAGCAAGTTTCAGGTAACCGAAATGGGTTTTCCGAAATATCTCGACAAGATCTTTGAAGGTCAATATCTGTCAGATGATGGAATGTTTGGTGTTGTTTTGTTTAAATGGATTATAGCTTGTAACCTGGACTTTAGATTCTAGTATTTATATCTCTTAAATAATTAATGGATCGAATGTAATGAGTGGTCAAAGTAGGTCACACGGTCACGAATGCATTT
Organism: Panax quinquefolius; assembly: GCA_020205615.1. Lineage (NCBI taxonomy): Eukaryota > Viridiplantae > Streptophyta > Magnoliopsida > Apiales > Araliaceae > Panax > Panax quinquefolius. Next base: position 22,784,591 of record CM035174.1, on the reverse strand, counting down.
TTACGGAATTTCCGAAAACATGATGAACATACCTTCGACATGCTTCAATTCGAATTCGATTCTTTTGATTACGTGCTTGTTTTATGTATATATTTTGTAATATATCTCTTAATTTACATGTGGGCTACACAACTGCAAGTTTTATATCACTAAACAATCACGAATCGCACGTTGTAGAAGCTTAAATTAGAGGCGATCGAGCTATTTCTTCATTTACAGGCAACCCGTAAAATGAAGAAACGATCTTCGACATGATTTTTGGAGACTCGAGATCTCTTTGTTATTGTTTTATGTTGTTGAATCGTATAGTATTACATTAGTTCTACAACTTTGTGATCGATAGATAGACTAGATACATCATGATATGATTGTTACACTTGGTCAAACCTAAAGCACCTCTACAATCGAACACATTATTTTTTCTAGGTTTGGGCTCAAGAACACGAAAGAACACACCTATATGACGGTTTACATCACTATAGGTGGTGGTTTTCTTGACGCTTTTTATATAAAAATTATATTTTTATTAAATAAGTAGTATTAATTAGTTTTTAATTATGAAAAATACAAAATAAATTATTAAAAATTATTTTAAGTTCCAAAAATTATAATTTAATTAATTTGAATATATTTCATAAATATTTAATATTTTTAGAATATTAAAAGTATTTAATTTATTTAAATATAATATTAAATAAATTATTTAAAAATGATTTTAATACATGAAAAATAATTTTAAATTATATTATGGTATAAGAAAATAATTTAAGTTATTTTTGATAACTTTTAATATTTTGTGATGAATTTAATTAATTAATTAATATTAATGGTAATTAAAGTTATTTAATAAATATATTAAATAAATTATGAAAAATAGAATTAATGATTTATAAATCATATAAAAATGATTTAAAGGTTATAAAAGTATTTTAAGTTATAAATATAACTTTTGATATTTTGTCATGAAAATATTAATATTTTAATATTAATGATATTAAATTTATTTAATAATTATATTAAATAAATTAGTTTTAAAATGATTTTAATATTAGATAAATCATTTTAAATGAAAATAAATAGTTTAAAAATATTTTAAGTTATAAAATATAACTTTTAATATTTAAAGGTAAATTTCATTAATTAATTATTATTAATGATATTAAAAATATTTAATAATTATATTAAATAAATTAGTTTAAAAATGATTTTAATATTAGGAAAATCATTTTAAATGAAAATAAAGTGTTGAAAGATATTTTGAGTTATAAAATATAACTTTTAATATTTAAAGGATAATTTCATTAATAATTTAATATTAATGATATTAATTTAATAATAAATGATATTAAGTTTATTTAATAATTATATTAAATAAATAGTTTTAAAATGGTTTTATTTATTTAAAAATCATTTAAAAAGGATATAAATGAATTAAAAATATTTTAAGTTATAATTAATAACTTTTAATATTTTGATAAATAGAACATTAATTTTTAATATTAATGGTAATTATTTAAAAATGATTTTAAATGTTTTAAAAATCATTTAAGGGTAATATTAATACTTTAAAAGTATTTCAAGTTATTATAAATAACTTTAACATTTTGGAAATGATTTCATTAATAGTTTAATATTAATTAAATATTAATGATAATAGAATTGTTTAATATTTAAATCATTTAATAATGATTTAGATGTTTGATAAATTATAATAGATAAATTTTAAAATTATTATAAGTCATTTTAAAATAATATACCGTGATATTTATAGATATTGAGTTACAGAATAGAGTCTTAGACTCGATAATTACCCGATTAAGCCGTCGTTACACCGATATGTTTCAGAAATTGATCTGGACTTAGATAATTTGATTAGATATGTGTTTATTTTTGATTTAATGGTTGTTAAACATATGTGACAATGTGATTAGGTTAGGTGCTAACTGCAATAAGCAGTATTATGTTTTACGATATGTTATTCTAATCGATCAAATGATCTTATTACTGATACGTGTTATATAAAGATAGAACTAAGTTCTAACCGTATGTAGCGTGTAGCGTATCAAAATGATATCTTACCTTTGCATTTCCTTTATCACGATGGACATGAGTAAGAAGTTTGAGAATTATATTATTATTATGCTATATTATTAACCCTATTATGATATATTCTATATCAGATCATTGTTTATCAACATGTTAGTATATAGTAATTTCATATATATATATTACATTCGTTAATTTCTAAATATGGTTATACAAGTGTCCCCACTTGGATAATCATTATATTTAAACACATGTTGATATATATATATATATATATATATATATATATATATATATATATATATATAAGTCGTCTAAGCTACTTGATCAGCTAGACACAAATTTTGAAATGTCGTTGAATATGATAAAACCTTTTTGTATCCAATCAAATTGTTTTGGTTCGGATTCCAGGCTAGGTATGAACATCCCGATCACGGGAAAATTTTTATGCGCCAAGGCGGACAAAGGATGAATGATAATATCATTCTAGCAATGTAGTATTGATCAATACAGGGCACATTGGGCAGATCACCCTCGTGCCTGTAAGTTATGACGGTTTGCAGATGAAGTTCTGCTAAACCTTAGCAAAAACTAAAAACAATGTTCATAAACTGTCAACTAATACCTATATATATAGTCACTACGTAATTTTAAAAATTTAAGATAGAATTGTTATGTTGTTATTATCGGTTCAGTTTACTTCACAATTATAAATTCGTTATAGAAGTGATGTACAATTAAAACATTTATTTCTTTCAGCTAATTATATTTCTAATTGTTATTACTTGTTGGGCACTATAATGCTCATCCTTGCTTTATTTAAATGTTTTCAGCTAAGCGTTATCAACCTGAAGGTTCAGACAAGAACAAGTGAAAAGGGAAAGAAAACTGAATATGTGTAATGGTATCTTTTGTAATAGTTAGACAGAATTAAGGCAATGAGATATATTATCTATCATGTAAGAAATTATAGTAAAGGTTGCGTACTTGGGATTAGACTCTGATATATGTAAACTAAGTTTGTTATTTATATTATTGTTATTATTATTAGTATTATTCCGCTCATAGAAATGGTATCGTGAAGCACCGAGTTCGGGTTGCAAGTACCTCAATTTGTGGGCGTCACATTATGGTATCAGAGCTTAGGGTTAAAAACCTTAGGTGGGGTAGACCTTAGGCTATAACCTTGGAACAGAGGGAAATGTTGAAAATACAATTAACTCATATAGAGTTTAAAAAGGAGATGACTTGAATTAGTTCATCGTCAAACAAAATAAAAGATAACTTGTATAAAGCCATTATTTGATGTGTGTATATATTAGTTGATAATTAGGATAACTAAAGTGTGTAAATGACAGATGGCAAAGGATTGGGATACCCTCATATCGTAAAGTAGAAGTCAACCTCCATAACCGAGCCAATATCAAAACTAATAGCTAAAATAGAGGCTCACATTGAAAGCTACCTCAATGAGGTGGTTGATTTGAAAAGTATAGTACCGGACCCTGAAACGATAGTATAACTGATAGGTAGAGTATAGTTAAAGAATATGTGGGCAATATCGAGTTCTTAAACTCATATGCTTGTGGTGAGTTCTTAAACTCATAATGTGTTGTAAGTTGGACGAACTAAGTATAATTAGGTGTAAATGTATTATTGAGGATAATGGGAATATATAGAATACTAAGCAAATGATTATTACTGAATGTGTAAGAAATAAGTAGTATTAGTATTACTTGAATATCCACATATCTTTTCTATAGAAAATTTCATTCTCTACAACTTTGTAAGTTTAAGTTTTTCCAAATTCCAAACAGAAATTGACCGAAATCCATAAACGGGCGATTTTACAGGCTATAATCAAATTTCAGTCAAGAAATGGGGTCCACAAACATGTTTAACATGTTTTAAACAATTTTTGTAACATAAATACTCTTCCTCCTCATTTATTCATATATCCCACATTCATTATAAAATATCACCATTATTATATTAATAAAATATAATAATATATTTAAATGAATTATTTTATCAGAAAAGATAAAATATCAATTTTTCAACAATTGTCACTTTAAAATTTTCTCTATATCCACATAAAATGAATATTTTTCTTATCATATAAATTAATAATTAATTATTTATAAATAATATTACAGAATCACAATACTGGCAACCAGGTCGTTCCAAGGAAAGAGGGGGCTATCCAATAAGGATTTCTCCTTACTGGTGCGCAATTAGGTGACCAAACCTCTCCTTAGACAGAACTTTCTAGACATTGCCAATAATGTTATCTAGTAATATTATTAAAATAATATGAATCATTGATCTGATAATGGGAAATACTATGTAGTGACAATTATTAAAACAACAATAATATAAAATATCAACGCAACAATTATTGAATCAATAAAATAAAATAATGAGCGGTAATTCTTTGTAACAATTATTGAGTAGTGCCTTCTTACGTAAGAATCAATAATTCAAAATATCTGCGTAATACCGTGCTACTACGCAACTATCGCCAGTATTATTGTATTTTAACACCGGGTATTCCAACAGTGTTAACGGTAACAACTACGTTGTTATTTATAAAAACTCATACTTGTTATTTTCTTCATCTAATCACTTTTTGTTATGGGGCCCACAAAAGACTGCGCCATCGTACGAATATTCCCTGACAGGAAGAATATTCCACGACCAAACGAATATTCTCCGACAACAATGAATATTTTATAACCACTTGCTTATTTAAAATATTTACATATATCACATTTAACTTTAAACTTTTATCAATTTAACCATTTACTGAATAGTAATTATAAGAAAATTGAATACGTTTATTTCATAAAATTCGGGGTCTTACAATCTCCCCTCCTTATGAAATTTCATCCCCGAAATTTACGTACCTGCTATTTCAAAGAGTTGAGAATACCTTGCTTTCATTTCAGATACCATCTTCCCTGTCATCATGATTTCTCCATTGCTCATCTCCTGTATTTCAGATATCATTCTAGAATACGACTTCAAAACAAGGGTTAATTGAACAAATTAACATATCACATAATATCCCGATATTATGACTGACCAACAAATAAGCTTAGGTAGGACACACTAATGAAGGATTTACTCATCTCTCCCCTCCTAGTTCTATTCCCTAATCTCCGCCAGAGATCATATCCCTAAGCTCTGATACCAAATGTAACGCCCCCAAAATAGGTCCAATCCAACCAACCTATTTTGAGTCAAAAACATGGTACAGAAAACAACTACAACTTTATTACTACAATTGTCGTGCAAAATACAACAACACATATGTTGTGAGTTTTGATACAAATATATACCAACTGTGACTCATATCCCAACCTTGGATAGTACGTCACAATGGCATCTTACATAAAGGTACAGTTAATAACTGTTTTAGAAATTAAAATCTTTAGGAAGTGCTCAAGGAAACCTTCATACATGGGAGGCCATGCGTCTAGGTTATGATAGATATCATATGCCCACGTAATTATCCTTGGTCAATTAATAAACCCCAAAGAAAAATGAGAAGATTACTATCATATTCTTTCTAATGGCGAGTCTTCTCTTGACATATCATTATCTCCACCGTCTCTAATTGAGAATTATACTTCAACCAACCTCCAAGATCATATAGGTAGTGCTTGTAGATATACTCAGCAAGTGGATGTGCACAACCTTGTCTTATGATAACACGAAGTCGCATGTCATTAGACATCTTGTATGATAGTGGTAAAACACCCTTCCAACGTTGGGTTCGCTTTCACCCTATTTGGTTCACCAAATATAACTACTAAATGATGTATAAAATACAACACACTTTTCTATCTTTGTTTAGGAGAACCTCCATAGCTACTGGACCACCGATTCTATTCCCCTGTTTCTCGCTTCGACCAAATTTACACTCTTATTACCTGAAAGGAATTGTGAAGCAAAAGTGTGAGCACAACTAGCTCAGTAGAGAATATTATGACTAAAGATAATTAAATTTTCAACAGTCTTCATCAATAATAAATCAGAGATTTAGAAAATATGGTAGATGATAAAACTTTTTAACCATAGTTGCAGCAGAACGAGCAATCCATTAGAAGAGTCAAATAGACCATAAGATCTATTATCTTCTCCATGTTAAAAGTCCACCAACAATGTATTAACCTTGTAACATCAATCAACAGTTCCTGTCCACAATCATGAAAATATTGGGTTATTACATCCACCCTCCCTTATAAGGATTCCGTCCCCGGAATCACCGCTTCAAAACTTATAGACGCTAGGGCAAATAACATACACAGTCATTTCAAGTAGATCTCGATCAGATTCGATCGAACTTCGATCGAACTGATCTTTAACAATTCAACATAAAACTTGTCTATCTAATCATATGAAAATTTGATTTCTAACAGAACTCAAATTTTTCCTTCAAAATTTTGTTAAAAAATAATTTTACTATATATAGGAAAATTATGTATATAAAAATATAAAAGTTATACGAATAATACCTGGAGTTGCATCCCCAGCTGTCACAGTATACTGGACCGTCATATTGAAGACTCTTGCGGTTGATTCTGTTGGTTTGTTTGTTGAAGTTGGTCCCGTCGTCACTAATGTCCCGCTGTTTTTCCCCGTGGTCATACTCTTTGCATCTTTTCTCCTTTTCGTACAGTCCTTCACCTTATGCTCCGTTGATCCGAGTGATTCTTTCCGCATGTCCCACGTTGCACCACTTGCTTCTTTACACCCTCTTGCCTAACCTTGACATTCCCAAAATTGTTTCTCTTTCATCATATAGGTGGCAAAAGTTATCTTTTGCCCCTCCATTACCCTAGCTATCACAAACACTTCTACATAATCAAGTGATCCTCTAAATCCTAGCGGTTCGAGGACCTTGAAGCCTTTCAAGTTTGTCGATCGATTATCTGACTGATTTCCCACGGCTGGTAATTCATTCTGCATAGCTTGAGTGTCTATAGTCGCCAAATTATGTATTAGGTCTGGTTGTCCTCCAGCTTTGTTGACAGGTTCTTCTACCCCTTTGGTTTCATTTTGATCTTGGCGGCATTATCGGATTAAATAAAATCATGTTCATCTAACAAATTTCTAGTACTTTACACCATATAGTATAGCACATACTGCTTTAAACATCCGATATCCCTTTGTGACACAAAATTCGAGAATCGCTACCGCAACTTATACAGAAGTTGAGAATGTTACACTATACTCATATATCTATTATACACGCGTCATAAAATCATACATATTCAAGTAATCCTAATACTATTTATTTCTTGCGCCTTCACTAAGGATTTAATTGCTTAGTAATCTATATATTCCCATTATCCTTAATAATCCATTCACACATAACTATACCGAGTTCGTCAAACTTACCATAAATATGAGTTTTAAGAACTCGAACTTAACCTTATATTCTCTAACTATATTCTACCTATCAGTTATACACCATTTCTGGATCTGGTACTACATTTTCTAGCATAATCTCCTCACTAGGGTTGCTTACAAAGTGAGCCTCTATTTCAGCTATCAGCTTTGATATTGTCTCGGTTATAGAGGTTCACTCATTCTTTACGATCTGAGGGTATCCTAATCCTTTCCTATCTGACATCTACACATAAATTATATTGGTTAGCATATAATATATACACACAGCAAATAATAGTTTTATTTAAGCTATCTTTTATTTTGTTTGACGATGAATTTATTCGATTCATCTCCTTTTAAACTTTATATGAGTTATTTGTACCTTCAACATTTTCCTCTGCTCTAAGGTTATAGCCTAAGGTCTACTCCCACCTACGGTTTCTAACCCTAAAGCTCTGATACCAATCTGTGACACCCCCAAATTCAGTTACTTGAAACTCAAATTCAGTGTTTCACGGTACCATTTCTTTGAGCAGAATAATAATAATATTGTCATAAATATCAAACTTAATTTATATATCAGAGTTGTCTAAATCCCAGGTACGCGACCTTAAAACATTTCATTACATGATAGATAATAATATCATCATCTTATTTAAGTCTAGTTATTACATAAGATAACATAACTTATTCTGACAGCTTTCCTTTCCCTTTGTTCCTGGCAGAGCCCTCTGATTGGTCATACTTAACTGAAAACATTTAATTTAAGCAAGGATGAGCATTTGAGTGCCCAACAAGTAATAACAATTACAAATATTATCTGAAAGGATTAAATGTTTTCTTTGTACTACACTTCTACAACAAATCAATGGTTGTGAAGTACTCTGAACCGATAATTATAACATAACAACTCTCTATCAAATTTTTGAAACTACGTACTGACTATAAATAGGGTTAAGGTGACATACTATGAACATTGTTCTCAATTTTTGAATAGGTTTAGCAGAACTTCATCCGCAAATCGTCATAACTTACGGGTGTGAGGGTGTACATCCTATGAGCCCTATATTGATCAATAATACATGAAAGAACGATATTATCGTTCACTTTGTCCGCCTTGGTCGCATAAAAGATTTGCCTTGATCGGGATGTTCATACTTAGTCTGGAATCCAAATCAAAATAATTTGATTGGATACAAGAAGGTTTTATCATATTGAACGATATTTCAAAATTTGTGTCTAGCTGGTCAAATAGCTTAGACGACTCTTTATTATCGTATACATACTTGTATCCATAGGTATATATATATATATATATATATATATATATATATATATATATATCAACATGTGATTAAATACAATGATTATCCAAGTGGGGACACTTGAATAACCATATTTAGAAATTAACGAACATAATATATATATATCTGAATTACAATATAGTACCATGTTGATAATCAATGATCAGATATAACATATATAAAAATAGGGTTAATAATCTGGTACAATAATAATATAATTCTGAAACTTTCTTACTCATGTCCATTGCATAAAGAAAATGCAAAGGTAGGATACTTGTTTACGATATCCGTTGAAAAAAGTAAAACAAAAGTTTAGGATACTTGCATGGTCTGCTGCTTACACAACTTAGTTCTATCCTTAATTCAACGACCTATCATTTATAAGATTGTTCTATTGATTAGAATAACATATCATAACACATCATACTGTTATTTAAAGTTAATACATAATCTAATCACATTGTCACATAGTTATATCAGTCATTAAGAAACAAACAAACACTTATATAGTCAAACTATATAGGTTCAAATCAAATTCGGTAGCATTTTACTGTACCAACGGCTTTATCGGGTAATTACAGAGTTTAAAACTCTAATCTGTATCTCAAATATTATTCTGGATAATTTAAATATCAATTATATTATTTTTCCATGACTTATAATAATTTTGAAATAACTATTATAATTTATCATGATTTTTTAAACTCTAGAATCATTATTAAATGATTTAAATATTAGATAATTTTATTATCATTAATATTAAAATATTTATGCAACCCTTGCCAAAATAAAAAAGTTATTTATATTAACTCAAAATATTTTAAAGTATTAATATTATCCTTAAATGATTTTTAAAACATTTAAAATTATTTTTAACAATTACCATAATATTAAAATATTAAGGTATTTATTCATTAAAATAGTACAAGTCATTTATAATTACTATAAATATTTTTAAACCATTTATATCCTTTTTAAATGATTTTTAAATCAATAAATCATTTTTAATCTATTTATATTTTTATAATTACTAAATAAATCTAATATCATTAATATTATATAATTAATGAAATTTACTTTAAAATATTGAAAGTTACATTTTATAACTTAAAATATTATAAAATACCTTATTATTATTTAAAATGATTTTTAATATAATAAAATCATTTTTTGTTAATTTATTTAATGCATTTATTAAATAAATTAAATATTAATAATATTCAAATAATTAATAATATTTATGGAAAATATGCCAAATTATTAAAAGTTAATTAAAATAATTTTTAAAACCGATTTTATAATTTTCAGAATCTATTTACTATTTTTAAATCATTTTAAGAAATTTAATTAATTAAAATTAAAAAACATGTCGCTATAGTTTTTAGCGACAAAATCTGTCGCCTTATGTGTTCTTGAGCTCAAGAACATTGACAAGGCAGTGTTCAAGGGGTCATGTTTGACTGCCATTAATTCCCTGTCTAATCATGATCTAAGCTAACTAAGACATTGGCATTGTAGTATTATTGTAACACTACAAGATCTAACTATCATCTAAGTCATAGAACATCACAACAATGAGATCTAAGTCATTACAGTAGCTGTTAGAGACTGTTCTTCATTTCTGGGTTACCCAGAATGAAGAACAGCTCGAGGGTCTTACTTTGGGCCTTCACTTCATGCTATGCTTGTAATTTTTTTGTGATATTAAGCTTCAAGTGTGTAGAGAACATGTAGGTGTACAGATGTATTACATAACATCATCATAACAACAATACAAACGCTAGATCTAACCCGGTCAAACTATGTCAGAAGTCACGGTTTAAGTTTTCTGGGTTACCCAGAAAACTCATTTCGTGAACTTCTTTCTTAGTTTGACCGTCTACTGCAAGAAGCTTGTCTATTGTTTTGGTGTTCTAAAGGCATGAATAAGTAGTATATATAACAAACTACAATCTAGTTACAACAACAGAATCAAAACAACATCACACGGACAGATCTAGACGCTTGAAACCGTTGTCAGATTCGGATAATTAGTTTATGGGTTACCTAGAAACCCGTTAGTCGTGCTTGGTCAACGAGGTTTGACCATTAATAACAGAAAATCTACACATGATCTAAGCATGATTTCAAGTCCAGATTAAATTCCTTACAGCATACTACATGTTCAAACATTTAAACAACAAACATGATAACCATATAAAGATCTATGTGGTCTGACATTCGGTTGTCAAACCACTTTTGAAAATTTCCCAGATTTTGTAAAAACTTAGATTTGAGCATATAAATCTTATGGATCCACTATTTAGCAACCCAAATCATTGATTCACAACTTATACAACATATTTAAACATTCAAAAATCAAATCTAACATGACTTTAAAGATCAAATTTCTAGGGTTAGGTTTATACCTCTTATGAATAAAATCTTGAATCTGACTTCTTGATCTGTTATGGGTGGACTTGGGACTTGATTAGGGGCTGGTCAAGCAAGAGACTTTCGGATGTTTGAAGTTGAGAGGGTCTTGGTTGAGTGTTGTAAGTAAAATGAGCTAATTTATGCAACTTCTCTCTCCTTGATCTTATATAATAATTGAATCTAATGTACTTGTGATGCAAGATGGCTGAGATCTTTGGTTTATAGGCACATGGCTAGGTTGAGTTGGTTTACCAACTAAATTTATGAAAAGTTTTACAACTTATCTATTAAATAATACAAGAAGGGCAATTTGGTCACTTGGTGTTTACTTTTGGCGGCAAAGTTGTCAATTCCTTTCTAACCCTTAGGGTTTGACCCTTAGGGTTTAACCCTAAGGTTTCCTAAACTCATAATCTAGATTTGTGTAATAAGGGCAAAATTGGAATCTTAGTTTCTAGAAATATGAATTAGGGTTCCCTAATTGAATTAGGTTTCCTAATCACTTTAGACTTATAAATTAGGTTTCATACTTTACTAATTATCATTAATCTTGCTAAATTAATAATTAGGGTTTACAACTTAGCAATTAGGGTTCTAATTTAGTAATTAGACTTTCTAAATATTAATTAGGGTTTACCTAATTAACATTAAATATAATAATGGTCATTAACTACATAACACATAACTTAACAAATCTTACAGTCATAGTTGACTTATAGTTTATCAGTAATGCTAGGACTTTGTACTGTTTCTCCATAACTGTCCCACAAATTACATTACACACATATCAGGCATGTTTATATTACTGAAATATAAATAATATTATATTATTATTCTCATTCCTTGTTCAAAATCCAGACTTAGTGTTTTGAATTTATATCTGACATAATCTTCACACTTACCATTATTAATCAAGTTAAAATAATTAACTTAACTAATATAATAAAATACAAATTATAATAATCATATATATATATACCATAATTATATTTTCATGGAAATTAAATAATAAATATTTTATTACAAAATTAATTTATTATAAGAATATCATCTATAATGATCAATAATTCTTAAAAGAATTTATTTATAAGTATTCATGTAATAATAAGTTTTATTTATCACATAAATACATATACTTCTCTTTGCAAATAATCCTACTTTTTAAAAAAAAATTTAAATGCAAAATTTATTATTTAATTATATTAAAAATATTGGGTTATTACAGAGACTGCCTGAGTTTCTAGGTTACCCAGAAAACCCAGGATGCTCTGACAGTTAGTTTGATTGGCTAGATCTTCATGTTGTGGTATGATATAACCAAATGATGGTTTATTATTGTAGTGATACATCTCTACTACAAGATCATTGTCTTGGATGGCCCATAATCACTAAGATCAAACACATATAATCGGTCAAAGTAAACACCTTGTAACTGAAATGACATTTCTGGGTTTCACTCAAGAACAACTATTGCGACAGTTCTGTCGCTATAGGGCCCTTTATTAATAATTATTTTCCAAAAATTATTTATTTTATTTAATAAATAGATAAAAATGGTTTTTAATTATTAAAAATACAAAATAAATTCCTAAAAATTATTTTAAAGTCTGAAAATTAGTTTTTAATTATTTTGAGTATATTTCATAAATATTTAATATTTTTGAAATATAAATGGTATTTAATTTATTTAATTATAATATTAAATAAATTATTTAAAAATAATTTTAATACTAAAAATCATTAAAATTATATTATGGTATAAGAAAATATTTTAAGTTATTTTTAATGACTTTTAATATTTTGTGATGAATTTCATTAATTAATCCATATTAATGATAATTAAGTTATTTAATAAATATATTAAATAAATTGTGGAAAAATAGAATTAATATTTTATAAATCATATAATAATGATTTAAGTGTTATAAAAATATTTTAAGTTATAATATATAACTTTTGATATTTTTGTCATGAAACTATTAATATTTTAATATTAATAGCAATTATCGGATAATGAATTTAATTGTTTAAAAATTTTATAAAGGTGATTTTAAGGTATTAAAAATACTTTGTGATATTATAAATATATTATAATATTATGACATGTATTTTATTAATATTTTATAATAACTAAATATTAATGATAAAGAAATTATGTGGTATTTAATTCGTATAAATACGTTTTTAATGATTGAAAATTCACGATAAATAATAATAATTATTTGAAAATTATTACGAACTTATGAAAAATATTTTGAGTGTTATTAAATTATCTTAGATAATGGTTAAGTGTTTATACATAGTTTAATTGAACTTAAACTCGAAATTTTGTCCGACTAGACCGTCGGGATGTTAGAATGTTGCCAAATTCAATTCAGACTGAAATAGTTTGACTTGAGGTTAGGTCGTATGTGCTGTATAGACGAATAGGGTTATGTGATAATGTGCTTAGGTTATTTTAACTACTTTGATGATATTATTCTAATTTGTATGTCGATATTATTTATATATTAGGTTCAGGCAAAGCTTATTAATTGCATAGCGGTAATCAACGGTTCATGCAAATTTTACTTAACTCTACTCAGAGTTGTTTCATTCAGATATGCTTAAGGATAATCATTGCTGATTGCCATTGTAGAATTGTACTCTGTACATATTGCATGTATAAGTCAAGTATGAAAGGCTGATCACCTTCATTACCATTCGGTCCAGATATATTTGTTCATGTTAAATACTTGTTCAATCATAAAATTTGTTCCTGCTAGTTCCCAATCATATTGTTGAATTTAGCCAGCCTATTATTCAAATTCCTTCAATCATGATATATCGTTAAATTATTGAACTTAAACTTGCTGGGCAAACTTATGCTCACCCTTGCTATATCATGATAAACATTGCAGATTAAGACAAATACGTCGGATACAAGGAAAGGTTAAAGACAGTTCCAACTTTAGTTTACGTTAGCAGCTAAAAGTGTAATAGTATTGTATGATAATAACATTGTATGTTAGATAAGTTATGAATTGTGTATAAGTTAAGGTTACTCGACCTTGGAGAAAAGTGTGTAAGGTTTATTGTATAAACAATTTATGTTTATATCTTCCATAAATATAGTGATAGTGATAGAATGATTGAATCGGATCTGCGGTGATTCGGGACCCGGGTTTGGGGATGTCACAGTTGGTATAAAATTTGTAGGTTATGAACCTTAGGTAGGAATACTTGTGATTCCCCCAAAATTAGGTATACATCACCCATCTTGAGTCGCCAGATACATGGTACAAAATTCAAATACAACTTAATAATACAACTGTCGTGTACAATACGACAAAACATAAACTGTGAGTTTGAATACAAATATTGTCTACTAGAGAGTATACAAACTCATATGGAGTCCTCATTACAATTATTATCACACTATTTCACATAATAGTGAGGACTACTAATACACCATCTAGGACCATCACTCCGTTCCCCGATTTGTTCCAGCTATATTCTCATTTTCTGAAGAGAACAGTGAAAGAAAGGGTGAACTCAACTAGCCCAGTAAGAAATATTATGACTAAGATAATGCAGAATAAATTATCATTCGCTTTAAACAGTGTTAAACTGATACAATATAACAAACATCAAGTTTAACTGCAGCGAAACAAGCAATCCATTAAAAGAGTCAAGTAGAGAATAAAATCTACTATCTTTTATGATTTAAAATGCTTTTCATCACTTTTATCGATGGGACTTAGCTTAATAAATAATCCACATCATCGAATCACCCCTGCACTACGGCCAAGGATATTCTTTAGTATCACGACCACAATTATCCATGCACTACGGGCCAAGAATATTTGTGTATTCATTAATGATCATGATCATACCAACAACTGTCCATCAATGCACTACGGGCCAATGAGGACTTTTACCACATCATTTGTAACATTACGGTCATGATTACACCGAATAATCCTTGGTCATAATCATACCAGGTCTATCTATGCACTACAGGCCACAGATGACTTTCAATAAAATATGAAAATGAGGATGATGACAATGATATAAGAATTCAATAAAACAACTACAAGAATTAATTTATCCAGGAACTAATAACGTCCAAATTGTCAACATGATAATTCTTTGTAGAGTAAAATTCAAGAATGCTCAGAAGAATATTTTCATGAAAGATACTAGATGAAGCGCAAATATCAAGGATATTCCACTAATTTCATGGAGTATAGAAGTCAAAATTTTAACCAACTTAGTATAATAAAGAATGGAATAACAAAAGAAATCACTAGGCATGCGATAGACCGCACATGCAGGTTATTCCAATAGAATAATAAATAACGAAACCAGTCCCACAAAAAAGCATGCATGGGATATTCAAATGTAATAATAAAGAATGGAACCAGTCCCAGAAACGCAAAGAGCAGGATATTCTAACGAGTAATAATAAAGATCGGAACCCAGTCGGCGTAAAACGCACAAAACAGGATATTCAAATGTAATAATAAAGAATGGAATAATGAAGAATTTCACCAAGTATAGGATAGCTCAGCGTATCTGAGTTATTCCAACGTAATAATAAATAATGGAATAATGAAGTTCTCTTCATGAATACAAAAGAAATAATACCTTTACTTAGCAGTACAACAAATAATATCCCTTACCTTAAGAAGAAGAGTCTTTGGATATATAAGTAGTGAAGTAGCAATATACTTTCTTCTTTCTCTCTATAGTTTATCTCTAGAGAGTCAAAGTGAATTCGTAAGAAAATAATGAAGGAATGAGCTTCTATTTATAGAAAAATGGGTGAATAGTAACTAACTCATGAGCGGTCCAGATTAATTTACTTTAATCGACGGTCCATATTTAAAGCAAAATCTTTTAAATAAAATATAATATATTCTATTTATAATCTAATAAAGCGAATAACTTTATAAAAGATTTTACTATGCAAACACTATGCATGCACTATTATCTGAGACACTATGCATAATAAAATATAATATATTCTAATTATTGTCTAATAAAAGCAGATAACTTTATAAAAGTATTACATTTTATATAAAAAGATTTTACTATGTAAAATACTATGCAGACACTATGCATAATAGAATATAATATATTCTATTTATAGAATAACTTTATAAAAGTATTCATGCTTTTATATAAAAGATTTTTGTATTATTACATTAATAATACCAACAAAACCGAGTGACTTATTATGTAAGCATCAATAATTAATACAGTGTGCTACTACTATGCAACCACGCCAGCGTATTCGCATCTTTATTAACAAGGGTGTTTCAACAGTTAATGGTAAAACTTCCATAGTTATTTTTATAAAGTATTTTTTCATTTTCTCAATCCAAACAATAATTCCGTTGTAGGGTCCACCAATGATTGTAGTTATACGAATATTCCTGTTAAAATGAATATTCCCCGACCAATCGAATATTATATAACTACTTGCGTGCTTTGCAAAATTTATAAATATTACCCACAACTATAACATTATATCAATTTCACTCCTTAATATTCAAAAATAATATTTATAAAAAATTCATCTTTATTCAAAAAGTTGGGGTTTTACAATCTCCCCTTCTTATGAAATTTCGCCCTCGAAATTAGGGTACGTACCTGGTATATTGAAGAGGTAAGGATACCTTGACATGAGCTAATAAAGCTTGACATCCGTTTTTCAATAAACGAATAGCTTTATGGCTTGAGATGACAGTGATTGATTTTAATGGTTTGGTGGCTTGAATTCGCATAAAAGATTGGTTAGGAATATAAAAGCTAACAACCTTACGAAAATAATCAATTTTTGCATGGTGAATAGTTAACCAATCAATCCCTAGAATTACGTCAAATGCAAGTATTTTTAATGAAATAAGATCGACAGGTAATGTGAGGGTACCGATTTGTACCAGACAAGACTTATAAACAGTGGATGTAATGAAGGTTTCTCGCAACGGAGTTTCTACAGATAAGTCAAAGTCTAATTTCTCTGGAGTCAAATTTAATCGTTGAGCGCAAGTAGGAGAAATAAAAGAATGGGTAGAACCGGTATCAAATATGGTATAGACTTCGCTAGAGTTTATGATAAGCTTACCCGTGATGACCTCATTTGAGTTCCTTACTTTCTGGGAGGTCACAACAAACGCTCTCTCTTGCACTACCGGCTTTGACTTGTCTGGGATGGCCTTTGGTGCCTCCATCCTGGCTGAACTTGTCTTCGGTGAACGACAAAATCGGGCTAAGTGAACTTCTCTTCCATAATTATAACATGCTTTGGACGGCATCGCGCAGTTTGGACTGATATGTCCCTCCCCTCCGCATTTGAAGCATATGATAGGTGGTCGTTCTCCTTCCTTAACAACGGGTGTTGGTGCTGGCGTCCCTCCATCATTGTTGAATCTCCTTTTCTTGAAATATCCATTTTTATTGTCTTGGCCATGATTACCACCGAAGTGGTTACCATTTCTGGCATGTTGATTCCCTCCACGTTTGTTGTCACCGTTTTGATGACTGATACCACTGGTATTTTCATGCTGCCGGCTACTTTCTCTTGGTTGTGTTGACTCGTTACCGCGCTCCAATAACTGAGCCCTATTTACAACATCTGAGTACAAACACAATTTATGAGAAATAAGATATTGACGTATCTCCGGTTTCATACCTCTTAAAAACATTCACGTCATTCGCTCCTCATTATCGACCAAATGGGATGTAAACCGGGATAACTCCGCAAATTTAGCCTCGTATTGTGACACAGTCATATTGTTTTGTTCCAATTTGATAAACTCCACTTCTTTCATGTGACGAATACTCTCGGGAAAGTACTTGTCGTTGAATAGCTCTATGAACTTCTACCAAGACATCTTGAAAAGGCCAGTGGGTACATTTTACTGATTCCACCGAAGAATCGCCTCTTCACAATAACATGAAGGTGGCGAAGAGAACCTTTTGCTCCTCGGAGCATCCCAAGACATCAAATATCTTGGTGATCTGCTTTATCCATGCTTCCGCCTTAAGTGGTTTTGGTTCTCCAATAAACTCCGGTGGTCCCAGCTCCTTGAACTATTTAGCGGTGAGCGTCCAAGAGTTTCTAGTGTTTCCACCTACATTTTGGAAAGGAGCCGCTCTCGCCTGATGTTGCATGAATTGCATAAAGCCTCTGAACAATCCATCATTCATCATTTGGTCCGTGTTGTTGTTTGCATGAGGATTATCGCCTTCCTGATGCACATTATGCTGATTATTGATATGTGGAGACTCAACGGTCTATTGTGCTCCATTGCTATTCTCAACATTCTCGGATGTCATTTTCAGATACTGCCACAAAATAAAGGTTAATTAACATATAACATATTATCCCTATACTTTGACCGACCAATAAAATACCAAATAAAGTTAGGTAGGTCATACTAGTGAAAGAGAATTCCGTCTCTCCCTCCTAGTTCTAGTCTCACATCTTAGCCAGGATCATATCCCTAAGCTTTGATACCAACTGTGACGCCCCCAAAATTAGGTATACATCACCCATCTTGAGTCGCCAGATACATGGTACAGAGTTCAAATATAACTTAATAATACAACTATCGTGTACAATACAACAAAACATAAACTGTGAGTTTGAATACAAATATTGTCAACTAGAGAGTATACAAACTCATATGGAGTCCTCATTACAATTATTATCACACTATTTCACATAATAGTGAGGACTACTAATGCACCATCTAGAACCATCACTCCGTTCCCCGACTCGTTCCAACTATATTCTCATTTCCTAAAGAGAACAGTGAAAGAAAGGGTGAACTCAACTAGCCCAGTAAGAAATATTATGACTAAGATAATGCAGAATAAATTATCATTAGCCTTAAACAGTGTTAAACTGATACAATATAACAAACATCAAGTTTAACTGCAGTGAAACAAGCAATCCATTAAAAGAGTCAAGTAGAGAATAAAATCTACTATCTTTTATGATTTAAAAGGTTTTTCATCACTTTTATCGCTAGGACTCAGCTTAATAAATAATCCACATCATCGAATCACCCCTACATTACGGCCAAGGATATTCTTTAGTATCATGACCACAATTATCCATGCACTACGGGCCAAGAATATTTGTGTATTCATTAATCGTCATGATCATACCAACAACTGTCCATCAATGCACTACGGGCCAATGAGGACTTTTACCACATCATTTGTAACATTACGGTCATGATTATACCGAATAATCTTTGGTCATAATCATACCAAGTCTATATATGCACTACAGGCCATGGATGACTTTCAACAAAATATAAACATGAGGATGATGACAATGATATAAGAATTCAATAAAATAAGTTCATGAATTAATTTATCCAGGAACTAATAACGTCCAAATTGTCAACATGATACTTCTTTGTAGAGTAAAATTCAAGAATGCTCAGAAGAATATTTCCATGAAAAGATACTGGATGGAGCGCAAATATCAAGGATATTCCACTAATTTCATGGAGTATAGAAGTCAAAGTTTTAACCAACTGAGTATAATAAAGAATGGAATAACAAAAGAAATCACCAAGCATGCGATAGACCGCACATGTAGGTTATTCCAACAGAATAATAAATAACGGAACCAGGTCCGGCGTAAAAAGCACAGACAGGATATTCCAACAGATTAATAAAAAATGGAACCAGGTCCGGCGTAAAACGCACAGACATGATATTCAAACAGAATAATAAAGACTGGAACCAAGTCCGGCGTAAAACGCACAAACAGGATATTCCAACAGAATAATAAAGAATGGAATAACAGAAGAATTTCACCAAGTATAGGGTAGCTCACAGATTATCTGAGTTATTCCAAGCAGAATAATAAGTAATGGAATAATGAAGTTCTCTTTATGAATACAAAAGAAATAATACCCCTTTTAGTACAACAAATAATATCCCTTACCTTAAGAAGAAGAAATCTTTGGATATATAAGTAGTGAAGTAGAAGAATACTTTCTTCTTTCTCTCTATAGTTTATCTCTCTAGAGTTTCAAAGTGAATTAGTAAGAAAAGAATGAAGGAATGAGCTTCTATTTATAGAAAAATGGAGCGCATAGTAACTAACTCATGAATGGTCAGATTGATTTACTTTAATCTGACGGTCCATATTTAAAGCAAAATCTTTTAAATAAAATATAATATATTTTATTTATAATCTAATAAAACGAATAACTTTATAAAAGATTTTACTATGCAAACACTATACATGCACTATACAAACACTATGCATAATAAAATATAATATATTCTAATTATTGTCTAAAAAAAGCAGATAACTTTATAAAAGTATTCTATTTTATATAAAAATATTTTACTATGCAAAACACTATGCAGACACTATGCAACACTATGCATAATAGAATATAATATATTTTATTTATAGAATAACTTTATAAAAGTATTCTGTTTTATATAAAAAGATTTTCTATATTATTACATTAATAATTCCAACAAAACTGAGTGACTTATCACGTAAGCATTAATAATTAATACCGTGTGCTACTATGCAACCACGCGTATTACTGTACTTTTAACACTGGGTGTTTCAACAGTTAACGGTAAAACTTCCGCAGTTATTTTCATAAAGTATTTTTGTCGTTTTCTCAATCCGACAATAATTACGTTGTGGGGTCCACCAATGATTATGCCGTTGTACGAATATTTCCTGTTAAAATGAATATTCCCCGACCAATCGAATATTATATAACAACTTGCGTGCTTTGCAAAATTTATAAATATTACCCTCAACTATAACATTATATCAATTTCACTCCATAATATTCAAAAATAATATTTATAGAAAATTCATCTTTATTCAAAAAGTTGGGGTTTTACAATACCTGAGACTAATAACCGTAGTGATTAAGATAAGTACTAACTCCAATAGAGTTAGTGTGTCGGTAAGATTCAAAGACGAATCTCGGCGGGTTATAAAAGATACAGAGTTCCCTAACTCTGATAATAAAGTTGAACAGTAGTGGTGAATATATAGAGTTTAAAAGACTAAAATTACAGTGATAGGAGTTCATAAAACAAAATGATAAAGACATAGAAATGAATCGTAATATATACGATGAGATCACCCCGTGATCGGATAAGGTTTTAGTATGGAAAAGAATCATTCAAATGATTGAAAAGTTTACAACAAGATTGTTGAGTGTCAGTTGTACTATGAATTGGTACAGATTCAGGAAAGGATTATGAATACAAGTTGAATGAAATTCATATTGAGAAGTGAGTTAAGATTAGGTGGGGATTTCAATTGAGGACTCATGTCACTAGCTGAGTTGTATGATTCCTTGTATGTGCGGGGAATTGTACTTAGTGTAAAAACCACTTACCAAGTCCATCTATGCACTACAGGCCACAGATGACTTTCAACATAATATAAACATGAGGATGATGACAATGATATTCAATAAAACAAGTTCAAGAATTAATTTATCTAGGAACCAATAACATTCAAACTGTCAACATGATACTGCTTTGTAGAGTAAAATTCAAGAATCTTGAGAAGAATATTTCCATGAAAGGATCTTTGGATGAAGCGCAAATATCAAGGATATTCCACTAATTTCATGGAGTATAGAAGTCAAAGTTTTAACCAACTAGGTATAATAAAGAATGGAATAACAAAAGAAATCACCATGCATGCGATAGGCCGCGACAGCAAAAGTTATTCCAACAGTAATAATAAATAATGGAACCAGTCCGTAGAAAACGCATGTAAAGGAAAGGATATTCCAACAGAATAATAATAAAGGCGGAACCGGTCGGTGTAAAACACATGCATGGATGTTCCAATAGAATAATAATAAAGAGCGGAACCAGTTAGGTGTAAAAACACATGACGAGGATGTTCCAACAAAATAATAATAAAGAGGCGGAACCAGTCGGGTGTAAAACACATGACGAGGATGTTACAATAGAATAATAATAAAGATGGAACCAGGTCTGGTGTAAAACACACAGATAGGATGTTCCAACAGAATAATTGAAGAATGTCACCAAGTATAGGGTAAACCGCGTATACAAGTTATTCCAACAGAATAATAAGCAATGGAATAACAACAGTTCTCTTCATGAATAAGAAAGAATAACACCTCTTACTTTTGGTAGGAGATTGAATATTGCAGTAGTGTAGTAACAAAATACTCTTCTTCTTTCTCCCTTTTTCTCTCTATACTTTCTCTCTCTATAGCTTGAATGAATTCGTGAAAAATAATGAAGCACTAGGCCTCTATTTATAGAAGATTTCTAGCTTAGCACCTGCCATGTGAAAAGGCAAGTGGCTTGACGACTGGTGATGTGAAAAGAAAAGTGGTTTGACGCCTGTAATGTGAAACGACAAGTGGTTCGACGCTTGTAATGTGAAACGACAAGTGGTTCGATGCCTGTAATGTGAAACGACAAGTGGTTCGACGCCTGGTAAAGGTAATTACTATTGACGAAGGTAATTACTATTCACAAAGATAATTACTATTGACAAAGGTAATTACTATTGACGAAGAGACTCTTAGATGATGACATATGGGCCCCCCCATAAAATAATCAAACTTACCACAAACGTCTCATAACAGACTCTTTATATACATCAAGGATTGAATAAATATTACCACAAATCATTTTATTTTTAATTAACACATATTTAATCTTTCAACAATTATTAATCATTTATAACTTGTCGTCTCAATTATTGATTTAATACTATAACATATTATATGGATGATCTTTGTGACAATAACCTGAATCAATAATATAAGAGATACGATCAAGCAATTTATCGTAGCAATAATTGAGCATGGTGAAAGTGACTTCTTACGTAAGCATCAATAATCAATATCGTGTGCTACTATACAACTACGCCAGACATTCTTTGTACTTTTACTAAGGGTAGTTCAGCGGTTTTAACGGTAACACCTCTGCCGTTATTTTTATAGAAAGATAATTTTGTCGTTTTCTAACTACGACAATACTTCCGTTGTGGGGTCCACCAATGATTGAGCCGTCGTATGAATATTCCCCGACCAAACGAATATTTTATAACAACTTGCTTACTTTGCAAAATTTATAAATATTACCCACAACTATAACATTATATCAAATTTATTCCATAATATTCAAAAATAATATTTATAGAAAATTCATCTTTATTTATAAAAGTTGGGGTCTTACAACCTCCCTTCTTATGAAATTTAAGCCCTCGAAATTAGGGTACGATACACGGTATGTCGAAGAGGTAAGGATACATTGATTTCATTTCAGATTCTAACTCCCAAGTCATTTCCTCAACATCGTGGTTCCTCCACAAAACTTTGACTTGAGGTATAACCTTAGAGCGTAGAATATGTTCCTTCTTATCCAAGATTTGAACAGGAACCTCTTCATACGTCAAATCTTCGGCTATTTCTTCTGGTTCTTACTCAATAATGTGGTTCGGGTCTTTCACATATTTACGTAACATGGATATATGAAAAACGTTATGAACACGAGACATACTTTGCGGTAAAGCGAGTCTATAGGCCACAGTTCCTACTCGATCTAGGATTAAAAATGGACCGATGAATCAAGGATTGAGTTTTCCTCTCTTTCCAAATCTTGTAACTCCTTTCCATGGAGCAACTCTTAACAACACATGATCTCCTATATCGAATTCCACGTCCTTTCGATGAAGATCAGCATAACTCTTTTGTCGATTTTGTGAGGTTTTTATACGTTGTCGGATCATTTGAATCTTTTCCGTAGTCATACGTACCAACTCCGGTCCCCAACAACGTTGTTTCACCCACCTCATCCCAAAGATACCGAGAAACGACACTTTCTTCCATACAACGCGAATGGAGCCATGCCAATACTTGCTTGATAAGCTGTTGTTCAGAGGAAAACTCCACTAATGGTAAGAACTTGTCCCAACTTCCCTTGAAATCAAGGACACGAGTAGTCTTAATAGATCTTCAAGAGTTTGAATAGTCCTCTCCGATCGTGTCTGGTCCATTCGAGGATGATATGCCGAGCTAAATCGTAAGTCTGTGCTTATAGTTTTTTGCAAACTAACCCAAAATCGTGAAGTGAATCTTGGGTCTCGATCGGAAACTATGGATCCGGCATACCATGCGTCTTACAATCTCATTTATGTACATACGAGCAAGACGTTCAAGTGTATAAGTTTCTCGTATCGGAAGAAATGAGCAGACTTGGTCAATCTATCAACAATGACCCAAATCGCATATATGCCTTGAGAAACCTTAGGAAGAGGCCAGAACGAAATCCATGGTAATGTGCTCCCACTTCCATTCTGGAATTTCAAGTGGTTGCAATGGACCTTTTGGTACTTGATGTTCCGCTTTAACTCGTTGACAAGTTAGACACCTTGAGATAAACAGCGCTATCTCTCACTTCATATTGCTCCAACAAAATGTATGACGAATATCATGATACATTTTGGTACTCCCAGGATGGATTGCAAATGGTGTGTTGTGCGCCTCCATCATGATATTATACTTTAAATCAGGATCGTTAGGAACACAAAGTCTAGAGTTGACTCGAAGTATTCCTTCTTCATCGATTCTTGCTTCCGGCATAGCACCTTCTTGCACTTTCTTCCTCATACGCATCAGCTCCAGGTCTGTAGCTTGAGCAACTTTAACTTTATCGATTAAAGTTGGTTCTACTCGTATACTCGCTATCATCACATGCGTCCCTGGAGTCTTTAACTCTATCTCCATCCTTTGCAAGTCACACAAAATGGGCCTTTGCGTTGACAATATCGCTTTTCGTTACTTGCATATGATCTTCTACTCAATGCGTCAGCTACCACGTTCGCTTTTCCAGGATGGTATTGGATGGTATGATCATAATCTTTCAACAGTTCAAGCCAACGTCGTTGTCGCATGTTGAGTTCCTTTTGAGTGAAGAAATATTTGAGGCTTTTATGATCCGTAAAGATCTCCACTTTCTCCCCATACAAGTAATGCCTCCAAATTTTAAGTGCAAAGACAACAGCTGCTAACTCTAGATCATGAGTAGGATAATTCCTCTCATATTCTTTGAGTTGTCGCGAGGCATAAAGGCTATAACTTTTCCATGTTGCTTGAGAACACATCCCAACCCTTTGCTAGAAGCATCATTTGAGATGACAAATCCTCCGAGGCAGGATGGTATTGTCGAGCAGTCTTTGAAATAAGTCTCCTCTTGAGTTCTTGAAAACTCTTCTCACATTCTTCGCTCCAACCGAACTTTGTATCTTTCGAGTCAATTTGAGTCGATGGAGTAGCGATTCGAGAAAATCCTTCCACGAATCTCCGATAATAACCGATTAACCGAGAAAGCTACGTACTTGGTCATCGATTTAGGTTGTTCCCGACTTTGAATAGCTTCAATCTTTGCTGGGTGAACAGATATTCCATGACTTGATACCACGTGCCCAAGGAATGCTACTTCTTCAATCCAGAACTCGCATTTCTTCAACTTGGCATAAAGCTTATATTCACGAAGCTTTTGGAGTGTCAGCCTCAAGTGTTCAAGTGTATAAGTTTCTCGTATCGGTAAGAAATGAGCAGACTTGGTCAATCTATCAACAATGACCCAAATCGCATCTATTCCTTGAGAAACTTTGGGAAGACCGGTAACGAAATCCATGATAATGTGCTCCCACTTCCATTCTGGAATTTCAAGTGGTTGCAATGGACCTTTTGGTACTTGATGCTCCGCCTTGACTCATTGACACGTTAGACACCTTGAGATAAACATCGCTATCTCTCTCTTCATATTGCTCCACCAAAATGTATGACGAAGATCATGATACATTATGGTACTCCCTGGATGGATTCCAAATGGAGTGTTGTGCGCCTCCATCATGATTTTACACTTTAAATCAGGGTCGTTAGGAACACAAAGTCTGGAGTTGACTCGAAGTATTCCTTCTTCATCGATTCTTGCTTCCGGCATAGCACCTTCTTGCACTTTCTTCCTCATACGCATCAGCTCCAGGTCTGTAGCTTGAGCAACTTTAACTTTATCAATTAAAGTCGGTTCTACTCGTATACTCGCCATCATCACATGAGTCCCTGGAGTGTTTAACTCTATCTCCATCCTTTGCAAGTCACACAAAATGGGCCTTTGCGTTGACAATATCGCATTCGCACTTGCATATGATCTTCTACTCAATGCGTCAGCTACCACGTTCGCTTTTCCAGGATGGTATTGGATGGTATGATCATAATCTTTCAACAGTTGAAGCCAACGTCATTGTCGCATGTTGAGTTCCTTTTGAGTGAAGAAATATTTGAGGCTTTTATGATTCGTAAAGATCTCAACTTTCTCCCCATACAAGTAATGCCTCCAAATTTTAAGTGCAAAAACAACGGCTACCAACTCTAGATCATGAGTAGGATAATTCCTCTCATATTCTTTGAGTTTTCTTGAGTCATAGGCTATAACTTTCCCATGTTGCATGAGAACACATCCCAACCCTTTGCCCGAAGCATCATCAGAGATGACAAATCCCTCAAGGCGGATGGTATTGCCGAGCAGTCTTTGAAATAAGTCTCCTCTTGAGTTCTTGAAAACTCTTCTCACATTCTTCGCTCCAACTGAACTTTGTATCTTTCCGAGTCAACTGAGTCAATGGAGTAGCGATTCGAGAAAATCCTTCCACGAATCTCCGATAATAACCAGCTAAACCGAGAAAGCTACGATTTGCCGGTCAATGATTTAGGTTGTTCCGACTTTGAATAGCTTCAATCTTTCTTTGGGTGAATAGATATTCCATGACTTGATACCACGTGCCCAAGGAATGCTACTTCTTCAAGCCAGAACTCGCATTTCTTCAACTTGGCATAAAGCTTATATTCACGAAGCTTTTGGAGTGTCAGCCTCAAGTGTTGCTCATGATCTTCACGGCTTTTGGAATAAATAAGGATGTCATCAATAAAGACGACCACAAAGTGATCCAAATATTCCTTGAATACTCGGTTAATCATATCCATGAAGGCAGCAGGAGCATTAGTCAATCCAAAGGACATGACTAGGAATTCATAATGCCCGCATCAGGAGTTCTAAAAGTCGTTTTGGAATGTCGTGTTCTAATCTTCAATTGGTGATATCCGGAACGAAGATCAATCTTTGAAAAGAATTTGGCTCCTTGCAATCGGGTCAAACAGTCATCAATACGTGGCAATGGATACCTATTTTGATGGTGACATGATTCAACTCCAGATAATCAATACAAAGTCGATACTCCCATCTTTCTTCTTCACGAATAAGCAGGAGCACCCCAAGGAGAAGTACTAGGACGAATAAATCCAATGTCTAACAATTTCTGCAGTTGGGTCTTTAACTCACGAAGTTCAATAGAGCCATTCGATATGGGGCTTTGGAAATAGGTTTTGTACCGGGTTCAAGGTCGATACAAAATTTAATTTCACGCTCTCGGGGTAGGCCAGGAAGTTCTTCTGGGAATACGTCAAGAAATTTATTAACAATAGAAATATCGTTCAAAACCGACGTATTTTTGTTTAAATCGTGACATGAGCTAAGAAAGCTTGACATCCGTTTTTCAATAAACGAATAGCTTTATGGCTTGAGATGACCGTGATTGATTTTAATGGTTTGGTCACTTGAATTCGCATAATAGGTTGGTTAAGAATATGAAAGCTAACAACCTTACGAAAACAATCAATTTTTGCATGATAAGTAGTTAACCAATCAATCCCTAGAATCACGCCAAATGCAAGTATTTTAATGAAATAAGATCGACGGTGTAATGTGAGGGTACTTGATTTGAACCAAACAAGACTTATAAACAATGGATGTAATGAAGGTTTCTCCCAACGGAGTTTCCACGAGATAAGTCAAAGTCTAATTTCTCTGAGTCAAATTTAATCGATGAGCGCAAGTAGGAGAAATAAAGAATGGGTAAAACCGGTATCAAATAAAGTATAGACTTCATTAGAGTTTATGATAAGCTTACCTGTGATGACCTCATTCGGATTCCTTGCTCTCTGGGAGGTCACAACAAACGCTCTCCCTTGAACTACCGGTTTTGACTTTTCTGGGACGGCCTTTGGTGCATCCATCCTAGCTGAATTTGTCTTTGATAAACGACAAAATCGAGCTAAGTGACCTTCTCTTCCACAATTATAACATGCTTTGACTAAGCATGGCTAGAGTTTGACCGATGTGTCCCTCTCCTCCGCATTTGAAGCATATGATAGGTGGTCTTTCTCCTTCCTTAACAACGGGTGATGGTGCTGACGTCTTTCTATCATTGTTGAATCTCCTTTTCTTGAAATATCCATTCTTATTGTTTTGGCCCTGATTACCATCGAAGTGGTTACCATATCTGGCCTGTTGATTCCCTCCACGCTTGTTGTCACCGCTCGATGACTACTCATTGGTATTATAATTTTGCTTACCGCTCTCTTTTAGTTCGTTGACTCGTTATCGCGCTCCTTGATCGAGCCCTATTTACAACATCCGAATACAAACACGGTTTATGAGAAATAAGATGTCGACGTATCTCCGACTTCAAACCTCTTAAAAACATTAGCGCCATTCTCTCTTCATTATCCACCAAGTGGGACGAAACCGTGATAACTCCGCAAATTTTGCCTCGTATTGCGATTACGGCCATATTATTTTGTTCCAACTTGATAAACTCCACCTCCTTCATGTGGCGAATACTTTTCGTGAAAGTATTTGTCGTTGAAACGACTCTAGAACTTCTCCCAAGATATCTTGAGACAAAGAAGTTGAGTACGTTTTTACCGATTCCCATAAGTAATCTGCCTCTCAGAAATGCAACATAAAGGCGTGTAAAAGGAACCTTTTGCTCCTCGGAGCATCCCAAGACATCAAATATCTTGGTAATCTGCTTTATCCATGCTACGCGCGAAGTGGTTTTGGCTCTCCTTAAACTCCGGTGGTCCCAGCTCCTTGAAGCTGTTTAGCGGTGGACCACGAGAAGTTTTCCGTGTTCCACCTACGTTTTGGACGAGAGTCGCTCTCTTTCTTTGTTGCATGAATTGCATAAAGCCTCACGAACATTTGATCATTCATCATTTGGTCGGTGTTGTTGTTTGCATGAGGATTATCGCCTTCACGATGCACATTATCCCGATTATTGATATGTGGTGAATCAACGATCGCTTTGTGCTCCATTGCTATTCTCAACATTTTCGGATGTCATTTTCAGAATCTCGCCACAAAACAAAAGGTTAATGGACATGTAACATATTATCCCTATATTCTGACCGACCAACAAAATAGCACATAAACTTAGGTAGGTCATACTAGCGAAGGTATTCCACGTCTCTCCCCTCCTAGTACCATTCTCACATCTTAGCCAAGGATCATATCCCTAAGCTCTGATACCAACTGTGATGCCCCCAAAATTAGGTATACATCACCCATCTTGGGTAGTCAGATACTTGTACGTAATTTAAATACAACTTACTAATATAAGCGTGCTGTGTACAATACGACATAAAGCTGTGAGTTTGAATACAAATATTGTCTACTAGAGATCATACAAACTCAAAAGGAGTCCTCATTACAATTATTATCACACTATTTCACGAATAGTGAGGACTACTAATGCTATCCTCACGGACCATTACTCCGCTTCACGACTCGTCCCGGCTATATTCTCATTTCTCAAGAGAACAAGAAAAGAAAGGGAGAGCTCAACTAGCTCAAGAAGAAATATTATGACTAAGATAATGCGAATAAATTATCATTAGCTTCTACAAATGATGTTAAACCGATAAAATATAATGAACATCAAGTTTAACTACGATTGGAACCAAAGAATCCATTAAAAGAGTCAAGTAGAAAATAAAATCTACTATCTTTTATGATTTAAAAGGTTTTTCATCCTTTGTTATATTTGAGACTCAACTTTAATAAATATTCCACATCATCGAATCACCCCACACTTTTCTGGCCAAGGATATTCTTTAGTATCATGACCACAATTATTCATGCACCTACGGGCCAAGAATATTTGTGTATTCATTAATGGTCATGATCATGCCAACAATCATCCATCAATGCACTACGGGCCACCGAGGATTTTTACCACATCATTTGTAACATTACGGTCATTATTACACCGAATAGTCTCGGTCATAATCATACCAAGTCCATCTACGCACTATGAGCCACGAAGACTTTCAACATAATATAAACATGAGGATGATGACAATGATATTCAATAAAACAAGTTCAAGAATTAATTTATCTAGGAACCAATAACATTCAAATCATCAACATGATCATCGCTTTGAGAGTAAAATTCAAGAATACCGAGAAGAATATTTCCATGGAAGGATCTTTGGATGAAGCGCAAATATCAAGGATATTCCACTAATTTCATGGAGTATAAAAGTCAAAGTTTTAACCAACTAGGTATAATAAAGAATGGAATAACAAAAGAAATCACCATGCATGCGATAGATCGCACAAGCGAGTTATTCCAATGAGAATAATAAATAACGGAACCGGTCCGCCAGAAAACGCATGCATGAGGATATTCCAATGAATAATAAAGAATGGAAACCAGTCCGGCGTAAAACACACCTGAGACGTAATGTTCCAACAGTAATAATAATAAAGAGCGGAACCGGTCGGGTGTAAAACACTATGTATATGATGTTCCAATAGAATAATAATAAAGACGAAACCAGTTAAGGTGTAAAATACATGAGACAGGATGTTCCAATGAATAATAGAAGAATGTCACCAAGTATAGGGTAAACCACATATCTGAGTTATTCCAATGTAATAATAAGCAATGGAATAACAACAGTTCTCTTCATGAATAAGAAAGAATAACACCCCTTACTTTTGGTAGGAGATTGAATATTGCAGTAGTGTAGTAACAAAAATACTCTTCTTCTTTCTCTCTTATTCTCTCTATACTTTCTCTCTCTATAGCTTGAATGAATTCGTGAAAAATAATGAAGCACTAGGCCTCTATTTATAGAAGATTTCTAGCTTAGCACCTGCCATGTGAAAAGGCAAGTGGCTTGACGACTGGTGATGTGAAAAGAAAAGTGGTTTGGCCTTTTGTAATGTGAAGCGACAAGTGGTTCGGCGCTTGTAATGTGAAACGACAAGTGGTTCGATGCTGTAATGTGAAACGAAAAAGTGGTTCGGCCTTTGGTAAAGGTAATTACTATCGAGCGAAGGTAATTACTATTCACAAAGATAATTACTATTGACGAAGGTAATTACTATTGTGAAGAGAATCTTAGATGATGACATATGGCCCCCCATAAAATAATCAAACTTACCACAAACGTCTCTCATAATGGACTCTTTATATACATCAAGGATTGAATAAATATTACCACAAATCATTTTATTTTTAATCAACACATATTTAATCTTTCAACAATTATTAATCATTTATAACTTGTCGTCTCAATTATTGATTTAATACTATAACATATTATCTGAGATGATCTTGTGACAATAATTGAATCAATAATATAAGAGATATGATGCAAGAATTCATCGTAGCAATAATTGAGCATAGTTGAGTGACTTCTTCACGTAAGCATCAATAATCAATATCGGTGTGCTACTATACAACTACGCCAGACATATTCTTTTTACTTTTTACTAGGGTAGTTCAACAGTTTTAACGGTAACACCTCTGCCGTTATTTTTATAGAAAGATAATTTTGTCATTTTCTAACTACGACAATACTTCCATTGTGGGGTCCACCAATGATTGAGCCGTCGTACGAATATTCCCCGACAAAAAGAATATTCCCCGACCAAACGAATATTTTATAACAACTTGCTTTCTTTGCAAAATTTATAAATATTACCCACAACTATAACATTATATCAAATTTATTCCATAATATTCAAAAATAATATTTATAGAAAATTCATCTTTATTTATAAAAGTTGGGGTCTTACAAATCTGTTCTTCTATTTTCCCCCTTTTCTGTTTGGATCATAGATTGTCGACTTAGTTTGGGTTCTAATCTGGCTTGCTAATTGGTTTAGTATTTGCTTCGTGACTTCGTCCGTCTCTTCCTACCTATCTACCTACCTACGTTCTCGATCTTCAATCTCCAGATCTACCCTCTATCTAGATTCTAGATACAATACAGAAAGATATAGATTCTTTGGATTCAGTATTTGATCCACTTAGAGACTTCTCAAAGGACAACTATCGTTCGGTCAAGAGGTGCCACAAACCTGATCGCAAAGGTAAATCTGTAACTCTCTTCCCTTCCAATTTCTGCTATTTTTCCCTAAATTCAAATCGTCGTGATTATTGATTCCATTTTCTGGTTTGATTCACAGAATTAACGAAGGTCGCGTTTCGTACGGCGATTGGCTTCGTTGTGATGGGATTCGTAGGGTTCTTCGCGAAGCTCATCTTCATCCCTATTAAAAACATCATCGTCGGGTCTGCTTGAGGTCCTATTTCTTCCCCTGAATTTATATAATTACAAAGGCATATTCATATCTGATGTAATTTCTCTATAAATACCTACTTCTTGTTGTGTTGAATTATTTAGCTGATTGACTCCAGTTGTGGTTAATTTTGTATAAGTTGAAGATGTTTATAGGCATAGGGTTAGTTAATTCAGAAAGTGAAGGGCTGAAGATGTTTACCAGCCTCCATTACCTGCCAAACAGGTTGAGGTGTCACATGAATTCGATTATAAAGGAGGTTGTAATATCCATCAATATGTTATCTAATTTTTATTGCAGACAACAACAGTTTCTAACTTTATATAACACGAGTTGATCATGCAGAGGGATCACCAACTAATCGAGGCAAGGTAGTGGTGGTGGGAAGGGGGAAGGCCTAGAGTCATGATCGGTAGGGAGTCAGTAATTGAATCATTGTATATGTGTGATTGTTATTAAGGGTGAAGATGATTACCTTAGTCTTCTGGTCAATATATTATAAATCAATTGTCTCTTAAACCTTAAGATGAGATACCAAACATAGAGGCTTTGAATCAACATGACTAGAGTTAAGAAGGTTCTAGATATGGTACTATTAATATCACTCTTTGCTAGGATTTTTACCCATATAATAATCCTTCATTTTGGAGAAAGAGAGGGGTCATACTGTATAATATGGGAGAAGTATAAAGGATGGATCAACTGCTTTTTTCTACCATTATTTTTCTTTCCTGTATATCTGAAATTTGGGCTTTCTTTGTTCTTTTTACCATTTTTATTGTATTGAATTAATGTTATCAAAGATTGATGATTTGAAGATTAGCTCATGGGCTCATAATTGCTTCGTATCATAATATGTGTAGCTGAAATTGGGTTGACTTTACAACCTTTGACAGAAATAGGTTTAATAGAACTGAATAATAGTTTCTATTAACATTTTAAACATACTACTGAGGGTTTACTGACCATGAATCATGTCCACAGTTATAAGTAATCTTTCAACTTTAACTTTAATAGTCATAAGACTATAAGGACTCCACGTACTTAGGGGGATCAACCCTTCGTACAATGTATTGTGCACAACCATTTCAACGCTAAAAGTAAACCTCTAATAAAAGAGTTGTTCATCTCAGTATTTAGAATACAAGTCCGCACCAAAGTAAGTTTGGTTTGGATACATTACAGGGTAATGTAGAATTCAATGGTCATCAACTAAGGATTAGTTAAATACAAAAGAGATAATTGTATGCTATGGAATAATCATAACTGAATTGATATTTGTAAATTAACATCATGCTTTAGGAATAATCTAATAGCATAAACATTGAATAATCATATCATAATTTGCTTTGAACAATATTAAGTCAAAGTTTATTGAGACTTGGATACCAAGCATGCATAATGAATAGTAATTTGAACGATATAGTTGTTCAACACTAGAATATTAGAATATAGTGATTTGCATGCTAAATAACAAGTTACATATTAAAGAAACTTGCTCAATACTAAATATACGATTTAGAATACTTGCATCCTTATGAACAATTAGATACAAAAACTTTCTCAAAAATAAACTATTTAGCTCTACGAAAATGTAGAGTTAGCCACTTGTGTAATTGCAATTGAATCAAAGATAATAATGTACTCAACGAAATTAAACTCGCATAATAAAATTTCTGAGTTAGAGAACTTGCCTTTAGCACAAGCTATACCTTACAACATGAATTAATACCCTATATATATATATATGTCATTATGATATAATTAGTCATTACCAACATTTTATATCTATATAAACAAATATACATCATGTAGGTCAAATCACCCATTCACATAATCAAACTATGTTAATACTAGTTAACACTTGATAACATGCTCATTCATAGTTTAATACTACTGAAATCATCATTTAACATTCCTATTATTAACACATAACATTTATTTTCAAAATTTGTGTAATAAACTAAAACTGCCAGACTATTACGTTAACTCTCACACATTTCCACGATTTTACATGTGGTTAGTCTTTGTAACGTCACGACTCACATGCCAACGATTGGCATTTGTGGTAGCGGCACCTAAGTCTTTCATGGCACAAAACTTTATCTTCTTTTACAATATTGTTAAAGTCCGAAGTCGAGAACTTCGACATGACGACCTCGGCAACAACATGAACAAAAAGCCAAATTGGCCTATAAGCTCTAATCTAATAAACTAATTATCTTGTAATTCATACATAGACTTCATGTAAACATATTGTAAAGACTTCTAGCATGATTATACACATATAACAACACAATTATCAACTTTACAACACTCAATTTCACTGCTTTTGGCAAAAACTCCATTTTTGACATTTTTAATGAAAATCAACACTATGATTTTGTTTTTCAATCAAAACAGTAAATTCAAAATACCATGATTATAATTATACATACTCTATCAAATTAAATAGTCAATTTATATATATTAACAATTAATCAAACCTTAATTTCATTTTAAACTAAGCCATACTCATATATTTTCATATAAACATTGTAATATGGTTTTCTTCACAAATTGCATACATACATGACTTAATTTCTCTATAATCACATATAAACTCATGAAACAACCTTTTACAAACAATTCTCATACCAAACTATATACATATCAACAATTCATCTTTTAGAATTATTTTACAGAGACTTTTTGGGAAGAGGAAAACTAAATTTTTTTAAAGAAAAAGATTAAGCTCCTACCTTTGATTAAGAAGATGATACCCTTCCCTTTTGATCAAGAACCTTCTTTTCTCAATTCCTTTCTCAAATTCTCTAGCCTTCCTTCCTCTCTTCTTTTCTCTATGTAAACTCTCTTCTTTTCTTCCACTGAGTTCTTTCTCCCTAACTCTAACTACGTACTAACAATATAATGTATATAGCAATAATATATATTAATTATATAATATAAATAAAGATATAACTTATGTCAGTTATATATGTTTTGAAAATCAAAAGCCATAAGGCTTGTTTGGCTAACCACTAAAAATAATAATCAATTAATCCTTACGTTTTATTTGGTAAACCTAATTAAAACAAATAGATTAATCCTTATACCTTCTTTGAGAAAGCATCATTAGATTAAAGACTTATTATGCATTAAGATATGTTTGACAAAACTAAATTAAACTCTTTTAATTTATTTTAATAACTCCTTTATAGCAAGGTTATTTGTCACACTTCTATTTAATTAAATAATCGGTTTAATCAATTAAAATATTAATCTATTAAATTATTTTAACACATAAATCATTATCTCATAATTATAATTTCCTTTATAATTATAAATTTATTTAACCAACTAACACCTTATTTTTAAATTACAAATTCTAATTAAAATATTATAATTCATTTAATCATTATTAGCTCTCTAACTTAATTATTAAATTAAATTAGTATATAATCTCATAACAATTAATTTTCTTAGCTCCTTAATTATTTATTCAACAAATAATTAACTAAATCACATCAACTCAAATCGAACAATAATTTATTCAATAATAACATATCCCTTAAATACTTATATAAATCAATAAATATTTGATATTATAATTTAAAATTCTGGAATGTTACAATAAATAATTTTCCAACGGATAAAAACTGGAAAAGAAGACATGCATACGTTACTAGGACAGTGTAGAACACTTGTACGGTGATAGAATTTGCAGAAAGACGTCCGAACTCAGCAGATCTGAAGAAGAGCTCTCAGATTTCCTTCTCGGCGCAACATGAAATGACTTGAGAAAGCAAACTGCAGCATTAATAGCCATCCACGACTAGCCGCAGGTCCATCTGCGGCTGCTGTAGGTGTACATGTGGCATCCTTACGTGGGTCCCACCCCTCCGTCTCTGTCTAGTTCGAGTTGCAACGAAGTTCTCATAAGCTAAAAAATGCCAAATCAAGAATAAAAACGCTACGCGATTGAGCAGAATAGCTTGCAATCCTGGTTTTCTCAGACCAAGCCGTGGGTCTGCACATCCCTCATTGGTATTCACCCGAGCACAGGGTACACTATGCTGATGATCTCATCTGTTATAAATCACACTCGGCAATACCTTGCACAGGTCCAATGTCGTCAATTCAAGGTCTTCACCATAATTTTCAATGAGAATCCCCGGCGGGGATTACAATGCAGTCTCAAGAAGAGATCCCTAGCGGGGGTTACAATGCAGTCTCAAAAAGAGATCCCTAGTTGGGGTTACAACGCAGTCTCAAGAAGAGATCCCCAATGGGGGTTACAACACAGTCTCAAGAAGAGATCCCCGACAGGGGTTACAACGCATGTTCCGTTGATTTACATGTCAGCAAGGATTAAGCAGAATACCCGGCGGGGGTTACAACGCATGTTCCGTTGATTCACATGTCAACGAAGGTCAATCAACCTTGATAGTATGCCCAACTTGGGTTTTATCCGGTGACGTACGTGTCAGCAAAGGTCAGGCAACCCTAACAACACATACCGTTGGCAGTAAATCTAACAGAACAATGCCATGTCTTGGCGATACAAACCAAGGAAGATCATCATTATTTAGGAGGATTGATGATGGAATATATTATACACATCCTCAAACAGACAGAGCGTTATCCCCACAGATCTCTTGTACACGAGAGGCACATCTTCGGAATAAAGTCTGTATCAAGGATTAAGGACTCTGGTGATAACCCCAACGTCAACATCCTAAAAGATTGGGATCACACATCCAATCTGGTCATCTTTGCCAATCCCTGGTAGAAGCAACAGGGAGCCGAAAATCATCCCCAACATGTTGGATAACAACATAACACACATGCATCATACATTTGCATCATGTTGCTGCACGTAGCATCATGTTTATCTTGTTGCATTTCAAGTGTCTAGGATTCTTAATCCTATCCATGCCATTGCATTGCATGAATATGATAAAGAGGAGCATTTGTAGACACTCAAAATTTTCTGCAAACTTGTCACTGATATTGTAAGAGGGCAGATTCTTCTTTCAGAGATAACCTTGGAAGACATCTCACATCCAAATCCGGATACTCTTTGGAAGTTGACCTCAAACCCTAACACACACCGGGAGTATCGGATTCAACCCGGAGATAACCACGAGGCATGCGGTTCAATACCAAAATTCCCAATAGAAAAAGGCCGATTCATCTCGGAGATAACCCTAGGATATTCAGTCTTAGTCCCAACACTGGGAGTAGCAAGTACCAACCTTGGAGATAACCCCAAGGAGTGCAGTTCCAGAGATAACCCCGAAAATGCTTGTTTCAAGTGCATACAATCAGCTTCAATCTCGACACTCACACTGAGGCACTCAGTACAAGACCTAGAGATAACACCGGGAAGACAGGCACACCTCAGAGATGTCACTAAGGACCTTCAATACTTGCAGCAGTCCAATCTCAGAGATAACCCTGAGCAACATCTGCTTTATCAGCCTAAACCGGAGATAACCCCGGTGAGGGGCAAAGTCGTCATCTTGCCACCTTGACGCCACATCGCACCGTCTCAACACTTCACACATACATTTCTACACAGAAATGTCCCACAAGAACAAAGGAGGTCCAATCCTGAGTGACTATTACGCCGAACAACGGATAAAATTTGAAGCTTGAAGACCGAAGGGCATGGTCCCATCTTCCTGACTTCGTACAACCTCTAATTGTAAGAACCCGAATTTTTAGAAAATATTAAAATACGAATTTAGTAAATAAAATTCTTAAGTATGAAATGGGTTCGAATAAAAATATTTATGTGATACGAGGTATGTAGGAATGTGTTACATAGGGTAATATGAACTATGTAATATGTGATTTTGTGAATTATAAATATATTGTTATTATATATTATTATTGATCGTAGAGATAATTCAGTTGAGATACAAGAAGTGGATAAAACTTCCTATCGATATTAA
Source organism: Panax quinquefolius (assembly GCA_020205615.1). Classification (NCBI taxonomy): domain Eukaryota; kingdom Viridiplantae; phylum Streptophyta; class Magnoliopsida; order Apiales; family Araliaceae; genus Panax; species Panax quinquefolius. The sequence goes on along the minus strand of CM035174.1, from coordinate 22,745,998 downwards.
ATAGTTTATAGGATTATTTTATCATAGTAAGTGGATGACATTAATGTATAATTGTCATTTCCTTGTGTATGTGTACTAATAACTGGTATGATTATAATATAAGTTATTGATAGTACGTAAGTTATCTGCGAATGAGTTTGGATAGTGAAACATGAGTTAGTTGAGAGCATTAACTAATAAGAATAAATATTGGTTAATTGATAGTTGAGAGTTATGTTATGGAATAATATAATGTGTATGTTAAACCTTAAATAACTATGGTAATATAGTACAAGGTTTAATTTACTTAAGTAAATGAATGAATTAATATTTGTGTTAAATAGGTGATACTTTATATATGTTACTCATAATGGTAATATGTGAGAAAGTTTAATGTACGAATAACGTTAAATATATATACGTTGTTAAAGGGAGATATAAATCATTATATCTTGAAATGGATATTTAATATTTGAAGAAATTATTTTGGGAATAATTTATAGAGGGGAGAAATAATAATTATATATTTCTAATAGAGGATATTAAAATAATTTCTAATATTGAGTTATTTTAATAATAGGAGGAAATGTAATTTTAATAATAACATTACCTTATATTTTTTTTGTATGATGTATGATTAATAATATAGTAAATATATTAAAAGCGTATTTGTTATATGTAAATAAATGGAAACAATTTATTATAATAGAAAATAAACCTATTATCTATCTTCTATATATAATATATGTACATGTGTCGTATATATAGTTAATTGATATTATATTAAGAATAATATCTTGAGACAATAAGCAAATTAATTTCTAATTGTAAATGTCTTTATTAGGAGAAAACATAATATTATGTTATGACAAAATACATAATTTCTAATGTATTTTCAAAAGAGTTAATTAATGAAAGAAAAGCGAGTTATTTTAATATATTAAATAACTTAAGTTATTATTTTATCGTGGATGTTATCATTTAAATAACTCATGGAGTGTATATTAATTATTATAAGCGTAAAGGTTATACTTATAATCAATTAAGGTAGTTTAACATTTAAATGCTTGAGTCACACAAATATTATATTGAAAGAATAATAAGTGTGGAGAATGAGAGAAGCTTAAGATCGAGCTTGTGAAATATTCCTTGTGTGGCACAGTGATGAGATATATTGTCTTATAATATTAATTATTTTTATGGACAATATACTAGTATCTAGTAATTATTTGATAGTATATTGAATTATTATTATTGCGAGTGATAGCATGATAATAAGTATACTAGTTATAAATATTATAAGATTTATATTTATAATTAACCATATAAACGTTAATCAATTGCTATAGAGATTAATAATTGATTTTTACGAGGAATGGATTAATTAATAATATTAATTAATTGATAAGATAAGTGATTTATTAATTTCCATGTGCATGTATGCGATAAATACATTATGAAATGTGTATGTAACAATATACATGTGGGTAGACATTAACATAAAATGTACATGGATTATATGTACATTCCATCACACCTACTACCTTGAAATGTTAAGTCATAGTGTGACATTAGGTTATAAAATATGGTTGATATGTGTATTAAAAATATAACATAAGAGGGAGAAGGTGTAGGAGTATACAAGAATGCTGAGATATTGTATTGTCCCAAATTGAGAGTCTCATTTGCTCCCTCACATCTCAGTCACGTGTGTAGAAAAAAAAGGCTAAGGCCTATGTTCTTCATTTTCTTCCAAGCTTGCTAGATCATGATCATGGAAGGAGTGGGCATAATGATGCAATCCAACTAACCTCCAACAACTCCTTGTTAACCCTTCATGCAATTCTTCTATCCCTTGGTTTGATTTCTTGAACAATGGCTTGGCATGGTCAATGAATTTCCTATAAATAGAGACTCCCTCATCTTATTTCTCTTTTGTTGAGATGTCTGAGATTTTGGCTATGGAAGGATAGTATAATAGAGAGCAATTGGAGGATTAAAAAGCTATAGACAGCAAATTAAAGCCATCAAGAGGTAATGAATCTAATGTTTATGCTTTTGATTCCCTAAGTTTGAATTTCTTAAGAATGTCATGAAATAGTTGCTTTTGAGTCACAAAATTGATGGCTAAGAATTGTTATAATCCATGAATTGTTGTTAAATATTGTTAATATAATCAAATACGAAATCAACGGAAGTTAAACGAACCAATTTGGTTTAGAATAGAATTCGTAGTGAATGATTTCGCTAAATTGTCCAAAATATGAACATTTACATGAACAAGAGTTATAGATTCATATTTGAGTTAGTTAATGTTTATGTTAGTTGATGGGTATTATAGTATGTTATAGTTCTATGAATTACAAATCCATAGAATCAAAAACGGACTAATTTGGACATGTATAACTCAAATTATGAAGGTTAGAAAGTAGTTTGGCTTGTTATTTTGTAGGTGAACATGAAACCGTGCACTTACAGTAGCTAGGCCCGCCCCGGCAGGCTATTTAAAGGGCAAGACCCCCGCCCCGGTGGGGGTGATCTGACTACAAATGTTTTAGAAAATCTAACAGAACATGCTTTACTAAAATGGGCATAACTATTTCATAGAAACTTCGATTGAGGTGATTCAAGATGATCCGGAAAGAGAACGAATAGAACTACAACTTTTGTGCTTTAAGATTTTCAATTTGAGGTAATTAGGAAGAAAACAAATAGTCATTTTTGTGACTGTTACGTAATTGAAGGCCATCGGAGGGCGTCGAGCGAGAACATGCGCAAGTATAGTCCTCCCGACGATGGAATATGTTATTCTAAGTGATAAAACATAAATATGCATGATAATAGACAAGACATATAATATTTCATTACTCATTGTAGAACGCTTTAGCATGGCTTAGTATGTGTTTTGAAAAGAAACTTAGAGTTTTGGAAAATGAATATTGACTAACCTTGAGTCTTTGAAGTTATGATATTTTAACACATACATCTTGTTGAGTTTTGAGTATACTTAAGAATGAGAAGTGATTTAAAGTTGCTTTACTTATTATCAACTTACAATAGCTTAGTTAAAAATGATTTCTAAAGAAAACTTGAAACTTTAAGAACGAACTTAAAGTAATTTGTGTACTTAAGGTTCTAAACATGATAACATATATACGTGGCTTAGTTAGCTATGAAATGAGATTTAAAGTTGCACCTAGTTGCTTTAGCTTGGCCTAGAATAACTTTTAAAAGTGAACTTGAACGCCTTATGCCTCTAGACACGACGATTATGTTCATCTTTTAGCTAAGCATGAATTGGACGTTTCAAGTGTGGTTTAAAATATGTTTTCAAATAATGAACTATGCTATGTCTATGTGAAGTATGCTATCAGAGGCTTGTTAGTACCAAAATATGGTTTAAAAGCTTATATCATCGAATCTTGTCAAAGAAAGTTGTTAAGCTTTATTGATTGAAATAAATCATTATGAAACTAAGTAGTTTGAATATGAACGACGTAGATCACGTATCTATAAACTTTAAATATGTGTCAAACACATAGCAAGTCAAGTGTGTGATAAATGAATATCAATGTTGATGTCAAGTATGGATGGTTAATGTATACCTATACATACCTAGCTATTCTAAGAGTATGATGAGAAAGCGAAATGAAGGCTTTTCAAACCTAGTTAGGAAATGGTGTAATATTTATTGTTTTATTAAAAACGTATGAAATGTATGACTAATGGATATGAATCCATGATTATATAACTATGTAGAAATACACGCAGTGCAGATAAGCTTTAAGCAGTTAAGTTATAGTTGATAAACTATGAATCAGGCAAGTCTTTCAGTTCCTATTTGATATATGAATTCGATAACTGTTAGTTGAGCTATATTTTGATATGATAATGTTGATGTATATATATGAAATGCATATGAGATATGTATGAAAGTTGAAAGTTGGTCTTTGATGATATGCTTGTGAAGTAAATTTCTATGCATGTTATGTGTGAATTAACATGCATAGTTAATATTAATTGATTATGAATGGATGAACTGAATATGCTATTACATGCAATGTGCTGCATGAAAACTGTTAGAATTGTTGGGCTGTCGAGCTCACCCTTGCAAATAACCAATTTTGCAGGTTAAAGACTCACAGTAAAGATTTCGTGCTTCTTGGTTGACAAAGTAAATAGTTTCACGACGAAGGATACTATTTAGATTATTACTTGAACCATGTTTAGGTTTTAGGAGTGTACTTGATATATACTTACGATGTTTAATACTTGTTGTATTGTAAGGATGTATTAGTGAATACATAGAGGATATCGAATCAAGATGTAAAATCTTATATAGTAATTCTAATAGACTGAACCATATTATATAGTAGATTCAATAATTGTAATTAGTTCAAAGTTATGAAATCAATAAAAAAATTTATTCAAGAGATTGAGAAAGTTTAAATTATTCCGCGTTTTTATAATATCGAAGGTGATGTAATACAAGAATAGTAAATTACTAGGATTAGACACTTATAAAAGTTTGGGGTCATTGTGCAGATCCTGGAAATGGAATGAATTTATACTCTAAATTGTAATAAGTAAAGTTTTATTCATTAAGTTATGAATGAAGACTATAAATAGTTTGACGATAGTAGTATCTTGGCGGGCCGGATCCGAGGTTTGAAGGGATCCAGATTTGGGGGGCGTCACACTAATCCCATGTCATTGCGTGACTCTCGACAACGGCGGTCCGAAATAGGTCTTATATACCTCAGTCGGATGCCCGAATTGCAATTTTGAAAGTTCGAGCGGATATTACACTACATGCGTACACGTAGTTCGAGACGACGGGACCCGCGAGGCTAGGGGCAACCCGGGCAGCCGCAGGTACATCTGCGGCTCCCCCCCTATAAATAGAGGGCTTGGGGTGGCCATTTTCTTAGAGAAAAAGATGAGGAAGCCCTGTCCAATTTACTCTGTACACACCCTATACTGAGTGTTTTGTCATTTTATACACTTGTGAGCTCACATATAGCTTCTATTTTGTACCGGCGGGAGCCGAGTGTTAATCCCTTTAAAGATATATAAGTTTCTTTTGGCAGTCCACAGTAAGCCTTCTCACACACTTTAAAGCATTTCTCTTCATCTTTGCACACATCATTCTTCACGTTGAGAGTCGTGTAACGTGTGTTTGCTCGGAGTTTGGTCCGAGGTTTTATTTCAGTTTGTATATATATATATATATACTTATATATATTTTTTATATATGGACTAACATTATCGAGTTATGCCTTGATTGAGCCTAGACTTCGGTCTGGAGCGTTTTTTTGCTTTTATATATATATATATACTTATATATATAAACTGTATGTCGAACTTTGTTCGACGAGCCTGGATTTTACATCCTAGGGCGTTCTCGCTATATATATATATATATATATATATATATATATATATATATATATTTATATATATCAACTATGTGTCGAACTTTGTTCGATGAGCCTGGATTTTACATCTGGTGCGTTCGTGGCGGTTGACTGTCTTTACAACTTTCTTCACCTTTTGTCCCGCCTGGAGTTTACTTCATGGCGGTTGATTGCTTTTACAGCTTTATTTACATTTCTGATCCCCCATGGAGGTGTTTCGTGGTGGTTGATCATGTCTATATATATATATATATATATATTTACAGCTTTTATATATATACTTGCTTACTGCTTTATTATCAATTGCGGCATCATGTGAGCCTAGGAATCATGTGATCAAAGATTCAGTCTACTGGATCTAGATTCGGTTCCCGTGATGGACATTTTCAGCTGTAAGTAACTTGTAAATTTATTCATGGTGTTTGGATTTCCTTAGACGGTTTTCATACCCACGAGGAGTTCGACACTATTTTGTACATTATGTTATCGAAGATGCTTCACAGCTCGAAAATTAAAAAAAATTAAGCCGAACACTTAATAAAAATGGGAGTGTAAAAGGTCTCAATTACTATTGAGCACAAGGGTTTGAAAAACCACTTTTATAAAACATCATTGCCCTATCTTTTTTAAAATTGAATTTTTACACTAATTCAAACCATGTGTATATAGGTGCGAACGAGGCCTCGCACTACTTCCAAATAACAGCACATTGACCCACACACATACACACATTCATATAACAATTTCTTGAAAAGTGGAAGTCACCGTGTTAACACGGATGTCGGGGGGTGCCTAACACCTTTCCTCCGCATAATCAAGTCCCTGGACCTTAATGAATCTCGGTTTCACCGACCCGTTTAACAGTGCCACATCATTGGGTCAATGTGCAAACCTTTTCTCGGTTGTGTTGGTACAACCATATAAAAATCCAACTGGCGATTCTTAACAGTCCATCGTCGACATGATACATGTCGGACCTTTTTCACTTATTTTTTTCAAACAAATCTCACCTAATATGAGAACACCAAAGAATAAGTAACGAAAAGGAACAAATAAAAATCCCGACGTCTACACCATTATCGTTGGTCGAGTCTCCATTGTGAATAACATTTCTACCGCTTCACTCAGTAATTTAACTTCTAACTCCATTCTTTCCATCTTCGTTATTAACTCTTTCTGAGTCGTTAACATTGATAGCTTTCCCCTCCGCTTCCTACTTAATGCATTTGCTACTACATTTGTTTTCCCCTGAATGATATAAGATATCATATTCAGTATCTTTTATCAACTCTAACACCTTCTCTGTCTCAAATTTAACTCCTTCTGTGTAAAGATATATTTCAGACTTTTATGGTCCGTGTATATCTCACACTTCTACCTATATAAATAATATCTCCATATTTTTAAGGCAAAAACTACTGCTGCCAATTCTAGGCCATGAGTTGGATAGACCTTCTTATAATCCTTTAATTGGCATAACGCATACACAATGACCTTGCCATGCTGCATGAGCACGCAACCCAGTCCTCTATGCGAAGCATCGCTATAAACTACAAAATTTCTCGTATCATCAGGTAGAGATAATACATGTGTCTCACTTAACCTTCTTTTTAGTTCCTAAAAACAATTCTCACACTTCTCAGTCCATACATACTTTACTGACTTCCTAGTCAAATTCATCAACGGAGTAGCTATTTTAGAAAAGACATGGATGAACCTCCTATAGTATCCCGCTAACCCCAGAAAACTATGAACCTCGGTTGGCGTTTTTGGTTGTTCCAATTATTAACTATTTCTACCTTCACTGGATCCACATAAATGCCATCTTTATCAATAACATGTCCTAGAAACTGCACTCTTTCAAGCCAAAATTCACACTTAGTGAATTTTGCATACAACTTCTCCTTCAGTAGTGTTTCCAACACTATCCTCAAATGTTCAACATGATCTTCTGGCGTCTTAGAATAGACTAGAATATCATCAATGAATACTACGACGAACTTATCCAAATATTGTTTGAACACTCTGTTCATCATATCCATAAATACGGCTGGCGTATTAGTCAACCCAAACGACATAACCAGAAACTCGTAATGACCATAACGAGTTCTGAATGCTGTCTTAGGTACATCCTCCTTCCTTACTTTCAACTAATGGTACCCCGTACGCAAATCTATCTTAGAAAAATATTTTGCCCCTTTTAACTGATCAAATAGATCATCGATCCTGGGCAATGAGTATTTATTCTTAATCGTTAACTTGTTCAACTCCCAATAGTCGATACAAAGTTATAACGACCCATCCTTCTTCTTTACAAACAACACTGGTGCTCCCCACGGAGACACACTTGGTTGAATGTACTTCCTGTCTAATAGTTCTTGTAATTGTACCATTAATTGCTGCATCTCTACCGGCGCCATTCTATAAGGTGCCTTAGAAACTGGTGTCGTACCCGGTACCACGTCAATCACAAATTCAACCATCCTATTTGGCGGAATACATGGTAACTCCTCCAAAAATACATCTGAGAACTCTTGTACTATAAATATATGTTCCAATGATGTTTTCATTCTCTTGGTATCCACAACATGGAACATGTATCCTATACACCCCTTCCTCAAAATCTTTGTAGCTTGTGTCATGGTTAGACAACAAGAGGGTCCCGATGATTTATTATCGTAAAACACTACCTCGGGTTTCTTAGAAAGCCGAAGGTTCACACTCTTTCTATGACAATCTATTATCGCTTTATGGTTAATTAACCAATCCATATCGAGAATTACATCAAAATCTCTCATATTATCAGTAAAAGATCTACCGATAATATGTTACCTCTAATATCTATGAAACAATTCCTATGAATGTGTTCAATGGGAATTATTTCTTCGTTCGCTACCTTAACATTTAAAGGTATTTCTAATCTTTCTGAAAAAAAAACTTAATTGCTTAGCAAATTCACATGCTATAAAAGAACAAATAGCACCCGAATCAAACAGCACACAAGCATTTATTTTCATTGACTGGAATGATACCTGTTACTACATCCGCCAATGCAACCGCATCTTGGATAGTCATATTAAAAGTACGGGCCGTAGGTGTACCCAATGGCATTGGTTCAGTAATGACTAACTTACCACTACTAGTACCCTTATTACCCTCCGTTCCCTTCTTTGGGCAATTTCTTGCCATGTGGTTCATCGACCCACAAACAAAACATCCATGGTTCTTCTTAGGATTAGGACAATTGGGTGATATATGCCCCTCCTGCCCACAGTTATAACAAACTGACTTCCCCTTCAGACAGACTCCTAGATAAGTCTTTCCGCATGTCTTGCATGCCTCGATCCTACACTTAAGATCCCCTTGTTTCACTCCAATTTTCTCAGAGTTAAAACTCTTCCTATTGGGCATGTTTCCTATAACAACCCAAAAAATCGGATTGTCTAGAAATTAAGTTTAAAGAATTAGTTATTAATAAAATAAATTTTTATTAATACTATTCTGTGCTATGTGTTTATTAATCGTTCTATAACCTAGAATGATTATAAGTCGGGAGTATTCTGCCTATGAGCTAGTCTAAGCAAGTAAGAAATTTCAAGACGAAAATGAAAGTTTTCTGGGAACAAAAATATTTCCGGGGAAAACGACGAAATAGGTACTATTCATTCGTTTCTGCTCGGAGATTTATTTTGAATTTTCGAGAAACGCGTAATGACAGAATTCTAAGACGTGATGAAATATTCAATAATATTTCAGTTATGGCAAAAACAAAGTTTTCGCATGCGGACTAAAAACCTAAGGGTAAGGAAAAGTGAGTTCCGAGAATTTAATGATTACGTATAATAATTAGGATTATTATGCGTGAGAAATACGAGTATGATACTAGTTATTATACGAGTATAGTAAGAAGATTATTACGATGTATAATACGAATATCATACGAACTATATACGAAGAAAATACGAGAATGGGATGCGTAGAATACGATTAATCTTATTGGACTTTGAGTTCATGAACTCTGTAGAATCCAATTGGACTTGGATTATGTCAAGCCCAACGCTTTGTGAAATCAAGCCCAAGATAGGCCCAATAAGAATTAAGGTTAAGGCCCAAACCATGAAAATAAACCGCAGATCGAACCGATGGCTAACCGGATGGGTAATAACCAATGGGGCAACCCATGGGGCATGTGTGGCGGCCACTTGGCCACCAAGTAAAGTGGTTACTTGGTGTCTAAGCCACGAATAGTAAGGAGGTGGGGGATAATGACCAAATTGCCCTTAGCTTTGGTTTTCTATAAAAGGAAGCTTAGATTTCATTTTTTTTAGGATTTTGAAAATCCTACACCTTAGAGAGAGAGCTTGAGAGCTTGGAGAAGAAGAAGAAGGAAGAGTATGAGCATGAATTGTAACATTCTAGAATTTTAGAAATTTATTTGTAATTTTAAATATTTATTTGAGTTATATAAATATTCAATGGATGTGTTATGGTTGAATAAATATTTGTTCAATTTGGTTTGATTTGGTTTAGTTAATTATTTGTTAAATAATTAATGGGTAAGGAAATTATTATTATATTGATATTTCAATTTGTGTTGAGATATGTGATTAAATGATTTATTTAATAAATTGTTAATTTAAGTAATTAAATTAAGTATGAAAGCTTGATTAAATAAAGTGTGACAAATAACTATATTATAAAGAGTTATTAAAATAAATTAAAGTGATTTAATTTAGTTTTGCCAAACAATGCTTAGATATATTAAGTCTTAAAATTTTAAAGGGTTTTGCCAAACAAAGCCTTATGGCTTTTGGATTTCTTTTGAATTTAAATTATTAATTAATTAAATAATATATATATATATATATATATATATTTGATAACCGATAAATTATTAGGGTATTAAGTGTAGCGTCGATTTTATACGTTTACAATCATATTTTGGTTTTATTTTTATTATACGCATATTGGTTATCAGTTTTACGCTTTTGAATTATTTGCTAAATTTAGAGTAAGAAAGTGCTCGCAGTGAGTTTGCGAGAAGACCATCAGAACTTGAGGAAGGTTGGTGAAAGAATTGTCTGCTATTAACAACGAGTTCTTAAGCAACAAAAAGGTAGGATCATAACCCTATTATATGTATATATATATATATATATATATATATATATATATAATCACACACACATTTATTAACGACGTTAGTTTTTAGTTTCTATGTTCATGAGCTTTATATTTGTTGAGAATTCCAAAATTATGTAATTTTCGTTATACAATTGAATTATATGATTTTATGTGGTTATGAGAATTAGAACTAGTGTTAGATAAAGATTGTATGCTAAATTAATGCTGCAAGATAAGAACCTGGTTTACAGTGAAAAACATGTATGAACGTATGTTTTGCAAAGTTAATAAAATTGGTATGTGATTATGCAAATTGTGAACTAATCTGCGAATTGAACCTTGTATATGATAATTGGATATGAATTTCATAAAATGGTGGTTTAAATAATCCAATTTGGTTTGTCATATGAACTTACATTGTTCACTGTGCTAAACAATTGTCTATAATAGAGTTTGGTTTTAAAATAGTGTTTCAAAGAATTAAATCTTTTAAATTTGTAGTTTAATTGTTGTTAATTGTTATATGAATAATTGGTTATGTAAGTTATGTAAGGGGTACATGTGAAATTAGATGTTAGCAGTATCAATTAGTACCGAACTTAGTTGTTCTGTTCTTCGCTGAATTTCTTATTTGAGTTTTGGCGCCTCATCGCCAAAATCCACGCTCCAGCTTGAAGTCTCGCGCCTTAGCATAAATCGAGTCTTGACCCGGACTTAGCGCTCTGACCGAAGTCGTGGCCATGAGCACGGAATTCGCTACCACAACACCGAGTCCTTGTGTATTTCTCGCGTCGAAGCGCCACCTCAGCGCCGCAGCGCGGTCCACAGTTCAAATTGTGGTGCCACGGCGCCATTTAGCAGATTGCTCAGAAATGCCTTTTGTCTGACACAGGAGTCTGAAAGTTATTTTGTAATGTTATATGGACATGTATTTATGTTATTATAGTATTGTAATGTATGAACGAGCATGGTGTTAATACCTAACAAGTCTATTATCGTTTTAAGAATAACGTGATTATGTGATTAGAAATCTAAACCATACGTGACGTAGAGTTGATAATGACTGATAATGTCATGTTAACATATGTATATAGGACAATTGTGATTTGGATTATAACAGTTTAATCTACGCACAAGGCAAGTTTCTAAACCTATCTTTTTATATTGAGTAAATATTCTAACTCCATACCTTCGTTGAGTTAGTTTGTTATGATTATGCAAGTTTCTTAATTCTATACTTTCATTGAGCAAATTGATTGTATCTAGTTGTTCATGATGATGCAAGTTTTCTATCTCCACACTTTCGTCGAGCTAGTACCTTTATTCATGATTATGCAAGTTTTTCCTAAATCTAAACTTGTTATATTAGCATACAAATACCTTTATTCTGTTGAACCAGTTTATCGTTCAAGTTATTGTTTGTTATGCATGCTTAATATTCAATTCTAAGATGTAACCTTATCTTAATGTTGTTCAAAGCAAGGTATGATAAATTATTCAATTGTTATGCTATTAGATTATTCCTAAAGCATGAACTTAGAATGAAATATTTATTCAGTTATGATTATTAAATAACATAGTGTTATTATCTTTTATTCAACTAATCCTTAGTTAATGTCCGTTGAATTCCAAATTACCTTGAAGTATATCCAAACCAAACTAACTTTGGTGCGGACTTGTACTCTAAATACTGAGATGAATAACCCTAGTATTAGGGGTTACGCTTAGTTTATACTTTGCGCTGAAATGCTTGTACACAATACATGTACGAAGGATTGACCCCCCTAAGTACCTTGGAGTCCTTATAGTCGTATGACTGTTAAAGTTAAAGTTGGAAGATTACTTATAACTGTGGACATGGTTCGTGGTCATTAGACCCTCAGTGGAATGTTATGTTTTTCATTAATAGAACACAATGTTCAGTTATATTGAGCCTAGTATTTGGCTATTGATGTAAAGATTAAAGTTTTATTTATTGTTATTCCAAGTGAGCCTTGTTTGCTCACTCTTGCCTGTAAAATCCTTACAGCTAAAGATGAAAAGGGTGACGTACCTAGCACCAGTAAAGGAAAGGGAAAGATGAACACTTGTAATCGTTTTGATAATTTTATTATCAGACTTCGGTTTAAATTTGTAATGAAGTTTATTTAATTTGCCGCATTAATGGTTGTTGGTAAAGGTTAGATAACCTGGGAGATTTTATTTAATGTAATCCTGTATGGGCAGGTTTATTATTCAATTTTATATTGATTGGGTAGTTAGATATGAGTGTTTTGATTAAGTGAACATCAAATCTTGAAGTATTGAAGTACCGGGATTTGGGGGTGTCACAGGTTGGTATCAAAACTTTAGGTTATGAACCTTAGGTGGGGGGAAAAGCCTTAGGAAGTAACCTTTGAAAAGATAGTGGTGATAAACTCTTATCGAGTTTTAAGAAAGAAGTAATAAAACACTTATGTGCTTATGTGTTTATAACTTATGTGCTCGTGAGTGTCGAGTAGTAATGAATAAAAACTAGAACTTAAAATTTTGTTGTCAGGATGACTAATGTCGGAGAATCCAGTCAGGCTAGGGAGGAAGTACCTCAGATGCCTATAGAGGAGGAGCCTCACGACATTCAGGTTGTTTGGGAACAACTACTGCCATGGGAGTCAGCCCCGTTGGTCACAGTAGTTGAAGATGAGGATGATGATGTGGAGACGGACGAGGAGGATCCCGTTGAGCAGCAACAAGAGAATGAGGATGACGAGGAGGAGGAGACTCCACTAACCTCGATAGCCGCTCGTATGTATGATGAAGTCTACGACCGTAATGTGGAACTTTAGGATATAGTCGAGGAGTTGCATGAGATAGTAGCGAAACAACAGACTGCAATGACACAGAAGGACGACGACATCCATGATCGTGATGAACGTTTAACTAATGTTGAAGAGAAGCTGATACAGACTGAAGGAGAGAAGGAACAACTGATCAAGGTGATTGCAGAACTGAAGAACAAGCTGAAGGAAGAAGCTACAAAAAGGGGAAGAGCTGAAGACGCATATGAAGAAGCTTACCAACGAACCGGGACAGCAGTAAGAGACGCACAAGCGAAGAGGAAGAAAATGGAGGAGATGGACAACGTATTCAATGCAGTGATCAATCGAGCTCAAGATAGGGTCATGGGTTATCCGATTCAGTTCGAGACTCTGCCATCCTACGTGTTAGATCGCCGAACAATGTTCCGGATTATGGAAGAAGAGCGTCGAAAGGCTACAGAGTATCTTAATAGAATATCATAGGAAATGTGCCTGTTATGCACATAATAAATGTTAAATAATGTGTAAATTCCTAGTGTTAAGTAACCATGGGATATGGTAATGATGATGTTATCCTATAACTTTTGTAGTTCAGAAAAGGAATGTAAATAGCAGTGATGCTATTGTTTTTATGTTTTTTCGAAGAGAGGATGAATAAATTAAAGTTATTATTTTATTCAAAGTGTTATGTGTTATGTGGTTATTTATTTTATGGAGGCAAGTTAATTAGAAAATACTTAAAGAAGTTGAGTAATAGTCTAATAGATGTTTTTTTTATATAGAAAATGCCTCCCAGACGTGAACTACCCTGACATAGAACCAATGAGGGAACTAACAATAACAATGTTGATGCTAATCCCGTCCAACAACTAGTGACGTTATTTGAAAGTAATATCCACACAAGCCAATCATGTTTGATGATAAAGCATATACTTTGTAACAATCTTATTCATTTATTAATAAAAAAGTATTATTTATTAAAGGCTTTTAATTATCTACATGATGTTGTTTTATAATATGTGATAAACCCATAGTTTTAAGCAATGCTTTTAGAATAATGATGATGATCATTCTAATGAGATCTAAATTCTTAGAAAGCTTAAAACTAAAATAGTTCCCAATCATTGGATTATTAAATTGGGGATTAGTGAATCCGGATAGATTGGTACATACATTGCTTGCTCATTGGATGAGGATGATTGATCTCATGATCATTTGTGTGGAGACACTAAAGCAAGTATATGGGTCCTTATTAGAGAATAAGTTCCTTTGAGCGTGGCTCGCTAAGGAATACCTAATGGAGTTTTACTTGCTATCGATAGGAATTCACGTAGTGATAGTAGTACAAGTGATCCTTGGACTTGAGATCATCATAGTATCTTGTGTATGATGAGTTATACTTTGACTTATTCCTTAAGACCCTTAGGGTATATCAAAGGGTATGCTTGGGTATAATAAGTTTATACATGGAGATAATGTATGATCGATAAAGAATCTACCACTTCTAGTAAAAAGAAGAGAAATGTCTATGTGATTCGATAAATGACAACTCGAGTGAGTCCTTCCTTGGCGGCGTAGAATGAAATTAGAAAGGAGTTTCTAATTTGCATTATTTGGAGTTATGCATTTAAGAGTCGAAATGCATATAATTAAATAAAATAAGACTTGTGAAATTTCATGTCTTATATTTAATTGGGACATTGTATGGTGGAAGGATTGAATTATGCGGTAACTATTTACTCAAAAGTTCTTTTATGATTAATGTTGAAATCTATATTATCCGGAAAGTCGTTGATCGCTAGGGGAGGCTTATCCTATTGTAGAATAAATATTATTTATCTAAATAAATTAATATTTTAATTTATTTATTTAAATAAGATTAGAATTATTCTAAATGATTTATTCACAACCAATTTAATATGGAGAAACTAAAGGGTCACACCATAAAAGGAAGAATAATTATTTAAGAAGTTAATGGCATAATTATAATAATAAGTTAAGTATATTTAATTTAATCTATGGTGATAGAATAAATTAAATAGCTTAATATTATTATTTAATATTTGGAAATATTAAATATAAATTAATAAGAGAGTCTTATTATTATTATTACTATTATTATTATTTATTTCTTAAAGGAGTTTGGGAATTAATTAATAAAAGTACTCTCGAATATCTAATAGGATTAGGAGTCAAATTAATTAAAAGAGTTTAATTAATTATCCCTAATAAGATTATGGAGCTTAATTAATTAAAAGAATTTAATTAATTAAAATAAAACCAATTACTTAATTGTTAAGGAGAGGTTGCCCACATCTATAAATAAAGAGAGTCTTATATATGGGTGAAGGTGGTTGTTGACTTTTACAACATACATCGTGATTCCAATTGTTGGGAGAATCGTTCTTTTCTATGAGAGATAGAAAAACTAGGGTTTTCCAAATACCCATCTTCTTGAATCCTTCTTCTTCCTTGGTGGATCACCTCACAGAGGCCAAACACTTGGGTGGCTAACGTTGATCAAAGGAAGGAACCAAACCCGGTGGATTGAGTTGAGCGAAATGGATTGGAGGTGAACTTGTACGAGGAAGCTCGAATATTCAAGGGTATGATTCTTGTTCTTTCGTTTTCGTTTAATTAATAATTGTGCATAAACGGTGATCCGGGTATATGGTTTGTAAAATTTTAAAACTCTGATTTTCGACGTTTCCACATATTTTATTCAATTTGATTGCGTTCATGAATATTACAAATCTAACAGTGGTATCAGAGCCAAACCTTTATGCGAATTATTAATTGTTTGAATTTAATATGTAGATTGATATGTGTTTAGAACAATTTAATTAGGCATAATTTTGTTATATAATTTTTTTTAAAAAAAATGCCAATTCGGGAACTGAATATTTTTTTTTTTTTTGCGTGTTAAAAAATTGCTCCTGTAATTATATGCATCGATGAAGTAAAATTAGTTTATTTTGATCATACATATTCACTTGTTATCTACGATAACGTGATTAATTTGTATCCCTTGAATCACGTGCCACCTTGTAATTGTCTTTGAATAAATGAAATTTATTCTTTGGATTCAAGTTTTAATAATTTTAATGATATAGTTATATATTATATATATATATATATAAAATATATTAACGTAATATATATATATATATATTATTCTTTATTTATTTTATTTTAAAATAAAAAGTTTATTTTAATCTTAAAATTGGATTCCATGATAACTAATTAGAGTTGAAATTGGATTCCATGATAACTAATTGGAGTTGAAATTGGATTCTATGTTTCCTTAAATAAAAGAGTTTATTTAGATATGAAATAAGATTTCATATTATTCAAAATAAAAGAGTTTATTTGTGAATAGGAAAAAGAATCGAGTCTTTCCTTAAATAAAAGAGTTTATTTAGATATGAAATAAGATTTCATATTATTCAAAATAAAGGAGTTTATTTGTGAATAGGAAAAAGAGAATCAGTGTTTCCTTTAATAAAGGAATTTTTTTTTTTACATGGAATTGGATTCCATAATTAATTAAAATAAAAAGTTTATTTTGATTAAAGATTTTGATTAAAATAAAATAGTTTATTTTATTCAAAATTGGATAAATTAAAATAAAATAGTTTTATTTTAATTTAAATTTGGATTAAAATAAAGGAGTTTATTTTGATTCAAAATTATATTTTATACTAACTAAATTTGCCCATTAAATGATATCGATATATATATTGAATGTTTATTATTAAATGAGATGAATGTTATTTATTGATACATATGGTGATGTGTATGATAATAAATGAGATTGATTATGGACTATTGACGATGTGATTGAATTTTATTTTAGTTGGATGCATGAATGTATGAGTTTTATTAAATGGGAATTCTGCGTACCTCGTCTTCTCTAATTTTTCTTAATGTAAATTCTATCTCCCTCCTATGTACTTTCCTTGACTTACGATCAAGGTTTCTATTTATTTTAAATAGTTTTGTAATAGGAATAGTTAGAATTAATTTTGAAGAATTAGAGATCAAGGAGCGAGGCGCGTGAAGACTAGATTTGTAATGGAGCAGGGTTTAAATATAATAGTTATATTTAAATATTAATTCTTGCACCCCTAGGGTTTGACCTTTTGGTTCACTTGGTGGCTCTAGTGAACAAACTAGAATAAAAGTTCATAATCAATCCGGGTAGAATATAGTATTCTATATGCATGCTTATATATATATATATATATATATATTATATAAACATGCTTCGCATGTTCATTAATATGACGCGTATTTTATATATATATATTTGCATGCTGTATTAAACAAGATGAGATGAGACAAATTAATAACAAACCCCTCAAATTTTTTATATTAAGTCCTAAGCCTTCAAAGATATTTGGAATATCGAACGTTGCCTTCTAGCATGATAAATTAATAGAGTATTAAATATTTAATATGAGTTTGTTGTGTCACCACAAGGCAAGTATTAAGTATTTAAGATGTTAATTTATCACATTTGATGCTTATAAAGAAAATTGAACAATATTGTTTTGTTATGTCACCACAAGAACAATATTTTTCTTTTTTGAATATATGGAGTGATAGATTGGACTTAACTTAAATTATTTTAGTTTGGATGTGCACACACTTGACCATTATGATTTAAGAGCAAAAAATCTGAGGAATTACATAGTTGATGTAATTGACAAGAGTTGTCTACCTATTTATTTATATATAGTTTGTTGTGTCACCACAAGGCTATATACATTTGAAATGGGATCCTTATTCTCACTAGCAAATCTTTAATTAGATTTTCTTAGAACTATATAAGTGAGGGTAATATAGTTTGAAGAAAATAGTGGGAGATACCAATTTAAAACAAGACCTAAATTATTTTGGTAATTAATAAAAGAATGTATGTTAAAATGTTGTTAGTTTCAAATTCATTTACTGAGAATTTTACAATGTCTAAATCACTATATCAACTGCGAAGCATATTAGATGTTATTTAACTTAGGAATGAATTAAATGGATTGGTTAAGGAATTTGAGAATAGTTCTCATAATTTGAAAAGCTAACTTATGTCATGTCGCCTATCCTGCAATGGTTGCGAGAAAATACCTCGAGGAAGAGATTGCTACTTTTAGAAAGTGGCAAGATGATGTGATTAGCTCGATATCATGCTCGCATCCATGAGAAATGATCTTGAGCGTCGACATGAAACTATGGATGCTCTACTATATTCCTGCACATCAAGTAGTTGATGGTGAGGAAAGTGGGGCGATAGATATCGAGATATCTAAGGAGCTCTTCCGATCTAGAATGACCGATGACACTAAAGTACAGATAAATGTTCTTAACATTATTAATTTGATTGATCAATTAGGACAACTAGTTTTGTCATGAATGGAGAGTTGAGTAAAGATTTGATCTTGCACTCACTCCCGGACTCATTTCACAATTGTTATGAATTTTTCATATGAACAAGCTAGATATCAGCGTCGCTGATTTGCTTAACATGTTGAAAAATGTTGAGTCACTTTCCAATCAAGAAAGACCATGTCTTACTGGTAGGGGTCAAAGGATCTTCTAAAAAGAAGAATGATTCTAAGAAGGTAAATAGAAAGGCAAAAACAAAGGATAATAAGAACAAAAGCGTCACGGATAGCAAAGGAGTTTGCTTTTCTTTGCAATAAGCTGGACCTTTGGAAAGAAAGCGCGAAGCATCTTGCGAGAGAGGCTAACGAGAAGAAGTTTAGTGAAGTTTTGGTTATAAATACAAATTTGTTCATGATTTAAAATAATTTTTTTTAAGTCGAGGTTCTACTTGGGTATTGGATAGCGACTTTGGTTATCATAAATATAAATTTATGATGGGACCAAGCGAAGTAGAAAGCTAAACAAAGATAAGTAATCTATGTGTGGAAAATGAAGCAAAGTTCTTTGCATTAACCATAGGAACTTATAGTTTAGCCTTTGCCTACTGAGGCAAATCTATTAAGTCGATAAGTTGTTATTGTATTCGGTTCTCGTTGGAAACATTATTTCCATTTTATTGTTGGACAATGAAATCTTTGGTATTATATTTAAGAACAATTGTTGTTCTATTTATAATAATAATGTTTTGTATAGAATGAAATATTACTTAATGGATTTTGTATACTTGACTTACGTGAAAAATTATTTTATAAATTGAACAAACTAGTATAAGAAAATGAGGCGATCATTCAAAGAGTTGAATGTATGTATTTCTTGAAATCAAGTGTGAATTATTTGAAAGGTCAAAAAATTGAGAAGTGAAACAAATTGGCAAAGTATTAAGATTCTTTAATTAGATCGAGGAATAAATACTTGTGCGATAAGTTTCTAGATCATCTCAAATGGTTTTCTCATAATGGGCGCCTCTCGATCGTAATAATTGATTGATTGATGTATCGAAAGGAAAAATCGTACCTTATTGGACATGAGTACGGTCCATAATGATTTTACCGACATTCCGGTATCCTTCAGGATCATGTCCTAGAAATGGTACGCATATCTACGAAAAGGTAACCTCAAAATCCGACCCCAAGACTCCATAAAAAATTATGGACAGGGAGGATTCCTAATCTTAAGTATGTTAAGATTAGGGGTTGTCCAGCTTATGTGAAAAGGTTTTAAAGGATAAGCTTGGGACAAGGTTTGACAAGTACAAATTTGTGGGACATCCTAAAGTAAGTTTAGGGTATATGTTCTATAATCCTACTTAGCAAAAGGTGTTTGTTACGTAACATGTTGCCTTCTAAGATAAAAGTGTTTATCATTGAAGGGGCTAGTGGGAGGATAATATATCTTGAAGAGTTCAAGAACCACAAAACACTATAAGTCAAATAAGAGGAACCTGTAGATAGACTATTGTACCCTGGTTGAATCATAAATGCGGATCGATCAGAAGATACTAGAAGATACCTGGGAATATGGATTCATCATAGATGATGATGATGAGGTACACATCATAGAAGATGATGAACCAGTTACATACGATGAGGTAAGAGTTGTAGACACTCAGAGAAATGGATTGAAGCAAACTTCTCAAATATGGAACATTCGTTTTGATGAGACAATCAAAAGAGTTTGATTTTATCAAAAACAAGAATGAACCTAGTGTGTACAAAAGGGTCGATTGGGGGGCGTCGTGACATTTCTAGTATTATATGTTGATATACTACGAATAAGGAATGACATACCAATGTTACAATTAGTAAAGATAAAGTTATCTAAATATTCCTCCATGAATGATTTGGAAAGAGTATCGTAATTGGGGATACAAATCTATATAGATAGATTTAAAAGGATGCTCGGCTTAACCCAAGGAACGTATATTCATTTGATGCTAAAGTCGTTTAGCATAGCAAACTCCATGGGATGTCTCATGTTGATGAGCCATGGAGTGTATCTCTCTTAATAGTCCCCAAAGACTCATAAAAGAGAGATCGCATGAGTAACTATCATGTATGCAATGAAATGTACGAGACCTGATGTTGATCAGTCATATTCTGGAGAAGATCACTGCAAGACAGTGAAAAACATCTTAAAGTACTTTACTGGCACTAAGGATGTGATCATATTTATGGTGGGTCTAAATTAAAACTAGAGGGCTTAACAGACTCAAGTTTTTTAGACAGACCATGACGACAGAAAATCCACTTTAAGGTAAAGTGTTACCTTAAACGCTGGTGCAGTGAATTGGAAAGATTCAAAAAGGCAAAGAGTTGCTGATTTAGTGATAAAGACAAAGTAAATAGCTATAAATGAAACTGCAAGTTGATTGTTTGGATAAAAAGTTCATTACAGAACTAGGAATAGTTCCTAAGTCTCATCTTGGATCTAAACATGTGTTGTGGCACTTTCATTTGATTATAAGAATCATTGAAAGATGGAAAATCACTATAGAGATGGTGGACTCTCAAGAACAACATTACATATCCATTAACTAAAGCTTATCCAACAACAGGATAATCGTCACTTAGAGAAGAAGGGTATAAGATATAATGGCGATTGGCTTTAGTGCAAGTGGGAGATTGAAAGTAATATGCACATAAGCCAATCATGTTTGATGATAAAGCATATACTTTGTAACAAACTTATTCATTTATTAATAAAAAAGTATTATTTATTAAAGGCTTTTAATTATCTACATGATGCTGTTTTATAATATATGATAAACTTATAGTTTTAAGCAATGCTTTTAGAATAATGATGATGATCATTCTAATGAGATCTAAATTCTTAGAAAGCTTAGAACTAAAATAGTTCCCAATCGTTGGATTACTAAATTGGGGATTAGTGAATCCGGATAGATTGGTACATACGTTGCTTGCTCATTGGATGAGGATGATTGATCTCATGATCATTTGTGTGGAACACTAAAGCAAGTATGTAGGTGCTTATTAGAGAATAAGTTCTTTGAGCGTGGCTCGCTAAGGAATACCTAATGGAGTTTTACTTTTTGTCGATAGGAATTCTGTAGTGATAGTAGTACAGTGATCCTTGGACTTGAGATCATCATAGTATCTTGTGTATGATGAGTTATACTTTGACTTATTCCTTAAGATCCTTAGGGTATATCAAAGGGTATGCTTGGGTATAATAAGTTATACATGGAGATAATGTATGATCGATAAAGAATCTACCACTTCTAGTAAAAGAAGAGAAATGTCTATGTGATTCGATAAATGACAATTTCGGTAGTCCTTGGCAAGCGAGAATGAAATTAGAAAGGAGTTTCTAATTTGCATTATTTGGAGTTGTGCATTTAAGAGTGAAATACATATAATTAAATAAAATAAGACTTGTGGTAAATTTCATATCTTATATTTAATTGGGATATTGTATGGTGGAAGGATTGAATTATGCGGTAACTATTTACTCAAAGGTTCTTTTATGATTAATGTTGAAATCTATATTATTTGGAAAGTCGTTGATCATTAGAGAGGCTTATCCTATTGTAGAATAAATATTATTTATTTATATAAATTAATATTTTAATTTATTTATTTAAATAAGATTAGAATTGTTCTAATTGATTTATTTACAATAGGTTTAATATGGAAAACCTAAAGGGTCACACCATAAAAGGAAGAATAATTATTTAAGAAGTTAATGGCATAATCGTAATAATAAGTTAAGTATATTTAATTTAATCTATGGTGATAGAATAAATTAAATAGCTTAATATTATTATTTAATATTTTGGAAATATTAAATATAAATTAATAAGAGAGTCTTATTATTATTATTATTATTATTATTATTTAATTAATTAAAGGAGTTTGGGAATTAATTAATAAAAGTACTCTCAAATATCTAATAAGATTAGGAGGCAAATTAATTAAAAGAGTTTAATTAATTATCCCTAATAAGATTAGGGAGCTTAATTAATTAAAAGAATTTAATTAATTAAAATAAAACCCAATTACTTAATTGTTAAGGAGGGTTGCCCACATCTATAAATAAGAGGAGTCTTATTATGGGTGAGAAGGGTTGTTGACTTTTACAACATACGTGATTCCAATTGTTGGGAGAGTACGTTCTTTTCTATGAGAGATAGAAAAACTAGGGTTTTTCCAAATACCCATATTCTTGAATCCTTCTTCTTCCTTGGTAGATCACCTCTAGAAGCCAAACACTTGGGTGGCTAACGTTGATCAAAGGAAGGAACCAAACCCGGTGGATTCAAGTTGAACCCGAAATGGATTGGAGGTGAACTTGTACCTAAGGAAGCTCGAATATTCAAGGGTATGATTCTTGTTCTTTTGTTTTCGTTTAATTAATAATTGTGCATAAAGGGTGATCCGGGTATATGGTTTGTAAAATTTTAAAACTCTGATTTTCCACGTTTCCGCATATTTTGTGCAATTTGATTGCGTCTATGAATATTACAAACCTAACATTATTAACAAGAGCGTTGAAGAATCAACCTCAAAACCAAGGTACGACGTTTAAGGATTTCAAGGCGGTTGAACCACCTGAATTCCGTGGGTCCTTGAATCCAGTCGAGGCACATACCTGGATTATGGAAATAGAAAAGGTGTTCGAGGTCTCTAGGGTAGGGGATGATCAGAAGACTGCTTTTGCAACATTCATGTTGAAAGCAGTGGCTAGTTATTGGTGGCAAGCTAATTAAACCCGGGAAGGACCAGGAGTGATGACCTGGGATAGGTTTAAGGAGATATTCTTCGAGACCTATTTTCCAGAAAGTTCGAAGAGTCAGCTAGAGGTTCAGTTTTTGAAACTGAAGCAGGGAACGATGACGGTGTCTGAGTATGCCCCGAAATTCAACGAGTTAGCGAGATTTGTGCCATATCAGGTCAGTACAGACGAACGCAAGGCGAAGAGGTTTGAACAAGGACTGAAGCCCTGACTATATAGTAGGGTCTCTCTATTCCAATTGAAGACGTTTGTAGCAGTGATGGAGAAGGCAGTACTCGCTGAAGGTGGAGGCGAGGCAGTGACAAAATTCAATCAAGAACAAAAAAAGAAAAAGAATGAGGTGGAAGTGAAGAATGGTAGTGGAGGCAGTGAAAATGGCAACAACAACAATCTGAAGAGGAAGTTGAACAGAAACATGACCGCTGGAAACTAACAATTTAGTAAGTTTGAATTATGTGTTACATGTGACGCCCCCAAAATTAGGTATACATAACCCATCTTGGGTCGCCACTTACATGGTACATAAATTCAAATACAAACTTAATTATACATCCGTCGGTGTAACATACAATACACATAAACCGAGAGTTCTAATAGGAATATTGTCATTTAGACAATATCCATACTCAAGGAGTCCTCATTACATTTATTGTCACACTATTTAATAGAATAGTGAGGACTACTAATGCTATCTTGGGACCATCACTCTTTACCCCAGGCTCGTCCTAGCTATATTCTCATTTCTCAAGAGAACAATGAAAGAAAAGGGTGAGCTCAACTAGCCCAAGAAGAAATATTATAACTAAGATAATGCGAGAATAAATTATCAATAGTCTTCAACAATGTTAAACCGATAAAATACAATAGACAACCGGTTTAAGCTGCAATGAATACGCAATCCATTAAAAGAGTCAAGTAGAAAATAAAATCTACTATCTTTTATGATTTAAAAGGTTTTCATCAATTTTATCACTAAGACTTAGTTTAATGAATAAACCACAATATCTAATCATCCTCGTATTACCACGGTCAAGGATTTTCATCAAATTATCAATGGTCATGACTATACCGAATCACCCCTGGTCATAATCATACCAAAAACTATCCATCATTTGCATTACGAAGCCACCGAGGACTTTTGTCACATCATTTATATCAAGCCATGATTATAACGAATGATCCCTGGTCATAATCATACTAAGTTCATCTATGCACGTAAGCTAAAGATAACATAATATAAGGATGATGACAATGACATAATAATTCAATAAAACAAGTTCACGAATTAATTTATTCAGGAACTAATAACGTCCAAATTGTCAACATGATCTTTGCTTTGTAGAGTAAAATTCAAGAATGCTCGGAAAAATATTTTCATTAAAAAAATCTTTGGATGAAACGCAAATATCAAGGATATTCCACTAAATTCATGGAGTATATAAGTCAAAATTTTAACCAATTTGAGTATAATAGCGAATGAAATAACAAAAGAAATCACCATGCATGCGGTACTTCAGATAGACGAGTTATTCAATGTAATAATAAAAAGCGGAACCGGTGGGTGTGTAAAACATACAGAACAAGATATTCCAATAGAATAATAAAGAGCGAAACCGGTCCCGCGTAAAAGCATGATGAGGATATTCAACGGAATAATAAAATAATAGAAGAATGTCACCAAGTATGGGGATTCGCATATACTGAGTTATTCCAATGAGAATAAATAAGAATGGAATAATATAAGGATTTCACCAAGTATAGGTATTTCGCATATCTGGTCATGTATAGGGTATGCCACTTTTACAAAAGTTATTCAATGAGAATAATAAAGAATTGAATAATGAAGTTCTCTTCAAAAAAAAAATAACACCCCTTTTAGTACAACAAATAATATTCCCTACCTTAGAAGAAGTGAATATTGGAAAAGTGAAGTAGCAAAATACTTTTCTTCTTTCTCTATAGTTTCTCTCTACAGAGTTTCAATTGAATTCGTAAGAAATAATGAAGGAATGAGCTTTCTATTTATAGAAAAAGCGAGGGTGGCTCTTGGTCTTAACAAAGGGTCAAAATGACTCTTGGTAATATGAAGAGACAACTCTACTATTCATTGAAGGGTAATTACTATCGACGAAGGTAATTACTATAGAAGAAGGTAATTACTATTGACGAAGGTAAATACTATCGACGAAGGTAATTACTATTCACAAAGGTAATTACTATTCACAAAGGTAATTACTATTGATGAAGGTAAAATACTATTGACGAAGGTAATTACTATTCACAAAGGTAATTACTATTCACAAAGGTAATTACTATTGACGAAGGTAAATACTATTCGATGAAGGTAAATACTATCGACGAAGGTAATTACTATTCACAAAGGTAATTATTATTCACAAAGGTAATTACTATCGATTGAAGGACTCTTAGATGATGACATATGGCCCCCCATAAAATAATCAAACTTACCACAAACGTCTCATAACAGACTCTTTATATACATCAAGGATTGAATAAATATTACCACAAATCATTTATTTTTAATCAACACATATTTAATCTTACAACAATTATTAATCATTTATAACTTGTCGTCTCAATTAATAATTTAATACTATAACATATTATACAGATGATACTGTGACAATAATTGAATCAATAATATAAGAGATATGATGCAACAATTACTGTAGCAATAATTGAGCATAGCTGAGTGACTTCTCATGTAAGCATCAATAATCAATATCGCGTGCTACTATACAACTACGCGTATTACTGTACTTTTACTATCGGGTAGTTCAACAGTTTTGACGGTAACACCTCTGCCGTTATTTTTTATAGAAAAATAATTTTGTCGTTTTCTAACTACGAAAATACTTCCGTTATGGGGTCCACCAATTATTGAGCCGTCTTACGAATATTCCCCGATAAAAAGAATATTCTCCGACCAAATGAATATTTTATAACAACTTGCTTACTTTGCAAAATTTATAAATATTTCCCACAACTATAACATTATCTCAAATTAATAAGGGTGTGTGCTTGATGGGAAAACGTGCATGTTTTAACTGTGGCCAAGAGGGTCACATCGCCTCAAATTGCACCCAACCCAAGAAGAATGTCTATTTCACGTGCGGATCCAAGGATCACTTTGCTCGTGAATGCCCTCAGAAACAGGTAGGAGAAATAGCAAGAAGCAAGGGAGGTAGTAGTGGAGGAACATGGGCCATTGCTGGACCTACAGCATCAAACAAACCCACGACCGGAACCTTGACATGCGGCAAGATGTTGTGCAATCAAAAGATGTGGTGTCAGGTATTATCCAATCAATGATATTGATGCTTATGTATTGTTTGATTTGGGTGCTACTTGCTCGTTTATATTTGATGAATTTGCTAAGAGGTTAGAATTGCCTGGAGAAGAACTAAATTTCCCTTTGAACATAGAAATTGCGAATATGGAAATGATTCCTGTTAGTTTCGTATACAAGAACTGTAGGGTGAACATTAAGGGGAATATCATGATGGTAGATTTAATCCCGATTAGACTCGGAGAGTTTGATGTAATTTTGGGAATGTATTGGATGTTCAAGTATGGAGCAGTAATTGATTGCCAAAAGAAGTGTGTAAACCTTATGACTCCGTCAACGATAGTTTTCTATGGTAGAAAATCGCAGAGACAAATGAAATGTTTGAAGATTATGCAGGCCAAGAAGTTGTTGAGTCAAGGCTGTGTGGGTTATTTAGCTTACATAGTCAATACTCAGAATAGGGGTGTGAAACTGGAAGAGATACCAGTGGTGAGGGAGTATAAAGATGTGTTTCCAGAAGATTTGCCAGGACTTCCGCCTAACAGAGAGATTGAGTTCGTGATTGAATTAGCGCCAGGAACTGCACCGATATCAAAGGACCCGTACAGAATGGCTCCGATAGAGATGAAAGAACAGATGGTGCAACTGCAAGAGCTGCTAGACAAGAAGTATATTCAACCAACTGTATCACTGTGGGGATCGCCAATATTATTCGTAAAGAAGAAGGATGGATCAATGCGTCTTTGCATTGATTATAGGGAGTTAAACAAAGTCACTATTAAGAAAAAATACCTGTTACCAAGAATAGATGACTTGTTTGATCAGTTGAAGGGTGCTAAATATTTCTCGAAAATAGATTTGAGAAGTGGGTATCACTAATTGAAGGTAAGGAAGGAGGATATAACTAGAATGACATTCAGAACTCGGTATGGACATTATCAGTTTCTGGTGATGTCTTTTGGTTTAACAAATGCCCCTACTGCGTTCATGGATTTGATGAATAGAGTGTTTAAACCATTTTAAGACAAGTTCATAGTGGTATTTATCGACGACATTCTGATGTATTCCAAAACCCCAGAAGAACACGTGGAACATTTACGTTTGACATTGGAGACACTAAGAAAGGAGAAGTTGTATGCGAAATTCTCTAAGTATGAATTTTGGCTTGATCGGGTACAATTTTTGGGTCATGTGATTGACAAAGATGGGATTTTAGTGGATCCATCGAAAGTGGAAGCTGTAATCAATTGGGAACAACCAAGAACACCGTCGGAGGTTAGGAGTTTCTTGGGACTGGCCGGTTATTATAGACGATTCATTCAAGTTTTTTCCAAGATAGCCACTCCGTTAACAAATTTAACACGTAAAGCTGTAAAATTTGTGTGGACGGAGAAATGTGAAGAAAGTTTCCAAGATTTGAAGAAGAAGCTAAGTGTGGCACCTGTGTTAACCCTGCCGAATAATACATGAAACTTTGTGGTGTATAGCGATGCCTCACACACAGGATTGGGTTATGTTCTTATGCAGAACGACAAAGTTATTTCCTATACATCAAGACAACTGAAGGAATATAAGAAAGGGTATCCGACTCATGATTTGGAATTGGCTGCAGTAGTATTTGCTCTCAAGATATGGAGACACTATCTCTATGGAGAGAAATGTGAGATATATACAGATCACAAAAGTTTGAAGTATATTTTTACTCAGAAGGATCTGAACACGTGTCAAAGAAGATGGATGGAATTGATAAAAGATTACGATTACGAGATCTTTTATCATCCAGGCAAAGTGAATGTAGTGGCAGATGCTTTAAGAAGGAAAGGTCGGGAGAAGTTGATGCTGATAACAACTCAGGAGGAACTCATTTAAACAATGACAAAACTAGAGTTGGAAATAAAGTTTCCACAAGAATCCAATGAAAAACTATTTCAGATAGGAACTGGTACAACTTTGGTGGACAAAGTTAAGAACGCACAATTACAAGATGAAGAATGTGGGAAAATAAAAGAGAACATGGTTGAGGGTAGCGATACAAAATACAAGATCAATAGTGAAGGACTACTATGGTACGAAAGAAGAATCTTGGTTCCAGTAACGCCAGAGCTAAAAGACGAAATCTTGACCGAAGCTCATAACTTAAGATATTCGATTAATCCGGGAAGCACGAAGATGTATCAAGATTTATGCTGACATTTTTGGTGGTCAAATATGAAAAGGGATGTTGCAGAATGCGTGGTGAAATGTTTGACATGTCAACGATCAAAGCCGAACATCAAAGACCCAGCGGATTGCTTCAACCATTGGAAATACCGGAATGGAAGTGGGAACACATCACAATGGATTTTTTGGTGGGCTTTCCAACTACTCAGAGAGGATGCGATGCGATTTGGGTAATAGTGAACATACTGACAAAATCAGCACACTTTTTACCAATAAAGATTAGGTTCAATCTTGATCAGTTAGCAAGATTGTATATTAAAGGGATTGTTTCGAGACATGGAGTGCCAGTGTCAATTGTGTCCGATAGAGACATGCGATTCTGATAAGTGAAATTTTTACTCACTTATTGTATATTAATCCATGCGAATTGTGCCCACCTCGAGTACATTTCATTTTATTTTAGTTGTATTTCACGTTATTTTGCATTGCATATAATTAAAACACCTTATGGTGAACAAGTGCATGAATCGGCTTCATTTTGGTGGAATTCGAGGTATCAGTGAGCGGATGCGTGAAGGCCAGTTGAAAGGCGAGGATGTGCATGGCATGGAGGTACAATGAGGCATGGAAATAAAGCTAGCATGAGGATTAAAGCAAGTAGCAGTAGCAAAAGCGAAACCGGACTCGAAATTACGGGACCAAGCCACGCAGATGCGCACGACAAGACAAAAGGGAGACTCGCGCGCGCGTGCGTGAGTCTGAGCTATATATAGGAACCTACACGCAAGTCAGCGCCCATGAGGCATGGGGCCGCGAGACCGCGAGAGACTCATTTCGCGCCCATGAGGTATGAGTCTTGTGACCCATGCGAGAGGACGTCTTGTTTGGTCGAACTCTATTGCAAGTCTCGCGGTATGAGCGAGAACCACTAGGGGCCGTGGCGACGGCCGTATGCGATGTTGATCTTGTAATTTGTTTTATTTTTATTTCTCAACTTAATGATGTGTAATGGGGTATAAAAGCGATTACGGCGTGTGTCGAGGAGAGGACGAGACTTTTATTACGTAACTTTCATAGTAGAAACTAGGGTTTACACCTTGGGAGAGATTCCAACGTAGGAGAAAGCCATAACGTTTATTTTTTGCTACTTTTTCTTGGAGATCTCTGTTATCGTGGATATTAATTATTGTTTATGGGAATTCTTTGTGGATTGATAGTTAATCATTGGTTTCTATTCAATGATTGGGTTTGATCATTCTAACTTTCTTACATTCGTTTGTTTATTGATCATGTTTAGCTTTGGATCCATAATGGCTTTTGGTTTGATCGTGAACTAAACTCCATTATGGGATCTATGATTTTAATATGTAATTTGGTTGCACATCTAAGTGTTAGATTTGTTTTGAATATCATTGGGTTATCTATCATGGTTTGGTTTGTATGTATGAATGGTGATAATCTTCATGTTAGTATTTGTATGGAATTGGAAATGAACATATGAATATGGATGAAATCATGATAGCATCTTGAATATGGGGATTGCATATTTTGTGAAACGAGATAGGAATATCTATTTTTTCTTAGTATGAGCTAGAATAAGGGTTGTGCTTAAAATCAATAGGATTACAATTGCGCATAGGAATATGGTAATTGTGATGGTATTGGTGATTACATAGATTCTAACATCTGTAGATGATATGTGAGTTGGTTATAGTGCATTGGAAAATGGTTATAACCGCTTTTATGCCCTTGGCTATTATCCTGTGATATGTGAACACTTCTTGCATGACATATGGCGATTGAATGAAATATTGAATGAAGTTAGGATCCCATTGTTTCCACATTATATTTAGTCCATTTATACTCTTATTTTTAGTTGGTAATCATAATTAGTTTAAATCAACAATTAAGTCCATAGTCTTAGCATATAAATATAGTGAGTTAATTAATGCATAGTAGGCTAAAGTTAACACTTTCTCTGTGGGATCGATACTTTACTTACTCGGTATTACTTGTTGACCCGTGTATACTTGCATGAGTTAGAGCTCTTTTATAAGAACTATAAAAAGAAATGACAAGTTTTTAGCGTGAATTCTTTGGGAAAGGCGTTAATTTAAATAATTATCATTAGTTTAAAGTTGTATTGTATGACTTAGACAATTTTGTTCATTTCCCATTTCTATTTTTATTTTGTTTTTGGTTACAGGTACTTGTAAAGTTTTATGTACACACGATCTTCCAATTCAGAGTTAACACCAAAGCCTGAAGCTAATATAAGCGGAAAAGGTTGGAAAGCGAGTGTGCGGATAAATCTATGAAGCGGTTAGAAAGCATTACGATCGATATGGCGGAAGAACAAAAGATTGATCGAGAGAAGAGCATTGGGCTCTAAAGGAATATTCCATCTTTGAACATAAATGAATTACGAGTCTAGCATAGTCAAGCCGGTGATAGCGACAAACACCTTGAAATAAAAATGGGCACTATTAGGATGGTGCGAGAATTGATCTGATTGGGGGTGCTACTACGGATGATCCGAATGAACACTTATTAAGCTTCGCCGAGATTTGTGACACATTCGGATATAATGGTGTGACGGAAGATGCCATCGGACTACGGTTATTCCCATTTTCATTGAGGGATAAAGCAAGGAGTTGGTTACATTCTTTTTCTTTGGATCGATTACTACATGGGAGGATTTATACGAAATTTTTAGCCAAGTTTTTCCCGATGGCTAAGAGCGCAAAGATGAGGACAACCATATCTCGGTTTGAACAACAACGGGGTGAATCCTTATATGAAGCATGTGAAAGGTATAAGGAGATGCTTAGGAAGTGTCCACATCATGGTTTACCAGACTGGATGGTAATTAATTCATTTTACAGTGGCTTGGGATGGCAATCCAGACCGATTGTAGAATGTAGCCGCAGGAGGGGCATTATGGGCAAAAAGCTATGATGAGGCATATACGTTTATCGAGACAATAGCCGCGAATGACTATCGAGAATCCTACAACTCGGATGTCTCGACCCAAAGTTGCGGTATGTTGGAGGTGGATGCGATTACATGACTATCGACACAAATGGCGACCGTGGCGAAGAAAATAGAGCGTTGGCGAGAGAGTAAAGTGAAGGCGGTTGCTTTTTGTTTGTGAGATTTGTGCGGGGTCACCTCCACGAGACCAATGTCTTTATCGGCTCGAAGCGATTCGATATGTAAACTCCTACGAGAAAGGACCGAGGCCAATTCGAACACATACCACCCCAACAACGCATAATCATCAAACTTAATTTGGTCTAACAACCAAGGACAACAACAAAATCGGTTCGGTAGAATCAGCAGTTTCAACAACGGTCGACACTGACCACGGTTTATACCGAAACCACCATTTCCACAAGGATTTACTCAATGACAACAACACCACACTCCGGTACATCACATCCGGAGAAGAAATCGAAGTGGAGGAGATGATGTTGAAATACATGGCAAACAGAGGTCGTGATCAAAATCCAAGTAGTGGCTATCAAGAATTTAGAGGCATGAAATGGGGCAAATGGCGACCATGCTTACTAATAGGCCCCAAGGTGTTACGCGCGAAGTAACATAGAGGCAAATCCTAGAAAAGGCGGGAAGGGCGGTGTCAAGCAATAACATTGCGATCCAGGAAAGACTTGCGGTACACTGCAAATCGCGCATGCGCGCGTGATACCACTAAGGAGGCCATGCGGTAGCTCGATCTGAGAAAAAAAAGCGAGGAGGATAAAAATCGGAAAATTATGAGGTTGACAAAATGAAGCGAATAAAGCGAGTTCGAGAAGAGAAGGTCGAGAGTCCACTACAACCTTTGCACCCTCGAATACCATATCCATAAAGGTTAGCAAAGCGAGAAAGATGACAAAGCAGTTCAAACAAGTTTTTAGAGGTCTTCAAAAAGCTGCAAATCAATATACCTTTTGCCGAAGCATTGGAACAAATGCCAAGCTACGCAAAGTTCATGAAAGGTATACTGTCAAGAAACAGGAAATTAGATGAGTTTGAAATGGTAGCTTTGACAGAAGAATGCAGTGCAGTGCTTCAATATAAGTTACCTCCAAATCTGAAAGATCCGGGTAGCTTCACAATTTCGTGCACTATTGGGAAGATGGAGTTTAACAAGTGTTTATGTGATTTGGGAGCAAGTATAAATTTGATGCCATTGTCAATATTCAACCAGTTGGGATTACCGGCCCCACAACCAATGAACATATCATTACAGTTAGCAGACCGGTCCGTCGTACATCCACGGGGAATTGTTGAAGATGTATTGGTTAAAGTGGATAAGTTCATCTTTCCAGCTGATTTTATCATTTTAGATTTCGAAGAGGACAAGAAATATCCGATCATACTAGGAAGACCATTCTTGGCCCAGGCGGGACTTCCATAGATGTTCGTAAAGGGAATTAACTATGCGTGTACAAAATCAGGAGGTTACATTCAAGCGTCTTTAAAGCAATAAAGCTCCCGGTGATGAAGAAGAGTGTTTTCTAGTTGATCGGTATATGGAAGCCGCAAGGATTGGATACACTGACCGAGAATAGATGACTCTCACGAGATATATAGCGGATGAAAATGTAGAGTTGAAGGTGGAGCCGTTGATGAAAGCCAAAGTGATCAAATTTGAGGGTGCAAGAGGACGGTGAGGAAGGCACCACACTTATTGATATGGCGTGAGAAGTTTGAGAGCAGTCGAGCTAATTGACTATAACTTAGTATTTGGATGGGAGGCAACCCATCAATTCTTCACCCAAGAATTCAATTATTATCGTTATTTCCTTTTGATTATTTTCGTTAGTAGTTCAAATTCAGTGATAACGAGTTATGGGATAAGCGAGTGTAATATTAGTTAGTATACACATGATATTAATGTCGCATAACACCACCACTATTATATGACTTATTCATGTGAATTAATATACGTGTAGGTCTGATGATTAAAAGAGCATCATAGATGAAAGAGTAAATCAAAAAAGCAGATTGGTATGTATTTGGAGTCTCATGACGTAGCGTCCCAAACGATATCAACTCTTGCGCCTCCACGTTCAGCCAGTTAATCCACGAGCCTTTCTTCTAGTCTCGCACTCGCGCGCATGGCATGAGGAAGATTATCATCATGCAGGCAATTGCAGCGTCAGGTCATTTAGATAAAAATAGTTCAAAATAGAAATTGGAATCAGTTGGACTCTTATGTGCGATACTAATAGAAGCATAAATCTCTCACTCTCCCCAACTCACGTCATTATCTCTATATCAGTTACAGATTGAGGCGTATTTCTCTCCTGCAAATCTCCACGATTTCCTCCACGATTCCGTGCTCATCCCCATCTCCTTCATAATATAAAGCTAGGGCTCTCTATTGGGATAGCACAAGCAAGAGTGAATTTCATCAATTTGCAAATACATTTGTTCCTTTAGTAAATTCATTTGCAATCTCTATCTCCAATGGGTCCAAAAAGAATAAGGGCATCTTCATCCTCTTCATCTTCCTCCGACGGTCATGAGGAGGATATTGTCGATCATAGCAAATTTCTGTGTTTGGAGGCCCAGCAGGAGTACTATCGCATTGTCGCGAAGACATTCATCAAGAAAAGAGGATTTAGGCCAGAAGGTCAGGATGGGGAACTATGTACTATGATTCGCGAACGAGGTTGTTGGGTATATTCTTTGCACCACACCGATTCCATGAGCATAGTTCGAGAGTTCTATGCTAATGCCAAAGCCACCGTGAGCGATACCTCTATGGTTCGTTGTATATGAGGTAAACTACCAACCCTCGCCATTTAAAAGCGTCTTTGAGGCTCCCCGCTAGACCACCGGCGAGGGTGGCCAATTGGATCGAGGAGCTCATCAGGAAGCAGACTTGGAAGCGGTCATCGCGAGAATTGTGCATTCCGGATCCCGATGGACTTATAAAGTCGGTGCGACTCAACCTCGCATTTTCTAGCGGTAAACCGTCTTGAATCGGATGCAAGGCATGGAATCATTCATTTGAGCTAAATTATTGCCATCATCGCATCAACATGAAATCACGACGGAGATAGCCATAATTCTGTGGGGCATCATCACTTGCGAATATATTGACGTCGGGTATTTGATCCATCAAAACATTGTAAAGTATCTGAAGGGAATTACCACCAAATACATCCCACACGCTTCAGTGATAGCCATGTTATGTGCACAACAAGGGGTTAGTTGGGGAAATGAGCAAATGCAGTATCCAAGCCAAGATATCACGCACTCCACAATTACCAAATTTGAGAACTGGGCAGGTGGTGAGCCACATCCGCACGGACGTGGATTCATTCTCTGACCCACCGTTTCCGCGCCAACCCAGCCACCCCCACATCCCGGTGAAGCAGGTCCATCTACTCGTGAGTAGCCTGTCTCTAGCGATCGACACCTTCGAAGGTTGGAGCACAAAGTCGACACATTGTATGACAATCTTGGAACTTTTCTCTGGGACTCACGGGGCTTTGGGTGAAGCATTCATGTGACAAAGAACCATGCTTGAATGGCCCCGATTCGGAACAATCGTCTAGTATCCACCACAGATTCACCACAGGAGGTGGTAAATGCCGATAATTAGGGAGTTTTCTCGTACCCTTTACCTTCATTCAATGCGGACATTGAACATTTTAAGTTTGGGGGTATTGGTGTACTTGCATAATAGTTTAGTTGCATTTTATTTTAGCATGTTTAGTTTAATTTTGCATGAATATGTGTTAGCTAAATTTTAGCAGAAAATTTTTATTTTTTTTATTATTCATTGATAGTATGTTTAGTTTAATGTCTCACATAAATTCTTGCGTATAAATAGAAATTTTTGCCTAAGCCAATGATGATAGTGAAATGTAAACGATTCCAAAATATGTTGTATAACACAACTTGGATATAATGTTTTACACAATGCGATTCATGTTGCTGTTTATATGCTTTCGGTTTGCACAATTGTGTTCACATTCACTTGTAAGTCTAAGATGTGTGTCTTGCATTGATCGATAGAACATGTAGTTTAAAAGAGAAACATGAGGAAAATGTTGTAGGTGTAAGTCGTTGAAGTGAAAATTTTGGGGAAACATGGGCATCTTTGTGTATAAAAAAGAAAAAAAAAAAAAAAAAGAATAGCAATAACGTGACTAGTCTTAATTAGGGGTCCTAGCTACTTGAGTAAATACACTTTGGGGATTGTCTCTACACTAGCGCCTAAGGTCTTTCATGAGTGCAGGAGTCGTTGGTTGAAAGCTTCGCTAAGGGGTAGCGGTGTGCCTAATGGATTAAGACATTGCACGATCATGTAAAAAAAATATAATAGCAATAAACACTGCGGGAAAAGTGAAATCGCCCTCGTGAGTAGTAATAAAGCAATAAACCCATTGTTGAGTCTTAGTTTGCGGTGATATGTTTAAAGCGATCTATGTTGCATGAATATACATGAATCTTGATTTAGACTATAATTTTACATTTTGGGCGATGTAGGATATATAATCTTTGCTTGGATCGAGTTTACATGAACAACACACACACACTGACATCTCTATGGCGATCATGAATTATACGAGTGTATGATGTTATGTCTATGGTTTGGATTGAAACTATGTTCTGGAATCTGGATAGTTCACTGAGGTAATTTGGGCTGAAATTCTGTTATGGCAAAGATTATGTGAGACTAGTTTGCATCATAAAGTAGTTGCATAGTTTAGTAGTTACATCTTCAGTGTTCATTTATATGCATTTCTTGAGGGCAAGCAACAGTTCAAGTTTGGGGGTATTTGATAAGTGATATTTTTACTCACTTATTGTATATTAATCCATGTGAATTGTGCCCACCTCGAGTACATTTCATTTTGTTTTAGTTGTATTTCACGTTATTTTGCATTGCATATACTTAAAACTCCTTTTGGTGAACAAGTGCAGGAATCGACTTCATTTTGGTGGAATTCGAGGTATTGGTGAGCGGATGCGTGAAGGCCAGTTGAAAGGCGAGGATATACATGGCATGGAGGTACAATTGAGGGATGGAAATCAAGCTAGCATGAGGATTAAAGCAAGTAGCAGTAGCAGCAAGTAGGAAACCAGACTCAGAATTGCAGGACACAAGCCGTGCTTGGCCGTCTGTGGCGATCTGGCAAAAGCGGACTCATGGCGCCATGCAATCTGAGCTTTACATAGGAACCTTACGCAAGTCAAGCGCCCATGCGAGCAAAAGGGACCTGTGACCGCGAGAGACTTCGGCTCTCGCTCCCGTGATGGCATGAGTCTTGTGACCGCCAGAGAGGACGTCTTGTTTGGTCTGAACTTCTTTGCAAGTCTCATGGCCATGAGCAGAAACACTAAGGGGCGCGGCGTTGGCCGCGTTGCGATCTTGATTGTTGTAATTTGTTTTTTTTTTATTTCTCAACTTAATGATGTGTAAGGGGTATAAAATGATTCTGACGTGTGTCAGAGGAGGATGAGACTTTTATTACGTAACTTTCATAGTAGAAACTAGGGTTTACACCTTGGGAGAGATTCCAACGTAGGAGAAAGCCATAACGTTTATTTTTCTCTACTTCTTCTTGGAGATCTCTGTTATCGTGGATATTAATTATTGTTTATGGGAATTCTTTGTGGATTCAATAGTTAATCATTGGTTTCTATTCAACAATTGGGTTTGATCATTCTAACTTTCTTCCATTCATTTGTTTATTGATCATGTTTAGCTTGGATCCCATAATGGCTTTTGGTTCATCATGAACTAAACTCCATTATGGGATCTAATGATTTTAATATGTAATTTGGTTGCACATCTAAGTGTTAGATTTTTTTTATATCATTAGGTTATCTATCATGGTTGGTTTGTATGTATGAATGGTGATAATCTTCATGTTAGTATTTGTATGGAATTGAAATGAACATATGAATATGGATGAAATCATGATAGCATGCGAATATGGGGATTGCATATTTTGTGAAAGCAGATAGGAATATCTTGTTTTTCTTAGTATGAGCTAGAATAAGGGTTGTGCTTAAAATCAATAGGATTACAATTCTGCATAGGAATATGGTAATTGTGATGGTATTAGTGATTACATAGATTCTAACATCTGTAGATGATATGTGAGTTGGTTATAGTGCATTGGAAAATGGTTATAACTCGCTTTTATGTCCTTGGCTATTATCCTGTGATATGTGTACACTTCATGCATGACATATGGCGATTGAATGAAATATTGAATGAAGTTAGGATCCCATTGTTTCCACGTTATATTTAGTCTATTTATACTCTTATTTTTAGTTGGTAATCATAATTAGTTTAAATCAACAATTAAGTCCATAGTCTTAGCATATAAATATAGTGAGTTAATTAATGCATAGTAGTCTAAAGTTAACACTTTCTCTGTGGGATCAATACTTTACTTACTCTGTATTACTTGTTGACCCGTGTATACTTGCATGAGTTAGAGCTCTTTTATAAGAACTATTAAAGTGGCAAAAGATTCAGGTCAAACTTCTGGAAGAGACTACAAGAATGCATGGGAACACAATTGCGAATGAGTATAGCTTATTATCCACAAACAGATGGCCAAAGCAAAGGAACAATACAAACATAGGAAGATATGCTGAGAGCATGCGTCATGGATTTCAAAGTAAGATAGGAAGAACAATTATCGTTTGTGGAATTCGCCTACAATAATAGTTACCACGCGAGCATCGGCATGCCGCCATACGAAGCGTTATACGGTAAAAAGTGCAAAACTCCACTGTGTTGGAATGAAGTCGGTGAACATCAACTGCTAGGACCAGAACTAGTACAACAAACTGTTGAGGTTATTAAACTCATCAAGAGAAAATTGGTAGCAGCTAAAGACCGACAGAAGAAGTATGCTGATCAACACAGACAAGATCGTGCATTTGATGTAGGAAGTTACGTATTCCTAAAAGTTTCTCCTTGGAAGGGGAAAATTCGTTTCGGTAAAAAGGAAAAGCTAAACCCGAGGTTTATTGGACCCTTTGAAGTGTTGTGAAGAGTTGGGGAAGTAGCTTACGAGGTAGCTCTACCTCCAGAGTTGGAAAACATTCATAATATTTTTTATATTTCGGTGTTACAACTGTATAAACCCGATTACAAATACGTGATCGAGTACGAACCGTTGCAGTTCAAGAAAGATTTGTCTTATGAAGATATTGCTATCCAGATAGTCGACAGGAAAGAACAAGTGCTCAGGAATAAAGTGATACCTTCTGTGAAGGTGATATGGAGGAACCACAATGTTGAAGAAGCTACGTGAGAACTCGAAGAGAAAATAATGAAAGAGTACCCTGAGTTTTTTGTTTAATCTGTGTCTTTGATTCTGAGGAACCACAATGTAGGGAAGAATATAACGATTGAGTTGTTTGAATTGTGATTCTAGTAACATAATCCTTGTAAAGAGAGAATGATGTAACATTCAAGAATTTTAGAAATTTATTTGTAATTTTAAATATTTATTTGAGTTATATAAATATTTAATGGATGTGTTATGGTTGAATAAATATTTTTTCAATTTGGTTTGATTTAATTTAGTTAATTATTTGTTAAATAATTAATAGGTAAGGAAATTATTATTATAATGATATTTCAATTTGTTATGTGATTAAATGATTTATTTAATAAATTTTTAATTTAAGTAATTAAATTAAGTATGAAAGTTTGATTAAATAAAGTGTGACAAATAACTATATAATAAAGAGTTATTAAAATAAATTAAAGTGAATTAATTTAGTTTTGCCAAACAAGGCTTAGATATATTAAGTCTTTAAATTTTAAAGGGTTTTGCCAAACAAAGCCTTATGGCTTTTGGATTTCTTTTGAATTTAAATTATTAATTAAATAAATATATATATATATATATATATATATATATATATATATATATATTTGGTAATGAGATAAATTATTAGGGTATTAAGTGTAGCGTCGGTTTTATACATTTATAATCATACGTTGGTTTTATTTTTATTATATGAATATTGGTTATCAGGTTTACGCATTTGAATTATTTGCTAAATTGAGAGTAATAAAGAGCTCTCAGTGAGTTTGAGAGAAGACCATCAGAACTTGAGGAAGGTTGGTGAAAGAATTGTCTGCTGTTAACAATGAGTTATTAAGCAACAAAAAGGTAGGATAATAACCCTATTATATATATATATATATATATATATATATATATATATATATATATATATATATATATACACACACACACACACATGTATTAACGACGTGAGTTTTTAGTTTCTATGTTCATGAGCTTTATATTTGCTGAGAATTCCAAAATTATGTAATTTTTTTTATACAATTGAATTATATGATTTTATGTGGTTATGAGAATTAGAACTAGTGTTAGATAAGGATTGTATGCTAAATTAATGTTGCAAGATAAGAACATGGTTTACAGTGAAAAACATGTATGAACATATGTTTTGCAAAGTTAATAAAATTGGTATGTGATTATGCAAATTGAACCTTGTATATGATAATTGGATATGAATTTCATAAAATGGTGGTTTAAATAATCCAATTTGTTTTGTCATATGAACTTACAGTGTTCACTCTGCTAAACAACTGTCTATAATGGAGTTTGGTTTTAAAATAGTGTTTCAAAGAATTAAGTCTTTTAAATTTGTTGTTTTATTGTTGTTAATTGTTATATGAATAATTGGTTATGTAAGTTATGTAAGGGGTTCATGTGAAATTAGATGTTATGAAGATCAATTATCTCTAGAACTTAGTTGTTACATTCTTCGTTGAATTATACATGAGTTTCGGCGTCTAAGTGCCAAAATCCACGCTCTAGCTTGAAGTCTCGCGCCTTAGCGCCAAAATCAAATACTTAGTGGGACTCATGGCTAAGACCTTGTGCGGACTTCGTGCCACAATGTAGAAGTCCTTGTGTATTTCTCGCGTGAAAGCGCCACCTGTGCCATGCATGTAACGCCATAGTGATTGCTCAAGAAATGCCTTTTATCCATTAATGAAAGTCCGAAAGTTATTTTGTAATGTTATATGAAACATATATTTACATTATTATAGTATTGTAATGTATGAACGAGCATGGTGTTAATACCTAACGAGTCTATTATCGTTTTAAGAATAATGTGATTATGTGGTTAGAAATCTAAGCCATACGTGACGTAGAGTTGATAATGACTGATAATGTCATGTTAACATACGTATATAGGATAATTGTGATTTTGATTATAACGGTTTAATCTACGCGCAAAGCAAGTTTCTAAACCTATCTTTTTATATTGAGTAAATCTTCTAACTCCATACCTTCGTTGAGTTAGTTTGTTATGATTATGCAAGTTTCTTAATTCTATACTTTCATTGAGCAAATTGATTGTATCTAGTTGTTCATGATGATGCAAGTTTTCTATCTCCACACTTTCGTTGAGCTAGTACCTTTAT
Source organism: Panax quinquefolius (assembly GCA_020205615.1). Lineage (NCBI taxonomy): Eukaryota > Viridiplantae > Streptophyta > Magnoliopsida > Apiales > Araliaceae > Panax > Panax quinquefolius. Next base: position 22,704,550 of record CM035174.1, on the reverse strand, counting down.
TCATGATTATGCAAGTTTTTTCTAAATCTAAACTTGTTATATTAGCATGCAAATACCTTTATTCTGTTGAACCAGTTTATCATTCAAGTTATTGTTTGTTATGCATGCTTGATATTGTGACAACCCTAATTTTTATAAGTTATTAAAATATGAATTTAATAATTAAAATTCTTATTATGAGATGTTTTGAGTTTGAGTATGTATATAGACATTATATATATTTTAAATATGTGATACGGTGTGAAGAGAAATATATATTCATATATTGGGAAAGTGAGGTTCAATAGTTAAGTTAACTATTGAAGAAATTAAATGAATTTGGTAATTAATTTTAATTATTTATTGAATTAAATAAATATTTTAAATAATCTATTTATTGAGAAAATAAATAATTTATGAAATTATGGTGTAATAATTTAGTTACGTGTGTATGATAATTAAATTAAAGCAAAGGTAAATTTTATTCTTTGAAGATTTAATTTAATGAATTAATTAAATTAAATGAGTTGTTTAATATTAAAGAAAATAAGTAAATTAAATAAAGCGTTGTTTAAATCTAATTTATTAATTAAATTAGATATATGATTATTTATTAATCATCAGAAGAATTATAATAAAAATTATAATTATTATTGTAAGTTATGTAAAATGGTTACATGTGTGACAAATAAAAACTATATAATATAATCTTATCAAAATAAATTGGAATGAGGGGAATTGTGTGTAGCAAAACAAGGCCTTGTGGCCTTTGGCTTATTGTAACTGACGCAGACGTAAAAGCTATATCAGTTTATTTCTATGTATATTATTTCTTTCCATAAGGTTAGATATCAGTGAAGAACATAGTATAGAGAGAGCTTGGTAGGAAGAGAGAAATTCTCTGTAGATTTTGCTAGTGAGTTGGAATATCAAGGGAAAACAATCCTCTTCCCAACAAACAAAGATTCAAGGTATAATATACTCTAATCTTAACTTCTATCTTTGAAATTTCTATTGATAATTATGTGGGATTGATACAAATACTTGTATATAGGGTTTATAATCTGTTAATCATCATATATGAGTGATTGTTTGAGTATCAAACATGTGAAATTGGGATTGTATGAAGAAATTGGGATATCATTGTTTATGTATGAAAAATGGCTTTAGAAAGTATAAAATTTCATATTTAATATGTGTGATAATATGTAAATTGATGTTGGATTATGTTAGTATGTTAAGAAAAGAAAGTGGCGTAGTTTGAATCATGTCAATTGATTAAGAAACGAAGTCGTGGCGATCGAATTCGCTAAACTGTCAAAACATGAACAATTAGTATGAACATGAGATGTAAATTCATATTTAGGTTGGTTAATGTTTATTGTGACGCCCCCAAAATTAGGTATACATCACCCATCTTGGGTCGCCACTTACATGGTACAGAATTTAAATACAACTTATTAACATAAGCGTTAAGTGTACAATACGACATAAAGCGTGAGTTTAAATACAAATATAAATCTACTAGATATTATACAAACTCAAACAAAAAGTCCTCATTACAATTATTATCACACTATTTCACGAGAATAGTGAGGACTACTAATGCTATCTTTAGGACCATCACTGCGTTTCCCAGACTCGTCCCGACTATATTCTCATTTCTGAAGAGAACGATTGAAAGAAAGGGTGAGCTCAACTAGCCCGAAGAAGAAATATTATGACTAAGATAATGCGAATAAATTATCAATAGTCTTCAACAATGTTAAACCGATAAAATACAATAGACAAACCGGTTTAGCTGCAATGAATATGCAATCCATTAAAAGAGTCAAGTAGAAAATAAAGTCTACTATCTTTTAGGTTTTAAAAGGTTTTTCATCATTGTTAAATTGAGACTCACTTTAATAAATATTCCACATCATCGAATCACCCCCACGCACTCTGACCAATGATATTCTTTAGTATCACGACCACAATTATTCATGCACTACGAGCCAAGAATATTTGTGTATTCATTAATGGTCATGATCATGCCAACAACTATCCATCAATGCACTACGGCCACTGAGGATTTTTACCACATCATTTGTAACATTACGGTCATGATTACACCGATTAGTCTCTGGTCATAATCATACCAAGTCCATCTATGCACTCTGAGGCCATAGATGACTTTAAAAAAAATATAAACATGAGGATGATGACAATGATATAAGAATTCAATAAAAGAAGTTCAAGAATTATTTTATCCAGAATTATTAACGCCCAAATTATCAATAATATCTTTGTTTTGTAGAGTAAAATTCAAGAATGATCGGAAGAATATTTTCATGAAAAGATTTGGATGAAACGCAAATATCAAGGATATTCCACTAATTTCATGGAGTATAGAAGTCAAAGTTTTAACCAACTGGGTATAATAAAGAATGGAATAACAAAAGAAATCACCGTGCATGCGATAGAGCCGCATGACGAGTTATTCCGAGAATAATAAATAACGGAACCGAAGTCGGTGAAATTCACACAAGCAGGATGTTCCAAACAGAATAATAAAGATGGAACCGGATCCGGTGTAAAACACACGATAGGATATTCCAGCAGAATAATAAAGCGGAACCGAAGTCGGTGTAAAAACACACGCATGGATGTTCCAACAGAATAATAAAAAGCGGAACCGGTCGGTTGTAAAACACATGCACGAGGATGTTCCAATGTAATCATAGAAGAATGTCACCAAGTATAGGGTAAATGGCGTATACATGTTATTCCAACAAAATAATAAGCAATGGAATAACAACAGTTCTCTTCATGAATAAGAAAGAATAACACCCTTACATTTGGTAGAAGATTGAATCTCGCAGCGATGTAGTAACAAAATACTCTTCTTCTTTCTCTCTTATTCTCTCTATATTTTCTCTCTCTATAGCTTGAATGAATTAAGTGAAAATAATGAAGCCCTAGGCCTCTATTTATAGAAGATTTCTAGCTTAGCACCGCCGTGTGAAAAGGCAAGTGGCTCGGATTTATTTGGTTTTGGCGCTTTGTAATGTGAAGCGACAAGTGGTTCGACGTCTCGGTAAAGGTAATTACTATTAACGAAGGTAAATACTATTGACGAAGGTAAATACTATTCACAAGGGTAATTACTATTGTGAAGGTAAATACTATTCACAAGGGTAATTACTATTGACGAAGGTAAATACTATTCACTGAAGGGTAATTACTATTGTGAAGAGACTCTTAGATGATGACATATGAGCCCCCCATAAAATAATCAAACTTACCACAAATCATTTTTTTTCATCAACACATATTTAATCTTTCAACAATTATTAATCATTTATAACTTGTCGTCTCAATTATTGATTTAATACTATAACATATTATCTGAGATGATAATTGTGACAATAATTGAATCAATAATATAAGAGATATGATGCAGACAATTATCGTAGTAATAATTGAGCATAGGTGAGTGACTTCTCACGTAAGCATCAATAATCAATCTAGTGTGCTACTATGCAAACCACTCAGACATCGTATTTTTACCACTTTTACCACAACAGGGTAGTTCAGCATTTTTTAACGGTAACACCTCCGCCGTTATTTTTATAAAATATTTTTGTCGTTTTCTCAATCCGACAATAATTACACATTGGGGTCCACCAATGATTGAGCCATTATGCGAATATTCCCTAACAAAAAGAATATTCCCCACCAAACGAATATTTTATAACAACTTGCATACTTTGCAAAATTTATAAATATTACCCACAACTATAATATTATATCAAATTTATTCCATAATATTCAAAAATAATATTTATAGAAAATTCATCTTTATTTATAAAAGTGGGGTCTTACAACCACCCTTCTTATGAAATTTCGCCCTCGAAATTAGGGTACGATACTGGTATGTCAAAGAGGTAAGGATACCTTGATTTCATTTCAGATTCTAACTCCCAAGTCATTTCCTCAACATCGTGGTTCCTCCACAAAACTTTGACTTGAGGTATAACCTGGAGCGTAGAATATGTTCCTTCTTATCCAAAATTTGAACAGGAACCTCTTCATACGTCAAATCTTCCGCTATTTCGTCCGGTTCTAACTCAATAATATGGTTCGGGTCTTTCACATATTTACGTAACATAGATATGTGAAAAACGTTATGAACACGAGACATATTTGGGCGGTAAAAGCGAGTCTATAGGCCACATTCCTACTCGATCGAGGATTAAAATGGACCGATGAATCGAGGATTAAGTTTTCTCTCTCTTTCCAAATCTTGTAACTCCTTTCCATGGAGCAACTCTTAACAACACGTGATCTCCTATATTGAATTCCACGTCCTTTCGATGAAGATCAGCATAACTCTTTTGTCGATTTTGTGAGGTTTTTATACGTTGTCGGATCGTTTGAATCTTTTCAAAGTAGTCATACGTACCAACTCGGTCCCAACAACGTTGCTTCACCCACCTCATCCCAAAGATCTTTGAGAACGACACTTTCTTCCATACAACGCTCGAATGGAGCCATGCCAATACTTGCTTGATAAGCTGTTGTTGTAGGGAAAACTCCACCAATGGTAAGAACTTGTCCCAACTCCCTTGAAATCAAGGACACGAGTCTTAATAGATCTTCAAGAGTTTGAATAGTCCTCTCCACCGTGTCCGTCCGCCCGAGGATGATATGCCGAGCTAAATCATAAGTCTGTGCCCATAGCTTTTTGCAAACTAACCCAAAATCGTGAAGTGAATCTTGGGTCTCGATCGGAAACTATGGATCTGGCATACCATGCGATCTTACAATCTCGTTTATGTACATACTGAGCAAGGCGTTCAAGTGTATAAGTTTCTCGATCGGAAGAAAAATGAGCGGACTTGGTCAATCTATCAACAATGACCCAAATCGCATCAATGCCTTGAGAAACCTTAGGAAGGCCGTTAACAAAATCCATGGTAATGTGCTCCCACTTCCATTCCGGAATTTCAAGTGGTTGCAATGGACCTTTTGGTACTTGATGTTCCGCTTTAACTTCGTTGACAAGTTAGACACCTTGAGATAAACAACGCTATCTCTCTCTTCATATTGCTCCACCAAAATGTATGGCGAATATCATGATACATTTGGTACTCCCGAGATGGATTGCAAATGGTGTGTTGTGCGCCTCCATCATGATATTATACTTTAAATCGTGGTCGTTAGGAACACAAAGTCCGGAGTTGACTCAAGTATTCCTTCTTCATCGATTCTTGCTTGGCGATAGCACCTTCTTGCACTTTCTTCTTTATACGCATCGCCTCAGTGTCAGTAGCAGCAAGCGACTTTAACTTTATCGATTAAAGTCGGTTCTACTCGTCAGATACTCGCTATCATCACATGCGTCCACAGAGTCTTTAACTCTATCTCCATCCTTTGTAAGTCACACAAAATGGGCCTTTGCGTTGACAATATCGCACTCGTGCTTTGCATATGATTTTCTACTCAATGCGTCGGCTACCACGTTAAACTTTTCGGGATGGTATTGGATGGTATGATCATAATCTATCAAGCAGTTCAAGCCAACGTCGTTGTCGCATGTTGAGTTCCTTTTGAGTGAAGAAATATTTGAGGCTTTTATGATCCGTAAAGATCTCCACTTTCTCCCCATACAAGTAATGCCTCCAAATTTTAAGTGCAAAGACAACAATTTGCCAACTCTAGATCTTGAGTAGGATAATTCCTCTCATATTCTTTGAGTTGTCATGAGGCATAGGCTATAACTTTTCCATGTTGCATAAGAACACATCCCAACCCTTTGCTCAAGCATCATTTGTAGATGACAAATCCTCAAGGCGAGATGGTATTGCCGAGCAGTCTTTGAAATAAGTCTCCTCTTGAGTTCTTGAAAACTCTTCACATTCTTCGCTCCAACCGAACTTTGTATCTTTCCGAGTCAATTTGAGTCGATGGAGTAGCGATTCGAGAAAATCCTTCCACGAATCTCCGATAATAACCAATTTAAACCGAGAAAGCTACGTATTTCGATCATCGATTTAGGTTGTTCCCGACTTTGAATAGCTTCAATCTTTCTTTGGGTCAACGGATATTCCATGACTTGATACCACGTGCCCAAGGAATGCTGCTACTTCTTGCCGTAACTCACATTTCTTCAACTTGGCATAAAGCTTATATTCACGAAGCTTTTGGAGTATCGACCTCAAGTGTTGCTCATGATCTTCACGGCTTTTGGAATAAATAAGGATGTCATCAATAAAGACGACCACAAAGTGATCTAAATATTCCTTGAATACTCTTGGTTCATCATATCCATGAAGGCGGTAGGAGCATTAGTCAATCCAAAGGACATGACTAGGAATTCATAATGCCCGTCTTGGAGTTTAAAGCCGTCTTTGGAATGTCAACGGTTCTAATCTTCAATTGGTGATATCCAGGAACGAAGATCAATCTTTGAAAAGAATTTGGCTCCTTGCAACCGGGTCAAACAGTCATCAATACGTGGCAATGGATACCTATTTTTGATGGTGACATGATTCAACTCCCGATAATCAATACAAAGTCGATACTCCCATCTTTCTTCTTCACGAATAGAACAGAGCACCCCAAGGAGAAGTACTAGGACGAATAAAGCCAATGTCTAATAATTCCTGCGGTTGGGTCTTTAACTCACGAAGTTCAATAGAGCCATTCGATATGGGGCTTTGGAAATAGGTTTTGTACCGGGTTCAAGGTCGATACAAAATTCAATTTCACGCTCTGGGGGTAGGCCAGGAAGTTCTTCGGGGAATACGTCAGGAAATTTATTAACAATAGAAATATCGTTCAAAACTGACGTATTTTTGTTTAAATCTGTGACATGAGCTAAGAAAGCTTGACATCCGTTTTTCAATAAGCGAATAGCTTTATGGCTTGAGATGACCGTGATTGATTTTAATGGTTTGGTCGTTTGAATTCAGTATAATAGGTTGATTAGGAATATGAAAGCTAACAACCTTATTTAAAATAATCAATTTTGCATGATAAGTAGTTAACCAATCAATCCCAGAATCACGTCAAATGCAAGTATTTTTAATGAAATAAGATCGACAGGTAATGTGAGGGTACCGATTTGAACCAAACAAGACTTATAAACAGTGGATGTAATGAAGGTTTCTCCCAACGGAGTTTCCACAGATAAGTCAAAGTCTAATTTCTCCGAGTCAAATTTAATCGATGGCGCAAGTAGGAGAAATAAAAGAATGGGTAGAACGGTATCAAATAAAGTATAGACTTCATTATAGTTTATGATAAGCTTACCCGTGATGACCTCATTCGGATTCCTTGCTCTTTGGGAGGTCACAACAAACGCTCTCCTCAGACTACTGGGTTTTGAATTTTACAGGATGGCCTTTGGTGCCTCCATCCTAGCCTGAATTTTGTCTTGATGGCGACAAAATCGAGCTAAGTGACCTTCTCTTCCACAATTATAACATGCTTTGGGGCATGACGTGAGTTGATTTTGATGATGTGTCCTCTCCTCCGCATTTGAAGCATATGATAGGTGGTCTTTCTCCTTCCTTAACAATGGGGTCTTTGGTCTTGACGTCTTTCCACCATTGTTGAATCTCCGTTTCTTGAAATGTCCATTCTTATTGTTTTGGCCCCGATTACCACCAAAGTGGTTACCATATCTCGGCCTGTTGATTCCCCTCCACGTTTGTTGTCACCGCTCGATGACTACTCTCATTGGTATTATAATTTTAAATTTGCTCTCTTTTAGTTGTGTTGACTCATTATCGCGTTCCACTAATCGAGCCCTATTTACAACATCCGAATACAAACACGGTTAATGAGAAATAAGATGTTGACGCGTATCTCCGCTTCAAACCTCTTAAAAACATTCGCGCCATTCTCTTCATTATCCACCAAGTGGGACATAAACCGTGATAACTCCGCAAATTTTGCCTCGTATTGCGACACGGTCATATTGTTTTGTTCCAACTTGATAAATTCCACCTCCTTCATGTGGCGAATACTTTCAGGAAAGTATTTGTCGTTGAACGACTCTGGAACTTCTCCCAAGATATCTCAAGACAAAGAAGTCGAGTTAGTCGTTTTACCGATTCCCACCAGTAATCCGCCTCTCCACGCAACATAAAGGCGGCAAAGGGAACCTTTTGCTCCTCGGAGCATCCCAAGACATCAAATATCTTGGTAATCTGCTTTATCCATGCTTCCGCCGAAGTGGTTTTAGCTCCCTTAAACTCCGGTGGTCCCGGCTCCTTGAATTGTTTAGCGGTGACCGCCCGAGAGTTTTCCGTGTTTCCACCTACGTTTTGGGCGCGGAGTCGCTCTCTACTTTCTTTGTTGCATAAATTGCATAAAGCCTCCGAACATTTGATCATTCATCATTTAGTCGGTGTTGTTGTTTGCATGAGGATTGTCGCCTTCACGATGCACATTATCCACGATTATTGATATGTGGTGAATCAACAATCGCGCGCTCCATTGCTATTCTCAACATTCTCGGATGTCATTTTCGAGACATCGCCACAAAACAAAAGGTTAATTGACATGTAACAAATTATCCCTATCTTCTGACCAACCAATAAAATAGCACATAAACTTAGGTAGGTCATACTAGCGAAGGTATTCCCGTCTCTCCCCTCCTAGTACTATTCTCACATCTTAGCCAGGATCATATCCCTAAGCTCGATATAAATCGTGACGCCCCCAAAATTAGGTATACATCACCCATCTTGGGTCGCCACTTACATGGTATGTAATTTAAATACAACTTATTAACATAAGCGTGCCGTGTACAATACGACATAAACTGTGAGTTTAAATACAAATATCGTCTACTAGATATTATACAAACTCAAACAAAAAGTCCTCATTACAATTATTATCACACTATTTCACAGAATAGTGAGGACTACTAATGCTATCTTTAGGACCATCACTCGTTTCCCCGACTCGTCCCAGCTATATTCTCATTTCCTGAAGAGAACAGTGAAAGAAAGGGTGAGCTCAACTAGCCCAGTAAGAAATATTATGACTAAGATAATGCAGAATAAATTATCAATAGTCTTCAACAATGTTAAACTGATAAAATACAATAGACAACCAGTTTAACTGCAGCGGAATATGCAATCCATTAAAAGAGTCAAGTAGAAAATAAAGTCTACTATCTTTTAGGTTTTAAAAGGTTTTTCATCACTGTTATAGCTGAGACTCAGCTTTAATAAATATTCCACATCATCGAATCACCCCGCTACTACTGGCCAAGGATATTCTTTAGTATCACGACCACAATTATTCATGCACTACGAGCCAAGAATATTTGTGTATTCATTAATGGTCATGATCATGCCAACAAGCGTCCATCAATGCACTTCTGACCAATCGAGGATTTTTACCACATCATTTGTAACATTACGGTCATGATTACACCGAATAGTCTCTCGGTCATAATCATACCAAGTCCATCTATGCACTCTGTGCCATAGATGACTTTAAAAAAAATATAAACATGAGGATGATGACAATGATATAAGAATTCAATAAAACAAGTTCAAGAATTATTTTATCAAGGAATTATTAACGCCCAAATTATCGATAATAATATCTTGTTTTGTAGAGTAAAATTCAAGAATGATCGGAAGAATATTTTCATGAAAAGATATTGGATGAAACGCAAATATCAAGGATATTCCACTAATTTCATGGAGTATAGAAGTCAAAGTTTTAACTTATTTGGGTATAATAAAGAATGGAATAACAAAAGAAATCACCGTGCATGCGATAATCCTTGCAGAAAGTTATTCCAACAGAATAATAAATAACGGAACGAAGTCGGTGAAATTCACACCGACAGGATGTTTCAACGAGAATAATAAAGATGGAACCGGATCCGATGTAAAACACACGAGATAGGATATTCCAATGAATAATAAAAAGCGGAACCGGTCGGTGTAAAAACACATGACGAGGATGTTCAATGAATAATAATAAAAGCGGAACCGAAGTAAAGGTGTAAAACACATGCAGACAGGATGTTCCAATGTAATCATAGAAGAATGTCACCAAGTAGGTAAATAAACAGCGTATACAAAGTTATTCCAATGAATAATAAGCAATGGAATAACAACAGTTCTCTTCATGAATAAGAAAGAATAACACCCTTACATTTGGTAGAAGATTGAATACCGCAGCGATTGTAGTAACAAAATACTCTTCTTCTTTTCTCTTATTCTCTCTATATTTTTCTCTCTATAGCTTGAATGAATTCATGAAAATAATGAAGCCCCAGGCCTCTATTTATAGAAGATTTCTAGCTTAGCACCTTAGTGTGAAAAGGCAAGTGGCTTGATTTAATCGGTTTGGCGCTTTGTAATGTGAAACGACAAGTGGTTCGACGTCTGGTAAAGGTAATTACTATTAACAAAGGTAAATACTATCGATGAAGGTAAATACTATTCACAAGGGTAATTACTATTGACGAAGGTAAATACTATTCACAAGGGTAATTACTATTGACGAAGGTAAATACTATTCACAAGGGTAATTACTATTGTGAAGAGACTCTTAGATGATGACATATGAGCCCCCATAAAATAATCAAACTTACCACAAATCATTTTTTTTCATCAACACATATTTAATCTTTCAACAATTATTAATCATTTATAACTTGTCGTCTCAATTATTGATTTAATACTATAACATATTATACTGGATGATCTTTGTGACAATAATTGAATCAATAATATAAGAGATATGATGCAAAGAATTCTTGTAGCAATAATTGAGCATGGTGAGTGACTTCTCACGTAAGCATCAATAATCAATACCGTGTGCTACTCTTAACGACTCTGGCGTACATCGTACTTTTACCACCGGGTAGTTCAACAGTTTTAATTCGGTAACACCTCCGTAGTTATTTTTATAAAATATTTTTGTCGTTTTCTCAATCCGACAATAATTACATTTAATAGAGGTCCACCAATGATTGAGCCATTGTATGCGAATATTCCCTAACAAAAGAATATTCCCCCACCAAACGAATATTTTATAACAACTTGCATACTTTGCAAAATTTATAAATATTACCCACAACTATAACATTATATCAAATTTATTCTATAATATTCAAAAATAATATTTATAGAAAAATTCATCTTTATTTATAAAAGATGGGGTCTTACATTTATTAATTGTTGGGTAGTTGGTATGTTGTAGTTTTATGAGTTACAAACTCATAGAATCAAAATGGACTAATTTGGATAAGTATAACTCATGTTGTGAAAATCGGAAGGTGTATAGGTGCGCAAAATCGTGAATAGTGGAGCACGAGGGGTCATTACTGCGACTTGAGGCGCATTGCGCGCCCCAAGGACATTTAAGGTGTCTTGATATCTGGGACACCGATTGTACGGTGTACTCTCGTGACTTCTTTGTAGTAAATTAAGCATAACATTTTTATACGAACTCCGATTGAGGTGATTCCAGATGATCCGGAACGAAGACGAATAGACCTACAACTTTTATTCTTTAAGTGTTTCAATTTGAGGTCGTTAGGAAGGGTCACAATAATCATCTTTGTGACTATTACGTATTCTGAGGTAATCGAAGGGTGTCGAGCGAGCACATACGCACGTATAGTGCTCCCGTTGATGGAATATGTTATTCTAAGTGATATAACATGAAAATGCATGATATTATACATGACATATAAGATTTCCTTGCTCCTAATAGAAAGCATTAGCATAACTTAGTATGTGTTTTGAAAAAAAAAACTTGAACGTTTTGAAAACATTATTCATGAGCATTTTATTGTCTAAACTTCTGAACTTGTCAGATGATATACTAGTAACTTTTAGGTCTTTAAACATGGCCTATATGTGCAAACAAGATAGGACATGTATGTCTCTAGGCATGATGGGTACGTGTACACTACTAGATAGACATACTATGAACTATACATGTCTTAAAGAAAGATTTCAAGTCATAAACAATGCTAGTCATATGATTACATGTAAGCATGTATATTGAAAGTTATTTAACCTCGTTGGTGGTCGTATAGTTAGGCCCTTATTGTATGAACTTACTTAGCTGTGAAATAAATGGCAATAAAGCTATAAAGTGTAAAACAACTTAAGGTAAATACAAGAAGCACCAAACTTGGGCTAAGACCTTATAACATGTGGGTAAGATATGTGTTAACAATTATGCATGTTAAGAACAAAGATGAAACCAGAAAATACACAACTTTGGTCTGGCCAGGGGACGACGCAGCTGCGCCACATGGCAATGATGCCTGATTATTTTAACTTTGATCTGAACCTTAAAGCATATGTGTAATGAATGTCTAAATATGAAGCCCCCAAAATAGGTATACATCATCTATTCTGAGTCGCCAAATATATGTTACAAAATACAAATACAATCATTAATATACAACAAGAGAGTCATGAGGTTTAAATAAATATTGTCTTCTAGACAATATCCACTCTCGTAATAAGTCCTCATTATATTTATTGTCACACTATTTAAGCAGAATAATGAGGACTACTAATACTATCATCGGTCCATCACTCCATTCCCCGACTCGTCCCCGGCTATATTCTCATTTCACAAGAGAACGGTGAAAGAAAAGGGTGAGCTCAACTAGCCCCAAGAAGAAATATTATGACTAAGATAATTGAGAATAAATTATCATTAGCCTTAAGCAGTTGTTAAAGCGATAAAATATAACAAACATCAAGTTTAAGCTGCGCAATGTAACAAGCAATCCATTAGAAGAGTCAAGTAGAGAATAAAATCTACTATTTTCTATGATTTAAAAGGTTTGTCATCACTTTTATCGCTAGGACTCGATTTTAATAAATAATCCACATCATCGAATCACCCCTACACTTTGGCGAGGATATTCTTTAGTATCACGACCACAAATTATCCATGCACTACTTACCACAAATCATTTTTTTTCATCAACACATATTTAATCTTTCAACAATTATTAATCATTTATAACTTGTCGTCTCAATTATTGATTTAATACTATAACATATTATCTGGATGATCTTTGTGACAATAATTGAATCAATAATATAAGAGATATGATCAAAGAATTCTTGTAGCAATAATTGAGCATATTTGAGTGACTTCTCACGTAAGCATCAATAATCAATACCGTGTGCTACTATGCAACTACGCGTATTACTGTACTTTTACCACCGGGTAGTTCAACAGTTTTAACGGTAACACCTCCGCCGTTATTTTTATAAAATATTTTTGTCGTTTTCTCAATCCGACAATAATTACATTGTAGGGGTCCACCAATGATTGAGCCATTATGCTATTTAATATTCCCTAACAAAAAGAATATTCCCCGACCAAACGAATATTTTATAACAACTTGCATACTTTGCAAAATTTATAAATATTACCCACAACTATAACATTATATCAAATTTATTCTATAATATTCAAAAATAATATTTATAGAAAAATTCATCTTTATTTATAAAAGATGGGGTCTTACATTTATTAATTGTTGGGTAGTTGGTATGTTGTAGTTTTATGAGTTACAAACTCATAGAATCAAAAATGGACTAATTTGGATAAGTATAACTCATGTTGTGAAAATCGGAAGGTGTATAGGTCTGCAAAATCGTGAATAGTGGAGCACGAGGGGTCGTTACTGCGACTTAGGCGCAATTGCCACGCGCCCCAAGGACATTTAAGGTGTGAATATGGGACACCGATTAATCCGGTGTACTATCGTGACTTCTTTGTAGTAAATTAAGCATAACATTTTTATACGAACTCCGATTGAGGTGATTCCAGATGATCCGGAACGAAGACGAATAGACCTACAACTTTTATTCTTTAAGTGTTTCAATTTGAGGTCGTTAGGAAGGGTCACAATAATCATCTTTGTGACTATTACGTATTCTCGAGGTAATCGAAGGGTGTCGAATAGCACACGTACATGCGTATAGTGCTCCAGATTGATGGAATATGTTATTCTAAGTGATATAACATGAAAATGCATGATATTATACATGATATATAAGATTTCCTTGCTCTAATAGAAAGCATTAGCATAACTTAGTATGTGTTTTGAAAAAAAAAAACTTGAACGCTTTTGAAAACATTATTCATGAGCATTTTATTGTCTAAACTTACGAACTTGTCGGGATGATATACTAGTAACTTTTAGGTCTTTAAACATGGCCTATATGTGCAAACAAGATAGGACATGTATGTCTCTCTAGGCATGATGGGTGCGTGTACACTACTAGATAGACATACTATGAACTATACATGTCTTAAAGAAAGATTTCAAGTCATAAACAATGCTAGTCATATGATTACATGTAAGCATGTATATTGAAAGTTATTTAACCTCGTTGGTGGTCGTATAGTTAGGCCCTTATTGTATGAACTTACTTTAATTTGTGAAATAAATGGCAATAAAGCTATAAAGTGTAAAACAACTTAAGGTAAATACAAGAAGCACCAAACTTGGGCTAAGACCTTATAACATGTGGGTAAGATATGTGTTAACAATTATGCATGTTAAGAACAAAGATGAAACCAGAAAATACACAACTTTGGTCTGGCCAGGGGACGACGCACTTGCGCCACATGGCAATGATGCCTGATTATTTTAACTTTGATCTGAACCTTAAAGCATATGTGTAATGAATGTCTAAATATGAAGCCCCCAAAATAGGTATACATCATCTATTCTGAGTCGCCAAATATATGTTACAAAATACAAATACAATCATTAATATACAACAAGAGAGCTGTGAGGTTTAATACAAATATTGTCTTCTAGACAATATCCACTCTCAGAATAAGTCCTCATTATATTTATTGTCACACTATTTAACAGAATAATGAGGACTACTAATACTATCATCTGGTCCATCACTCCATTCCCCGACTCGTCCCAGCTATATTCTCATTTCCTGAAGAGAACAGTGAAAGAAAGGGTGAGCTCAACTAGCCCAGTAAGAAATATTATGACTAAGATAATTCAGAATAAATTATCATTAGCCTTAAGCGAAAGTGTTAAACCGATAAAATATAACAAACATCAAGTTTAAGCTCACTTGTTTGAACAAGCAATCCATTAGAAGAGTCAAGTAGAGAATAAAATCTACTATCTTCTATGATTTAAAAGGTTTGTCATCACTTTTATCGCTAGGACTCGACAATAAATAATCCACATCATCGAATCACCCCTACACTTTGGCAAGGATATTCTTTAGTATCACGACCACAAATTATCCATGCACTACTTACCACAAATCATTTTTTTTCATCAACACATATTTAATCTTTCAACAATTATTAATCATTTATAACTTGTCGTCTCAATTATTGATTTAATACTATAACATATTATACGAGATGATATTGTGACAATAATTGAATCAATAATATAAGAGATATGATCAAAGAATTATCGTAGCAATAATTGAGCATAGTTGAGTGACTTCTCACGTAAGCATCAATAATCAATACTGAGTGTGCTACTATGCAACTACGTAGACATCGTACTTTTACCACCGGGTAGTTCAACAGCTTTTAAACAGTAACACCTCCGCCGTTATTTTTATAAAATATTTTTGTCGTTTTCTCAATCCGACAATAATTACATTGTAGGTCCACCAATGATTGAGCCATTGTATTTAATATTCCCTAACAAAAGAATATTCCCCGACCAAACGAATATTTTATAACAACTTGCATACTTTGCAAAATTTATAAATATTACCCACAACTATAACATTATATCAAATTTATTCTATAATATTCAAAAATAATATTTATAGAAAAATTCATCTTTATTTATAAAAGATGGGGTCTTACATTTATTAATTGTTGGGTAGTTGGTATGTTGTAGTTTTATGAGTTACAAACTCATAGAATCAAAATGGACTAATTTGGATAAGTATAACTCATGTTGTGAAAATCGGAAGGTGTATAGGGTGCAAAATCGTGAATAGTGGAGCACGAGGGAGAACATTCTGCGACTTAAGCGCATTGCACGCTTCCTCCCAAGGACATTTAAGGTGAATCTTTACTATCTGGGACACCGATTAATACGGTGTACTCTTGTGACTTCTTTGTAGTAAATTAAGCATAACATTTTTATACGAACTCCGATTGAGGTGATTCCAGATGATCCGGAACGAAGACGAATAGACCTACAACTTTTATTCTTTAAGTGTTTCAATTTGAGGTCGTTAGGAAGGGTCACAATAATCATCTTTGTGACTATTACGTATTCTGAGGTAATCGAAGGGTGTCGAAGCGAGCACATACGCATGCGTATAGTGCTCCAGATTGATGGAATATGTTATTCTAAGTGATATAACATGAAAATGCATGATATTATACATGACATATAAGATTTCCTTGCTCCTAATAGAAAGCATTAGCATAACTTAGTATGTGTTTTGAAAAAAAAAACTTGAACGTTTTGAAAACATTATTCATGAGCATTTTATTGTCTAAACTTCTGAACTTGTCAGATGATATACTAGTAACTTTTAGGTCTTTAAACATGGCCTATATGTGCAAACAAGATAGGACATGTATGTCTCTAGGCATGATGGGTACGTGTACACTACTAGATAGACATACTATGAACTATACATGTCTTAAAGAAAGATTTCAAGTCATAAACAATGCTAGTCATATGATTACATGTAAGCATGTATATTGAAAGTTATTTAACCTCGTTGGTGGTCGTATAGTTAGGCCCTTATTGTATGAACTTACTTAGCTGTGAAATAAATGGCAATAAAGCTATAAAGTGTAAAACAACTTAAGGTAAATACAAGAAGCACCAAACTTGGGCTAAGACCTTATAACATGTGGGTAAGATATGTGTTAACAATTATGCATGTTAAGAACAAAGATGAAACCGTAAAATACACAACTTTAGTGCGGCGGGGACGACGCAAATTGCGCCACATGGCAATGATGCCGATTATTTTAACTTTGATCCGAACCTTAAAGCATATATGTAATGAATGTACAAATATGAAGCCCCAAAATAGGTATACATCATCTATTCTGAGTCGCCAAATATATGTTACAAAATACAAATACAATCATTAATATACAACAAGAGAGCTGTGAGGTTTAATACAAATATTGTCTTCTAGACAATATCCACTCTCAGAATAAGTCCTCATTATATTTATTGTCACACTATTTAACGTAATAATGAGGACTACTAATACTATCATCCGGTCCATCACTCCATTCCCAGACTCGTCCCATTTATATTCTCATTTCAAGAGAAAAAGTGAAAGAAAGGGTGAGCTCAACTAGCCCAAGAAGAAATATTATGACTAAGATAATTGAGAATAAATTATCATTAGCCTTAAACAAAGTGTTAAAGCGATAAAATATAACAAACATCAAGTTTATAGCAATGTGAACAAGCAATCCATTAGAAGAGTCAAGTAGAGAATAAAATCTACTATTTTCTATGATTTAAAAGGTTTGTCATCACTTTTATCGCTAGGACTCGACAATAAATAATCCACATCATCGAATCACCCCTACACTTTGGCGAGGATATTCTTTAGTATCACGACCACAAATTATCCATGCACTACTTACCACAAATCATTTTTTTCATCAACACATATTTAATCTTTCAACAATTATTAATCATTTATAACTTGTCGTCTCAATTATTGATTTAATACTATAACATATTATCTGAGATGATCTTGTGACAATAATTGAATCAATAATATAAGAGATATGATGCAAACAATTATTTGTAGCAATAATTGAGCATAGTGAGTGACTTCTCACGTAAGCATCAATAATCAATACCGTGTGCTACTATGCAACTACGGCAGACATTCATTTGTACTTTTACCACGGGTAGTTCAAGCAGTTTTAACGGTAACACCTCCGTAGTTATTTTTATAAAATATTTTTGTCGTTTTCTCAATCAAGAAACAATAATTACATTGTGGGGTCCACCAATGATTGAGCCATTGTACGAATATTCCCTAACAAAAGAATATTCCTGACCAAACGAATATTTTATAACAACTTGCATACTTTGCAAAATTTATAAATATTACCCACAACTATAACATTATATCAAATTTATTCTATAATATTCAAAAATAATATTTATAGAAAAATTCATCTTTATTTATAAAAGATGGGGTCTTACATTTATTAATTGTTGGGTAGTTGGTATGTTGTAGTTTTATGAGTTACAAACTCATAGAATCAAAAATGGACTAATTTGGATAAGTATAACTCATGTTGTGAAAATCGGAAGGTGTATAGGTCTGCAAAATCGTGAATAGTGGAGCACGAGGGAACGTTTACGACTTAGGCAAGAAATTGCCACGCCCTCAAGGACATTTAAAGTCTTGATATCTTGGGACACAGTGTAATACGGTGTACTCCGTGACTTCTTTGTAGTAAATTAAGCATAACATTTTTATCTGAACTCCGATTGAGGTGATTCCGGATGATCAGGAGCGAAGGCGAATAGACCTACAACTTTTATTCTTTAAGTGTTTCAATTTGAGGTCGTTAGGAAGGGTCACAATAATCATCTTTGTGACTATTACGTATTACGAGGTAATCGAAGGGTGTCGAAGCGAAAGCACATACGCACGTATAGTGCTCCGTTGATGGAATATGTTATTCTAAGTGATATAACATGAAAATGCATGATATTATACATGACATATAAGATTTCCTTGCTCCCTAATAGAAAGCATTAGCATAACTTAGTATGTGTTTTGAAAAAAAAAAACTTGAACGTTTGAAAACATTATTCATGAGCATTTTATTGTCTAAACTTACAGAACTTGTCGGATGATATACTAGTAACTTTTAGGTCTTTAAACATGGCCTATATGTGCAAACAAGATAGGACATGTATGTCTCTAGGCATGATGGGTACGTGTACACTACTAGATAGACATACTATGAACTATACATGTCTTAAAGAAAGATTTCAAGTCATAAACAATGCTAGTCATATGATTACATGTAAGCATGTATATTGAAAGTTATTTAACCTCGTTGGTGGTCGTATAGTTAGGCCCTTATTGTATGAACTTACTTAATTTGTGAAATAAATGGCAATAAAGCTATAAAGTGTAAAACAACTTAAGGTAAATACAAGAAGCACCAAACTTGGGCTAAGACCTTATAACATGTGGGTAAGATATGTGTTAACAATTATGCATGTTAAGAACAAAGATGAAACCAGAAAATACACAACTTTAGTCGGCGGGGACGACGGCAATTGGCGCCACATGGCAATGATGCTCGATTATTTTAACTTTGATCCGAACCTTAAAGCATATGTGTAATGAATGTCAAATATGAAGCCCCCAAAATAGGTATACATCATCTATTACGAGTCGCCAAATATATGTTACAAAATACAAATACAATCATTAATATACAACAAGAGAGTTTGTGAGGTTTAATACAAATATTGTCTTCTAGACAATATCCACTCTCGTAATAAGTCCTCATTATATTTATTGTCACACCTTTATTTAATGTAATAATGAGGACTACTAATACTATCATCGGTCCATCACTCCATTCCCAGGCTCGTCGTCAGGCTATATTCTCATTTCAAGAGAAAAAGTGAAAGAAAGGGTGAGCTCAACTAGCCCAAGAAGAAATATTATGACTAAGATAATTCGAATAAATTATCATTAGCCTTAAATGAGTGTTAAAGCGATAAAATATAACAAACATCAAGTTTAAGCATAATGAACAAGCAATCCATTAGAAGAGTCAAGTAGAGAATAAAATCTACTATCTTCTATGATTTAAAAGGTTTGTCATCACTTTTATCGCTAGGACTCAGCTTAATAAATAATCCACATCATCGAATCACCCCTACACTTTGGCCAAGGATATTCTTTAGTATCACGACCACAAATTATCCATGCACTACTTACCACAAATCATTTTTTTTTCATCAACACATATTTAATCTTTCAACAATTATTAATCATTTATAACTTGTCGTCTCAATTATTGATTTAATACTATAACATATTATACAGATGATACTGTGACAATAATTGAATCAATAATATAAGAGATATGATCGGCAATTCATTGTAAAGTAATAATTGAGCATATTTGAGTGACTTCTCACGTAAGCATCAATAATCAATCTTAGTGTGCTACTATGCAACTCACGCCAGACATCGTATTCTTGTACTTTTACCACCGGGTAGTTCAACAGTTTTAACGGTAACACCTCCGTAGTTATTTTTATAAAATATTTTTGTCGTTTTCTCAATCAAACAATAATTACATTATAGGGTCCACCAATGATTGAGCCATTATGCGAATATTCCTAACAAAAAGAATATTCCCCGACCAAACGAATATTTTATAACAACTTGCATACTTTGCAAAATTTATAAATATTACCCACAACTATAACATTATATCAAATTTATTCTATAATATTCAAAAATAATATTTATAGAAAAATTCATCTTTATTTATAAAAGATGGGGTCTTACATTTATTAATTGTTGGGTAGTTGGTATGTTGTAGTTTTATGAGTTACAAACTCATAGAATCAAAAATGGACTAATTTGGATAAGTATAACTCATGTTGTGAAAATCGGAAGGTGTATAGGTCTGCAAAATCGTGAATAGTGGAGCCTGAGGGGCTGTTCTGCGACTTGGGGCGCAGCTGCGCTGCCCCCAAGGACATTTAAGGTGCAGCTATGCCGGACACCAGTGTCTGGTGTACTACTGTGACTTGCTGTAGTAAATTAAGCATAACATTTTTATACGAACTCCGATTGAGGTGATTCCAGATGATCCGGAACGAAGACGAATAGACCTACAACTTTTATTCTTTAAGTGTTTCAATTTGAGGTCGTTAGGAAGGGTCACAATAATCATCTTTGTGACTATTACGTATTCTGAGGTAATCGAAGGGTGTCGAGCGAGCACATACGCACGTATAGTGCTCCCGTTGATGGAATATGTTATTCTAAGTGATATAACATGAAAATGCATGATATTATACATGACATATAAGATTTCCTTGCTCCTAATAGAAAGCATTAGCATAACTTAGTATGTGTTTTGAAAAAAAAAACTTGAACGTTTTGAAAACATTATTCATGAGCATTTTATTGTCTAAACTTCTGAACTTGTCAGATGATATACTAGTAACTTTTAGGTCTTTAAACATGGCCTATATGTGCAAACAAGATAGGACATGTATGTCTCTAGGCATGATGGGTACGTGTACACTACTAGATAGACATACTATGAACTATACATGTCTTAAAGAAAGATTTCAAGTCATAAACAATGCTAGTCATATGATTACATGTAAGCATGTATATTGAAAGTTATTTAACCTCGTTGGTGGTCGTATAGTTAGGCCCTTATTGTATGAACTTACTTGGCTGTGAAATAAATGGCAATAAAGCTATAAAGTGTAAAACAACTTAAGGTAAATACAAGAAGCACCAAACTTGGGCTAAGACCTTATAACATGTGGGTAAGATATGTGTTAACAATTATGCATGTTAAGAACAAAGATGAAACCAGAAAATACACAACTTTGTCCGCTGGGGACGACTAGCAAACAGGCCACATGGCAATGATGCCTGATTATTTTAACTTTGATCTGAACCTTAAAGCATATGTGTAATGAATGTCTAAATATGAAGCCCCCAAAATAGGTATACATCATCTATTCTGAGTCGCCAAATATATGTTACAAAATACAAATACAATCATTAATATACAACAAGAGAGTCATGAGGGTTTAATACAAATATTGTCTTCTAGACAATATCCACTCTTAATAAGTCCTCATTATATTTATTGTCACACTATTTAACGAATAATGAGGACTACTAATACTATCATCTGGTCCATCACTCCATTCCCCGACTCGTCCCCAACTATATTCTCATTTCTGAAGAAGAAACGGTGAAAGAAAGGGTGAGCTCAACTAGCCCAAGAAGAAATATTATGACTAAGATAATTGAATAAATTATCATTAGCCTTAAACAAAGTTGTTAAACCGATAAAATATAACAAACATCAAGTTTAATCTGCGGTGAACAAGCGATCCATTAGAAGAGTCAAGTAGAGAATAAAATCTACTATCTTCTATGATTTAAAAGGTTTGTCATCACTTTTATCGCTAGGACTCAAATTTTAATAAATAATCCACATCATCGAATCACCCTACACTTTGGCCAAGGATATTCTTTAGTATCACGACCACAAATTATCCATGCACTACTTACCACAAATCATTTTTTTTCATCAACACATATTTAATCTTTCAACAATTATTAATCATTTATAACTTGTCGTCTCAATTATTGATTTAATACTATAACATATTATACGAGATGATAATTGTGACAATAATTGAATCAATAATATAAGAGATATGATGCAAACAATTATCGTAGCAATAATTGAGCATAAATGAGTGACTTCTCACGTAAGCATCAATAATCAATACTGCAGTGCTACTATGCAACTCACGACTACAGCGTATTCTTGCACTTTTACCACCGGGTAGTTCAACAGTTTTAACGGTAACACCTCCGCCGTTATTTTTATAAAATATTTTTGTCGTTTTCTCAATCCGACAATAATTCTGTTGTGGGGTCCACCAATGATTGAGCCATTGTACGAATATTCCCTAACAAAAAGAATATTCCCCGACCAAACGAATATTTTATAACAACTTGCATACTTTGCAAAATTTATAAATATTACCCATAACTATAACATTATATCAAATTTATTCTATAATATTCAAAAATAATATTTATAGAAAAATTCATCTTTATTTATAAAAGATGGGGTCTTACATTTATTAATTGTTGGGTAGTTGGTATGTTGTAGTTTTATGAGTTACAAACTCATAGAATCAAAAATGGACTAATTTGGATAAGTATAACTCATGTTGTGAAAATCGGAAGGTGTATAGTCTGCGCAAAATCGTGAATAGTGGAGCACGAGGGGGTCGTTTCTGCGACTTGGGAGGCGTAATTGCCGCCCTCAAGGACATTTAAGGTGCAATATGCTTGGGACACCGATGTGTCCGGTGTACTACCGTGACTTCTTTGTAGTAAATTAAGCATAACATTTTATATCTGAACTCCGATTGAGGTGATTCCAGATGATCCTAACGAAGGCGAATAGACCTACAACTTTTATTCTTTAAGTGTTTCAATTTGAGGTCGTTAGGAAGGGTCACAATAATCATCTTTGTGACTATTACGTATTCTGAGGTAATCGAAGGGTGTCGAGCGAGCACATACGCACGTATAGTGCTCCCGTTGATGGAATATGTTATTCTAAGTGATATAACATGAAAATGCATGATATTATACATGACATATAAGATTTCCTTGCTCCTAATAGAAAGCATTAGCATAACTTAGTATGTGTTTTGAAAAAAAAAACTTGAACGTTTTGAAAACATTATTCATGAGCATTTTATTGTCTAAACTTCTGAACTTGTCAGATGATATACTAGTAACTTTTAGGTCTTTAAACATGGCCTATATGTGCAAACAAGATAGGACATGTATGTCTCTAGGCATGATGGGTACGTGTACACTACTAGATAGACATACTATGAACTATACATGTCTTAAAGAAAGATTTCAAGTCATAAACAATGCTAGTCATATGATTACATGTAAGCATGTATATTGAAAGTTATTTAACCTCGTTGGTGGTCGTATAGTTAGGCCCTTATTGTATGAACTTACTTGGTATGTGAAATAAATGGCAATAAAGCTATAAAGTGTAAAACAACTTAAGGTAAATACAAGAAGCACCAAACTTGGGCTAAGACCTTATAACATGTGGGTAAGATATGTGTTAACAATTATGCATGTTAAGAACAAAGATGAAACCAGAAAATACACAACTTTGGTCTGGCCAGGGGACGACGCAGCTGCGCCACATGGCAATGATGCCTGATTATTTTAACTTTGATCTGAACCTTAAAGCATATGTGTAATGAATGTCTAAATATGAAGCCCCCAAAATAGGTATACATCATCTATTCTGAGTCGCCAAATATATGTTACAAAATACAAATACAATCATTAATATACAACAAGAGAGCTGTGAGGTTTAATACAAATATTGTCTTCTAGACAATATCCACTCTCAGAATAAGTCCTCATTATATTTATTGTCACACTATTTAACAGAATAATGAGGACTACTAATACTATCATCTGGTCCATCACTCCATTCCCCGACTCGTCCCAGCTATATTCTCATTTCCTGAAGAGAACAGTGAAAGAAAGGGTGAGCTCAACTAGCCCAGTAAGAAATATTATGACTAAGATAATTCAGAATAAATTATCATTAGCCTTAAACAGTGTTAAACTGATAAAATATAACAAACATCAAGTTTAACTGCAGCGGAACAAGCAATCCATTAGAAGAGTCAAGTAGAGAATAAAATCTACTATCTTCTATGATTTAAAAGGTTTGTCATCACTTTTATCGCTAGGACTCAGCTTAATAAATAATCCACATCATCGAATCACCCCTACACTTTGGCCAAGGATATTCTTTAGTATCACGACCACAAATTATCCATGCACTACAGACCAAGGATATTTGTGTATTCATTAATGGTCATGATCATGCCAAACACTATCCATCAATGCACTACGGGCCAATGAGGACTTTTTCCACATCATTTGTAACATTACGGTCATGATTACACCGAATAATTCCTGGTCATAATCATACCAAGTCTATCTATGCACTACAGGCCACAGATGACTTTCAACATAATATAAACATGAGGATGATGACAATGATATAAGAATTCAATAAAACAAGTTCAAGAATTAATTTATTCATGAACCAATAACGTCCAAATTGTCAACTTGATACTGCTTTGTAGAGTAAAATACAAGAATGCTCAGAAGAATATTTCCATGATAAGATACTGGATGAAGCGCAAATATCAAGGATATTCCACTAATTTAATGGAGTATATAAATCAAAACTTTAACCAACTGAGTATAATCACGAATGTAATAACAAAAGAAACCACCATGCATGCGGTACTTCGTATAGACAGGTTATTCCAACAGATTAATAAGTAACAGAACCACGTTAGGCGTAAATTGCAGACGGCATATGATGTTCCAATGAGAATAATAAAAAGCGGAACGGTCCGGCAGAACGCATATATGAACATGATATTCCAACAGAATAATAATAAAGACATAATATTAAAAGAATGTCACCAAATATAGGGTAGTCCGCGTATACTGGTTATTCCAGCAGAATAATAAAGAATGGAATAACAAAAGTTATCTTCATGAATACAAAAGAAATAATACCCCTTACGAGTACAACAAATAATATCCCTTACCGTAAAAGAAACTGAATATAAGAGTAGGGAAGGAGCAGAATACTTTTCTACAGCTTCTCTATAATTTCTCTCTCTAGAGTTTCAGTGAATTCGTAAGAAATAATGATGGAATGAGCTTCTATTTATAGAAAAATGGACTGCATAGTAACTAACTCATGAACGGTCGAGATTGATTTATTTTAATCTGACGGTCCATATTTAAAGTAAAATCTTTTAAATAAAATATAATATATTCTATTTATAATCTAATAAAACGAATAACTTTATAAAAGATTTTACTATGCAAATACTATGCAAACACTATGCATAATAAAATATAATATATTCTAATTATTGTCTAATAAAACAGATAACTTTATAAAAGTATTCTATTTTATATAAAAAGCTTTTCTGTTTTATTACATTAATAATACCAATAAAACAAAACTGAGTGACTTATCACATAAGGATCAATAATCAAAACCGTGTGCTACTGTGCAACTACGTGTATTACTGTACTTTTAACACTGGGTGTTTCAATAGTTAACGGTAAAACTTTTACCGTTATTTTTATAAAGTATTTTTGTCGTTTTCTCAATCTGACAATAATTCCGTTGTGGGGTCCACCAATGATTGTGCCGTTATATGAATATTCCCTGTTAAAACGAATATTCCCCGACCAATCGAATATTATATATCAACTTGCGTACTTTGTAAAATTTATAAATATTACCCACAACTATAACATTATATCAATTTCACACCTTAATATTAAAAATGATATTTATATAAAATTTATCTTTATTCATAAAAGTTGGGGTCTTACAACCTCCCTTCTTAAGAAATTTTCTCCTCAAAATTAGGGTACGACTAAGTAAATCGAAAAGGTAAGGATACCTTGATTTCATTTAGATTCTAACTCCCGTGTCATTTCCTCAACATCGTGGTTCCTCCATAAAACTTTAACTTGAGGTATAGCCTTGGAGCGTAGAATATGTTCCTTCTTATCCAAGATTTGAACAGGAACCTCTTCATACGTTAAATCTTCCGCTATCTCATCCGGTTCTAACTCAATAATGTGGTTTCGGGTCTTTCACATATTTACGTAACATGGATATATGAAAAACGTTATGAACACGAGACATACTTGGTGGTAAAGCGAGTCTATAGGCCACAGCTCCTACTCGATCAAGGATTAAAAATGGGCCAATGAATCGAGGATTGAGCTTTCCTCTCTTTTAAAATCTCATAACTCCTTTCCATGGAGCAACACGTAAGAACACATGATCTCATATATATCGAATTCCACGCCCTTTCGATGAAGATCATCATAACTCTTTTAAGCGATATTGTGAGGTTTTTATACGTTATCGAATTGTTTGAATCTTTTCCGTAGTCATACGTACTCAACTCGGTCCCAACAACGTTGCTTCACCCACCTCATCCCAAAGATACTAGAGAACGACACTTTCTTCCACACAACGCCTCAAATGGAGCCATGCCAATACTTGCTTGATAACTCGTTGTTGTAAGAAAACTCCACCAATGGTAAGAACTTGTCCCAACTTTCCTTAAAGTCAAGGACACAGAGTCTTAATAAATCTTCAAAAGTTTGAATAGTCTCTCTCGATGATCCGTCAAAATGCGAGGATGATATAATGAACTAAATCGTAAACTGCGCTCATAGTTTTTTGTAAACTAACCCAAAATCGTGAAGTGAATCTTGGGTCTCGATCGAAACTATGGATCTTGGCATACCATGCGATCTTACAATTTCTTTTATGTACATACGACCAAGACGTTCAAGTGTATAAGTTTTTCGTATTGGTAAGAAATGAGCAGACTTGGTTAATCTATCAACAATGACCCAAATTGCATCTACACCTTGAGAAACCTTGGGAAGACCAGTAACGAAATCCATTGTAATGTGCTCCCACTTCCATTCTGGAATTTCAAGTGGTTGCAATGGACCTTTTGGTACTTGATGCTCCGCCTTGACTCGTTGACAAGTTAGACACCTTGAGATAAACAACACTATCTTTCTCTTCATATTCCTCCACCAAAACGTATGATGAAGATCACGATACATTTTGGTACTCCCAAGATGGATTGCAAACGGTGTGTTGTGCGCCTCCATCATGATTTTATACTTTAAATCAGGGTCGTTAGGAACACAAAGTCTGGAGTTGACTCAAAGTATTCATTCTTCATCGATTCTTGCTTCCGGCATAGCACCTTCTTGTACTTTCTTCCTCATACGCATCAGCTCCAGGTCTGTAGTTTGAGCAGTTTTAACTTTATCAATTATAGTCGGTTCTACTCGTATGTTCGCCATCATCACATGGGTCCCTGGAGTTTTTAACTCTATCTCCATCCTTTGCAAGTCACACAAAATGGGCCTTTGTGTTGACAATATCGCACTCGTACCCGCATATGATCTTCTATTCAATGCGTCAGCTACCACGTTCGCTTTTCCAGGATGGTATTGGATGGTATGATCATAATCTTTCAACAGTTCAAGCCAACATCGTTGTCGCATGTTGAGTTCCTTTTGAGTGAAGAAATATTTGAGGCTTTTATGATCCGTAAAGATCTCCACTTTATCCCCATAACTTTCTCCCCATACAAGTAATGCTTCCAAATCTTTAGTGCGCAGACAACAGCTGCCAACTCTAAATCATGAGTAGGATAATTCCTCTCATATTCTTTGAGTTGTAGTGAGGCATAGGCTATAACTTTCCCATGTTGCATAAGAACACATCCTAACCCCTTGCCTGAAGCATCACTGTAGATGACAAATCCCTCCGAGCCAGATTGTATTGTCATAACAGGTGCTGAAATTAGTCTCCTCTTGAGTTCTTGAAAACTCTTCTCACATTCTTCGCTCCAACCGAACTTTGAATCTTTCCAAGTTAGTTGAGTTAATGGAATAGCGATTCGAGAAAACCCTTCTACGAATCTCCGATAATAACCAGCTAAGCCGAGAAAGCTACGTACTTCGGTCACTGATTTAGGTTGTTCCCAGCTTTGAATAGCTTCAATCTTTTCCGGGTCAACAGATATTCCATGAGTTGATACCACGTGCCCAAGGAATGCTACTTCTTCAAGCCAGACCTCGCATTTCTTCAACTTGTCATAAAGCTTATATTCACAAAGCTTTTGGAGTATCAGCCTCAAGTGTTGCTCATGATCTTCACAACTTTAGGAATAAATAAGGATGTCATCAATAAAGACGACCACAAAGTTATCCAAATATTCCTTGAATACCCAGTTCATCATATCCATGAAGGTAGCAGGAGCATTACTCAATCCAAAGGACATGACTAGGAATTCATAATTCTTTAACCGAAGTTTTCGAAAAGCCATCTTTGGAATGTCATCTGGTTCTAATCTTTAATTGGTGATATCCTAACAAAGATCAATCTTTGAAAAGAATTTGGCTCCTTCAGAATCTGGTCAAACAGGTCATCAATACGTGGCAATGGGTACCTATTTTTTAATGGTGACATGATTCAACTCCCGATAATCAATACAAAGTCGCATACTCCCATCTTTCTTCTTCATGAATAGAACAAGAGCACCCCAAGGAGAAGTACTAGGGAAAATAAAGCCAATGTCTAACCATTCCTGCAGTTGGGTCTTTAACTCCACGAAGTTCAATAGAAGCTATTCGATATGGGGCTTTGGAAATGGGTTTTGTACCGGGTTCAAGGTCGATACAAAATTCAATTTCACGCTCTGGGGGTAGGCTAAGAAGTTCTTCAGGGAATACGTCAGGGAATTTATTAACAATAGAGATATCATTCAAAATTGACGTATTTTTGTTTAGATCCGTGACATGAGTTAAGAAAGCTTGACATCCATTTTTTAATAAATGAATAGCTTTATGGCTTGAGATGACCGTGATTAATTTTAATGGTTTGGTCACTTGAATTCGCATAATAGGTTGATTAGGAATATGAAAGCTAACAACCTTACGAAAATAATCAATTTTAGCATGATGAGTAGTTAACCAATCAATCCTTAGAATCACATCAAATGCAAGTATTTTCAATGAAATAAGATCAACAGGTAATGTAAGAGTACCGATTTGAACTAAACAAGACTTATAGACAGTGGATGTAATGAAGGTTTCTCCCAACGGAGTTTCAACAGATAAGTCAAAGTTTAATTTGTCCAGAGTCAAATTTAATCGTTGAGCGCAAGTAGGAGAAATAAAAGAATTGGTAGAACCGGTATCAAATAAAGTATAAACTTCGCTAGAGTTTATGATAAGCTTACCTGTGATGACCTTGTTCGTGTTCCTTGCTTTCTGGGAGGTCACAACAAATGCTCTCCCTTGCACCACCGGCTTTGACTTTTCTGGGTCGGCCTTTGGTGCCTCCATCCTAGCTGAACTTGTCTTTGGTGAACGACAAAATCGGGCTAGGTGACCTTCTCTTCCACAATTATAACATGATTTGGACGACATCGCGTAGTTTGGACTAATGTGTCCCTCCCCTCCGCATTTGAAGCATATGATAGGTGGTCATTCTCCTCCCTTAACAACGGCAATTGTGTCGACGTCTTTCCATCATTTTTGAATCTCCTCTTCTTGAAATGTCCATTCTTATTATTTTGGCCCTGATTACCACTGAAGTGGTTACCATTTCTGGCCTATTGATTCCCTCCACGCTTGTTGCCACCGCTTCGATGACTGCTCTCATTGGTATTATCATTTTGCCGGTTGCTCTCTTTTGGTTGCGTTGACTCGTTATCGCGCTCCAATAACTGAGCCCTATTTACAACATCTGAATACAAACACAGTTTATGAGAAATAAGATATTGACGTATCTCAGGTTTCAAACCTCTTAAAAAGATTCGTGTCATTCTCTCCTCATTATCAACCAAATGGGATGCAAACTGGGACAACTCGGCAAACTTGGCTTTGTACTGCGATACGGTCATGTTGTTTTGCTCCAGCTTAATGAATTCTACTTTTTCATGTGACGAATACTTTTGGTAAAGTACTTGTAGTTGAAAAATTCTTTGAACTTCTCCCAAGACATCTTTAGTGCATGAGGTTGAGTACGTTTTACCTATTCCCACTAGTAATATGCCTCTCCTCAAAACATAAAGGTGGCAAATGGCACCTTTTGTTCCTCGGAGCATCCCAAGACATCAAATATCTAGGTGATCTGCTTTATCCATGCTTCCGCCTTAAGTGGTTTTAGCTCTCCAATAAACTTCAGTGGTCCCAGCTCCTTGAACTAATTTAGCGGTGATCGTCTCGAGAGTTTCCAAGTGTTTCCACCCCATTTTGGACAGAGCCGCTTATCGCTCGACGACGTTGCATGAATTGCATAAAGCCTCTGAGCATTCCATCATTCATCATTTGGTTAGTGTTGTTGTTTGCATGAGGATTGTCGCCTTCCTGATGCACATTCTCCTGATTATTGATATGTGGAGACTCAACGGTCTCCTGTGCTCCATGCTATTCTCAACATTCTCGGATGTCATTTTCGTGATATATATCGCCACAAAACAAGGGTTAGTTATCATATCACATATTATCCATATACTCTAACCGACCAATTAAATACCAAATAAACTTAGGTAGGTCATACTAGCGAAGGAATTCCCCGTCTCTCCCCTCCTAGTTCTTGTCTCACATCTCAGCCATGGATCATATCCCTAAGCTTTAATACCAACTGTGACGCCCCCAAAATAGGTATACATAAACCTATTCTGAGTCGCCAAATACATGGTACAGAATACAAATACAATCTTTAATATACAACAAGAGAGTTGTGCGTTTTAATACAAATACAATCTTCTAGACAATATCCACTCTCGAAATAAGTCCTCATTACATTTATTGTCACACTATTTAACAGAATAGTGAGGAATACTAATACTATCATCTGGACCGTCACTCCGTTCCCCGACTAGTCCCAGCTACGTTCTCATTTCCTGAAGAGAACAGTGTGTTGGGAGAATGCATATTATGATTTGATGTTTTAATGTATATGTTCATGATTATTTGTAAAGTCCTTCAATGAATATATGTACAAGGACTTAGTGATAGATCAAATTTGTTAGGTTGATCTAAGATCTTAACGCGTATCATTCTATAATGGAATGTATAGATAGAAAGATCAAAGCTGTTAGGTTGATCTTGAGATGTAATAGATAGGCTTTGAAGAAATCGTAGTGTATCATCTGATCAACACTGCAGAAGTCAAGGCAGAAACGTAGAGCTTCGAAGATCGTAATGTGCCTGCCTTGAAGGTTCTCTTCGAAAATCGTAGAGTGATCCCAACGTTTGCCAAGCAAACTCCACGATCGTAGTGTGATGAAGGAAACATGGAGTTTACAAGTCAACGATCGTAGTGTGCTCTCGGGATCGTAGAATCAACAACACGAGCAAGCGAAGATCGTAGTGTGCAAAGGTCTAAGGGAAATCGCAGTGCTCTCGACTGATAGCATCGTAGTGTGCAAAGAAGTCAAGACGCTACGATCTGAATCGTAGAGTACCACGACTCAAAATCGTAGAGCATCATCTGTCTCATGTCAGAAAACGTCGAACCTCATGATTTGTGTAAAGGTAGATTTCAACATATAAGGAATGGATTCTAGACGCTGTAGTACTCATCAGTCCCAGAGTATATGAAATATCCTTAGTATGCAACAAAGAAGCGTATTGAAGAAGCTAAGGATCGTACCATGGGTAAGAGGGACAAAACATCTTTTCAGGTGGTAGGTGACAAAGCAGTCTACAGTGTCAGAGGGCCAGAATGCAGAATTCAGAATATGTGTAGAAATGTCTCTATCACAGTACAGAAAGTTTAGAAGCATTCAATGCCTCAACGGATGGATCCAACGGATAGTTTTCAAGATCACATATATGCAGATCAGACAAATGAGAAAGTTTTAAGCAAGCATTGAACAAATAATGTGAACATCTCTCTCAAGCTCAACTCTACGATCTGAGATATTACAAAGCTTGCTCAACTACTCAGTTCTTTAGAACAAGTGCTTATAGAGCAACTGAGTAGCAACCATCAAGAACTCAACATTTTCAACCAACTAAAGAAGTGTACCAAGTCTGCTGGACTTGAAGAGTTCATAGTGAACTATAAGAAAGCCAAGTCTGCTAGACTTGAAGAGTTCAAGAGTGAACTAAGAAGTTGCTAGACTGCTGGTCTAGAAGGAATCTGTGTGATTCAGAAGTTGTAACAGACATCCTTAGTAGATATCCTACTCGTTGAGTAGAAGAGTGGACTAGGAGCTTTAAGTGCTCTGAACCACTTAAAAACGATTGTGTCTTTTACGTTCATGCCATAAGCGCCATATATCGTTATATTCGCCATAAGCTGCTTTCACTCTCATAACTCCACTGCTTGGTAAAGAAGATTAAAACAAATATTAATTCTGCTAATTTTTAATCATTATCAAAGAACTAGTTTAAAACGAAAAGATTTTTTAAAATATCTATTTAACCCCCCTTGTAGATAACTATTGTGCCAACTAGGAACTAATAATTGGTATCAAAGCAGGTTCTATTTTATAGCTTACAAGCTTTAGTAGATCCAAATGGCACTCGAACCAAGCGAATCCAGGACCGGGGGAGGCAGCAAGCCACCAATGTGCAACAAGGATAAATTTGCTAACTGGAAAGTCAGGATGCAAGCATACATGGACTCAATAGATGAAGATCTATTTGAGACCATTCAAAATGGGCCCTACATTCCAACCAAGCTTGCACCAACCACTGACGATCCAAACCATATACAGATCAAAGTTAAAGAAGAATGGACAGACAACGAGAAAAGAGCTGTCCAACTTGATAAAAAGGCTAAGAACATCCTGTTCAAATCCTTAGAGGACGATCTATTTGAAAATGTTGTAAACAGCAAAACAGCTAAGGAAGTTTGGGAAGCTCTGTTGATCATGCACGAAGGAACTGAAGAAGTTAGAGAGAACAAATAGTCTCTTCGAACACAGCAGTACGAAATGTTCGCTCATGTGCAAGGAGAAAATGTAACTGCCACCTATGAAAGATTCAATGTTCTGCTCAACTCTCTACGAGCATATGGAAAGGTCTATCCTAACAAAGATCTGACCATAAAGTTCATGAGTGCCCTACCAAGTAGGTGGGATGCCAAGACCACTGCAATTAGAGAGTCAAAGAATCTCAACGAGATGACAGTTTAACAACTATATGGAAATCTCCTCACATACGAACTGAAGCTGACCCAACGTGCTGAAACCTTATAAGAAGGAAGAAGGAATGATAAGGGTGTTACTCTCAAGGCAACTGAAAGTGCATCAAAGGTCAACACTGAGATTGACTCTGATGATGATGAAGACGATGATGATGACTTGGCTATGCTGGTCAAGAGACTAAGAAGGTTCATGCGACAAAGTAGAATCAGCAAGCCCAAAAGGGTCAGCAATTATAACAGCCAGGAGCAAATGAATGATCTATGCTACAACTGCAAAAAGCCTGGCCACTTCATTGCTAACTGCAACAAACCTCGAAGAGAAGAACTAAAAAAGAAACAACATGCAAAGAAGGAATTCAAAGGAAACAAAAGGCCTCAGAAGAGAGACAAAGGCCTGGTAGCTGGAGGATCGTGGAGAGATTCAAATAATGACTCAAATGCTCACTCCGGAGATGAAGAAGAACCACAAATGGCAAATCTGTTCTTACTGGCCAAACATGCAAAGGACAAACAAAGCCTCAACATACATGATGTAAGTCTCGACGAGGTATTTGATTTCAACTCACCTGATGTAGACATGAATGACTTAAGAACTGCACTGCATGGCATAACCACTGATCTACATCAATATATGAAGTGGTTCAGAGTATTGTCTAAAGATCATTCACTTCTTCAAGAGGAGAAGAAGAAAGTTCAAGAAGAACTTGAAACAGCGCTTCTAAGTACTAATCTTCTTTCCAAGCTTGAGGTTAAGAATGAAACTTTAAAACAGACAAACACACTCAATGCACAAAGAGAATCTAATCTAACCTCTAAAATTGAGGATCTAGAGAAGACTATCTCTACATGGAATAAATCCTCATCATCCATGGACTGCATGCTCTCTAGTCAGAGAAGCACATTCGACAGAATAGGTCTAGGCTTTGGGCAATCCATCTAAGAGCCTTGTGTGGAAAAGACAAAGGAAACTAGCACTAGTAATGCCTCAAGTTTTAGTAAAGGCATTGCCTTTGTGAAATCCTCACAGTTAGAAGAACCAGTTAAACCTTGTCCTACTGTCTCTATTCTCACTCATAGGATTAAAGGATCTCAAGCTGGTCTGGGGTTCATAAAAGAGAAGAGTAACCTAACCTCTACTCACCAACCTCGAAGAATCGTAGAGTCAAGCAAGACCAACTCTACGAATCAACCGGGAAGGTACAGTAGAGGGAAGGCACACTCATCACTATTTATGAAATCCAAGGACACGTGGAAAAATGAGAATCAGTTTAACAGAAGGATACCTAAGGAACCACACAAGTCCAAGTGGAGGATGAATCATCATACACACACAGGCATGCATCATAATAAATGTTTCATATGCAATAAATATGGTCATAGGGCTGCCAAGTGTTATTATATTTCCATGTATGTGAGACCCAAGATTAGACAGATTTGGGTCCCCAAAGATACTAACAAAGAAGGACCCATGCAAATATGGGTACCAAAATGAAGGTTCAAATGTTTTGACAGGAAAAGAGCTCCACGACCTCAACATGGTATCTGGACAGTGGATGCTCGAGGCATATGACAGGGAACAAAGCTCTACTATCTAACTACATAGAAAAGGAGGGTCCCTCAGTCATCTTTGGAGATAATGGCTCGGGCAAGACAAGAGGATATGGCTCTACTGGCAATGGTGCAGTATCTTTCAGCAAAGTAGCCTATGTGGAAGGTCTTCAACACAACCTTCTAAGTATCAGCCAACTCTGCGACAAGGGTCATCAAGTGACATTCCTCAACAACCAATGTCAACTCAGAGATTTGAAGACATCTTCTGTAAAGCTAACCGGGACAAGAGAAGGAAATGTCTACACAGTAGATCTTGGTCAACTAAGCTCAGATGAGACAATATGTTTTCTGGCAAAAGCATCTGAAGAAATGAGCTGGCTATGGCATAGACGGTTTTCTCACTTAAACTTTAAAAGCATGTCCAAACTGGTATCAAAAGACCTAGTAGCTGGCCTACCCAAGTTCAACTTCGTGAAGGAAAGGCCATGCAATGCCTGTCAGCTTGGAAAGCAAACCAGAAGCTCATTCAAAAGCAAGACTGCCAACTCTATTGACAAGCCCCTGCAGTTACTCCACATGGATCTCTTTGGGCCAATCTCAACAACTAGTCTTGGAGGAAAAAGATACTCTCTAGTCATAGTCGACGACTACACCAGATTCACATGGGTATTCTTCCTAACTTCAAAGGATGAAACAAGCTCTGAATTGATCAAGATGTTCAGACTAGTGATGAACGAGAAAGGAGAGAAAATCAAGGCCATAAGGAGTGATCATGGCAGAGAATTCGATTTCTCAGAAATGGATCAGTTCTGCACAGATAATGGGATCAGTCACAACTTCTAAGCTCCACGAACTCCTCAACAAAATGGAGTAGCTGAAAGAAAGAACAGAACCTTGATAGAGGTTAGAAGAACACTACTAGCTGCAGCCCATCTGCCTTAATACTTCTGGGCAGAAGTTATCAACACTGCATGCTACACATAGAACAGATCACTCATACACTCTACGATCAAGAAAACGCCCTACAAACTGTGGAAAGGAAGAAAGCCAAGTGTCAGCTATTTCCATGTCTTTGGCTGTGAATGCTACATTATCAACAATGGAAAGCAGTATCTGACAAAATTCCAGGCCAAGTCAGACGAAGGGATCTTTCTTGGATATGCCACAGACAGCAAGGCTTACAGGGTGTTCAATAAGAAGACACTGAATGTTGAAGTCTCAATACACATCATCTTTGATGAAACTGACTTAGATAAAACAGTGCCTCAAGAGACTACGACCGATAGTGCAGACACTACGAATGAAGTCGTTGAGCTCAACACTACGATCGTAGTGCCAGATAGTGAAATCGTAGAGTATGAAAATGTGATCGTAGAGAGGTCCATGCAAGATAACGAGCCTCCACTCCAAGAAGAAGAGATAGACCTTGAAGAATTAAGACAGGAAGGCATCAGGATAGATGTCCCAATCGGGAACAGATGGGCAAGAGATCACACTCAGGATCTAATCATTGGAGATCCGAGTGCTAGAGTCAAAACAAGAGCTGCTACTTAGAATGAATGTTTTTATCTAAGCTTCTTGTCATAAATAGAGCCAAAGAAGATATAGGATGCTATGGAAGACTCCAGTTGGATAGAAGCCATGCAGGAAGAACTCAACCAATTTGAACGAAGCAAAGTATGGATATTGGTACCAAGACCAAAGAGTCATCCTGTGATAGGAACTAAGTGGGTCTTCAAAAACAAAATGGATGAAGATGGGGTCATAACCAGAAACAAGGCAAGATTAGTGGCAAAGGGCTATTCTCAAGAAGAAGGTATCGACTACGATGAGACATTTGCACTGTTGCCTTGACCGAAGCCATCGTAATCTTTCTTGCCTTTGCTGCCCACATGAAGTTTAAAGTCTTCCAGATGGATGTCAAGAGTGCATTTCTTAATAGAGAACTCCAAGAAGAAGTCTATGTAGAGCAACCTCCAGGTTTCATCAATCCATTTTGTTGATCGATTTTGCAATCAATGAATACGTGCAAGTATACACGGTCAACAAGTAATAAAGTGAAAGTAGAGTATCATTCCCACGAGAAATTATTTAAAAAAAATTACCAATTACTAACTCTTAATCAAATTGATTTTATTTAAACAATCTCAAATCACGATTTTTCTAATTAAGAAAACTAACTTAATCAATTAAAACTAGGTTACTTTATAAATGAATTCAAATAAATAAAGATTAAGACTCCAATATCCCCAATTATGAACTATAAACCAATTATCCAATTATCCCAATTATTATGTCTACTGAATTGTTAACAGGAATTCTCAAATGCCAAAAGCCCTTTCTTAAGTGATCATTTGCCTTCTATTTAACCCAGATTAATTTTTCTATATCTCAATGCAAAACAATTGAATTAAACTCGCTACAATCCCAATTCCTTATGTGTTACATGTGGCAAATAGATATTCTCATTCTATTCACAAACCTAATTATTCACTGTGCAAATAACTAAGTCACATGTCACCCTGCCCAGTTCTAACTCTAGAATTTCTCTCTCGATTTCTTCTAGAGTAACACGGTAATTATTGGCCAGATAATTAATCAATAAGTGCAAGGCATGATGAACAATTCACTTCAATATAAATGATTGGAATAAATCAAATAATCAATTCATAACCATAAAAGGTTCCATTGGAATCTTAATAAAAGAAATTAGTTCATAATTAATGAATTAAAACCAAGAATCCACAATTGAATAGACATTAAAAGATAAAAGTATGATAAGAGAAGAGAATAGAATCTGTTGTTAGCAAATCTGATGCTCCCCTCTTGCTCTTGCTCTTGATCTTCAATATTCTCCAAGTTGCTTCAATCTTCAATGGCTAATTAAGAACTAGGGTTTATATTCTAATCTAATGGAGTGTTTAATCTAGTCTAATCTATGTAATCTCCTCCTATTTTATGCCTTACATCATATATTTATAGGTTACAAGTCCAATTTTTAGTTTTGGAACAAACCCAATCCAATTTGGAGTCAAAAAGTGTCAAAATTCGCCCAAAACGCATCCAGGCCACACCCAACCTCTTCCCCAACGCCCCAGCACTGGGCACGACACTCAAACACTGCCATATAGTGCCCCGGCGCTGCAAATAAGCCTAAAATTAGCGCCCCGGCGCTACCACTTTTTTTGACATTTTCTACTCCGACGTCCTTTGAGAAAATGGCCATAACTTCTTCGTTCGAACTCCGAATTAGATGATTCAAGATGATCCGGAAAGAGAAAAAGTAGATCTACAACTTTTGTTCTTTAAGAGTTTCGAAATAAGATCTGTAGAAATACTCAAATTGGCTCTGAAGTGACTGCTCTGTAAATGGCAAGCCAAAAATGCGAATCTAGCCACCCCAAACGTCAATCCATGTAACTTTTGTCCCAATTCCTACAAAACAACATAAAACATGCTTGAATAGACATAAACACTTAAAAACTAATCTAAAAGACTTGAGAACAACAATAAATTAAGCCCAAATATATCCAATTCCTATGTATAAAACTCACTCATCAAATACCCCCAAACTTAAACCTTTGCTTGTCCTCAAGCAAAAACACAAAAGAGCTAAAAATAAACAAAATAACTCAACTAAATGAATGCATATGCATAATCTACTTCCTAATATACCTACGAACCGAGTAATAAATAGGTATGATATATAGCAACAGGCCTCAGAGATACCATTGTTACTCAAACAATATATCCAATCAATTCAAAATCCATAACTCTAACCAATTAGTCAACCCAAACCTGTCATCACCCATGTTGTGTGTGTGTCCTTGTTAACCATTCTAACCAACCACAGTTCAAGATAATCACATAACAAACTTCTTATAAGGAAAATTTCAATTCCAATTCAATTACTTTTGCGAACATGACAACTCCGGTTAAAACTAAGCAATTACCAAATCTAATGGTAAATACAGGATTTATTTATACTTTTATTCCACCACGAGGGCATTTTTGCTCTTTCTCGTGTTTTTTTTTCATGGCTGTGCAATGTCTCATTCCATTAGGCTAACAGTACCACCCCTTAGCGAGCTTTCAACGAACGACTCCTAGACCATATAAGACCTTAGGGCGCTAGGTGTTAAGAAGACACCCTTGAGCATGCATTTCTTTCAAGTAACAAAGGCCCCGAAACAAAACTAACCACGGTTTTTCTCTTTTTTTTTTCTTTTTTTTTCATCATCTCTTTTCTTTTTTTTTCTTTTTTCTGGATTTTCTATTTTGTTCTCTTCATCAATTTTTTTTTAGTATATATATCCCATAGATTCCCCCAAACTCAAGCTTTTACGTCATCCCAACCTTTACCGCCAGTTCACTAATTTCCTTAAATTTTAACAAAGATTTTCCCTCAGAAACAAATTATGAAACCCTTGAACCAAGTGGATTAAAACAGTTAAACTTTAAGTGCTAACCGGTTACATAAGTTTCTGACAGGCTCAGATTATCATCATAATTAAAATTAGAACTCATCATCAATTATCAACACTGTTCAAGTTAACATGCAAAACCAATCTTATCATAGGCCGAGCTAAAACCACACCAACCTATCACACAGATTCATGCAAAAATAAAAAAAAATGCAATTATACTACATGAACACATATATAAAGATGCAAAAAAAAATACCATGTATTATATGCAACCTAAAAAAACATAATGCTAACACATAAAAAAAATAAACTACTATACAGATAACTAACTATATGCAGTACGACACTAAAATGCCCCCAAACTTAAACTAGACATTGTCCTCAATGGCTACAATAGAAAAAATTAAAGCAGAGGACTTTCCTGAAAATATAGCAATCTTCCTCCTTGTCCGCTAAGTTTGGAGAATAGGCTAAGCACATGGAACAAATTGGGCACCACACTTGAATTTAACTTGAATAACCTGTAAACCATGATAGAAGCAATTTTATTAAATCCTAAAAAAAATGTAAATTCAAAACTGCTAATATAAAACCTAATAAAAACTAAAAATAAAAAAAATAAACTTGGGTTGCCTCCCAATATGCGCTTGTTTTATAGGCTCAGCCTGACTTCTTCAATTCTCTATCTAATTCCCCTACAAAAATTGACGAACCCTCCATCCATCAGAAGCAATGTCTCTTTTGGGAGGTTTCTATTCGCAAAAACCCTAGAATTGAAGTCACCTAGCATGCTCTTTGTAGATAGGTTCCCTATTAAGAACGTCCAACAACTAGGTGTTTTCTCCATTATGTCTATGATTAGATTGGGGCATTGAAGCTTAATAAACATAATGGAATCTTCCTCTATCTTCTCCTTTTCATCCCACCATGACTCCTAACCGCATTTAGCTCTTACGTTACCAAGAGCTTTGCCGACGACATGAATTCCAATTGGGCATGGTTTTGCAAAACTGTCCGGATTCTTGAACTTTGGTGGAGGAGGCACATGGGATACTAATGAAATTGACTCATCTTCGTTGGTACTCAAAGTTAGATCTTTGCCGATCTCTTTTTCTTGGTCCCCAAGTCTTTCCTCTCTTTCAACATCTATATCATTTGGCACATCTGGTTGCAGATTTGGTTCGGGCTCACCATCAGTCTCAGAATTCATGTCATAGAGCCAAGTGTATTGAGGACGATTGTTCAACGCATGTGCTATCTGCCCCAATTAATTTTCCAGACTCTTGATCGATGCATTCTGACTTTGTATACTCAGCTCCATTTGATTAAGTTTCTTTTCATGTTCCTCGTGTTTCTTTTCAGAAGCTTTAATAACTTTTTCCAAGGCTTCTTCCCAATTTGAATGTTCTTTCTATTGTAGTGGAGATGGACATGAGAAATCCGGTGGGTATGTTGGACTTGGGGCATAAAATTGATCTTGATTGATACTACATGAAAAATTCGGGTGGTACCCCCAATCCTGATGATAGTTGTTGGGATAGACATAATTATTGGGGTAATCACCACCATACTGTACCGGCTCGAAACTGATGGCGCATTGATGACTCATATGATTT
The DNA here is from genome assembly GCA_020205615.1 of Panax quinquefolius. Taxonomy (NCBI): domain Eukaryota; kingdom Viridiplantae; phylum Streptophyta; class Magnoliopsida; order Apiales; family Araliaceae; genus Panax; species Panax quinquefolius. Next base: position 22,663,341 of record CM035174.1, on the reverse strand, counting down.
CCAGGACAATAATCACAAGTAACCGCCACACTTTGATGACGTTGAGCTTCAGAAGCTTCAAACATCCTCGAAAGTGTCTCCATCTATGCTGATAATGCAGAAAGTTTCTCGAGTCTGTCAATCTCCACTCCCCTTGGTTGACTCATGTTCGTGTATGGCCATTGATACGCAAAGTCATCCATGGTACCTAAAAAGAGAGAAATATAGGAAGAGAATGAAAAATAAAAATAAAAATAAAAATGTTTAAATTAGGACTAATTTGATTGAAATTAATATTGATAAATAATTATTAAATTAATTCCCCGACAACGGCGCCAAAAACTTGTTGATCGATTTCTCAATCAATGAATACGTGCAAGTATACACGGTCAACAAGTAATAAAGTGAAAGTAGAGTATCGTTCCCACGAGGAATTATTTAATAAAAATTACCAATTACGAACTCTTAACCAAATCAATTTTATTTAAACAATCCCAAATCACGATTTTTCTAATTAAGAAAACTAACTTAATCAATTAAAACTAGGTTACTTTATAAATGAATTCAAATAAATAAAGATTAAGACTCCAATATCCCCAATTATGAACTATAAACCAATTATCCAATTATCCCAATTATTATGTCTACTGAATTGTTAACAGGAATTCTCAAATGCCAAAAGCCATTTCTCAAGTGATCATTTGCCTTCTATTTAACCCAGATTAATTTTGCTATATCTATATGCAAAACAATTGAATTAAACTCGCTACAATCCTAATTCCTTATGTGTTACATGCGGCAAATAGATATTCTCATTCTATTCATAAACCTAATTATTTACTGTGCAAATAACTAAGTCACTTGTCACCCTGCCCAGTTCTAACTCTAGAATTCCTCTCTCGATTTCTTCTAGAGTAACACGGTAATTATTGGCCAATTCCTTATGTGCAAGGCATGATGAACAATTCACTTTAACATAAATGATTGGAATAAATCAAATAAAAAATTCATAACCATAAAAGGTTCCATTGGAATCTTAATAAAAGAAAATAGTTCATAATTAATGAATTAAAACAAGAATCCACAATTGAATAGACATTAAAAGATAAAAGTATGATAAGAGAAGAGAATAGAATCTGTTGTCAGCAAATCTGATGCTCCCCTCTTGCTCTTGCTTTTGCTCTTGATCTTCAATGTTCTCCAAGTTGCTTCAATCTTCAATGGCTAATTAAGAACTATGGTTAATATTCTAATCTAATGGAGTGTTTAATCTAGTCTAATCTATGTAATCTCCTCCTATTTTATGTCTTACATCATGTATTTATAGGTTACAAGTCTAATTTTTAGTTTTGGAACAAACCCAATCCAATTTGGAGTCAAAAAGTGTCAAAATTCGCCCAAAACGCGTCCAGGCCACACCCAACCTCTTCCCCAACGCCCCAGCGCTGGGCACGACGCTCAAACACTGCCTTATAGCGCCCCGGCGCTGCAAATAAGCCTAAAATTAGCGCCCCGGCGCTACCACTGTTTTTGACATTTTCTGCTCCGATGTTCTTTGGGAAAATAGCCATAACTTCTTCGTCCAAACTCCGATTTAGATGATTCAAGATGATCCGGAAAAAGGAAAAGTAGATCTACAACTTTCATTCTTTAAGAGTTTCGAAATAAGGTCTGTAGCAATACTCAAATTGGCTCTGAAGTGACTACTGTGTAAATGGCAAGCCGAAAACGCGAATCTAGCCACCCTGAACGTCGATCCATGTAAATTTTGTCCCAATTCCTACAAAACAACATAAAACATGCTTTAATAGACATAAACACTTAAAAACTAATCTAAAAGACTTGAGAACAACAATAAATTAAGCCCGAGTATATCCAATTCATATGTATAAAACTCACTAATCACATTTCTTTCCAATTATGTCTATAGATTAGATAAAGCCTTATGTGGTCTTAAACAAGCACCTAGAGCATGGTATGAAACACTGACTAAATTCTTAATCGAAAATGGGGTCACTAGAGGTAGAGTAGATACCACACTGTTTCTTAGAAAGCATAAAAACAAAGTCTTACTAGTTCAAATCTATGTTGATGACATTATCTTTGGTTCTACTGACGAAAAGTTATGCAAGAGATTCTCTAAGCTAATGCAGAGCAAGTTTGAAATGAGCATGATGGGTGAGCTGAACTTCTTCCTTGGACTGCAAGTAAAGCAGACTGAAGAAGGAATTTTCATAAACCAAGCCAAGTACATCAAAGACTTATTGAAGAAGTATGGCATGGAATCACCCTCTCCCATGAAAACACCAATTGCTCCTGCAACCAAGTTTGACAAGGATGAGAAAGGTAAAAGTATTGATATCACTCAATACAGAGGTATGATAGGCTCTCTTTTATACCTAACTGCCAGTAGACCAGATATACTTTTTGCAACATGCATATGTGCTAGATTTCAGGCTAACCCTAAAGAGTCAAATTTGTCTGCTGTAAAGAAGATCTTCAGGTATCTCAAGGGTACACCTTACTTGGGGCTATGGTACCCCAAGGAATCCTCATTTGAACTAATAGGATACACAGATGCTGATTTTGCAGGATGCAAAATAGATAGAAAGAGTACCAGTGGCACTTGTCAACTTCTAGGAAACAGACTTGTGTCCTGGTTTAGCAAAAAGCAAAACTCAGTGTCTACCTCAAGTGCAGAAGTTGAATATATTGTTGCTGGCAGCTACTGTGCTCAGATCCTATGGATGAGAAATCAACTAGCTGACTATGGGTTCGACTTTAAATTTATTCCAATACACTGTGATAACACAAGTGCCATAGCAATAACTCATAATCATGTCATGCATTCTAGGACTAAGCATATAGAAAAAAGGTATCACTTCATTAGGGATCATGTGCAAAATGGAACTATATCTTTACAATATATCCCTCCTGAAAATCAACTTGCTGATGTTTTTACAAAACCACTAGATGAATCCAGATTTAATAAGTTAATAAGTGAGCTAGGTATGCTAAATCTACAACCACGAAATATATGCTCTAGATTGTGCTAACAATGACAGATACAAAGGCTGAACTCAAAATCGTAGACATGATCAAGGAAAGCTCACGATCGTAGAGCTGAAAAGAAAACTACCTCAACGATCGTAGCAAAGACTTAACTATTGTAGTGCAGACTCAACGATGACATAAGCCCCATCCACAAAGCAAAAATGTATCATGTGATGACAAGCTTCATAACATAGCAATCTCTCTAAGAGGTGCCTCAGGAACAAGCCTAACCCTTGAATCTCTCCAAGAGTTTGGCCCTTCCTGAGTTGCCTTAAAAGAATGCTTTATCAAAAACTCATCACAAAGAATGCTGATCAGACTTGACGATCGTACGACAGACTCAATGAACATAAGACTACCTCAACGATCGTAATCTTCCTAAGGACACCTCAGCTCTGAAGAAGCCAAGGGAAAATTTGTACATTCCTGCACAATCAAAATCGTAGAGCCAAGCAAAAATCGACACCTGTCCCACTAAGTGAAAAAGAGGAGAGGGAAGTTACAAGTACAAGTTGAAATCACATTTTTGAAATCTGAAGTCCAAAAGATTATCTCTCTCTCTGAAAGCAAAAACCCTAAATCAGCAGAAAGCTCAGACGTATCTCACCTCCAACTATAGAATCAATGGTTGCTTCAAATGTGGTATCTGGCTACAGACTCTGTTTTGACGAGTTCCAAACAGTTCCACCAAAATTTCACAAGACCCTAGCGTTGCTGTAGAAGGCGGGTCTCGAGGAGGCTCTGAGCACAGATACCCTTATCTATCCCAAGCTAGTGAAAGAGTTCTACAAAAATGGTGTGTTTGAAAATGACACCATCACTACAAGAGTAAGGGAAGTAGAAATTAGACTAAAGGCAAAAGACTTCAATCTAGCCCTAGGTTTCAAGAATGAAGGGCACCCATTCTTAGATAGCATAGACTTCCAAGAGGGACTAAGAAAAATGCATCACAAGAAAAACCCCTCTGTGAAACGGTACAAAAAGAAGGAGTTCCCACAAAGGTACAAATTTTTAGCTGACATTATTGGGAAATGCATCTAGATAGGTATAAGAGCCTCAAGGATCTACTACTAATATTCCTATAGAGTCCTCTGATATAGAGACTCTGAGGATGCTAAGAAGGAAGCAGCATCAAGATGAAGCTGATGAGGATCAAGCCACTATATCACAGATCCTAAAGAAGAACAAAGTTGGCCATAAGTCCAAAAGGCCATCAACCACCTCAATCGTAGAGTCTCTACTGTTAGTGGAGACCAGACCAAGCATGGCAGACAAGGAGGTAGCTGCTTCAAGCATAGTGGTTGTTGAACAGGAAAAAGCTAAGATTCAAGAGAGTCCTGAAGTTGTGACTAAACCCAACAAAGCAAGGAGAAAGCTGGTCAAGAAGTACATTCTTGAAAATGAAAAGGTACTAAAGAAGGAAGCAAAGAGCATGGTTGCTAAGAAGGAACTGTCTAGATCAAGTCAAGAAGAAAGTGCTCCAGCTGAGGGGGAGATCTCTGAAATTCTCATGATAGAGAATACATCGGCTTGAGGGGAGATGTCTACAGCTCAAGAAGATGTTCCAGCTGAGAGGGAGTTTCTGAACTCTCAAGAAGATAATCATGCTGAGGTGGAGCCTCATGATACCACATGGCAGAAGAAGAGGTCCCTGCACAAAATAAAGATGAACCAGTGCAAGACCATCCAGAGACCATTGAGATAATGGAATCCTCAGAAGAGAACAAAGAAGAAGAACAAGATGATGATAATGATGAGCTCGAAATCACTGGTATAGGTAAAGGTGGATATAGAAGCTATCTGTACAATCAAATGTTTTCTTACCTACACATGATAGCATACCATCAAGCTCAAATCCTGAACTCTTGGGATCACATGTTCTGGAGCTTCAACGAGTATCCAGCCATCTCAGTTTCGGCTCATGGATTCCCAGGGAAAGTCAACTTTGCCAAGAAGATGCTTACTGACCATTCTTCATCCAAGGATAAACTTTAGGTACTGACTATCACTGATTTCTTCAAAGTTAATCACTTTCCATCATCTTCATTCAGTCAATTCTATGAATTTCCTCGGTGGTTGGAAGTGATTCTTCACCCACTCAATCAATTTCCAGTTGCAGAATCCCAAAATTCTATGACTGAAGAACCAAATGAAGTCAACCTTACTTTGTTCCCACAAACCACCATCTCTACGATCTCTGACTCTAGAGCCCTATAGTCCAAACACTGAACCTCAGGCCCCTCCATCTGATATACCATCCTCCTCATCAAATGACTACTTTAGTCTTGATCTTGCTCTCTACAACTTGCATGATCAATCCCAGCAAACAACCCCTCCAACCAACAATCCTCAAACCAATGATACTCTCCCAAACCTGCCCACCAAGGATGACTTGAAGGAAGCAACCAAGAACATAGTCAAGAATATAGAAGACAGTCTGGAATCTCACTCTGATATCATCCATATCTGGTTGAATCAAATGATTACAGCAGCAAATAATTTTCCTGGCACTATGAACACTGAGCTTACAAAGAAGCTGACGGAAATTATCCAAGAAATTCTTAAAAGTATAAAGGACAGAGATGAGATTCACTTCCAGATAGCTGCCAAGCAAAGAGACGTTGTTCTTGAAATGCAGAAACATCAAGACACTCAACATAAACTTATGCTGGAGAATATCATCAACTTGAAAGCTTCTGTCTACGACTTCCAGAAATCTTATGTCAATCAAGAAAAACAGAATGACATGGTTCTAACAGCCCTCCGAAACAAATAAGCAAGATCTGACAAACAGATCAAGGAAATTAGAGAGGACATTGCTCAGACTCAAAGCCAACTGAACGAGCTTGTCCAAGGTGTTAATCGACTGTCTGCAGATATTCGAACCCTTGATGCTTACATAAAGGGGGAGAATAAAGGGAAAGGAGTTAAGGGAGGACAGGGAGATCAAGGAAGAGGCAGAGGAGGTCATGGAACTCAAGAAAGGGGAAGAGGACAATTTCATGCTCAAGCATCACGAAGCCCTCCTGTAAGACAATTCCACCATCAGACTCAACGATCGATCGTGAGGAATTTTAACGACTATACCTTTAAGTCGTCAGAGTCAACTTCCGACTTACAAGATGTGTCTATCTTGAACGCATACGAGAAAATCGGATTTTTGAGAATTAAATTTTATTTTATTAAATGAATTTAATCAATTATTTATGGAGCAAGCTAATCGAACGTCATTCTCTGGCCTAGAAATGTCAGAACATCATAGGATTTTGGCTACGTGGTAGAATTAAAGTGGTAGAATTTCCAAGACGAAAATAAAAACTTTTCGAGAAATTTTCCGAAAAACACTATTCACCCATTTCTGCTCGGGAATTATTTTTGAACTTCAGAGAAATACGTAACGATAGAATATTGATGTGAGATGGAATATCCAATAATATTTCAGTTATGGAAAATGTAATATTTCGCATGTGGACTTAAAACCTAATGTTTAGGAAATGTGACTTTCGAGAAGGAAATGTAATGTGATTAATGAATTAAGCGATGATTGTATAATACATAGGTATTGTACGAGGTAGAGAATCTGAGTATAATATGAGGTATTATACTGATGCGATATGAATGATGGTATATCGTATATGTTGAATAAATATACTGAGGGAATCTGAGAATTATCGTATAATATATGTTATAAGGCTTTAAGCCAAAAGAAATGTATTGAATATTTGAGTTATGTAAGAAATTGTAAAGTCCAATAAGATATTGATAAGCCCAAGTGGTTGATTAATGAGAAGCCCAAAGTAACTTAATGCAAGCCCAAAGAATTGTTAATGTAAGCCCAAATGATTAAGCTAAGATTAATTAAGATAAGGCCCAAGGTAAATATCCAATGCGTTAGGGGATGGTTTAAACCAATGGGGCAACCCATGGATAATCCAAGGTGATGAACAAGTAAACTTAGAGGCTAAGTTAGTGTGGTGATCACACAAAGTGCTTATAAGTGATGACAAAGTAAACTTAAGGGCTAAGTGTTGTGGGGAGCAAGTAGACTTAATGATTAAGTAAGTGTGATGGCCAAGTATATGTGGTGAGCAAGCAAATAATGTGGGAAGCAAGTTTACTTAATGCCTAGGTAATGAATAGTAAGGAGGTGGATGGATTAAAGACTAAACTACCCTAACTTAGGATTTCTTATAAATAGCAAGTTTTGTAATTCATTTGTGAGTTGTTATATTTTCATCCAACTTAAGGTTGAGAGCTTATTTGGTTGAGAGAATAAGCACTTATAAAGTTAGACTTTCTTTGTTAGTTTTTCCACCAATAACTTATAGCTTATTGGTTAGAAAGAATAAGTGAGAATAAGCTAGCAAGTTAACCTTTGAAGTTCAAGAATCAAGAAGGAGATTAAGGATTAAGCAAGATATCATCAAAGAATAAGTGTTCTTGAACCATGTTTCTCTTTTTCTTCCATTGTTAGAGAAGGGGGTATTGGTAGAACAAGCATGCTAAGAAGAGGTTGGAATAATGAATCAAAGGGCTTAAGTCATAATAAGCCGGATAAGTCATAAATAAGAAATTCATTTGTAAAAAAGTTATGAACTTATAATGGAAGTATAGAAATTTGTTATAACTTGTAACATGTTTACCTTAATAGAACTAGTATGATAAGAAGATGTAAGAATAATGATTAAAGGACTTAACCTATGAATAAGTCATAAGCAATGAAATTAAGTATGTTATACTTTAATAAGTAGTTTATAAGTTTATGAGTTTTGAACTTATTAAGAACAATTAATAGCTTATCATGGATATAAGTTAGTGAAGCATGTATGTCAAGATGATAGTATAATGGATTGAATCCAAGTGAAATGGTTTAAAAATCTCATGCAATGAAGTTTCGCCGGAATGCACACGATTAGACGACGATCGTCGAATTCGTGAAATTCTCGGAATGGAAGTCAAATTTTGATATTGAGCTTGGAAACATTGGTTTTCAATGGAGGCAAGTCGTATTTGTCATTATAGAGTTGCGGACTCGAAAATGGCGGATTAGACTTAGAACGAAGAAAGCGAAGCGTTGAGCGTTCACGAGCGTTTATCGTTTTCGTTGAAAATGGACTAATAGGTGTTTTCATTGAAAATGAACTAATAGATAAAATTTTAGCATGAAATTGAGCACGTAATTTGTGAATTAGGCTTTTATAGCGAAGAACTTATAACAAAGAAATTATATCGTCCGGGAAGTTCACGAAATTTCAAAACTGAAATTGTTTTCTAGTTCACATAGAGTTGGTGCGCATGGAGCCAACCCTAAACAAAAATGACCCTGCGTGCATGGCGGAATAATGTAGAACACTGCTGCAAGAGAGTTCGCCTCGGTAGCGACCGATAACTACAGAGACTCTTGCATGGCTTGCTTGAGTCCGGATTTTGAGCAATAAATAAGTGTATTGCATGCATGCATGCAACATCAAGTCTGATAATCAATCTCTGGCGTCGACCTTAAAACTTAGACAATGAAGAATGGTAACAAGTGGAACATGAAGGGAAATTGTTTAGTAACGAACAAAGGGACTTAATAAAATATTATTAAGTCATAATTAAAACTCAAGTATGATTACTTAGGGTTAAAGAAAGTCAATTGAAGATGAACGTGAACGATATGCAATAAGTATACTTAACCAATGATGATCGAGTTTCGGATGATAACGTAAGGACGTTAGTAAGCCGTGAGGAAGGATAATTAACTTGAACCGAGTTATACTAATGAAATAACTTCACTTAAGTTATGGAAGAGACAGAAGTCTGTAAGAATGATATAAAGAATGACGGAAAGACGGAACCAATAATAACAAATCTAATACGGGATTAGATTGAGAAGTAGGGTAAGATTCTTTAGGAACTATGTATGTTCATTCATGACCTAATGTGGTATGTTATGTGATTATATATTGTAGAGATTGTAAAGACTTAAAGGAAACGTAATTATACTGTAGTAGACGCTGAAGGCAAGTTTTTCTTAAACGCTTGTCTAACCTTCGTGTTAGTGAGGTTTTCAAATGATTCAAATTATGAGATGCATGTATAGTTTCAAAGAAAGAGTCGATGCCAGTTTTAGCTCGGCTAGACTAATCGTGATAGATTGATTGAGCATTTACAAGTCTTTCAATATAGAATTGCTAACACTATCCTACGCCATGACTATTTGAGTGCGGATTCAAGGTAAGCTGAATATGAATAAACAAATGTATTTTCATCGAGTATTCGATGGGCACGTGAGGTTGCCACAACTTAAACGTACACACGTTTAATGGATGTAGTGTTGATCAACATAGGGTACTATAGGCTGATCACCTAGATGTACTCGTAAGCTATGTCGGACTTACGGACTTAGTGTTAGGTTGTCCTTTTCAAAGAAACTATAAGACGTTCACGTCTTGAACCATAATTGATGAATTGAGGAATATTATTATTGTAAAATGTTTTGAAGGAAAAAGGAAAGCTATTTTGAAGTATTAATAGTACTCCGTAACTATCATCCAGTTATGAAGATATACGATTCCTATGTTTCAAGCATGTTTTTAAAAATGAAATTGTTGTACTTGCTGAGCGTGTTATGCTCACACTTGCTTGAACCATATGATTGCAGCTTAGACGATATAACCAAAGGATTTGATGAGGATAAAGTGAAGGCTAAAAGTGAACTTGTAGCGTACCTATGTAATAGTATAGGTTTGTAATGATAATATTTGATATTATGACAAGAACAAATGTAACGGTTATAAAGAACCTGGGGAATGGTAGTATTGTTTTGGAATATATATAAGATAGATTCGTTTCTTTGAGGCTTTTTCAATTGAATGTTTGTGTGAACTGTAGCACCGTGGAGCACCATCTGTCGGGTTGAAAGAGACCCGGATTTGGGGGCATCACAGGTTGGTATCAAAGCATTAGGTTATAAAACTTAAGGGGGGAAGAACCTTGGGCTAATAACCTCGTTGAGGAAAGAAGTTCAAAGGAAGAAAAACTTAAGCTTTACTTGAGTTGAATGAGTCGATAAGGTATTGAGAAACTTCGATCAAGAAAGATTTAAAAGATGAAAAGTAACCTAAATAAATTAAATGTGATTTGTGCTTATACGATTATGTGTTATGTACTAATCAACATATATGTTATTATAGGATGTCGATCGATAGCTTGATGTATAGAGATATATACGCGGTGGCGAAGAGCTTGTGAAACAAGTAGAGCTGTACCCATGCCGATTGGCGGAGGTACCAATAGTGATTCTAGAGGAGTCGGGGAGGGAGGAGTACTTTTAGAGGAAGACTACTCAGAGGAGAGATGGAAATATCATCATACCTTAGTATGATGAATGATATGGAGGAAGAAGAGAGGTAACATCGGTTACTACGGTGGTACCTACATTGGAGTCATTACTTCGGATCTGATGGAAGCATTGTATCTGGTGCGTAACAAACAAGAATGTGCAACGTAGTGCAGTTGTGCAGAAACAGAATGAAGAGATTAGTGTTCTTTATGTAGCGAAGAGTCTCGATGAAGCGATTTTGAGTCGAGCATGATGAGAAGGTGCTCATGATAAACAAGGCTAGGGATTTTAAGAAGGAGGTAGATGAACTTCGTAGAGAAGGCGGGGAGAAGGACCAGGAAGATAGCATAGATGTCTTACATCCATGAGAGTGCATACATAAGGATTTCAAAATTTGAAGGTTGCTTGTTATTCCATGGAGTCGGGACAAACCCGTCATATGATTAGTCGGGATCTTTGTAGCAATGATTGCAAATGAGAAACACGAGGATCTTTGTTATGCATTATTAGAGCGTTAGAGTTATAAATATGTGTGTAGTGATGTGAAGCCCTCTTTTTGTATAAAGGGTAGTCTTTTGTAAATCCCAACTTTTGTAAAGTTCAATTCATGGGATAAAATGTAATATCTTTTGGCTATGGATGTAAATTGTAAATAGTTTCAAACTATGAAGAAGCATATGTATATAATGAAGTTTTCATGGAAATGATTTGTTATGATGCGATTTGGTATGTGGTAATTAATAACAAAGTAAGTAAATAGATAATAATGAAATTTTATTTAATCTAAAAATGTCGCCAAGGAGAAGATAACGTAATAAGGAAGCGGAATCACATAATGATAATTAATGGGGTCAAAACAACCCTATGCAAGAGTTCGTTAAGTTATTAACATCGCATTTACCCAAACTGGGGTAGAGTACTGCATGAAACCTAAGGTAGCTAGAATGATTACCTTTAAAGAGCTTAAAAGCATTGGTCTGGGAGTTCAAAGGAACGATGGACCCAATCGAGGCCCATACCAGGGTAAAAGAAATAGAGAAGGCGTTTGTTATTACAAGGGTATGTGAGATGCAGAAGTTTTCTTTTGTGACTTACATGAGGAAGAGTGAAGCCAACTTTTGGTAGAAGGCTCACCAGGGTGGGGTGAGAACAGATGCAGTAACGTGGAAACAATTCAAGAAGGTTTTCTTTGAGAATTATTTCCTTACAAATATGTGAGGGAGGATAGAGATTGAATTCTTAGAACTTAAGCAAGGGGATATGATATTTCCCGAGTACATGACCAAATTCAAATGAATTGGCAATGTTTGTTTCACATCAAGTGGACAAGGAGGAGGTGAAGGCTCGTAGATTGGAGCAGGGCCTGAGACCCTAGCTCTATAGTGGGATTTTGGTGATCTAGAGTGTTTCCTATGGGATCATTTTGGAGAAGGTGATTATAGCATAAGATGGTAGTGAATTGCAGACTCAATACCACAAAGAGGGAAAGAATGAGAGCAAGAGAGAGGGACGAACCAAGGCAGAGAATGCCATCGGCAGTATGCCCAAGACAAATTTTTTTTAACTCTGGGGATACTGGAGTGGGACAAGGGGATCCTAAGTGTAGGATTAAGGTATGTAAGACAGTTGGAAAGACTCATCTAGAGTGCATGCGGAAAGGATTATAAATACCTTTAAAACATTAAGGTAGAGAAGGAGGAAATAACTTTCGTTAAATTATATTCATGAAAATTATTTCATGGATAATCGAAGTAAGTAGGTATCAGTAGATAAGTACTGTTCATGTTGAGAGAATTTGAGGAAATTCTCGGTATGAATTGGTTGATTAACCATAGAGCTATAACAAATAGTTATAAGAAAAGTGTGAACCTTTAGTTTTCTCAGAAAAATCTAAGGTAGTAATTTACGGTATTAAAATACCGCGACATTATTATTGTCGAACCATGACACAAGTTAGGTTGGTGTTAAGGAAGAGGATGAGTTGTTACGGTTATATATCGACTATCGTAATAGGAGTAAGATAGCGGTTAAGGATAAATACCCATAGCCCAGGATCGATGATCTATTTGGTCAGTTGAGAGGGGCAAAGAATTTTTATAAAGATAGATGTATATATGGGATATAGTCGGTTGGAAGTAAGGAAGAAGGAGGAGGTACCTAAGATGACGTTAAGAATTCGTTATGGTTATGACAAGTTTCTGGTTATGTCATTTAGGTTTACTAATGTGCGGAAGTAGGTTTTTCCGTAAGGGGCGTCAATCAAGTCGATGGCCAATTTGATAGATATTCTTGTGAGGTTCTATGGTTGAAGGTACCATTAGCGTCACAGGATTATTGAAGACGGTTAAGTAAGACACCTGTATTATCTTTATCAGATGATACGAGGAATTTTGTAATGTATCTCGATGTTCGCATAGATGACATGATTATGTGCTCTTATAGCATGGCAATGTCATTGTGTATGCATCACGCTAGTTAGAGGATTATGAGGAGGCCTATCCAACTTATGATCTAGAATTGGCAGTTGTAGTTTTGAAGTAACAATCTGAAGATAGTATTTATACGGGGAGAAATGTGAGATATACACGGACTTTAAGAGTTTGAAATATATCTTCACACAGGAAAAGTTGAATATGCAGTAGGGGGAGGACTATGATATCTTATATCATTTAAGGAAGGTGAGCGTGAAAAGCAAATCACGTTAAGTATGAAGGGTAAGGAAAAGATATCGATGTTAGCAACTCAAAAGGAGTTAATAACGAAAATGGTAAGATCGAAGTTAGGAGTTAAATTACGGAATGAAGGGGTAGAATTGTTATTTAAAACGTACACCCAATGCACGTTAATGAAGCGAGTTAATGAATACAACTAGGTAAGGAGGAATGTAAGTAAAGAAGAAGAAGAAGATGAGCGAGGATAAGTAGAAGACTAAGTATAGTCTTTTTTGAGGGAGAATTTGAGTTCCAAATAAGTTTAACGTTAAAGAAGAGCTAATAAAAGGAAGATATCGTAATATGTTATTAAGTGTTTAACATCCAACTCAAATTGTTAACAGGAAGTGATAAGTCATGTGTGAAAAGATAATACCTTCGATGAAGGTGAAATAGAAGAACCCCAATGTCGAAGAAGCATTGTGGGAACTCGAGATTAAAATAAAGGAAAAATATCCTCTGTGGTGTAAGTATTATTAGCGAGATTTTGGGGACAGAATCCTTATAAGGAGGGAAGAGTGTAACGCCCCGAGAAAATCGGATTTTTGAGAATTAAATTTTTATTTTTATTAAATGAATTTAATCAATTATTTATGGAGCAAGCTAATCGAACGTTGTTCTCTAGCCTAGAAATGTCAGAACATCGTAGGATTTTGGCTACGTGGTAGAATTAAAGTGTTTGAATTTCCAAGACGAAAATAAAAGCTTTCCGAGAAATTTTTCAAAAAACACTATTCACACATTTACGCTTTCAAGAATTATTTTTGAACTTAGAAATACGTAGCGATAGAATATTGATGTGAGATGGAATATCCAATAATATTTGAGTTATGGAAAATGTAATATTTCACTGTGGACTTAAAACCTAACGTTTAGGAAATGTGACTTTCGAGAAGGAAATGTAATGTGATTAATGAATTAGCGATGATTGTATAATACGTAGGTATTATGCGAGGTAGAGAAATCTGAGTATAATACGAGGTATTATACTGATGCAATATGAATGATGGTATATCGTATATGTTGAATAAATATACGAGGGAATACGAGAATTATCACGTATAATATATGTTATAAGGCTTTAAGCCAAAAGAAATGTATTGAATATTTGAGTTATGTAAGAAATTGTAAAGTCGATAAGATATTGATAAGCCCAGTGGTTGATTAATGAGAAGCCCAAAGTAACTTAATTAACAAGCCCAAAGAATTGTTAATGCAAGCCCAAATGATTAAGCTAAGATTAATTAAGATAAGGCCCAAGGTAAATATCCAATGCGTTAGGGGATGGTTTAAACCAATGGGGAAATGACCATGGATAATCAAGGTGATGAACAAGTAAACTTAGAGGCTAAGTTAGTGTGGTGATCACACAAAGTGCTTATAAGTGATGACAAAGTAAACTTAAGGGCTAAGTGTTGTGGGGAGCAAGTAGACTTAACGATTAAGTAAGTGTGATGGCCAAGTATACGTGGTGAGCAAACAAATAATGTGGGAAGCAAGTTTACTTAATGCCTAGGTAATGAATAGTAAGGAGGTGGATGGATTAAAGACTAAACTACCCTAACTTAGGATTTCTTATAAATAGCAAGCTTTGTAATTCATTTGTGGGTTGTTATATTTTCATCCAACTTAAGGTTGAGAGCTTATTTGGTTGAGAGAATAAGCACTTATAAAGTTAGACTTTCTTTGTTAGTTTTTCCACCAATAACTTATAGCTTATTGGTTAGAGAGAATAAGTGAGAATAAGCTAGCAAGTTAACCTTTGAAGTTCAAGAATCAAGAAGGAAATTAAGGATTATGCAATATATCATCAAAGAGTAAGTGTTCTTGAACCATGTTTCTCTTTCTCTTCCATTGTTAGAGAAGGGGGTATTGGTAGAACAAGCATGCTAAGAAGAAGTTGGAATAATGAATCAAAGGGCTTAAGTCTTAATAAAATAGGATAAGTCATAAATAAGAAATTCATTTGTAAATAAGTTATGAACTTATAATGGAAGTATAGAAACTTGTTATAACTTGTAACATGTTTACCTTAATGGAACTAGTATGATAAGAAGATGTAAGAATAATGATTAAAGGACTTAACCTATGAATAAGTCATATGCAATGAAATTAAGTATGTTATACTTTAATAAGTAGTTTATAAGTTTATGAGTTTTGAACTTATTAAGAACAATTAATAGCTTATCATGGATATAAGTTAGCGAAGCATGTATGTCAAGATGATAGTATAATGGATTGAATCCAAGTGAAATGGTTTAAAAATCTCAAGTAATGAAGTTTCGCCGGAATGCACACGATTAGACGACGATCGTCGAATTCGTGAAATTCTCGGAATGGAAGTCGAATTTTGATATTGAGCTTGGAAACATTGGTTTTCAATGGAGGCAAGTCGTATTTGTCATTATAGAGTTGGGGACTCGAAAATGCCTGATTCCAACTTAGAACGAAGAAACGATCGTTGAACGTTCACGAATGTTTACCGTTTTCGTTGAAAATGGACTAATAGGTGAATTTTTAGCAAATTAAGTCGAATAGATAAAATTCTTGGATGAACACGTAAAGTACATAATTTGTGAAACGTAGGCTTTTGAACGAGCCAATTCGGACTTATAACGAAGAAATTATGCGTCCGGGAAGTTCACAAAATTTCAAAACTGAAATTGTTTTACGGTGCATTGACTGAGGCGCCATGGCTCAACCCCTAAACAAAATGACCCACACATGGCTTGCGTAAACGATGAATCGAGCACCTGCAGAGAGTTACATGCTTGGCGTGACCGATAACTCTGAGAGACTTCATGTGCATGGCCTGAGTCGGATTTGAAAGCGATAAGTGGTGGCCTTGTGTGTATGGCATCAAGTCTGATAGTCGGTCGCCAGTAAGCGTCGACCTAAAACTTAGACAATGAAGAATGGTTACAAATGGAACATGAAGTGAAATTATTTTGTAACGAACAAAGGGAATTAATAAAATATTATTAAGTCATAATTAAAACTCAAGTATGATTACTTAGGGTTAAAGAAAGTCAATTGAAGATGAACGTGAACGATATGCAATAAGTATACTTAACCAATGATGATCGAGTTTTGGATGATAACGTAAGGACGTTAGTAAGCCGTGAGGAAGGATAATTAACTTGAATCGAGTTGTACTAATGAAATAACTTCACTTAAGTTATGGAAGAGACAGAAGTCTATAAGAATGATGTAAAGAATGACGGAAAACCGGAACCAATAATAACAAATCTAATACGGGATTAGATTGAGAAGTAGGGTAAGATTCTTTAGGAACTATGTATGTTCATTCATGACCTAATGTGGAATGTTATGTGATTATGTATTGTAGAGATTGTAAAGACTCAAAGGAAACGTAATTATACTGTAGCAGACCCTGAAGGCAAGTTTTTCTTAAACGCTTGTCTAACCTTCGTGTTAGCCAGGTTTTCAAATGATTCAAATTATGAGATGCATGTATGGTTTCAAAGAAAGAGTCAATGCCAAATTTAGCTCGACTAGACTAATCGTGATAGATTGATTTAACTATTTACAAGTCTTTCAATATAGAATTGCTAACGCTATCCTACGCCAACTATTTGGTACGGATTCAAGGTAAGCCTGAATATGAATAAACAAATGTATTTTCATCGAGTATTTGATGGGCACGTGAGGTTGCCACAACTTAAACGTACGCACGTTTAATGGATGTAGTGTTGATCAACATAGGGTACTATAGGCTGATCACCTAGATGTACTCGTAAGCTATGTCGGACTAACGGACTTAGTGTTAGGTTGTCCTTTTCAAAGAAACTATAAGACGTTCACGTCTTGAACCATAATTGATGAATTGAGGAATATTATTATTGTAAAATGTTTTGAAGGTAAAAAGGAAAGCTATTTTGAAGTATTGATAGTACTCCGTAACTATCATCCAGTTATTGAAGATATATGATTCCTATGTTTCGAGCATGTTTTTAAAAATGAAATTGTTGTACTTGCTGAGCGTGTTATGCTCACACTTGCTTGAACCATATGATTGCAGCTTAGACGATATGACCAAAGGATTCGACAAGGATAAAGTGAAGGCTAAAGCGAACTTGTAGCATACCTATGTAATAGTATAGGTTTGTAATGATAATATTTGATATTATGATAAGAACAAATGTAACGGTTATAAAGAACCTGGGGAATGGTAGTATTTTTTTGGAATATATATAAGACAGATTCGTTCCTTTGAGGCTTTTTCAATTGAATGTTTGTGTGAACTGTAGCACCGTGGAGCACCATTTGTTGGGTTGTAAGAGACCCGGATTTGGGGGCGTCACAGGTTGGTATCAAAGCATTAGGTTATAAAACTTAAGGGGGGACGAACCTTAGGCTAATAACCTCGTTAAGGAAGAGAGTTTCAAAGGAAGAAAAAACTTGAGCTTTACTTGAGTTGAATGAGTCAATAAGGTATTAAGGAAACTCAGTACCGAAAGATTTAAAAGATGGAAAGTAACCCTAAATATATGCAGATCAGACAAATGAGAAAGTTTTAAGCAAGCATTGAACAAAAAACGTTAACATCTCTCTCAAGCTCAACTCTACGATCTTTGATATTACAAAGCTTGCTCAGCTACTCAGTTCTTTAGAACAAGTGCTTACACAACAACTGAGTAACAACCATCAAGAACTCAACATTATCAACCAACTAATGAAGTGTACCAAGTCTGCTGGACTTGAAGAGTTCGTAGTGAACTATAAGAAAGCCAAGTCTGCTGGACTTGAAGAGTTCAAGAGTGAACTAAGAAGTTCCTGAAGCTCTTTGGTTCAGAAGGAATCTGTGTGATTCAGAAATTGTAACAGACATCCTTAGTGGATATCCTACTCGTTGAGTAGAAGAGTGGACTAGGAGCTTTAAGTACTCTGAACCACTTAAAAAACGATTGTGTCTTTTACGTTCATGCCATAACTGCTATATATGTTATATCTGCCATAACTGCTTCACTCTCATAACTCCACTGCTTGGTAAAGAAGATTAAAACAAATATTAATTCCGCTAACTTTTAATCATTATCAAAGAACTAGTTTAAAACGAAAAGATTTTTTAAAATATCTATTCAACCCCCCTTCTAGATAACTATTGTGCCAACTAGGAACTAACACAGTGAAAGAAAGGGTGATCTCAACTAGCCCAGTAAGAAATATTATGACTAAGATAATGCAGAATAAATTATCATTAGTCTTCAACAATGTTCAACTGATAAAATACAATAGACATCAAGTTTAACTGAAGCGGAACAAGCAATCCATTAAAAGAGTCAAGTAGAGAATAAAATCTACTATCTATTATGATTTAAAAGGTTTTTCATCACTTTTATCGCTGGGACTCAACTTAATAAATAATTTACATCATCGAATCACCCCTGCACTACGGCCAAGGATATTCTTTAGTATCACGACCACAAATTATCCATGCACTATGGGCCAAGGACATTCGTGTATTCATTAATGGTCATGATCATGCTAACAACTGTCCATCAATGCCCTACGGGCCAATGAGGACTTTTACCACATCATTTGTAACATTACGGTCATGATTACACCGAATAATCCCTGGTCATAATCATACCAAGTCCATCTTTGCACTACATGCCACATATGACTTTCAACAAAATATAAACATGAGGATGATGACAATGATATAAGAATTCAATAAAACAAGCTCAAGAATTAATTTATCCAGGAACTAATAACGTCCAAATTGTCAACATGATACTTCTTTGTAGAGTAAAATTCAAGAATGCTCAGAAGAATATTTCCATGAAAAGATACTGGATGAAGCGCAAATATCAAGGATATTCCACTAATTTCATGGAGTATAGAAGTTAAAATTTTAACCAACTGAGTATAATAAAGAATGGAATAACAAAAGAAATCACCAGGCATACGATAGACCACACAGGCAGGTTATTCCAACAGAATAATAAATAACGGAACCGGTCCCGTAGAAATGTCTGAACGAGGATATTCCAATAGAATAATAAAGACGAAATAAAGTCCGGCAGAAAAGCATGCATAAGATATTCAAATGAATAATAAAGAATGGAACGAGGTGTTGGTGTAAAGCATATGACGAGGATATTCCAACAGGATAATAAATAATGTAATAACAGAAGTTCTCTTCATGAATACAAAAGAAATAATACCCCTTACCGTAAAAGAAACTTGATATAAGAGTAGGGAAGTAGCAGAATACTTTTCTATAGTTTCTCTATAATTTCTCTCTCTAGAGGTTTAGTGAATTCGTAAGAAATAATGAAGGAACAGTAATTATTCGGACGAAGTTCACGGTTCCAATGTTTTAATATTTTCTTTTCAAGGTGCTGGCCAATGAGGAAAACCAACACATGCGTATTTGAAGCTATAACCAATTAGGAATCATCCTAATTCACAAGTTTGAAAAATTTGGCAAATAACTCCAGGCTTTGTAAAAAATCATTGTATCCTGTCAAATTAACTCTACCAGGACCACCACCATTTTGCCATCTTTTTCTTCTTCAATACCCATGACCACAATCTGAGCATATTATTCCAACATGATGAATTATATTACATAATATATATATGCAATTCATGACTTTTCTTACATCCCATGACAATTATGTCACCCCCACCTCCTGACAATTTTTTGAACATATACATACTATATATATAATACTAATACTTATTCCACCATTTCCACTTTTCCACCAAAATTCTACTTTTCCACCATCATCCACTCACACACACATAATATATATATATATATATATATATATATATATATATATATATATATATATATATATATATATATTCCACCACACACACACACACACACACATATATATATATATATATATAATACTTATATATATATATATAATAAAACTGAGATAACTTTCCGCCAGCAGTTTTGAAAAATGGGTAAGTGAGAGTTTAAATAATAAGCCAAACTTACAACAAATACCTCATAAAAATCTCCTCAATGTTTAAGAAAGAGAGGGCTTTCCAATAAGAATTTCTCCCTATTGGCGCGCAATTAGGTGACCAAACCTCTCCTTGACAGAACTTCTAGACATCGTTAATATTGCAAATAATAATATTAATAATTCTGTCATCTCAATTATTGATTTAATAATATATAAAATATCGACAATAATTGAATCAATTAACGTGAGATACTATGCAACAATTACTATAGCAATAATTGAACAAAACTGAGTGACTTCTTACGTAAGCATCGATAATCAATACCGTGTGCTACTACTTATGCAACCACGATATTCTTGTACTTTTAACAAGGGTGTTTCAACAGTTAACGGTAAAACTTTCGCCGTTATTTTCATAAAAATATTTTTGTCGTTTTCTCAATCCGACAATAATTCCGTTGTGGGGTCCACCAATGATTGCGCCGTCGTACGAATATTCCCTGCTAAAATGAATATTCCCCGACCAATCGAATATTATATATCCACTTGCGTACTTTGCAAAATTTATAAATATTACTCACAACTATAACATTATTTCAATTTCACACATTAATATTAAAAAATGATATTTATAAAAAGTTATCTTTATTCATAAAAGTTGGGGTCTTACACTTCGCATCTCAAAAATTAAAAACAATCAAGCCGAACACTTAATATAAAATGGGAGTGTAAAATGTCTCAATTACTATTGAGCACAAGGGTTTGAAAAACCTCTTTTATAAAACATCACTGCCATATCTTGCTAAAAATTGAATTTTTACATATATTCAAACCCTGTGTATATAGGTGCGAACGAGGCCTCGCACTACTTCCAAATAAACAACACATTGACCCACACACACACACACACACATTCATATAACAGTTTCTTGAAAAATGGCGGTCACCGTGGCAACACGGATGTCGGGGGCTGCCTAACAACTTCCCTCCGCATAATCAAGTCCCCGGACCCTAATGAATCTCGGTTTCACCGACTTATTTAGCAGTGTCACATCATTGAGTCAACGTGCAAACCTTTTCTCGGTTGTGTTGGTACAACCATTTAAAAAACCAACTGGCGACTCTTAACAGTCCATCGTCGACATTATACATGTCAGACCTTTTTCACTTGTTTTTTCAAACAAATCTCACCTAAACTGAGAACACCAAAAAACAAGTAACGAAAAGGGACAACTAAAAATCCTGACATCGATAAATGATATAAAGAATCAATCAAGTGAGATCAATGATAAATATTAGAGATTTCAAATTCAATTTATCCAGAGTTCAAGAATGTCCAAATTGTCAACATGATAACTAATTGTGAAGTAAAATTCAAGAATGATATTCATGTATCAAAAATAATTTGGACAGAAAAGAAAATTAAATTTTGTTGTGAATAGTACTCATGAATAGTATCGTATGGATAGTACCGTATGAATAGTGCCCATGAATAGTAATATATGAATAGTACCCATGAATAGTAACCCGACATGAAAAGATTAAAATTTAATAAAAAAGTTCAGACCAATATTCCAGTGAAATGATATTAAATGAAACGCAAATCTTAAGGAATTTCTAATCATTTAAGGGTTTATAGAAGCAATACTTACCATAGTAAGTTTAATTTAGGAATATGAAATGAAATAATATCGCATACATAATATGGAGTATGTTAGAAAATGATACCCCTTACGAGTATTGAAAGAAAATAACATCCTTTACGAAAAAAAATATCCTTTATCTTAGTAGAAACTAGATCTGACTTGGAATATCGGATATTATCCTGAGAAAATTTTGCCCTAAAAGCTACACTTAAAGTATTCTTATACTTAAAAGAAATACTCACAATATTAAAATAGGAATGCTTGAGATTTTTGGTGTCTTTAAGATGGAGGGTTACCCTCCTTTTTATAGCGCAGTATGGAAGAAAAAAAATAAACCATCCTGCCTAATTTTGCCAAACCTTTCCTGCCTAACTTTTTCTTTTCTTCTTTCAATGCCTAAATTCTTTTTCTTTCTTTTAATTGGTTGAAGGCCCACAATTGGAAGAAAAGAATTGCAAAGATGGTTTACAGGAGAAAACCTCCGCCTAACTTTCTTTTTTTTCCTACTTTCATTCCTTTTCTGCCTAACAACCTCTCATTTTCCAATGGTTGAGGGCCTACACTTTGGAAAATATGGAAAATAATTTGAAGGAGAAATGAAACGTGCACGAAAAGAATTCTAATTCAACTTGTTAACCTTCATTCTATTTATTCACATGCCAGGAAATTATATATATTAGTATAATATTACTATTTAAATAATATATTATAATAATATATTTGAATGCATATTTTATCGAAGAAAATAATATGCCAAACTTTCAACAAATATTTAATGTTAAATTTCTTCATTTATAAGAAAAATGACCAATATCCACCACATAATAATTATGCACAATTAAGATTATAAGCTCACAATATTAATAACCAGATCATTCCTAGGAAAGATGGGGCTTTTCGATAAGGATTTATCCTTATTAGCGCGTAATTATATAACCTAACTACTTTCCTCGGCAGAATTTTCTAGACATTGCCAATAATGCTAACTAATAATATGAATAATTATGTCGTGTCAATTATTAATTTAATAATATAAAATATTGTGCAGATGATACTGTGACAATAATTAAATCAATAATATGAGATACTATGCAACAATTATTGTGGCAATTATTTAATGAAATTGAGTGACTTCTTACGTAAGAATCAATAATTAAAGATATTGTGCAATACCGTGTGCTACTGTGCAACCACGCGTATTACTGTACTTTATCACCGGGTATTTCAACAGTTAACAATAAAAGTTTTGCCATTATTTTTTATAAAAAAGTTATTTCTGTCGCTTTCTATATCCGACAGTTATTTCGTTATGCGGCTCACCAATGATTGTGCCGTCGTACGGATATTCCCTGACAAAAAGAATATTATCCGATCAAACGAATATTTTATGACAACTTGGTTACTTTGCAAAATTTGCACATATCACCCATAACTATAGCATTATATCAAATCAACACCTTATTATTCAAAAGAGAAAATTAGATCTTTATTCATAAAAAGTTGGGGTCTTGTAGTATCTTTTGACAGAGTCTGAATTGATAAGCTGGGAAATTCTTTGTCTTCTATTTCTTGCAGTCTTAGGGCTCCTCCAGATAACCCCTCCTTTACAATAAAGGGACCTTCCCAGTTTGGGGCAATTTTCCTTTAGCTGCATCCTGATTAGAGATGACCTTTTTAAGCACTAGGTCATTTTCTTTTAACTATCGAGACCGGACCTTCTTGTTGTAGGACTGAGCCATCGTCTGCTAGTACCACTGACCATGGAATATGGATGCGGCCCTTTTCTCATCTATCAGAGATAACTGGATGTATCGTTCTTGCAACCATTGATTTTCTTCCATCTAAGAGTCCATCAACACTCTTAATGACACCATTTCTACTTCTATGGGGAGGATGACTTCCATGCCATAGACCAGTGAATAGGGTGTGGCTCTAGTAGAAGTGTGTATTGATGTTTTGTAAGCTAACAAAGTCAAAGGCAATAAGTTTGGCCATCTATTGTGATTAGCAACCATCTTTTGCATGATCTTTTTGATGTTTTTGTTGGCCGCTTCGACATCGTCGTTCATCTTGGGATGATAGATGACATAATTAAGATGTTTGATGTGGAATTGGCTTCATAGTTCCTTCATCATCTAGTTTGTCTGTATCAACATATTACATTATTTTTGATGAAATTGATGATGACCTCTTTTATAACTTTAGGAAAAGAGGCAGCTTCCACCCACTTGAGGCACATGAAAAAACATTTCTATAGACTTGACATTGATAAAATCTCTTGACGTGATCATCACAGTCAGCTTTGAGAGAAATCCAATAATTAATGCCCTGTTCTTAGTATCTTTTTGGCAAGCAAGAGACCGCTCATGTGTTTAAGGTTTTGTAAAAATCATAGATGCAATCAAATTGCAAAATTAGCGGAAGCAAAATAAAACCAGATTTTAAAATTTTTCACAAACCAATTACCCGGATCATCCTTTATGCATATTATTAATTAAAACGAAGAACAAGAAGTTATGGAATCATACCCTTGTAGATATGAGCTTCCACAGATACGAGTTCAACTCCTACTTCTCCGTGATCTTTTTGAATCTCTGGGTAGATCCTTCCTTTGATCACTGTTAGCCACCTAAGTGTATGGCCTCTACTGGTGAACCACAAAGGTAAAAGAATTTTCAAGAAGAAGGGTGTATTGGCTCAAACCCTAGTTTTTCCCATCTCTATAGAAAAAGGGGGCGTATTCTCCAACTTTTAGAATAACGTATGTAAGACCCCAACTTTTTAATGAGTAAAATTGAATTTCCTCTATTTATTATTGTGAATAATAAGGTGTTAATTTGATATAATGCTTTGGTTATGGGTGAAATGTGCAAAATTTTCAAAATAAACAAGTGGTTATAAAATATTCATTGTTGTTGGGGAATATTCGTTTGGTCGTGGAATATTCTTTCTGTCAGGGAATATTCGTACGACGGCATAGCCATTTGTGGGCCCCATAACAGAATAACTGTCGGATGAAGAAAATGATAAATTTGAGTTTTTATAAATAACGGCGTAATCGTTATCGTTAACATTGTTGGAATACCCGGTGGGTAAAGTAAAGTAATACACGTTGTTGCATAGTAGCACACGGTATTGCACAGTATTTTTGAATTATTGATTCTTACGTAAGAAGGCACTACTCAATAATTGTTACAGTAATTACTGTTTAATATTCTATTTTATTGATTCAATAATTATTGCGTTGATATTTATATTATTGTTGTTTCAATAATTGTCCTTTTAAATATTTCCCATTATCGGATCAATAATTCATATTATTTGAATAATATTATTAGATAGCATTATTGGCAATATCTAGAAAGTTACATCAATGAGAGGTTTGGTCACCTAATTTGCGCCTTGAGAAGGAGAAATCCTTATCGAAAAGCCCCTCTTTCTTGGGAAGCTATCTGGTTGTCATAATTGTGATTCTGAAATATTATTTGTGAATAATTAATTATTGATTTATATGATAAGAAAATATTTATTTGATACGGATATAAATGATGGATTTATTTATGTGGTTATAAATGAAGGAATTACTGTTGAGGTGTTTTATCAGTATTTTGTCAGATTAGAGGTATTAAAAGATCAAATCGGTGTTCTTAAAGCTCTATTGCGTGAGTTATAATTTTAATCTGACCGTCGAATCGTTGTGATTTTTGGATATGTTATACATATATAAGTTGAGTATATATCCATAAATTTTGAACTGTTAAAAATTAATGTATGATTTGTTATAAATTTTAAAAAGTGTTAAAAATCATCCGTTTGTGGATTTCAGATATTTTTTGTCTGGAATTTGGAAAAACTTAAAGCTACAAAGTTGTAGAGAAATCGATTTCGTGTGGAATGGACATAAAATTCGTATTTTTTTGATAAACGGGCTATTTTCTATGAATTACTGAAGTTTTGGAAAATAAAATGATTTTTATTAAAATTATGGGTGGGACCCACTATTGTTTTAAACATGTGGACTGCCAAATTTGCTCAAGTATGGCATGTTAGAGGCTGGTCTTGGTTGGTGAGCATACGTAGGAATGAAGAAAATTAAAAATATTATTTTATTAATTTAGTCTCCTATGGCGTTCTAGCATTTTCCTATAAATAGGTGCTTATGTTAGAATTGAAAATCACACCAGAAACATAAGTTTTCTCTCTCTATATTATCAAGCATATTTTTGTGTGTATTTAGATATCTTGAGTGTTGCTATACGGCGCAAGTTCGTTCACCGTTATATCTGATATTCAAGTCAGAAGTACTGCTCTTTTGAGGTAAGAGATTTTAAGGGTTATTATGTTTTTCAGTTTCGTAATTTTTCCGACCATCAAAAATTCTAGAAAAATTTGAAATGATAATTTGATGAGTTTTCTAGATTGTGTCCAAAAATGGAAATTTTTGGATGTATAGATTAGGAGTTATGAATTTTATGGGAAAAGACTATTTTAAAAGTAAACCCTTATAACTCCTTGTGGTTAACTCCAAAATTGGTGAAATTTTTATTGGGAGTACATGTATATAACAGAAGTATACTTTGTAAATTTTGAAATTTTTGGATAAAAGTACAGTTTATGATAAATGTCTAAATATTCGGTTGTGTTTGGCCATATGAAAAATAGTAAATGAATTTTAAAAATTCTGAGAAAAATATATGTTCAATATGGAACTATATTCTGCTAAATCCCAGAAAAGAAAATTTGTTTGTACTGATTTGGTATTTTTCATAAAAATGGACTAGTTATGAGTAAATGAATTAAATATGTTATGTGAAGTAAGAAAATTGGAAAATAGGATTTTATGGATTGAGAATCCTATATGAGGTATATGCAGACCTTTGATGAAGGTTTTGGTTATTGATGATGAAATCTTATGAGTTTGGCATTTTAGGATGATTAAATGCATTATTTAGTAAAGTGTAATCAATTAAAATAAATTGTTTATAAGTTTAAGAAATGTTATTCTTTCAATATCATTATACCGAAATATTGGTATGGATTTTATTGTGAAATTTTTACCTTTTTTATGTCGGGGTTACTATTCACGAGTTACTATTCACGAGTTACTATTCATGATTTACTATTCACGAGTTACTATTCATTGATACTATTCATGACAAAATTAGTTTATTTTTCTGACCAAATTATCGTTAATTTATGAATCTTACTTTTAAGATTAAATCTATATATTGATTATATTGTTTTTATTATCATATATAACATTTTTATAACCCTAATGATGATATTTCTCTTTGACTTGAGTGTAAAGATGGGTAGATTTTTGGTATGATCATGACTATGGGTTCTCTTTGGTCAGTAGGGCAAAGTTGAATTGTTGACTGGTATGATCATGACCATTGAATTTATAATTGAATATCTTTAGCTTAAGTGCAAAGGTGAATTGATCAACATGGTTATAATTATGGTTTATATAAATTCTGAAATGATTATATATTTCTTTGAGAAATTAATAACTTTGGCCAGTAGTGCAAAGATGATCTGTTGTTGAATATCTTTGGCCAGTAATGCAAAGATGATCTGTTGTTGAATATCTTTGACCAGTAGTGCAAAGATGATCTGTTGTTGAATATCTTTGACCCGTAGTGCAAAGATTAACTGTTGTTGAATATCTTTGGCCTGCAGTGCAAAGATGAAATGTTGATGAATACCTTTGGCCCGTAGTGCAATGATGAATTTATTAGTATGATTATGAACAGGACTGTGATTTGGTATAACCATGATCTTTGATGTTTCAGGTAAAGACATGTGATAAAAATTATCTTCGTCCTGAATGTGAAGAGGAATTTAGAATCACAATTATGATTATGAGTTATTCATATGATTGTGGACTAGAACTATTGATTGATGTTACAGGGATAAAACATTGTTGGTGGATTTTTAACATGGTGAAGATAATAGACTTTATGGTATATTTGACTCTTCTAATGGATTGCTCGTTCCGCTGCAACTATGGTTGAAATTTTTTATCATCTACCATATGTTCTAAATCTCTGATTTATTACTGTTGAAGGCTATTGATAATTTATTTATCTTTAGTCATGATATTCTTTACTAGGCTAGTTGAGCTCACCCTTTTGCTTCACAATTCCTTTCAGGTAATAAGAGTGTAGCTGGGTCGAGCGGGGGTAATAAGGGAATAGAACGGTGGTCTCTAGCTATGGAGTTCTCCCTAAACAGTATAGAAAAGTGTGATGTATTTTATACATCATTTAGTAGTTATATTTGGTGAATCAAATAGGGTGAGGCGAACCCAAAGTTGGAAGGGTGTTTTGCCACTATCATACAAGATGTCTAATTACATACAACCTCGTGTCATCATAAGACAGGGTTGTGCACATCCACTTTTTGAGTATATCTACGAGCACTACCTATATAATCTTAGTGTTTGGTGGAAGTATAACTCTCAATTAGAGACAGTGGAGATAATGATATGTCAAGAGAAGACTCACCATTGGAAAGAATATGATAGTAATCTTCTCATTTTTCTTTGGGGTCTATTGGGTCAATCAAGGATAATTCTGTGGACACATGATATCTATCATAACCTAGACGCGTGGTCTCCCATGTACGAAGGTTTCCTTGAGCACTTCCCAAAGATTCTAATTTCTAAAACAATTTTTGACTATACCTTTATGTAAGGTGCCATTGTGACGTGTTATCCAAGGTTGGGATGAAAGTCACAGTTGGTATATATTTGTATCAAAACTCACAGCATGTGTTGTTGTATTTTGCATGACAATTGTTGTAATAAAGTTGTAGTTGTTTTATGTACCATGTATTTGGCGACTCAGAATAGGTTGGGTGGAATGGACCTATTTTGGGGTTGTCACAGTATTTATGTTTTTGAGTATTATGGCAAACTTTTACATAATCTGTGAAATTCAAATTGTTGAAACATTTCTATACAAGGGGATTACTTGTGATTATGTGAGTATATGATGATAGAGATTATATTTAAACAACAATTGCATGCTAATTTCATTTGTCAGTAGAAGAAATTTTCAACAACGTATGGTTGTATATATATATTTTTCATGTGTTCATGAAAAATATCAATTCTAGTGGCTAATTAGTATGTAAAAGTGTAAATTGAAACTTGTATATGTTAGTTCTATGAGATACGAACATAACGTAACTGTAATGATATGTTTTGGCCAACTAATGAATTCACAGTGATGATTTCTAGAACGAATGTCAAGAAAATGAGTTTTTATGAAAAACATGAGTTTTGAGAAATTAAAATGGTTTTAGTTAGTGTTAAATTGTTCTAATTGGTTGTAAATGTGAGCAATCATGTTTATGATAGTTATATATTTATTTTACGTGTTAATATTACTGTTTATTGGGTGAAATTTGTGTTTGTTAGGCTAAAATTGACATTGTTTATAGCCTTCTCTCGTCGTCTGTTTGAACAATAGCGGCAAGTCTTGTTTGCTAAGGCAAGGCAAAATAAAGACACTGGCACGGCCCCAAGTTTTTTGTATGGCAAGCAATGCTGCCATACCTACGGTTTGAGATTTTGACTTCTGTTATTTCTGCAGATTTGAGAAAGTGTCATAACATGGTCTGAAATTGTGTTAGCATGTTAAATGTGTAATGTTGAGGTTAACATAACATAGTGAGTTGTGGTTAGTATGATCAAAGTTGCAAAAATAATTAGTAAATCGAAAACGCGTTATGTGGTAATTTAGTATACATAATGAAAGTTAGACAAGTGTTGCGAAGTAAAACACTTAAAGTTTCTAAATTGTGAATGTTAATGAACATGTTATGATATGTTAGCATGTCTAATAGGTATTGTGGTTCTAAAATTATGTGTAGGTTGTAGACACTCGAAATTTTCTGTACTACTGTCACTAATATTACAGGAGGACAGATTCGTCTTTTAAGAGGGAACCCTGAAAGACAATCCAAATCCATACCGGATACTACCGGAAGTTTAGAATCAACCCCAGATCACACTCTGGGAGTAACAATTCCAACCTCGGATGTAATCCCGAGGCATGCAGATCCAATACCGGAACACACACCAGAGAAGACCGATTAATCTCGGAGATAACCCCGAGGTATCCAGTCTCAGTCCCAACCATGGGAATAGCCACCACCCTTGGTGATAACCCCAAGGGATGCAGTTTCGGCGATAACCCCGAAAATGCTTGTTTCAAATGCAACCAGCCTCAATCTCAGCGCTTACAACGAGATACACTGCACCAACCCGACAATAACATTGGGAAGACAATCACATCTCAAAGGTGACAATGAGGACCTTCAACAAGTGCAGCAGTCCAATCTCAGCGAAGTCTGAGCAACATCTGCTTTATCAGCCCAATCCGGTGATAACACCGGCGAGGGGAAACATTGCCATCTCATCAACACGATGCCACGTCACGTCGTCTTAAACATCTCTACGCAACAATGTCCCACAACACTAACCAATCCCGAGTGACACTTTTATGGGGTAACGGATGAAAGTTGAAGCTTGAAGACCGGATGGCATCGTCCCATCTTCAATGACTTCGTACAAACTCTAATCCCATGCCATCGAACAACTCTCGACAACGGCGGTCCGAAATAGGTCCTGTATACCTAAAACGGATGCCCGGATTGCACTTCTAAAAGTTCGAGTGGACATTACAGTGCCCGAGTGCATGTACTTCGAGACGACTCGACCCGAAAAACCCGAGCCCACCCGGGTTACCTCTGGTACACCTGCGGCTCAGCCGCAGGTACATCTGCGGCTAAAATGCCTATAAATAGAGGGCTTGGGCAGCCCATTTTGAAAGAGAAAAAGGCGAGGAAGCCCTGCCCAATTTGACCTGCACTCACCCCATGTAGTGTACTTTCCCCTTTTAAACACATGTGAGCTCATATATAGCCCTTTTGTACCTACAAAAGTCAGTGTTTACCCACTATAAAGATATAGAAGTCTTCTTTAGCAGTCAGCTGTAATTCTTCTCACACACTTTAGAGTCTTTCTCTTCATCTTTGCACACACCCTTCTACACGTTGAGGGTCGTGTTGATTGCTTTTGCCCGAACTTCGGTCTGTGGTTTCATTTCAGTTTGTATATATATATAGATATATTTACATATATATTGACTAACATTATCGAGTTATGCCTCGATTGAGCCTAGACTTCGGTCTGGAGCATTTACTTGCTTTAATATATATATATATATACACATTTATATATATTAACTGTGTGTCGAACTTTGTTCGATGAGCCTAGACTTCGGTTTGGTGCGTTTACTGCTTTTAATATATATATATATATATATATATATATATATATATTAACTATGTGTCGGACTCTATTCGATGAGCCTGGATTTTACATCCGATGCGTTTATTCGCTTATATATATATATATATATATATGAACTAGGGTCGAACTTTGTTCGATGAGCCTGGATTTTACATCCGGTGGGTTTATTCGCTTATATATATATATATATATATATATATATATATTAATCCTGCTGGAGTTTTCTTCGTGGGCGATTGATCGCTTTTACTAGCTTTATTTACATTTCGTCCGCCTGGAGTTTCCATCGTGGCGGTTAATCGTATTCTGACTTTATTTACGTTTTGTCCTTTCGGAGTTTCTCTCCATGGCGGTTGATAGCTTTTAACAACTTTTTTTACATTTCTGATCCCCTATGGAGGTGCTTCGTGGTTGGTGATCCTGTCTGTATATATATATATATATACATATATATATATAGCTTTTATATATATACCTGCTTACTACTTTCATACAAATTGTTGTATTCTGTGCGCCTAGGAATCATGTGATCACAGATTCATCCCATTGAATCTAGATTCGGTTCCCGTGATGGACATTTTCAGCTATAAGCAGCTTGTAAATTATTTTGCGGTGTCTGAATTTCCTCAGATGGTTTCCATACCCACGAGGAAGTCGGTATTATTTTGTACATTATTTTCATACGGATGCCTCGCATTCGTAAAAAAATAAAATCAATCAAGTCGAACCCTTAATAAAATGGGAGTGTAAAATGTCTCAATTACTATTGAGCATCAGGGTTTGAAAAAAAAACCTTGTTATAAAACATCATTGCTATATCTTGCTAAAAACTGAATTTTTACATAAATTCAAACCCTGTGTATATAGGTTCGAACGAGGCGTCGCACTACTTCCAAATAATAGCACATTGACCCACACACACACATTCAGATAATAGTTTCTTGAAAAGAGGTGGTCACCTTGTAACACAGATGTCGGGGGGTGCCTAACACCTTCCCCCCGCATAACCAAGTCCTCGGACCCTAATGAATCTCGGTTTCACCTACCCGTTTAGCAGTGTCACATCACTGGGCCAATGTGCAAACCTTTTCTCGGTTGTGTTGGTACAACCATTTAAAAAACCAACTGGTGACTCTTAACAGTCCATCGTCGACATTATACATGTCGGACCTTTTTCACTTGTTTTTTCAAACAAATCTCACCTAAAATAAGAATACCAAAGAACAAGTAAATGGAAAGGACATCCAAAAATCCCGAGCGTCGGCAGTGGCGCTTCTCATTGAGGATTCCAAAGAAGAGGACTTAAGCCGCTATTTCAATCTTTTCAAAACTATTATCTGCTTGTGTGTGGATGTTGCATTTACATTTGATGAATGTGTACGAATGCATTTCCTTATTGCACTTAGTGCTTCGCACCATATCTGCTTGTGATATTAGTGCTTCGCACATGTCATCATTTTTCATACGGTGAGACGCGATGTATGTGAATGTATGTTGAGTGGTCCCTCCACCAGGAGGCTATCCCGTCGGTGTTTGATTATTGGACTCGTGAGAAGACTAATTCTCCTAGGATCAGGAAAGGCACCACCCAAATTCGCTCCAGTTGAAAGACCAGATTAACTTCCCGTCAAGTAGATTGCGAAGATTTGGGAACCTTAATGCCAAAAAGCCGCGAGAGTAACCTAAGATAGGTCAGCCTCTGATAAACCCAAAACGGAGGAAAGTCTTTTCATGCTCTCATTTCAAAATTACTTGTAAACACAATTACTTATAATTTCATTCCATATCTATCTCCATGTAATGAGAAATATGAAGAGGTGTGTACACATACATATTTTAATTAACATGCTACAAAACAGTTGACATTCGTTTTGTAGGATAAAATTCCTAAAATTGACACATCACATAGCATGTTATTATATACATTCCCTAAAGACTAAACTATGCAGGTCTTTTGCAGGGAATCAATCGGACCTACTACCTGTTTAAAGTCCAAAAAGGCAACAGGCCTACAGTCAATCATGTCGTCATCCAACCAGACTGAACTTAATCCAGTTTCTCGCAAAGAATTTTACGGATTAAGCAAACAGATTACAGATTTGGCTGTTCTACTCAAAGAATTACACCAGTCTACATAGGGTCAGAAAATACCCGTACATGCTGAATCCTCCACATAAGGGGAAATCCCGGTTATTACCATACCTGAACCACAGTTGGATACGACCAACAAAACTCCTGATGCTGCCCATCCCACTTGAGATCCAGACACTGGTGACATCAAAAAAAAAGTCCTCCAAATGGAAGAGACCCTTCGCGCTATTAAAGGAATTGGAACACACGGAAGTGTTTCATATGCTGATCTGTGTATTTTTCCTGGTGTTCATTATCCAGAAAAATTTAAAACTCCTGACTTTGAAAAATATGACGGGTTAGGAGATCCTTACACACATTTAAATGTGTTTATTGGAGAACTTGGATCTTATGTAGAGGACGAAAAGCTTAGAATGTAATTGTTCCAAAAGAGTCTAACTGGAGAAGCCCGTTCGTGGTACACAAGATTAGGACAACTCCAAAATCCATAGCTGGGAAGAGCTAGCACATTCTTTCCTCACTCAATACAACTTTCAAACTCAAATGGCTCCTGATCGGTATCAAATTACCAAGATAAAGAAATAGTCTAACAAGTCTTTCAGAGAGTATGCTCAGAGGTGGAGACGCCTGGCTGCCCAAGTTAGTCCTTCCATGTCAGAATCAGAAATGGTCATAACTTTCATAGACATACAAGAAGCTCCCTTCTATTCGAGAGTTTTAGCCGGCATCGGCAAACCATTTTCTGAAATGGTCAAACATGGGGAGATGGCTGAGATGGGATTGAAGTCAGGAAAGATTCAAGACCTAGCTGCACTCAAAGCTGTTGCTGGTCACATCTAATCTAGAAATTATGGGAACAACCCCCGAAGGGTCCATAAAAAGAAAGAAGAAGATGTTTCCCTGATACTACAGGGTCAAAAAGGCAATCAGAACATGCCTATTCAATGGAGAAACTACACTCCCTTTCCAGCATAGTCTACAAACCCTCCAATACCAAAAGGTGGAGAAGTCAAACGCCCTCGAGTGTTTACACACTTAGGGGATACCCTTGAGAACATCTTAAATCTTCTGACAACACAGAAGAAAATCACACATCTTCTTCCACCACCAAATTTTTAATGGATTCGGGGTTTCAATGTCGCTTTGAATGCGCTTATCATGTCGGGGCACCTGGACATGATACTAAGGATTGTTGGGCCTTGAAACATAAGATCCAGGACCTGATAGACAACGGAGAGATCGTGGTCACCAAACTAGATCAGCCTCATGTTCAAGACAACCCTCTTCCTCAACACAAAGAAGAAGAGGTCAACATGATTAATTGGAGCAATGGACTGAGTTCCAATTTGGTTGTGATTCTTCCTGCACCATCAAAAAGACAGAATGGCGAGATGGGATTATGATAAGTTCCATTCACAATGGAACAAAAGATGAAAGCTCTCTCGCAAACAAATTGAGCGAATGGCGGAATTGGTGACTTATCAAAGATCAAGTGACACGTCGCTTAATCACCAGAGAGCATGCCGTCTCCTACCTCTTGTCATGAATATTCCTCGTCACTTTCGTAAAATGAAATTCTGGAAGACAAAGTGACGAAGAGAGCAAATGCTAAAGCCCGTCGGGATTTCGCCAACAAAAGGGAATTCACCTATCTGGGCCAACCTATGAAGGTAATCCTTTATATATTAATCAATGAAGGAAGGATCAGTTCCCTTCTACCTCTAATCAACCCCCGTTCAGGACGGTACAACTCTAATGGAGTGTGTCAATATCACTCCCAGTCTCGTGGTCACAGCACAGAAGAATACTGGGCACTCCGCCACCTTATTCAAAATCTAATCGACAGTGGTGTCCTGTGCTTAGCGGACGACGATACTGTGTTACGTGCAAGTGAGAATGCAGGCCCTACTAAGTGGAAAAGTGTGGTAGCAGTCATATCCACTGAAACTGATGGGATTAATACATTACTCACAACGCCAACAATTCAACTCAAGGGAGGAAACAATCCTTTGAGAGTGGTTGCTCCCGAGCCAATCAACTTGTCGTGCAGAGTACAATATCGTATTGTTAGCTTGCACACAATTCCGTGGAATTGTGGAGAAGGTGAAGGATCCACCTCACATACAACTGCTACAGTGTCAAAGGAAAATCCACTGTATCTTCCCCAACGGGTGATGAAGCCTACCACCAAATCAAAGGGGAAAATACCCACGGAGAAGATTGAAGAATTCCTCCGCGCTGTGGGTTATAATGAAGCTATGGTGGTTTTAAGATTGAAAGAAGCTCCATAACAAATATCAATTTTGGACTTGGTCCTAACTTCCGAGAATCACCAAAAGGTCTTGTTAAAGGTTTTAGAAGAAGCCTATCTCCCGACATTAGTGGATACGAAAAAGTGTCAACATCTGGTTGATCACATTTTCAATAACAATGTGATATCCTTCACTGATGATGACATACCTCCCGAAGGGACCGGTCATTGCAAGCCGTTGCACATTGCGGTCTTGTCCTTCGGATATATGGTAGCTGGAATCTTAATAGATGGAGGTTCCTCTCTGAATATCTGCCCCTACGCTACCTTGGTGAAGATGAACATTAATCTCCACCGAATTCGGAGTAGCCATACTATCATCAAAGCTTTTGATGGAGCCCGGAGAAATTCGGTAAGAGTAATTGAGCTGCCAATCGAAATTGGTTCTCACACATTCTGCGTATCTTTCTATGTGCTCAAGATAGACTCGGGATACAACCTGCTCTTGGGATGACCATGGATTCATATGGCTGGGGCAGTCCCCTCCACTCTTCACCAACAGTTGAAATACATTATCAACAATAGCCTGGTCACAGTCAACGCTGAACCGGAGATTCCTCAACACGGAGACATGCCATTCATCAATGCCAATGCAGATGTGGAATCGGTCAGTTTTCATGCTTTGGAAATAAGCAACACCCAGTACCATGCTATTGGAGCACCATTGCCCGAACCCAAGATTTCTGCCGAAGTAATGTCGGCTACTCAGGAAATGATATCGTTGGGTCATAAGCCGGGATAAGGGTTGGGTAAAGATTGCCAGGGTATCAAGTACCCAATTCGCTTAACCGTGCAAACCGAACAAATTTGGCTAGGCTATTCTGCCAGTTCTAGTCACAGGAATACTCATAAACATCAGCAGATTCCTTCATCTTCAACCATGTGGCGTTTATCTTCGCCTTCAAACTCTTAGTCCGCACAACCTCCTGTAAAGGTGCCTGCCAATGTAATGGCTATGTTATGTCCCAAGCCGGTACCAGTGAAAGGAAAAGAAATCTTTGTTCCAAATCCCGCAGTGGAAGAAGAGGAACGAAGAATCAAGCAAGACGTAGTACGGATGATGTCCGGTATATGCATCATTGTTCATGATGAACATACCAACAAATACTCCCCAGACGATGATTGCCCAGACGTAATGGCCATCATTCGGGACAGGGAGGATGATGACAATCCCTCCATCACTACGGTCCACTCAGACTTTGCTCTTGACAATTGGAACAACATTCCTTGCATTGGTCGTTATAGTAAAGCGGCGTAAACTCTTTCGCCTGTCAGATATAATAACCGCTTACTTTTTTTGCGATAAAGATAGTTTATTTTGTCAAGATATGCTATCACCGTGTATGATCAACACATTTCATATATACTAACTGAAAGCATATTTTGTTTCAGGACTCTGAATTTAGATGTGCATGTACTTGCTGATACGGTGCCTCTTCTCCACAAGGATTGTACCTTTGATGTAGAGATGAATTCGGCCTTAATGAATATACCGGATGACATTGAGGTGCCTCCAAAAATTCAAGAATGGGTTAAATACAAACCCAAACCCAACCTTGATCAAACCACTTCTTTCAATATCGTAACCTTAGAAAGCCTTAAGTTAATCCAGATTGGTTCAGACCTTACCCTAAACCAACGGAATGACATGGTTACGCTATTAACTCAATTCCAGGATGTGTTTGCATGGTCTCATGAAGACATGGTGGGTTTGTCCACTGACATTGTCCTTCATCGCCTTCCCATTAAAGAGGGATTTAAGCCAGTTAAGCAAAAGCTCAGGCGATTGAAACTTGAATGGAGTTTAAAGGTGAAAGAAGAAATTGTGAAACAATTTCAAGCTGGCATCATAATGGTGTCTACATATCCTGAATGGATATCCAACATTGTACCCGTACCTAAACCTGGAGGAAGGTGCGAGTTTGCGTGGATTACCGGGACTTGAACAAAGCTTGCTTAAAAGATAGCTTTCTCTGCGCAATACGACATGTACTCCTTTGCTGATAGCTTTGCGGGGTATCATCAGTTCATGGTTGCTGAGGAAGATCGTGAGAAAACTGCTTTCATCATGCCTTGGGGAACCTTTTGCTATAGACGGTTGTCATTCAGCCTCATCAATGCCGGAGCCACCTATCAACGAGCTATGATGGCTCTTTTCCACGACTGAATGCATAAAGAGATTGAGATCTACGAGGATGACATCATTGTCAAGTCCCGGAAGGAGGATGACCATCTAGACCATCTCAAAAAATTGTTCAATAAGTTGCGTAAGTACAACTTGAAGTTGAATCCAGCCAAGTGCGCCTTTGGCGTTAAATCGGGCAAGTTGCTAGGATTTCTAGTCAGCCACAAAGGGATTGAGCTGGATCCTACCAAAATCCAAGCCATCACAAAAATGCCCATTCCTCAGACAGAGAATGAAATATAGAGATTTTTGGGAAGAATCAACTTCATTAGCAGGTTTATCTCTCAACTCACAGTAACCTGTGAGCCAATCTTTAAGTTATTAAGGAAGAACTCCTCCATGAAATGGAATGAGTAGTGTTAAAATGCCTTCCTCACAATCAAGAAATAGCTAGTCAAAGCTCCCGTGTTGGTACCACCCAGGGATGATGTTCCCCTATTTATGTACCTGTCCATAAGTGACAATGTTATGGGTCGCATCTTTGGGACGGAAGGGACGATAGAGGCCAAGAACGAGCTATCTATTACCTCAGCAAAAGGTTCAGCAGTAGTGAACACAAGTACACTCTGGATCGAAAAGACGTGTTGTGCTTTAGCATGGGCTTCCATGAGGTTACAACATTACCTCCATGGTCACACAACCCATCTCATATCCGCGTGGATCCTCTTAAATACGTGTTCAACAAACCTATATTAAATTTCTGGCTGTCCAGATGGCAGTTGATCCTACAACAATTTGACATTGTATATGTGACTCAAAAGTCCATCAAAGGTCAAGGAATCATGGGTCAATCGCCGCCGCCGACCTTCGAGAGATTTCAAACCCTTGAAACATATTTCCACGATGAAGGAGTAATGACAAGGCAAAGAACACCATCAAGACGATATACGCCAATCATGGAAGATGTATTTTGATGGAGTCATTAATATGGAAGGTTCCGAGCCGAGCAGATTCTAGTATCTCGCACGGGAGCAAGATCCCATTCTTGGTCAAATTATAGTTTGTCAGGACCAATAATATGGCTGAGTATGAAGGTTGTCTCATGGGGCTAAAACTTGCCCGTTCAATGGGCATCAAAGCGATTAATCGTCTTTGGAGATTCGGAGTTCAGAATCGACAATCCACGGAATCTATCAAACCAAGGAACTACATTTGCTGCCTTACCATCGGCAGGTTTTGAAGATGGCTTTGGAGTTCGAAGAAATCTCCTTTCTACACATTCCTCATAATAGGAATGACTTTGCGGACGTATTAGCGACTTTGGCCTCCTTGATTCGCATATCAGACAAGGAACACTTGCCGAGCATCGCTATTTCCCTGCACAAGGTCCCAGCCTATGGGAATTACATTGGAGAAGTATCGAATGAGCTACCTCTCATCCAACTTCCTTGGTATCAGCATATCAAAGAATATCTGCGAGATAGATCTACACTCGCTGAGGCGAGCCCGACGGAGAAAAGGCGGATCCATCGACTTGCTATGAAATTCTACCTGAGTGGAGATGCGCTCTATAAAAGAGATGGAGGACTAGGTCTCCTCAGATGTTTAGACAAAGAGCAAGCCCAAAGGCTTATAGATGAAATCCATGGTGGAGTCTGTGGCCCCCATATGAGTGGCCACCCCTTGTCAAGAAAGTACTCAGGACAGGACATTATTGGCTATCTCTCAAAGCTGATTGCAATGACCATGTCAAGAGATGATATCAGTGCCAGATTCATGGAAATGTTATAAACGCCCCTCCATGGGAACTTCACAATATGAGTTCACCTTGGCCCTTCTCAATGTGGGGAATGGACGTTATTGGGCCCATTGAGCCTAAAGCCAGTAATGGTCATCGGTTTATCTTCACCATGATCGACTACTTCACCAAGTGGGTAGAAGCAGCCTCCTTCCCCAGGGTTACCAAAGAAGCCATCATTGCTTTCATCAGAAATAATGTCGTTTGTCGATATGGATAACCAGAGGTGATTGTGTCAGACAATGCCAAGAACCTCAACAACAAAATGATGGAGGAATTATGCAGTAAATTCCACATCAAACATCTCAACTCTGTCATCTATCGTCCGAAGATGAACGGTGCTGTTGAAGCAACTAACAAAAACATCAAGAAGATTATGCAAAAGATGTCCGTCAACCACAAAGATTGGCCTGACCTATTGCCTCTTACTCTATTAGCCTACAGAACCTCAATGCGCACTTCCACCGGGCAACCCTCACGATTAACCTATGGGATGGAAAAGACTCCCCATAGAAGTTGAAATGGAATCCCTTAGAGTGTTGATAGACGCTCAGCTGGATGAAAACCAATGGGTACAAGACAGGTATCACCAATTGTCTCTAATAGACAAAAGGTGAACCGCGGCTATCTTCCATGGTCAGTTATATCAACAAAGGATCGCCAGATCCTACAACAAAAAAGTCCGGCTACGAAAGTTTAAACAATATGACTTGGTTTTGAAGAAGATTCTTGACAACTAAGATCAGGCTAAAGGAAAATTCGCTCCTAACTGGGAAGGCCCGTTTATTGTCAAGGAAGTATTGACAGGAGGCGCTCTCAGATTGCAAGAAATGGACGGCGATGAATTTCCATAACTCATCAACTCAGACGCCGTGAAATGGTACTATGTCTGAAGTAATTCACAAACACCCTGGTGTCGGACCATCAGATCACCAGTCAGTCCGGTTCTTTAGCCCTTTACCTATAACTTTCCTACACTTTGCCCCTCAGGGAAACATACTTTTTCAAGCCAGCAGCCTGGCTCTCCCTTGTGTTCCTACGACTTAGGTCATCCCACCATGGATTGAACCTCTTGCGTTTGCAGTTTGGCTACCCATACATGAGATCAAACTTCTCATACCTGCAGTTTATCCTCAACCTAGGATTAAACTTTCTCTGCCCCGCACTCTGACCTGCACATGGGATTACACTTTTCGTCTCGCCTTGAGGGGCGAACTTCCTCGACCTGATCTCCTCTTTAATAGGAGTACGTAGGCAACCATGTTACATGGCCCCGTTGCAATAAAACAAAAACAACAAAAACATTTCTACCCTTACAAAAACAAAAACAACAAAAACATTCCTACACCACTTCTGTCATATACAGCATTGAACCTCTTACACCAGGTTCGAACTACGCAGACCTGATCTCCTCTTCAACAGGAGTACGTAGGCAGCCATTCATGGTGCAGTCTCACCCCCTACCAAAACACAAACCGTTGTCAACTGGTACTAGGATCATCCTTCAATCCACTACATTTTATTCGGCTTTAGACCAAAGGGATGGAATTACCTGAACTCCTCCCAAATAGGAGATTCAGCGACCATCTAAGCTGCGGTCATACCTTGAAGAGCAACACCAATCCATAAGAGGTGGAATTAACTAGGCTTCTCCTAAATAGAAGCACTGGCGACCATCTGTGGTGCGGTCAATCTCAGAGAGGAAAGCCACACTCCTCTCCACATTTTCATCCAGAAACCAATCCCAAGACACCAAAGATGGTAGGGATACACAGAGATCGATGGTCCATTCTAAAGTATCCAGAGACAACTCAATGTCCATCCACCCAGGAGGAATTCAGAATACATCAAGACCACAAGCCACAAGCAAAGAAAGCAAAATATCAAGCAAATAAGAAGGCATATCTAAAAGGGAAGTGATCCAAAAATATATTTTCCTGTCATATATATAATGTTGTTTGATGTATACAATGTGAACTGTACATGAAAAAATGGCTAAGCTAGTCTGTGCAGGAAAATACAAGCTCATCTACAAGTCAGGGTATATGCGAGCTAACAAGCAAAACATGGCCTCCCTCTCAGGAGAAGGAGGCGAAGCTTTGGTCTCCTGTACGAGAATATCCACATGACCCAACAGATCTGCAGCCATCTGCATGATGACCATATGATCATCAATATATGCGATCATCTCTGCAATTATGCCAGTGGTAAGGGACCCCACTGTCGTACTATCTGTGACAGCTACATCCCGGACAGATACAGCACTATCCCGCTCAACTATCACTGCATCTCTGGCTGATCTGGCCTCATCCCGCTCAACAACAGCGGCATCTCTGCGAGCTAATGCCTCGTCTCTCTCTAATAGAGCTGCTTCCCTCCCCTCAAGGGAAGTCAACATCATAGATCGAGCATGATCTCTCTCAAAGGTCATCAGATGAAGACTCTACTCTAAGTATTGTGCCGAGTACTGAATTACAACAGTACTGGTACTAGGAGAATCCGGAAGAAATGTTGGCAACCCAGCAGCGGGCCCCTCCTTGATGTAGGTATCGATGTCCTCCATGGGCTCTACATCGTCTGACTCGCTATCCCAAGATCGCAGACATCGCTGTAAAATGACAAAATCTCTGTCTCCATCCATGCGGAATACTCTGCAGAACTACCTGGATGACTGACAGAAAAAGAAGCTATCTCACGCTGATCCCAACAAGCATACACACGGGATCAGTCCTCTGCTAAGAGATATCGAGAAGCTGAACGCTGACTTATCGCCCCCTCAAAAGGATGGAAATCCTGGAACTGGTCGAACTGCGACATCACGGCCAGTGGGTGATAAGTAGTCACGCCCCTCAAGCCAGCTAGAGGGAGGAAATCAATGCCCGGAGCATTTGTAATGAAGTTGTATGGTGAGCAAAGCCCGAAAGCACTTAATATGGTGAATGGATCTCGATATCCGCCAAAATGCGGACAAAGACAGAGCATCTATACACTCCGACAATTTGAAAAGGAGTATGACATGGCTACATCATGGGTGAACCAATACCCATGTCGTCTAAGGGTACCAACCGGTCTCAAGTATGACATAAACCACACGTACAACATGACCAAACTCCCAGTGAACACTCCTGTAGGGTCTCTGCTACGATCATATGTACAATGGTGCGACCCTCTCTAAGAGCTCTCACAGCCATAATGACACCAATGTCTATCTGGTCCATATATCGTGGCATATAGACATACGACAGTACGCACAGTAATATTACATCGACCCTGGCCAAACGCCAATGGTCCTCTGATGCGGTGAAATCCCCGAAATATTGTGAATAGCTATCCTCCGAGCCAAATTTGTCGTACAGAAAATGTTGGGATATCACGTGGCTAGATGTCAGCTCGTCCTGCACTACTCTGCG
Source organism: Panax quinquefolius (assembly GCA_020205615.1). NCBI lineage: Eukaryota > Viridiplantae > Streptophyta > Magnoliopsida > Apiales > Araliaceae > Panax > Panax quinquefolius. The sequence goes on along the minus strand of CM035174.1, from coordinate 22,620,608 downwards.
CCGCAATCCTGTGAGAGTCATGAATCGTCTACTCATGTCTCCCAAAGCCAAATGCACGCAAGGTCTGTCTAAAGGCAAAGATCGATAATCGCATACTCCCTCAAAAGTAGGAGTTAACTTATGGGTACCGAATCAGAATACCTGCCTATCCAGTAGCCAATGCTCTAGCATCCCGACTACAAACCCTACGAGAACCTGAAACATCAATAAAGTCATGGTATGCTGCAAAGAATTAATCTATGATCACCCCGTCGGTGGTGACATGCTATCATACCACGATCGTGATACCCAATACCACTATCGGCGATGGGATGTGATCTATACAAATTAATCGTCAAGAAGAAGACATCTGTATGGGCCGTGTCATAAGACCATCCAGGGTCAATGCCGAATATCTCCGGACATACATACATATGCATAACATGATACATGCATAATGAGATAATGGATGGCAATATGATATAGGGAATGAAAAAAGCGGTGCATACGCTCCTAAGTATATCATCATCTAATACATCACCAGACATACTACTACAAATGCAGGAAAATGGGGCATAGCCGCCCTACTACTAACAGAGGCCTATCAAAAGATATAGCGAGAATGGGGAACAGCCACCCAATATCTAACAAAGGCCTATCAAAAGATATAACGAGAATATACATCAGAAGAAAACCAGGGTCTCGATGTTCACGTCCTCAATCTCGCCCACCGATGTAATTCCTCCGAAGTCATGGATCTCTATCGGCTGTGGATGTCGGGCCTTTAAAGAGGAGGATCTGCACTGGCAAAACCGAATGGGTCGTCTGAGGGGCTAGCGCCTGAGCTGGAAGGAACAAATGACTCCACCTCTGCTTTGGATCTCTCGCCCAAATGCCGGATAAATATATGTGCTCGGTCCAACTGCTTAAGTCAAACTATCAATCTCAGTCATATGAAGTTTGAGCTCGAGATATAAGCTACCCAATCCGTCATCATCATCAAAGATCGGAACCATATCCCCATGAAGCGTGGTGGTGCGGGATCGGGCTCCAATAGTGCGACGGGACCACCACCGCTTGAACGTCTCGAGTACATGGACCTCTCGATAATGAAAATCGCCAACCCCAACAATGGGATATCGATGATGGGTGGATCGTGATATCGCCAATGACGCTTCGCCAGAGGCAATATCAGATATCTGGATCTTCCCTGTGGTGCTCCTAATAGCACGATCTCCTAAATAGAGCTCCCATCCTCCATCAGTGAAGAGAGGAACTCTCCTGGTTGAAATCAAATACTCGACTCCGGTCGGATGTCCATCCTTAAATCCGATGGTAAAATGTTCCCCTGAATAGGGAATCCATGTAATGGTACCAAATCGTCAAGAACTCCAGTGTGACACGACGGTGAGTGAATCCCACCATTCTGAGGACCTCCAAAGAAATGGAATGGTGGCATCGTCGTCCTTGTGGATAGATATCTAAACCTAACACACTCATAGGACGTAAACATGGGAGCCTCTTATAGGCCCAAAACTACCAACACAATGGCAAAACATTTGCTATCAGTAAACACTCTTAAACCTATGAATGGGAAAAGACAAGATAAATACTCACCAGCAGAAATGGGTAAAACCCTAGCCAAGCCTCAGTCAAACCCTGTGAGCGCATACGCATGCCCGGAGGAAATAGGCAACGGTATAGGAGCCCCAATCATACTCTCCAATACGGTCCACATCACGTGTGGCATTGATCAAAGCAAAAGATAACATAAAAGAGTTATCTACTATGAAGGAGCCTCGAATGATCATTAGGAACAATCGTCGTAGAACGTGATCCCTGATCCTGACATCATCAGATATGGGCTCACTCAAAAGCCCACTCATAGCATCTACACTCAAAGGACCTGAACGGACAGTCCTGCCTTTGAGCACCTCCGCCGGAACTCCTAATAAGGATCGGACGGCAGTAGGGGTGATATTCGTCATGCAAGGCACTGGCTCCCCTCCAAACTCCATACCTGTGATAAATCGCCAGTCCATAGGCGTCATCATCACCCCGCAATCCAGTAGATAGAGTGACTGAGTCTGATGAAACCATCGCTCAGACAATGCCCTGAGGTAACCCCAGGGGCAACAACGAGGAAGGATGGAGAAGAATGCCCCAAATCCCCACTCATGCACTATCGCTCTATAGTCAGGATGAAGCGCCTGGTACATGGAGTGAATGCTAAACCAGTTCACTCGAGGCTGTGTAAAACCTGGAACCTGCATGAAATGCAGATCAACATCAAAACATTTTAATCCTCATCAATAGGAAAGAAGGAAGATCAAAGTCTAACGCCATACCTCGTTAGCATGCAAGTACATCGATGGATGTCTGCTCAAATCACCCAGCAACTCTGGGTTTGCCACCTGAATGCTCGGGAGCTCCCTACGATGGACATGTGTAGTAGGAGCGGGATCCTCAATCGGAATATCCGCCTCCTCGTCCTCAACGTCTGTCACATCTACCCGGACAGGATGAATCACGGCCTCCACCAACCGACGAGGCTGTCTGACAGAAAGGGGACGAGGCACTTCAGAAGCCCTCAGCCGTACGCAAGAAGTGGTCCTATAGAAACTACTCGGCTGATCCGAATCCATAATATCTGGACAACATGTCTCCAAATCACCTCAGAAAGGGTGTGGTATTTCCTTACCTAGAGCTTTCCAAAATGCATTTATGACTATATGTCTGACGCCCCCAAAACAGGAATACATCACCTATTCTGAGTTGCCAAATACATGGTACAAAATACAAATACAATCTTAAATATACAACATGAGCTGTGAGTTTGAATACAAATATTGTTTACTAGAGAGTATACAAACTCAAAAGGAGTCCTCATTACTATTATTATCACACTATTTCATAGAATAGTGAGGACTACTAATGCAAACACCTAAGACCATCACTCTGTTCCCCGACTAGTCCCAGCTACGTTCTCATTTCCTGAAGAGAACAGTGAAAGAAAGAGTGAGCTCAACTAGCCCAGTAAGAAATATTATGACTAAGATAATGCAGAATAAATTATCATTTGCCTTCAACAGTATAACAACTGATAGAATATAATAGACAACAAGTTTTAGATCAAAAACTGCAGCGGAATAAACAATCCATTAGAAGAGTCAAGTAAAATATAAAATCTACTATTTTCTATGATTTAAAAAGTTTTTCACAAACTTTATCGCTGAGACTCAGCTTAATAAATAATCAACATTATTAACTCATCCTTGCACTACAGGCCAAGGATATTTTTAGTATCATGACCACGAATTATCCATGCACTACAGGCCAAAGATAATCGTGTTTTCATCAACGGTCCTGATCATGCCATAAAATAATTCATCTTTGCACCCTTGGCCGAAAAGAATCCATAGCCATAATCATACCAAAAACTGTCCATCAATGCACTACGGGCAAATATGGACTTTTACCACATCATTTGTAACATTACGATCATGATTACACCGAATAATCCCTGGTCATAATCATACCAAGTCCATCTATGCACTACAGGCCACAGATGAATTTCAACAAAATATAAACATTAGGATGATGACAATGATATAAGAATTCAATAAAACAAGTTCAAGAATTAATTTATCCAGGAACTAATAATGTCCAAATTGTCAACATGATACTGCTTTGTAGAGTAAAATTCAAGAATGCTCAGAAGAATATTTCCATTAAAAGATACTGGATGAAGCGCAAATATCAAGGATATTCGACTAATTTCATGGTGTATAGAAGTCAAAACTTTAACTAACTGAGTATAATAAAGAATGGAATAACAAAAGAAACCACCATGTATGCGGTACTTCGCATAGACATGTTATTCCAATAGAATACTAAATAACGGAACCAGTCGTGCAAAATTTACGCGATATGATGTTCCAATGTAATAATAAAGAATGAAATAACAATGTAAATCACAATGCATGTGGTACTTCAGATGACAAAGTTATTCAAATGTAATACTAATAAGGGCGGAATCAGTCCCCAGTAAAACGCATGTGTGACGAGGATATTCCAACGAATAATAATAAAGAGCGGAACCAGTCCCACGTAGAAATGCATGCATATGATATTCCAATGTAATAATAAAGAGGCGGAATCGAAATCGTGTCCGTAAAAACGCATGAACAAGATATTCCAACAGAATAATAAAGACGGAATAATAGAAGAATGTCACCAAGTATAGGGTAGCCCGCGTATACAGGTTATTCCAACAGAATAATAAAGAATGGAATAATAGAAGTTCTCTTCATGAATACAAAAGAAATAATAGTCCCTACGAGTACAACAAATAATATTCCCTACCTTAAAAGAAATTGGATACTGGAATAGTGAGGTAGCAGACTTCTCTTCTTCTTTCTCCCTATACTTTTTCTCTATAATAATTGCTCTAAAGCTTTTGTGAATTGGTGAGAAATGAAGGAAGAATGAGCTTCTATTTATAGGAAAATATAGTTTCGATAATTGCACGTTTTGGGGCTCAAAATATTACAGTATAATACCTTCCTCTTTTTCTTCGTTTTTAATTTAGTCCTGCAAGTATTATCAAACTTGCACCAACTCCCCTATTAGTAAATAATGTGAATCAATAGTAAATCATGTGACTCAATAATTCTAATCATGTGATAAAAACAATTACAGTATAGTGCCTCCATCTATACCTCCATTTTTAACTTAGTCATGCAAGTATTATCAATTTTTGCACCAACTCCCCTAATAGTACAAGAATGTGATTCAATAGTACACACATGTGAACAAATAGTTATATAAGCATGTGAATTAGTAGCAATTAATTGCTCATTTATCCGATAATTTACCCGATTTATCAATATAACCCCTAGACATCAATTATCATCGGAATAGATGTCGATTTTCACTAACACAAACAATTCCAACATAATGAAACTATTTTTATCAACAATATAAATTTTGAAATTTCAAAGTTTGACTTTTCCTGAAAAAGTCAACTATTGACTTTTTGACCAAATAGTGAAATCCCGAAAAAAAAATTTATTTATAGACTATTTTTACTAATTTCATCGTTCCGGACTCAAATATCATGTCCGCGTCTCCAAATTCAACTCCAAACACAACTTTAATTTTAATAACATTCATCATTAATATTATAACTCACAATATTTAACAACCAGGTCGTTCCCAGGAAAGAGGGGGCTTTCCGATAAGGATTTCTCTTTATTAGCGCTCAATTAGGTGACCAAATCTCTCCTTGACAGAACTTCTAGACATTGTCAATATTGCAAATAATAATATGAATAACTTTGTCGTTTCAATTATTGATTTAATAATATAACATATTATGCAGATGATAATCTTGTGACAATAATTGAATCAATAATAGAGAGATATGATGCAACAACCATCGTGAGTAATAATTGAGTATAACAGAGTGACTTCTCACGTAAGCATCAATAATCATTACCGTGTGCTACTATGCAACCACGCCAGACATCGCATTACTTTTACTACCGAGTAGTTCAACGGTTTTAACGGTAACACTTACTTCCGTAGTTATTTTTATAAAAAGATAATTCTGTCGTTTTCTAACTACGACAATACTTCCGTTGTGGGGTCCTCCAATGATTGTGTCGTCGTACGAATATTCCCCGACAAAAAGAATATTCTCCGACTAATCGAATATTTTTTAACAACTTGCATACTTTGAAAAATTTATAAAAACTACCCACAACTATAACACTATATCAAATCCACACCATAATATTCAAAAAAATATTTCGAGAAATTTAAATCTTTATTCATAAAATCTGGGGTTTCACAATCTCCCCTCCTTATGAAATTTTGCCCTCGAAATTTACGTACGCACTTGATATGCCAAAGAGGTAAGGATACCTTGACTTCATTTCAGATTCTAACTCTTGAGGTATAACCTTTGAGTGTTGAATACGATCCTTCTTATCCATGATTTTAACACATATCTCCTCATACGTTAAATCTTCTGCTATATCGTCTAGTTCTAATTTAATAATATGGTTCAGGTCATCCACATATTTACGTAACATCGATACGTGAAAAACGTTATGAACACGCGACATACTTGGCGGTAAAACGAGTCTATAGGCCATAGTTCCTACTCGATCGAGGATTTTAAATTGGCCAATTAAATCGAGGGTTAAGATTTCCTCTCTTCGTCGATTCTTGCTTCTAGAATAATGCCCTCTTGAACCATCTTCATTCATCAGCTCTTAGTATGTAGCTTGAGCGGCTTTAACTTTATCGATTAAAGTCGATTCTAATCGTATATTCGTTATCTTCACGTGGGTTCCTAGATTCTTTAACTCTATCTTCATCATTTGTAAGTCGTACGAAATGGGTCTTTGTGTTAACAACATCAAGACTCAGAACGCATACGATCTTCTACTCAACGCGTCACCTACCACGTTCGCTTTCCCACGATGGTATTGAATGGTACGATCGTAATCTTCAACAGCTCAAGCCAACTTCTTTGGCGCATGTTATGTTCGTTTTAAATAAAGAAATATTTGAGGGTTTTAGAAATGTGTTTTGTACTGGGATCAATACAAAATTCGATTTCACGCTCTAGGGTAGGCTAAGAAGTCTTCAAGAATACGTCAGAAAATTTATTAACAATAGAAATATCATTCAAAACTGTGACTCTCATCCGATACTTGGGTAACACGTCACATTGATACCTATCATCTTGCCATCGTCATTCACAGCGTCACCTACAGAAAGTCTGGCCTCGGTGTATTCCACACAAGGAAGTCAACAACGAAAGGATCGGGGCTCTATACTTATGGCTTGATATGACAGTGATTGACTTTAGTGGTTTGGTTGCTTGAATTCGCATAACAGGTTGGTTAGAAATATGAAAGTTAACAACCTTATGAAAAAGCTTGATGAGTAGCTAACCAATCGATTCCTAAAATCACATTCAAGGCAAGTATTTTCAAAGACATATAATCGGCAGGTAACGTGAATGTGTCGATTTGAATTAAACAAGATTTATAAATAGTGGAGGTAACGAAGGTTTCTCCCAACTGAGTTTAAACAGATATATCAAAGTCTAACTTCTCCGGAGTTAGCTTTAAACATTGAGCAGAACTAGGTGAAATAAAAGAGTGAGTAGAACCGGTATCTAACATGCTATAGACTTCACAAGAGTTTATTACTAACATACCCGTGATAATTTTATTCAGGTTCCTCGTCACGAAAATAACGCTATCTCTTAAACTACCAGCTTTGGCTTGTCTAGGACATCCTTTGGCATCACTATCCCAACTGAACTTGACTTCACCATACAACAAAATCGAGCTAGGTGACCTTCTCTTCCGTAATTAAAACACGCTTTGGATTGCTGCATGCAGTTTGGACAGATGTGTCCCTCCTGTCCGCATTTGAAACATACGACCGGTGTTCGTTCTTCTTCCTTTGAAACGGGTGCTGGTGCCGACGTCTTCACGTCATTGTTGAACCTTCCCTTCTTGAAATGTCCACTCTTATTGTTTTGGCCATGATTACCACCGAAATGGTTACCATTCATGGCATGATAATTTCCCCCATGATGGTTATCATTGTCTCGATGGCCGTTGCCACTGGTACGATTATTATCGTGTTGTTGGTCATTGCCTTTTGGCTGTGCTGACTCATTATCGCGTTCCAATAACTGAGCCTTATTCACAACATCTGAATATAAACAAAGTTTGTGAGAAATGAGGTATTGGCGTATATTGGGTTTCAAACCTCTTAAAAACATTCGCGTCATTCGCTCCTCATTATTAACCAAATGGGATGCAAACCGAGACAACTCGGCAAACTTAGCCTCGTACTGAGACACGGTCATATTGTTTTGTTCCAGCTTGATGAACTCCACCTCCTTTATGTGACGAATACTTTCGAGAAAGTACTTGTCGTTGAACAGCTCTTGGAACTTCTCCCAATACATCTTGAGTGCGTCAGTCTGGGTGCGTTTTACAGATTCCCACCAGTAATCTGCCTCTTCACGCAACATAAAGGTGGTAAAGGGAACCTTTTGCTCCTCTGAGCATTCCAAGACATCAAATATCTTGGTGATCTACTTTAACCATGTCTCCGCCTTAAATGGTTCTGGCTTTCCCAAAAACTCCATTGGTCCCAGCTCCTTGAACTGTTTATCGGTGACCAACCTTGGGTTGCCATTGTTTCCTCCTGCATTATGAACAGGAGTGGCCTTCGCCTGATGTTGCATAAATTCTAAAAAGATCCTAAACGTATCGTCGTTCGTCAATTGATCAGTGTTGGTGTTTACAGGAGGATTATCACCATCTTGTTGCACATTGTCCTGATTATTGATCTGTGGAGACTCAAAGGTCTCCGGTGCTCCATTACTATTCTCAACATTCTCGGATGTCATTTTTAAATACTGCCACAAAACAAGGGTTAATTAACATATCACATATTATCCATATACTCTGACCGACCAATTAAATATCAAATAAACTTAGGCAGGTCATACTAGCGAAGGAATTCCCCGTCTCTCCCCTCCTAGTTCTATTCTCACATCTTAGCCAGGGATCATATCCCTAAGCTTTAATATCAACTGTGACGCCCCCAAAACAGGAATACATCACCTATTCTGAGTCGCCAAATACATGGTACAGAATATAAATACAATCTTAAATATACAACATGAGCTGTGAGTTTGAATACAAATATTGTTTACTAGAGAGTATACAAACTCAAAAGGAGTCCTCATTACTATTATTATCACACTATTTCATAGAATAGTGAGGACTACTAATGCAAACATCTAGGACCATCACTCTGTTCCCCGACTAGTCCCAGCTACGTTCTCATTTCCTGAAGAGAACAGTGAAAGAAAGGGTGAGCTCAACTAGACCAGTAAGAAATATTATGAATAAGATAATGCAGAATAAATTATCATTAGCCTTCAATAGTATAACAACTGATAGAATATAATAGACAAAAAGTTTTAGATCAAAAACTGCAGCGGAATAAACAATCCATTAGAAGAGTCAAGTAAAATATAAAATCTACTATCTTCTATGATTTAAAAAGTTTTTCATCAACTTTATCATTTGAGACTCAAATTTTAATAAATAATCCAAATCATTAACTCATCCCTGCACTGCAGGCCAAGGATATTTTTAGTATCACGACCACGAATTATCCATGCACTACAAGCCAAAGATAATCGTGTTTTCATCAATTGTCCTGATCATGCCATAAAACAATTCATCTTTGCACCCTTGGCCGAAGAGAATCCATAGCCATAATCATACCAAAAACTGTCCATCAATGCACTACGGGTCAATGAGGACTTTTACCACATCATTTGTAACATTACGGTCATGATTACACCGAATAATCCCTGGTCATAATCATACCAAGTCCATCTATGCACTACAGGCCACAGATGACTTTCAACAAAATATAAAAATTAGGATGATGACAATGATATAAGAATTCAATAAAACAAGTTCAAGAATTAATTTATCCAGGAACTAATAATGTCCAAATTGTCAACATGATACTGCTCTGTAGAGTAAAATTCAAGAATGCTCAGAAGAATATTTCCTTTAAAAGATACTGGATGAAGCGCAAATATTAAGGATATTCTACTAATTTCATGGAGTATAGAAGTCAAAACTTTAACCAACTGAGTATAATAATGAATAGAATAACAAAAGAAACCACCATGTATGCGGTACTTCGCATAGACATGTTATTACAATAGAATACTAAATAACAGAACCAGGTCAGGCAAAATTCGCACCGAAATGATGTTCTAACAGAATAATAAAGAATGAAATAACAACTGAAATCACCATGCATGTGGTACTTCACATGTATGTGTTATTCCAATGAATACTAATAAGGATTTTAATCGAATCCGGCATAAAACGCATGCATGTGAGGATATTCCAAATGTAATAATAATAAAGACGGAACCAGGTCCAGCGTAAAACGCATAGACATGATATTCCAACAGAATAATAAAGACGAAATCAGGTCCGACGTAAAACGCATAGACAGGATATTCCAACAGAATAATAAAGATGGAATAATAGAAGAATGTCACCAAGTATAGGGTAGCCAGCACAGATATCAAAAGTTATTCCAATGTAATAAGAAAGAATGGAATAACAGAAGTTCTCTTCATGAATACAAAAGAAATAATACTCCCTACGAGTACAACAAATAATATTCCCTACTTTAAAAAAAATTGGATACTGGAATAGTGAGGTAGCAGACTTCTCTTCTTCTTTCTCTCTATAATAATTACTCTAAAGCTTTTGTGAATTGGTGAGAAATGAAGGAAGAATGAGCTTCTATTTATAGAAAATTATAGTTTCGATAATTGCACGTTTTGGGGCTCGAAATATTACAGTATAATACCTTCCTCTTTTTCTTTGTTTTTAATTTAGTCCTGCAAGTATTATCAAACTTGCACCAACTCCCCTAATAGTAAATAATGTGAATCAATAGTAAATCATGTGACTCAATAGTTCTAATCACGTGATAAAAATAATTACAGTATAGTACTCCATCTATACCTCCATTTTTAACTTAGTCATGCAAGTATTATCAATTTTTGCACCAACTCCCCTAATAGTACAAGAATGTGATTCAATAGTACACACATGTGAACAAATAGTTATATAAGCATGTGAATTAGTAACAATTAATTGCTCATTTATCCGATAATTTACCCGATTTATCAATATAACCCCCAGACATCAATTATCATCGGAATAGATGTCGATTTTCACTAACACAAACAATTCCAACATAATGAAACTATTTTTATCAACAATAAAAATTTTGAAATTTCAAAGTTTGACTTTTCCCGAAAAAGTCAATTTTTGACTTTTTGACCAAATAGTGAAATCCCAAAAAATTTTGTGTTTATAGACTATTTTTACTAATTTCGTCGTTCCGGACTCAAATATCACGTCCGCGTCTCCAAATTCAACTCCGAACACAACTTCAATTTTAATAACATTCATCATTAATATTATAACTCGCAATATTTAACAACCAGGTCGTTCCCAGGAAAGAGGGGGCTTTCTGATAAGGATTTGTCCTTATTGGCGCGCAATTAGGTGACCAAACCTCTCATTGACAGAACTTCTAGACATTGTTAATATTGCAAATAATAATATGAATAACTTTTTTGTCTCAATTATTGATTTAATAATATAACATATTATGCAGATGATACTGTGACAATAATTGAATCAATAATATGAGAGATATGATGCAAAGAATTATCGTAGCAATAATTGAGTATAACAGAGTGACTTCTCACGTAAGCATCAATAATCAATACCATGTGCTACTTATGCAACCATGCAGTATTCTTGCATTACTTTTACTACCGAGTAGTTCAACAGTTTTAATGGTAACACTTCCGACGTTATTTTTATAAAAAGATAATTCTGTCATTTTCTAACTACGACAATACTTCCATTGTGGGGTCCACCAATGAATGTGCCGTCGTACGAATATTCCCCGACAAAAAGAATATTCTCCGACCAATCAAATATTTTATAACAACTTGCATACTTTGAAAATTTTATAAAAACTACCCATAACTATAACATTATATCAAATCCACATCATAATATTCAAAAAAATATTTTGAGAAATTTAAATCTTTATTCATAAAATCTGGGGTTTCACAATATGCATGCATGCATTTACTTTAACATATAATAGAGTTAAAATGCATGACTACCCAATGCCTACATTTGGAAAATTTTTGCCATAGTCCCCTTTGAAAATAGGACTATCCACATGCACATAGGCATGTCTACGTGGCCATTCAGTAGCACACCTGCCCCAAAGTCATATACATAATATATGCATTAAAAATCAAAAGCATCATGCATAAGGTCAACCTCAATACTAGGAGTACTTTGCCTTTCTACCTTTTACTCATTGGACCTCAAATAGGACAAAAAATAGCAGAAAAAGGTGCTAATTTTACTGTCTCAAAAGTTAAATTTTTTCACATCATTATGTTCAGCATGGTTTAATACTAACATTTACTATGTTGAATATTTTTTATCAAGTCATTTGTGTATACATAATCACTACTATGTGTTTAGATGCATTTCGTGCGATAACTCACAATCCAACGGATAGAAACTGGAAAAAAATACATTCATACGTTACCAGGATAGTGTAGAACACTTGTACGGTGAAAAAATTTGTAGAAAGCAGCCCGAACTCAGCAAATCTGAAGATGGCTCGCGGTTTTCTCTATGCGAAGCAAGTTAAAAGTGACTTGTGAAGACCAACCTGCAGGATTTATGATACACGATTGGCCGCAGGCTCACCTGCGGCTGCAGCAGGTGCACTTGCGACACCCCTATGTGGGTCCCACCCCTCTGGCTCGGTCCAGTTCGAGTTGTAAAGGAGTTCTCACAGATTGGAAAGGTCAAATCGAGAATAAAAATGCTACGCGATTGAGCAGAACAGTATACAATCCTGGTCTTCTCAAATAGAACTTTGAGTCTATACATCACTCATTGGCAGTCACTTGAACACAAGGTATACCCTGCCGATGACCTCATTTTGCTAAAAATCACATCCGGCAATACCTTATACAGGTCCGATGCCACCAACTCTGGGTCGTTACCCTAAATGAGTCCCCGACGGGGGTTACAACGTATTTCCCCGACGGGGGTTACAACGTAGATCCCCGGTGGGGGTTACAACACGTTCATCCGTTGACACGTCTATCAACGAAGGTCAAGCAGCCTTGACGTTATTTCAGCCGATGGAAAGTAAACCCATCGAAGCATTGAGAACTGTTCGATAATTGCATACGTACTCATGAGTCCCTAGTAGGTCCCCGACGGGGGTTACAACATATATCTCCGGCGGGAGTAATAATGCATGCTCAGTCGTTGACACACATATCAATGAAGGTCACGCAACCTTGACATCATGTCAGTCGATAGCGATTAAACCTATCAGAGCTCTAGAGCTATTCGAGGTTTTTGTACCCAATCGTCGTATTCTCAAATGGGCCCCTACGTGGGTCATCAACGCAATGATCTGGTTGATCTACACGACAGTGAAGGTCAAGCCACCTTGACAATCTATTCATAGATTCTCAGCCGTTGATTCACACGTCAGCAAAGGTTAAGCAGCCTTGACAGTATATCCCACAGGATTTCTTAGCCGTTGATTCAATGTCGATGAAGTACACGTCAATGAAGGTCAGGCATCCCTGACAGCATTTGCTATTGGCGGTAAATCCAACAGAATCTTGACATGTCCTGGCGATACCAACCAGGAAAGGTCAATGTTATCAAAGAGGATAGATGATGGAATATGTTATACACATCCTCAAACAGACCAAGCTTTCTCCCCCACGGATCTCTTGCACATAAGAGGTACCTCTTCAGGATCAAGTCGTTGTCAAGAACACATGAATTTGGTGATAACTCCAACATCAACATCCTAGCAGATTAAACACACACACATCATCTCGTCAAGATTGCCAATCCCGGTTGAAGCAACAGGATCCAAAGAATCATCCCCAAAGATGTTGTGCTACAACCCCGTACACATGCCTCATACATTTGCATCATTTTGCTACCCATAGTACCACGTTCGTCTTGTTGCGTTTCAACTGTCTGGGATTCTTAATCCTACCCATGCATCGCCATGCATGAGTATGATAAAGAGAGGCATCTGTAGACACTCGAAATTTTCTATACTACTGTCACTAACATTACAGGAGGATAGATTCGTCTTTTAAGAGGGAACCTTGAATGATAATCTAAATTCATACCGGATACTATCGGAAGTTCAGCATCAACCCCAGATCACACTCTGGGAGTAACAGTTCCAACCTCGGATGTAATCCCTAGGCATGCAGATCCAATACCGAAACACACACCGGAGAAGACCGATTAATCTTGGAGATAACCCCTAGGTATCTAGTCTCAGTCCTAACCATGGGAATAGCCACCAACCTTGGTGATAACCCCAAGGGATGCAGTTTCGGTGATAACCCCGAAAATGCTTGTTTCGAATGCAACCAGCTTCAATCTCGACAATCACAACGAGATACACTGCAACAACCCAGCAATAACATCGGGAAGACATGCACATATCAAAGGTGACAATGAGGACCTTCAACAAGTGCAGCAGTCCAATCTCAACGAAGTCTGAGCAACGTCTGCTTTATTAGCCCAATCTGGTGATAACACCGGTGAGGGGAAACATCGCCATCTCGTCAACACGATGCCACGTCACGTCGTCTTAAACATCTCTACGCAACGATGTCCCACAACACTAACCAATCCCGAGTGACACTTTTATGGGGTAACGGATGAAAGTTGAAGCTTGAAGATCGGAGGGCATCGTCCCATATTCAATGACTTTGTACAAACTCTAATCCCATGCCATCGAACAACTCACGTCACGTCGTCCGAAATAGGTTCTGTATACCTCAAACGGTCCGAAATATATATACTTATATAAATGAACTGTGGTCGAACTTTATTCGATGAGCCTGGATTTTACATCCAGTGCGTTTATTTGCTTATATATATATATATATATATATATATTCATCCTGCCTGGAATTTTCTTCGTGGCAGTTGATCGCTTTTACGGCTTTATTTATATTTCGTCCCGCCTAGATTTCCTTCGTGGCGGTTGACCGAATTTACAGCTTTATTTACACTTCGTCCCGCCTGGAGTTTCCTTCGTGGCGGTTGACCGTATTTACAGTTTTATTTATGTTTTGTCCCACCTGGAGTTTCCTCCGTGGTGGTTGATAGCTTTTAACAACTTTATTTACACTTTTGATCCCCCATGGAGGTGCTTCATTGTTGGTGATCCTGTCTGTATATATTTATATATTTATGCCTTTTTTATATATATACCGCCATCGCTTTCATAAAAAATACGGTGATTCAGGCGCTTAAGAATCATGTGATCATAGATTCATCCCATTGAATCTAGATTCGGTTCCCATGATGGACATTTTCAGCTGTAAGCAGCTTGTAAATTATTTTGCAGTGTCTGAATTTCCTTAGATGGTTTCCATACCCACGAGGAAGTCGGCATTATTTTATACATTATTTTCATACGGATGCCTCGCATTCGTAAAAAAATAAAATCAATCAAGCCGAACACTTAATAAAATGGGAGTGTAAAAGGTCTCAAATACTATTGAGCATCAAGGTTTGAAAAAAAAACCTTGTTATAAAACATCATTACTATATCTTGCTAAAAACTGAATTTTTACATAAATTTAAACCCTGTGTATATAGGTTCGAACGAGGCCTCGCACTACTTCCAAATAACAGCACATTGACCCACACACACACACATTAAGATAATAGTTTCTTGAAAAGATGCGGTCACTGTGGTAACACGGATGTCGGGGGGTGCCTAACACCTTCCCCCCCGCATAACCAAGTGCCCGGACCCTAATGAATCTCAGTTTCACCGACCCGTTTAGCGTGTTGTCACATCATCGGGTCAATGTGTAAACTGCTTTCGGTTGTGTTGGTACAACCATTTAAAAAACCAACTGGTGACTCTTAACAGTCCATCGTCGACATTATACATGTCAGACCTTTTTCACTTGTTTTTTCAAACAAATCTCACCTAAAATGAGAACACCAAAGAACAAGTAACGGAAAGGGACATCCAAAAATCCCGACGTCGACATAGGTGATCGTGAGTTTAATTTTATAGCTTACGCTCAAGGCAAGTTTTCTAACTCTACACTTTCATTGAGCTAGTTCATTTATTACATTGTGCAAGTATTCTAACTCTACACTTTCGTTGAGCTAGTTTGTTTATTACATTGTGCAAGTTTTCTAACTCTACACTTTCGTTGAGCTAGTTCGTTTATTATAACTTCATGCTTTTGATTGAGCAAGCTTCTTATATTAATTGTTATTGAATAAGTAAATTGTTTCCAAAATCCATTTGAGCAAACTCTAACTCTAGTGTTATTGGAAATTCTCAATTGATTAATTCATTCTAACTTGTTTACAGTTAAGCAAGTTTCTTAAAGTTTAGAAATTTCATTTCTAATGTTATAAAACTCGAACCTTAGCTTATTATACTGTTCAAGCAAAGGTTAACCATTTTATTCATTCTATTGAATACTTATGCTCTATAGTTATTTCAAGCATGAGTTAGATATTTAGAATCAGTTCATTTATTATTCTCAAATGTTCTAAGTTATGTTGTTATTAAACAACTGTTGTATTATCAAGCATTGAGGATTCAACTAGTTCCCTAGTTGATGATCATTAAACTTCAATTACCCTTGAAAGCTTATCCAAACCAAACTTTCTTTGGTGCAGACATGTACTCTAAATACTGAGATGAATAACCCTATGTATAGGGGTATACGCTTAGCGTTGAAATGGTTGTGCACAATACATTGTACGAAGGATTGATCCCCCTAAGTACGTGGAGTCCTTATAGTCATATGACTGTTAAAGTTAAAGTCAAAAGATGACTTATAACTGTGGACATGGTTTGTGGTCATTTGACCCTCAGTAGTATATTTAAGAATGTTAATAGAACAAATCATTCAGTTCTATTGAGCCTATGAATTGGCAAATGTTGTAATGTTAATAGAACATATCATTCAGTTCTATTTAGCCTATTATTTGGCAAATGATGTAAAGATATTTATTCTTATTTCAAGTGAGCTTTGTTTGCTCACTCTTGCATATTTATACATTTATTACAGCTATGGTTGAGAAGGTAGATAAACCTACAACTAGCAAAGGAAAGGGAAAATGTACAAGTGATGAAGACTTGTAATTTTACTTAAATCGTTATGATGATAGACTTTTAATAATGATGTGATGTAATAATTTTATTTTTGCATTCGAATGATTGTATTAAAGGTTAGAGAACCTGAGAGATAATGTTTTTTTTTATTAATGTAATCCTGTATGGGCAGGTTTTATTATTCAATTTATTATGATTGGGTAGTTAGCTATGAATGTTTTGATTACATGAACACCGAATCTTGAGGTAATGAAGTACCGGGGGGTGTCACAAAGTGGGATGCCAAAACCACTGCCATCAGAGAATCAAAGAATCTCCATGAAATGACAGTCCAACAGTTATATGTCAACCTTCTCACGTATGAACTGGAGCTGACTCAACGAACAGAAACTCTATCTGAAGGAATAAAGAAGGACAAAGGGGTTGCCCTCAAAGCAACAAATAACATCTCTAAAGCTAACACTGAAAATGACTCTGACTATGATGAAGATGATGATGATGATGAGGACCTTGCAATGCTGGTAAGAAGACTCAAAAGATTCATGCGTCAAGGCAAAAGCAACAAACCTAAGAAAGTCAACAACTATAGCAGCCAGGAAAAAATAAATGACTTATGTTACAATTGCAAAAAACCTGGCCATTTCATTGCAAACTGCAACAAGCCTCTTAGAGAAGAACTAAAGAGGAAATCAAATTCAAAGAAAGAATTCAAAGGCAACAAGAGGCCCCAGAAGAAATACAAAGGTCTTGTGACCGGAGGATCGTGGAGTGACTCAGACAATGACTCAACTCCCGAATCTGGAGATGATGAAGATCCTCAAATGACAAATCTTTGTCTGATGGCCAAACATGCAAAGGATAAGAAGAGCTTTGACATCCATAAAGTAAGTATAGATGAGGTATTTGACTTTAACTCTCCTGATGTAGACATTGATGATTTAAGAACTACACTACATGATATAACATCTGATATGCATCAATAAATGAAATGGTTCAGAGTTCTATTCAAAGATTATTCTCTTCTTCAAAAAGAGAAAGTTCATGAAGAACTGGAAACAACCCTTCTAAGTACTGACTCTCTCTCTCTAAATTTGAAGCTGAGAAAAATCTCTTAAAACAGACCAATGAACATAAGGCACAAAGAGAGTCAAGTTTAACCTCTAAAATTGAGGAACTAGAAAGGAAAATCTCTGCATGGAATAAATCATCTTCATCCATGGACTCCCTGATCTCCGGTCAGAGAAGTGCATCTGACAGAAAAAGTTTAGGTTTTAGGGAATCCACCTCAGAACCATATGTGGAAAAGATAAAGGAAACTAGCTCTAGTAATGCTTCAAGTTTTAGTAGAAGCATTACATTTGTGAAATCCTCACAGAAGGAAGAACTAGACCAACCTTGTTCTTCTAATCCAATCCATGTTCCAAGGAATAAAGGATTCCATGCTGGCCTAGGGTTCAGAAAAGAGAAGAGTGACTTAGTCACTACTCTCCAATCTCGAAGGGTCATAGAGTCGAGTAAAATCAACTCCACGAACCAACTGGGAAGGAACAGCAGATTTAAGCTTCATTCCTCATAAATCATGAATCACAAGGACACATTGAGAAAGGAGAACCAATATAAAGGAAGGATTGCTAAGAACTCACATAAGTCCAAATGGATGAAGAATCCACATACACACACAAGTATGCATCATATTAGATGCTTTGTATGTAATAAGATTGGTCATAAGACTGCAATATGCTACCATAATCCTTTGCATGTGACACCAAAAATTAAGCAAATCTGGGTTCCTATATTTACTAACAAAGTAGGACCCATTCAAGTATGGGTACCAAAATGAAAGTTTAATCTTACCATAGGAACAGAGCTCCACGATCACAACCTGGTATCTGGACAGTGGATGCTCAAGGCACATGACTGGGAACAAGGCCCTCTTGTCTAACTTCATAGAGAAGGAGGGTCCGTTAGTTATCTTTGGAGACAATGGCTCTGGAATGACAAGAGGATATGGCTCAGCTGAGAATGGTGCAGTATCCTTCAGCAAAGTAGCCTATGTGGAAGGATTACAACATAATCTTTTGAGCATAAGTCAACTCTGTGACAAGGGTCATCAAGTCACCTTCCTCAACAATCAATTTCAAGTCAGAGATATGAAAACATCCTTTATAAAGCTGACCGGATCAAGAGAAGGAAATGTCTACATGGTTAATCTTGGTCAACTGAGCTCGGACGAGACGATATGCTTTCTGGCTAAAGCATCTGAAGAAATAAGCTGGTTATGGCATAGAAGACTATCTCATCTCAATTTCAAAAGCATGTGTAAACTAGCCTCCAAGGATTTAGTAGCAGGCTTACCAAAGCTCAGCTTCGTCAAAGAAAGGCCATGCAATGCCTGTCAGCTTGGAAAGCAAACTAGAAGCTCATTTAAAGAGCAAAACTGTCATCTCAATTGACAAGCCTCTGCAACTACTTCACATGAATCTATTTGGGCCAATTCCAACAACAAGCCTTGGAGGGAAGAGATACTCATTGGTCGTAGTAGATGACTACACCAGATTCACATTGGTGTTCTTTCTAAACTCAAAGTATGAAATAAGCTCCCAACTAATCAAGATGTTTAGACTTGTGATGAACGAGAAAGGGGAGAAAATCAAGGCTATAAGGAGTGATCATGGCAGAGAATTCGACTTCTTTGAGATGGACTAGTTCTGCACAGACAATGGCATTAGTCACAACTTCTCAGCCCCACGAACTCCTCAACAAAATGGAGTAGCTGAGAGAAAGAACAGAACGTTGATAGAGGCTGGATAAACTCTACTAGAAGCGCCCCATCTGCCTGAATACTTCTGGGCAAAAATTGTCAACACTGCATGCTACACTCGGAAGATATCGCTTATACACTCTACGATAAAGAAGACTCCCTAAGAACTGTGGAAAGGAAGAAAGCCAAGTGTCAGCTACTTTCATGTATTCGGTTGTGTATGCTACATTCTCAACAATGGGAAATAGGATCTGAAAAAGTTCCAACCCAAGTCAGACGAAGGAATCTTTCTCGGATATGCCACAGACAGTAAGACTTATAGAGTGTTCAACAAGAAGACGCTGAGTGGTGAAGTCTCGATTCACATCATCTTCGATTAAACAGACTTCGATAAAACAGTGTCTCAAAACACTACAAACGATAATTCAGACACTACGAACGAGGTCGTCAAGCTCAACACCACGATCGTAGTTCCAGAAAATGAAATCATCAAGCAAGGAGAGAAGATCGTAGAGAGAACTATGCAAGATAACAAACCTCCACATCAAGAAGCATAAATTGATCTTGAACGTCTCAGACAAGAAGGCATCAGGACAGATGTACTAATGGGAAACAAATGGGCAAAAGACCATACTCAAGACTTAATCATTAGAGATCCAAATTCAAGAGTCAAGACAAGAGCTGCCACCCAGAATGAATGTTTCTATCACAAATGGAACCCAAGAAGATGAAAGATGCTATGGAAGAGTCCAATTGGATAAAAGCCATGCAAGAAGAACTAAATCAGTTTAAAAGAAGCAAAGTATGGAGATTAGTTCCAAGACCAAGAAGCCATCCAGTCATTGGCACCAAGTGGGTCTTCAGAAATAAGATAGATGAAGATGGTGTAATAACAAGGAATAAGGCAAGACTAGTGGCCAAAGGTTACTCTCAAGAAGAAGGCATTGACTATGACGAGACCTTTGCACCTGTTACCAGATTAGAATCTATCAGAATATTCCTTACCTTTGCTGCTCACATGAAATTAAAAATATCTTTCAGATGGATGTCAAAAGTGCATTCGTGAATGGCTAACTTAAAGAAGAAGTATATGTGGAACAACCTCCAGGTTTCATCAATCCAACTCTCTCTAATTATGTCTACAGATTAGACAAACCTTTATGTGGTCTTAAACAAGCACCTAGAGCATGGTATGAAAAACTAACTAACTTTCTTATTGAAAATGGTTTCACAAGAGGTAAAGTAGATACCACATTATTTCTTAGAAAGCATAAAGACAAAGTCTTATCAGTTCAAATATATGTTGATGACATTATGTTTGGCTCTACTGATGAAAAACTATGTAAGAGATTTGCCAAGCTTATGTAGAGCAAGTTCGAAATGGGCATGATGGGTGAGCTTAACTTCTTCCTTGTACTGCAAGTAAAGCAGACTGATGAAGGAATCTTCATAAACTAAGCCAAGTACATTAAAGACTTACTTAAAAAGTATGGCATGGAATCAACTTCTCCCATTAAAACCCTAATTGCTCCAGCAACCAAGCTTGACAAAGATGAAAAAGGTAAAAGTATTGATATAACTCAATACATAGGTATGATAGGCTCTCTTCTATATCTAACTACCAATAGACCAGACATAATGTTTGCAACATGCATATGTTCTAGATTTCAAACTAATCCTAAGGAATCACACTTAACTGCTGTAAAAAGGATTTTTAGGTATCTCAAAGGCACACCTCACTTAGGACTTTGGTATCCCAAGGAGTCCTCTTTAAAACTGACAGGATATACAGATGCTGATTTTGCAGGCTGGAAAATAGATAGAAAAAGTACAAGTGGCACATGTCAATTGCTAGGAAACAGACTTGTGTCCTGGTTTAGCAAGAAGTAAAACTCAGTAGCTACCTCAACAACAAAAGCTTAATACATTGCTGCTGGCAGTTGTTGTGCTCAAATCCTATGGATGAAAGACCAGCTAACAGACTATGGGTTTGATTTCAAATCTATTCCTGTTCATTGTGATAACACAAGTGTCATAGCAATAACACACAATCCTGTCATGCATTCAAGGACTAAAAATATAGAAATAAGATATCATTTTATTAGGGATCATGTTCAAAATGGAACCATAACTTTACATTACATCCCTACTAAAAACTAACTTGCTGATGTCTTTACAAAGCCTCTAAATGAATCCAGATTCAATAAATTGATAAGTGAGTTAGGCATGCTAAATCTACAACCATAAAATCTATGCTCTAGTTTATGCTAACCATACAGATATAAATGTTGTGTTCAAAATCGTAGAGATGACTAAAGAAAGTCCACAATCGTAGAGTTGTCTTGGCATGAATGACCACGATCGTAGAGCTTCCTCGAAATGACAAAGAAGCATCCTTTGATGATAATCTTCCCAACAAATCCAAGTATTCCTTCTGACAAGCACCTCAGGGACCCTTCATTCTAAGAGGTTGGCCCTTCTTGAGCTACCTTAACCTGTAAGGAGTGTTAAGTCAAAGTTCTTCATAAGGACCAGGACAGACAACGTTCGTAGAGCAGATTCAGTAGTAAAATCAACGATCGCAGTGCAAACTCAACGATCGTATTGACTACCTCAACGATCACAGTGCAACCTCAACGACTATAGTGCTACCTCGACGATCATAGTCCTCCTAAAGGATACACTGGCTCAGGGGGAGCTAAAGGCATATCAGTATTTTCTATATCAGTCAAAATCGTGGAGCCAAGTAGAACTTGACATATGCCCCACTAAGCAGATCAAAAGGAGGAAAGTTACAAGTACAGTTTGAAAAGATCTTTTTGAAATCAGATGTTCAAAAAGCTTATTCCCCTCTCTCTCTACAAGCAGAAACCCTAGCTTTCCAAAAAGCTTAACCAACCTCAGTGCAAAGAAATCAATGGCGACTTCAAATATTATCACTGGTTACAGACTCTGCTTCGACAATTTTAAGACAACCGACCCTCAATTCCACAAAATTCTATCTTTGTTAAAGAAAGTTGGTCTTGAAGAAGTGCTGGGCACTAGCACATAGATCTACCTAAAGCTGGTAAAAGAGTTCTATAGAAATGTAACTTTTGAGAACGATGTTATAACCACAAGGGTCAATGACGAAGAAATTAAACTTAAAGCTGAAGATATAAACCTAGCCCTATGTTTCAAATCGAAAGGACTTCCATCTATGGAGATCAACAACTTTCATGAAGGATTGAAGAAGATGCATCATAAAAACTTTCAGACTGTCAAGGGGTATAAGAAGAAAGAGTTTACCAAAAGGTATGAGTTTTTGGCTGACATTGTTGGGAAATGCATATGTTGTAAGAGCTCTGGCCATGACTCAGTGAATGAAGTGCAACTTAAGCTCATGATAACAATTTACTTTGGGGTTCAACTCAACTATGGAGCCCTACTCATCGACTGAATTAGGAAGTGGATTCTCAGTTCGAAGAAATCAAAGAGCTCTGGAAAGATGCTCTACGGGCGATTTATAAGTATTATTCTGCAATCAGCACTGGGTGATAAAATTGGGGATAATGAAAGAGAATCCATCAATCCCAACAGAAGGATGACCCATCAGCTGTTTGAAAACTGGAAAAGAAATCTAGCAGAAAATGTCAAGATGATGTTTGATTCCAGTGGAAGAACTGGTGAAGCAAAGGAGTCTGGGCTACTAGGAAATATGTTTGCTGTAAAGGAAACTGAAGAAGAAGAAGAAGAAATCAACAAAGAGGAACCCATTGCTTTGGTTTGAAAAAGTAAGGGTAAGAGAAAAATGAAGGCTCAAATGACAGAGGAGTCTCAAGGTTTAACTACTGATGCACCTCAAGAGAGTTCAGACACTGAAACTCTGAAGAAATTGAAGAGGAAAGAACAACAGTCCGAGGAAGAAGAAGATATAGCTACCATCTCTCAGCTTCTTAAGAAGGGAAAGCACATCCATAAGTCCAAGAAATCTTTTTTCTCTTCGATCGTAAAGTCTCTACCGATCGTAGAGTCCATACTTGACACCACTCCCAAAGAGGATGCAACAAATGACTTCAAACTGATCAAACTTTCAGAGTGAAAGTCAAGAAAAATGATGAGTCAGTAGCTCAATTTGGGAAGTTAAAAAGAAAACTTGTCAATAAATACATTCTTGTCAATGAAGAAGTGTTAAAGGAGGAAGAAACAAGGATAACTACTGAGAAAGGGCTACCCAAAGCTAGTAAGGAGAATACAACTCAAATTAAGGGGGAACTTCCTGAAGTTCTTACACTAGAGAATTGTAAGACCCCAACTATTTATTAATAAAATTGAATTTCCTCTATTTATTATTTTGAATAATAAGGTGTTAATTTGATATAATGCTTTGGTTATGGGTGAAATGTACAAATTTTTCAAATTAAACAAGTAGTTATAAAATATTCATTGTAATCGGAGAATATTAATTTGGTCGTGGAATATTCTTGCTATTGGGGAATATTCGTACGATGGCACAACCATTTGTGGGCCCCATAACGAAAAACTTTCGGATGAAGAAAATGACAAGAATGAGTTTTCTAAAAATAATTGTGTAATTGTTACCGTTAACACTGTTGAAATACCCGGTGGTTAAAATACAGTAATACGCGTGGTTGCACAGTAGCACACGATATTGCACATTATTTTTGGATTATTGATTCTTACATAAGAAGGCACTACTCAATAATTGTTACAATAATTACTGTTCAATATTTTATTTTATTGATTCAATAATTGCTACGTTGATATTTTATTTTATTGTTGATTCAATAATTGTCACTGCACAGTATTTCTCATTATCATATCAATAATTCATAGTATTTGAATAATATTATTAGATAGCATTATTGAAAGTGTCTAAGGAAGTTTTGTCTAGGAAAGGGGTTTGGTACCTAATTGCGCACCAGTAAGGAGAAATCCTTATCGGAAAGCCCCTTCTTTCCTGGGAATGACCTGATTGTCATTATTGTGATTCTGTAATATTATTTATGAATAATTAATTATTCATTTATATGATAAGAAAATATTTATTTTATGTGTATATAAATGAAGGAATTAATGTTGAGATATTTTATCAGTATTTTGTCGGAATTAAGGTATTAAAAATCATCCGTGTGTGGATTTTGGACATTTTCTGATTGGAATTTGGAAAAACTTTCTTCTACAAAGTTGTAGAGAATTAAATTTCCTATAGAATTGACATAAAATTTATATTTTTCTGATAAAGGGACTATTTATTATGAATTATTGAAGTTTCAAAAATAAATATTTTTATTAAAAAATGGGTGGGCCCCACTCTTGTCCTTTGTTGGTGAAATGTGTTGAAATGATTTTCAAAATTGGTGGGCTAAATTTTAAAAGAAGGGATGCGTAAGAAGCTTCTGGTAGCAGGTTGGTCTACTATGGCGTTCTGGCATTTTCCTATAAACAGGGTGCTTAGTTAGAATTGAAAATCACACCAGGATCAGAAAATTTTCTCTCTATAATATTGAGCGTATTTTTGTGAGTATTTAGATACTTTGAGAGTTGATAAGAAGTGCAAGTTTTCTTCAGCATTATATCCAATATTTCATTCAGAAGTACTATTCTTTTGAGGTAAGGGATGTTATTTTCTTCGTAAATGATGTTATTTTGTTCAATATCATTATGCCAAAATATTGGTATGAATTTTATTATGAATTTTTTACCTTTTTATGTTGAGGTTACTATTCACGTATATGACACTATTCATGAATACGACACTATTCACGAAGTATGATTTTTCTTATGAAATTGTTACCTTTTGTGTCGTGGTTACTATTCACATAGACGGCGCTATTTACGTATACGACACTATTCACGAATACAACACTATTCACAGAAAAATTAAATTTTCTTTTCTTTGTCCAAGTTGTCTATTATGGTTACTATATTTGATTGTATCCATGTTTTGATCTTCATTCTTGAATTTTGCTCCATAATTGATTATTATGGAGTATTTTTGAACTTGGATTATCTAAAGTACGAATATCTAATCTTTGTCCTTTTATTTCACTGGATTCATTTTCTTTAAGATATTTTTCATCATCCTCTGTCCTAAATGATGATAAAACTGAATATATTTGGCCTATAGTGCAAAGATGAATGATTACCTGATGAATATCTTTTGTCCGTGGTGCAAAGATGAACATGTGTTGAGATGAACATGACCAACTGGTGATACAAATGAATATCTTTGGCTTGTGTGCAAAGATGAATATTTGATTCAAGATGTATATTGATTGATGTTACAAAGATAAAATATTGATGATGGACTTTTAAATCATAGAAGATAGTAAACTTAATTCTCTACTTAACTCTTCTAATGAATTGTTATTTCCGCTGCGAATATTGATCTAAAACTTGTTGTCCATTATATTTTATCTGATGTATTGAAGGCTAACGATAATTTGTTCTACATTATGTTAGTCATAATATTCTTTACTGGGCTAGTTGAGCTCACCTTTTTCCTTTTTGTTCCATTTTTCTTCTCAGGATGCGAGAATATAGTGGGAACTAGTCGGGGTGTGGAGTGATGTTTCAAGTCAGTTGTTTTAGCAGTCTTCACTATTTTGTAAAATAGTGTATGAATAATTGAAATGAGGACATATTTGAGTTTGGATATTTTCTAGAAGATAATATTTGTATTTAAACTCACAGCATATGTGTTATCGTATTTTGCACGACAATTGTAATAGTTAAGTTGTAGTTGTTTTCTGTACCATTTATTTGGTGACTTTGAATGGGTTGTGTGGACCTATTTTGGGGGCATCACAAGACTGCTCCAGATGAGGGGTAGCTGCTTGAAATTCAAATGGATGATCGAGTTGAGGGGGAGCCTCACGAAGTCCTTTTGTCAGAAAAGGCTACAGCTGAGGAGGATTTTCCAAGAGATCATCATGAATCTTCCTCAATCCCTCAAGAGACTCTAGCTTCAGAAAATGAAGAAATGGAAAGGATTGAAGCTATGGAGGATGAGATAGCAGAAGAGCAAAGAAGTCAAGTGGAGATAATTGATGTAGTAGAAACTTCAAATGAAGACAGAGAAGAAGAAGAGGATGACGAAGTTGAGATTATTGCAGTGGGCTGTGATGGATATAGGAGAGCCAACTACAATCAACTGTTCTCCTATCTACCTATGATGTCCTTTCACAAAGCCCAAATCCTCAACTCCTGGGATCACATATTTTTGACCTTCAAAGCCTATCCAGCAATCTCGGTGCTAGCTCATGGATTCCCAGGTAACCTCACTTTTGCCCAAAAGCTGATCACCAATGGCCCCTCTTCAGAAAATGGGCATGAGATACAAACTATTCCCATCTCTTTCAGGGAAAGTCACTGTCCACCATCAACCTTCAACCAATTCTATGAACTGCCAAGATGGTTGGAAGTGATACTACATCCACTAAATCAATTCCCAGTTATAGAATCCCAAAATTCTATAACAGATGAACTAAATGTGCCTAACTTTGTATTAATCACATCTCCTATCATCTCACACTCTACGATTACTGTTCTAAATCCAATCGTAGAGTCACCTGCTCAAAACGTAGAGTCACTTCCTGTAACGACCGAGAAATTCAGATAAATTATAAAATAATTTTATTTGATTAAATAATGAAAAAAATTATAATATATGTTATTATTACGTGTTAGTAAGTTGAAGGTTGTTCTATAACCTAATTTTTTTGAAATGTCGTAGTATTTTGGCTACGTGAAGGAATAATAGTGTTTGAATTTCCAAGACGAACATAAAAGCTTTCCGAGAAATTATTCGAAAAACACTATTCATAGATTTCTACTCGGGAATTATTTTTGAATTTTTGAGAAATACGTAACGATAGAATAATAAGAGAGGATGGAATCTGTAATATTATTTCTATTATGGCAAACACAGTTTTTCGTCTGCGTACTAAATTTGAGAACGTAAGGGAAAGTGAAGCGTTAACAAATAAACGATGATCGTGTGATACATAAGTATTGTATGAGATAATGAATATGAGTATGATACGAGGTATTATATGAGTATGTATGAATAATGGTATGTCGTATATTATGAATGAGTATACGAGTTAGCATACGAGAAGAATATGTGTATAATACGTTATAAGGCTTTAAGCCGATTGGATTGGACTTGTAGGATTTGTGTAGGAATTATACAAGCCCAAGTGAATTAATGTTAATGGCCAATGTTTGATATTGCAAGCCCAAGGGTTAAGCCAAAGTTATTAAAACCTAGGCCCAAATTAAGAACCAAATCCGTGGATCGAAACGTTGGGTAAAGAAAACCCATTGGGCAATCCATGTGGGCCCCATGGATCACATGGCAACCATCTTGGTGACCAAGTAAAGTGGTTTTACTTGGTGACCAAGGATGAATAGTAAGGAGGTGGAGTTGTGGAGGTGGGATGGCCTAAATGGCTATTATGCCCTCACTTTGCTTTTACTATAAATAAGGGACTTGCTAGATTTTTTAGCTTGTTCATTATTCCACCAACATCCTAGAGCTTTCGTTTTATTGAGAGAGAAGAGTGAGAAAAGCTAGAACTTTATTAGAATAAGAGGAAGAAGAAGAACCAAGCTAGAACTTCAAAGGTAATTAATGATTCTTAAACCATGATTCTCCCTCTCTTCAAAAATGTTAGAGAAATGAGTAGTGGTAGAGCATGTTTGATACGGAGTGATAATGATGGTTATTAATAGACGAAACCTTAATAAACCATGTGAAAGTGAAATCATGAGTATAAAAGCTATAAACACTTGAAAGTCATTGAAAATTAGATTATGTTGTTTTTGATGGATAAGTTTAACACCAACATTTATAGGTTTAGATTATACATGTTGTGACAATGGAATGAATCCATTTGGAACAGTGTAAAAATCTCAAGTAACGAAGTTATGGAGAAATTTATGAGATTAGACAATAATCGTCGAAATTGTGAAATTCTTAGAATGGAAGTTAAAAGTTAACATTGAACTCAGAAACATAGGTTTTCGATAGAGAATAGTCTAAGTTTGCATTTTAGAGTTGCGGACTCAAAATTGGTCAAATTCCGACATAGAACGAAGAAACGAGCTTTAAACGTTCACGAACGTTTAATGTTTTTTTAATAATAAACTAATCGGTGAATTTTGAGTTAAAAGATTCAACAATGAAATATTTTCTAATGAAATCATAGAGCATGTGATTTGTGAGCTATCGACTTTTGAACGAGCCAATTCAGACTTATAACGAAGAAGTTATAAGCCCGGGAATCTCACAAAAGAAAAAGTCTGTCAAAAAATTTCTTAAGACAGGGTTGGTGCTGAAGCGTGGCCCAAGGAGGTGAATTCGGCGCCACAGTTCCATGCCAGACCCTCAAGCAATAAAAACCGGCATCGCAACGCGACCACTATATATGATCTTGGCGTTTAACGCCCAAAATTAACGTTGTACATCAGAAGAAAGTAGCATGCAGTCAGCTGTAGTATAAAGATGTGTTGCCCTTGCAGTATACGAGGTGGGACTTTGTGTACTTAAACCCACGCCGCAGTCATGAAGTTGAAGATAGGAAGTCAAATGCCGCAGCGCCAACACTAGAGAAGAGGCAGAGAAGAAGGCGTAAGTGTATAAAGAAGGAATAAGTTAATTAACTATGAATTATACGCTTAATTGACTTAAAGTAACATCAATGAGGGATGTTTAAAACCTAAAGAATGATGTCTAAAGGTTAACAAAATGATTACGTAAATGTAATAACAATGTAATAGGATAACCCGCAATGAATGATAAACAATCTACAACATGATTAGATTTAGAAGAAGGGTAAGATATAGTAGTGACCTTACTTGATTATATATGACCTAATGTGGTATGTTATGTGATCATGTATTGTAGAATCCTTAAAGACTCAAAGGAAAGTATAATTACTGTAGAAGACGCTAAAGGCAAGTATTCTGACCCTTGTCTAAATTCTTTGGGCAGGCTTTGTGATTAATGTATCTTACGCATGAATTGATGTATGATGAAGTCGAAGCCAATTCCTTCGGCTAGACTTAAGATGTCTTATGGATTTCTTATAATCTATCGAACTATTGTCAATGTTGTCAAATTTTGCCAAACTATTTTTCGTCAAACGACAGGCACGTGAGCTTGCCAAACGTTAAACGTACATACATTTAAAGAAAGTAGTGTTGTACAACATAGAGTAATATAGGCTGATCACCTAGACGTGCTCGTAAGATATGTCGAACTTACGGACTTAGTGTCGGGTTGTCCTTTTCAAAGAAAGAATGAAATGCTCGAGGTCTTGGACCGATATTGATGTTTAATGAATATTGTTCATTGTGAAATGTTTTAAAGAAAAAAGAAGTACTAATTTGAATTATCGATAGTACTTCATAACTATTGTTCAGTTCTTCAAGATATACAATTTGTATGTTTCAAGCATATTGTTAAATGAAATTGTTATACTTGCTGAGCTAGTTATGCTCATTCTTGCTTTAACCATATGAATGCAGCTAAGACCGAACAGACCGAAGCATCTAGTAAAGATAAAGGGAAGGCTAAGGCGAATCAGTAGATTTCCTTTGTAATAATATAGTTATAATATTGTAATTATTTGATATTATGACAAGCAAACATGTAATGGTTATAAAGAACATGGGAATGTGAATATTATTTTGGAATATATATAAGACATTCATTCTTTTGAGGTATTTCAATTGAATGTATGCGTGAATTGTAGCACCGTGTAGCACCATATGTCGGGTTGGAAGATACCTGAATTTGTGGGCATCATAGGTTGGTATCAAAGCATTAGGTTATAAAACTTAAGGGGAGGGGGAAAGAACCTTAAGTCATAAACTTAAGAAAAGTTAAAGAAGTAAAAGATGAAATTAACCCTAAAAATGCATTTAATTATGATATGTGTTTTTATTATGTTACTGACGTGTACTAATCAAACTAAATTTTCTTTGTTGTAGATGTCAGGAGAAAATGAAATGTATAGGGATATACATGTAGTAAGTGAGGAATCAGTGAACCAAATAGAGATCTTACCGACCCCTATATCAGAAGAGCCCGAAGTGGTTGTGATCAAGTCTGGAGACTCAAAAGACTTAGACCTTATATCCATGTTCGATGGAATGTCAGAGGAGGAGGTGGAGGCGGTGTCATTCAACACCGTAGCACCTGAAGAAGAGGTGACTCCAGGGGAGGTAATGAAAATCATGTTCATGGCCTTGTTGGATAGAAAGATCCAGCTAGGGAAGGAAGTGAGAGAGTTGAAGGAAGAGGTCCATGAAATCCTAGAGGATAAGAAGAGCATGGAGAATATGTGGGAGGAAGAGCATGATGAACGTGTTTTGGCGAAGGACAAGGTTCACGAGCTGAAACTGGAGGCCTTTGAGCTCAAGCAGGAGCTAAAGGTTAAGAAGCAAAAGATAGGGAGGATGTCCTATATTCATAGGAGTTCTCATGTGGATTTCCAGTAGCAGGTAGCTGTGTATCCGATAGAGGCAGGGTAGACTCCACATACTATCAGCCGGCATATTATTGCTAGTCTTCCCAACACAGATTTTAAGAATGCCATAAGGCAAATGTAACCTAGTAGTAACTATAGTAGAGAGTTATATATATATATATATATATATATATATATATATATATATATGATGTATCTAGTACTGACCCAAAACCCTCTTTTGTAAATCCCAATTTTTGGAAAGCAATTACGGGATAGAAATATAATCAGCTAAGGCTGTGTATGAACGAATGTTGTAGTATTATACTACAAGCAAGTAAATCAATATAAGCCTTTTTATATAACATATTGTGCAATGAGTTGAAGTTATTGTTTAAATAATGAATAATAACTAAATAACAAGAAAGAAGTAATAATGACGTGTTGTTTATTTTTAACAGCAAAATCCCTCCAAGAAGGAGACAAAGAAATCAGGAGGCTAATGTAAATCAACCGGAGGGAGGTTCGGTTAACCCGATGCAAGAGTTCGTTAACTTGTAAACAACCGCTTTTAATAGGAACGGGGCTAATATACCCGTAAATCATGCAGTAGTACGAGCTACTACTTTTAAGGATTTTAAAAGTATCGGTCCGCCGGAGTTCAAAGGAACTATGAACCCAATAGAATCCCAGACTTGGGTAAAAGAAATAGAGAAGGCATTTGTTATTGAAAATGTCGACGAGGGGCAAAAGGTTGCTTTTGCCACTTATATGATGAAGGGAGAGGCCAATTTCTTGTGGGAAGCGAACCAAGCTAGTGCCATAATAGAAAATCTTACGTGGACGTGGTGCAAGGATATTTTCTTCAAGAACTACTTTCCCAAGAGTAAGCAGGGGAGGATGGAGATGCAATTTCTGGAGTTAAAATAAGGGGAAATGATAGTTCCCCAATACGCTGCCAAATTCAATGAACTAGAAAGGTTTGCTCCACAGCAAGTGGACACGGAGGTGAGGAAGGCTAGAAGGTTTGAGCAGGGCTTGAAACCCTGGCTCTATAGCCAAATTTTTATGTTCCAAAGTAACTCTTTTCGGACCATACTGGAGAAGGCAATTATTGCCGAAGGTGGTAATGAGGCTTTAAGCCAATACCACAAGGAGAAAAAGAATAAGGGAAAGTTAGATGGGGGAGTAAAAGTTTAAGGAGCCAGTGGTAGTGGCGAAGGCCAGAAGAGGAAGGGATTTAACTCTGGGAATACCAGAGCGAAGCAAGGGGATCCTAAGAGAAGGATGGAGGCGTACAAAAGTTGTGGGAAGACTCATTTAGGAGTCTATCTCAAGGGGAAAGTCATATGTTACAACTGTGGACAAGAGGGGCACATTTCGCCTAACTATCCAAATCTGACAAAAACCATCGATGCTTTATGTGTGGATCAATGGATCACATGGCGAAGAACTGCCCGAAGAAGGGGACAGATGGGAATAATGGCGCTAATAGCGGTAAGTTAGTTATTGGTGGTCCAGCGCAGACGGGTAGGCCGATGGCTCGTACCTTTAACTTGACGGTCCACTACAAGAAAACATGTTATCTATGACAGAAGTAACTACGATGAAATATATTACGTCAATAGTAATTCCGTCGACTTTAGTCTATACTCGACGGATATCAGTCAGAATTAATTCCTCACCTTGGCGCCAAGCTTTCCCGCCAGCGTAGTATTAAGGTCGACAAAATATGTGTTACTCTCAACGGAATAGTTCATCGAAATTAGCTTAGAGTCGACGGAATTAAGGTCGACGGAATTTTGTCAAAAATATGCTTTAAAACCTATCGTTTTCTCCAGTCGTGCCTCAATATCTCAGTTTCTCACTCTTTCATTTCTCTGTCACTCTCATCAGCAGTATCTCACTCTCTCATTTCTCATCACTTCGACCACCACTCTCTCATCTCTCAGCACTCTGATCGACCACCACCTGTGCCACCTCCGACCACCACCTGCGCCACTTCCGACCACCACCGGTACCTGTGCCACCATAATTCCAGAACCTGTGACCACCACCTCCAACCACCGACCTATTACATTTCAGAACGATTTCTCATTAAGGTTAGGTTTAATTTATGTTTTAATTTTTGAATTTTGATTGTGTTGTATATGTGTAATTTTAGCTACTGAGTTGGGAAATTAATGGAAATTAGTATAAATGCTTCGTAAATTAGCTACTGATTGTGTTGTATTGTGGCTAATGATTTATGTTTACATGTATTCATTTATTAATGAAATTGGCTACTGATCATTTGGGTAATTGAAATATTGTGTACTAATTTTAGATTTTGGAAATTTTGGGTACTGATATGCTTAATTGACTCAGTAGGACTGATTTTGGGTATTCATGAAATTGGCTACTCACTTATATGCTTAATTGACTCAATTAGGACTGATTTTGGGACTGCCTTAATTATTTGGGAATACTTTACTTATGTTGTGTATATATGAATTATGTTTGCAATATTATGTCTTTTTCTTGCCTGATTGTTCTTACTGATTTGGTATGGTTTCTATTTCCGACGAAATTCTTATCAGAATTCTTCAATTACAATATATGTAGGCCTTGCTTTATTTTATTTATGGATTTTAATTAGTTTCTAATATTAAAATATACTAAGTAACATTTACTTAGTCGTTTCAGGAGGTTAAGTCAGTATATATTTCCCTTTAGTTTAGTTTAATATTAAATTGCAACCATAGTAAATTAAGGTGATATTATTTAATGTATATGATTTAGGCCGTGCGGAGTAGCTTGGGTCGACCTCTTACTATGATGGAGTTCTGGGATAGAGTCCATACGCCGAAGGGCTCTACTTTGGGGTCGACGATGTTTCCAACAACACTAGCTATACGGGTAATACATTTACTATAATAAATATTATTTAGGATAATATTACGTAATTTATATGATGATACCAAGATAACTCACAATTACATATATCAAATTATAGGAGCGGTTAAAGAAGCTCCGCAGCCAGCGTATAGCGGAGTTACAGGCTGCTAGGGGCGATGCTGAGAGGTTAGATTCCACTGTCCCTCCCACTAGTACTACCAGCCGATATCGAGTGTTGGGGTTACCGAGGATACCAGCCTATACACTGTCAGGAGTTATAATATTTTAGTTTATTTCTTGTTTATGAATAAAGTAAACTTATAATATTACTCATGTTATATTTATTTTTGTAGGCTCTAAACAGCGTCTACGTTCGAGAGCCCCCGTGGGACCATCACATATGGGCATTGGCTTAGACGATGCTTTGTTCTAACGTGTTATGGCTACGGTGTCGGAGAGGTTTGAGACCGATCCGCTGTTCCATCGTAGGGACCCGCCCAGCCGTTCTCGCCTCCATCAGCTTGTGCAAGACGTTGCAGTCGGTGCCACCACCGAGAGTACGGGTATCCCTCCAGAGCAGTGGACCGCAATACGCGACGAGATTGTTCGAATGGTGGTTACCTTAGTCGAGGACGCATTTTGGCCGATGTTGAGTCAGCGCTCGACTGCTCAGGTATACTATTCATTTTAAATTCAAATATATATTCTGCATGTAATTTAATTTTCATTTAGTTATCTTTAACTGAATCATATATATGGACTAATGAGTTACATTATATTGTATCAACAGGGTGACGAGCAGACTGATGAGCGGGATGACGATTATGGCAATTTTCATACTCCAGAGCAACGTCGACACCCGCCCGATGATCCTCCTCACACCGGGGGCTCTACTAGCTTGACTTAGTTTACATTCTTTTGTAGTTTACATTATTTTGACTTAGTTTACATTCTTCTGAGTTACATTATTTTGTAGTTTACATTATTATTAAAGTATTGTAGTTTAAACCTTGTTATTACTTTGGTTTTGTTGCGGTTTGACATTTAGTTTAATTTAGCTTAATGGGATGTTTGATATAGTTTAGTTTAGATTAATGGGATGTTTTTGACCTTTTTACTTCTCATTTAGTTGGTTTTTGACATATTGTCAGCCTTGGTAATTGTAATTCATGTTATTGGCCATATTGTTAGCTTGTGTATGTGTTGTTGGGAAAACAGGTACAGGTACAAGATGTGGGTTAAATCCCTGGATATTGCAAAAACAAATAAAATATATAAAAAACACTATTCTTGATAGAATAGTAATATTCTCGATGGATTTCCATCAAAAATAAATCCTTAAGATTTTGGCCATGTGCCACATGTCACATATATTCTCGCGGAACAGTGGTAATCTCGACGGATTTCCGTCGAGTTTAAGGGCTTTACCATTTTTGACAAGCTGCCACGTTGCATGCTTATCATCGACCGAATATCCTCGACAGACGATTTTCAGTCGGAAATATATTAACCCTGACTGAATATTCAGTCGAGTTTAAGTATCCCCGACTGAAAGATCGACGGAATTAATTTCGACTTGCTTATATACGACCGAATTTCCGACCGAATGTTCCGTCGGAAATAAGGTTAACCTCGACAGAATATCCTTATTACCGACGGAATATTCCGTCAAAAATAACCCTTTTTGTTGTAGTGGTCCAAGATGAAGTTGCATCCGGGGATGTAGTTGCAGGTATTATCCCGATCAACGACATAAATGCTTACTTGTTATTTGACTCGGGTGCTACTTGTTCTTTCATAGCATGTGATTTTGCTAGATGTTTAGGATTACTTCGCGAAAGATTGCATGTACCTTTGAATATCAAGGTATCGAATGAAGAAATAATTCATGTTGAAGATATCCATAGGAGTTGTTGTGTAGATATACGAGGTTATAAATTATCGGTAGATTTGATACCGATAAAGTAGGGAAAATTCGATGTAATTCTTAGAATGGATTGGTTGTTCAACCATGGTGCAATAATAGATTGCCAAAAGAAATGCGTAAACATTAGAACGTTGAGTCAGCCTCATATAGTGTTTTATGGTAATAAATCACTGGGACGTTCGTGTTGTCTAATCATGACACAAACAAGGAAATTTTTGAGGAAGGGATGTGTAGGCTATTTGTGCCATTTTGTTGATACCCAGAGAGTGGGAGCAATGATGGAACAAATAACTATAGTTAAAGAATTTGCGGATGTTTTTCCAAGTGAATTGTCGGGTCTTCCACCGGATAGGGAGACCGAATTCGTGATAGATATTGTGCCAGGAGCGGCACCAGTTTCCAGGGAACCGTATCGTATGGCGCCTGTGGAGATGAAGGAGTTGATGGTTTAGTTACAAGAACTATTCGATAGGAAGTACATTCAACCGAGTGTTTCGCCGTGGGGAGCACCGGTACTATTTGTGAAAAAGAAGGACGGATCGTTAAGACTTTGTATCGACTATCGAAAGTTAAACAAGTTAACGATAAAGAATAAATACCCATTGCCCAGGATCGATGATCTCGTTGATCAGTTAAAAGGGGCAATGTATTTTTCTATGATAGATTTGCGAACTGGGTATCATCAGTTGAAGGTTAGAAGTGAGGATGTACCTAAGACGACATTCAAGACTCGTTACGGCCATTACGAGTTTTTGGTGATGTCATATGGGTTAACTAATGCACCAGCTGCATTTATGGATATAATGAATAGAGTGTTCAAACAGTATTTGGACAAGTTCTTCTTTGTGTAAATCAATCATATTCTAGTCTATCCTAAGACGCAAGAAGATCATGCTGAACACCTACGTGTAGTGCTGGAGACACTAAGGAAGGAGAAATTGTATGCGAAGTTCACTAAGTGTGAATTTTGGCTGGGAAGGGTACAGTTTTTGGGTCATGTTATCTACCGTGAATGGATTTCAGTAGACCCAGCAAAGGTAGAAGCAGTGATGAGTTGGGAACAACCGAAAATGTCGACCGAGGTGAGGAGTTTCTTAGGTTTAGCGGGATACTATCGGAGATTTATTCGAGATTTTTCGAAGATAGATACTCCGTTGACTAATTTGATAAGGAAGACAGTGAAGTACGTATGGACGAAGAAGTGTGAAGACAGTTTCCAAGAACTGAAGAAAAGGCTGAGTGAAGCACTTATATTATCTTTACCCGATGAAACAGGTAATTTTGTAGTTTATAGTGATGCTTCACATAGAGGACTTGGTTGCGTGCTCATGCAGCATGGCAAGGTCATTGCTTATGCATCACAGAAGTTGAAGGATTATGCCAAAGTTTAACCTACTCATGATCTGGAACTGGCCGCGGTAGTGTTTGCCTTGAAGATATAGAGGCATTACTTATACGGGGAGAGATGTGAGATATACATGGACCATAAGAGTCTAAAGTATATCTTCACTCAGAAGGAGTTAAATATAAGACAAATGAGATGGCTGGAGTTGATTCACCCCGGAAAAGAAAATGTAGTAGTTGCCGACGCCTTAAGTAGGAATGGTCGGGAAAAGTTGTCTATGTTAACGACTCAGACTGAGTTAATAACAGAGATGGCTAGGATGTAGTTGGAGGTGAAGTTACCGAGTGAGTCGGGGCAGAGACTGTTTACAATAGATATTCAATCTACCATTATAGAGAGAGTCAAGTAGGTGCAACTCCGAACTGAGGAGTGTGACCAGATGAAGAAGCGGTTAATCGATGAAAAAGATTTAAAGTATAGTCTTGATAATGAGGGATTATTAATATTTGAAGGAAGAATTTGGGTTCCAAATGAAACGGAATTAAAGGAGCAAGTGTTACAAGAGGCTCATAGTTTGAGGTACTTGATTCATCCTGGTAGTACTAAGATGTATCAAGACCTTCGAAAGAGTTTTTCGTAGCCAAACATGAAGAGGGAAATAGTAGAATATGTGAGTGGGTGCTTGACTTTTCAAAATGTTAAGGCCAAACATCAACGACCAAGTGGCTTGCTATAGTCATTGGAGATTCTGAAATTAAAGTGGGAGCATATCACGATGGACTTTGTGGTGGGACTTCTAATTACTTAGAAGGGGTATGATGCGATTTGGGTGATAGTGGACCGGTTGACGAAGTCAGCTCACTTTTTGCCAACAAGGGTTAAGTATAACTTAGATTAGTTAGCTAAACTTTATGTTATGGAAGTTATTTCAAGACATGGAGTACCAGTTTCGATTGTGTCAGATCATGATCCACGAATCACGTTTAGCTTTTGGAGGAGTCTGCAAGAACATATGGGAACGCAACTGAAGTTGAATACGAATTATCATCCACAAATTGATGGGCAGAGTGAGAGAACAATTCAGACGCTAGAAGATATGTTGAGATCTTGGGTCATGGATTTCAAGGGTAGTTGGGATGATCATCTACCACTAGTAGAGTTTGCGTATAACAATAGTTATCATGAGAGCATAGGCATGCCGCCTTACGAAGCTCTATACGGACAAAAATGCAGAACACCATTGTATTGGGATGAAGTGGGAGAACGTCGAATGCTAGGACCTGAATTGGTACAGTAGACAGCGAATATAGTGAAGCTGATACGGATGCGTCTCGTGGCAGCACAAGACAGACAGAAGAAATATGCGGATTCGCATCGAGTGAATAGAGAATTTGAAGTAGGTTCGTATGTATTTCTAAAGGTATCTCCCTGGAATGGAAAGATACACTTTGGAAAGAAGGGAAAGTTAAGTATAAAGTTTATAGGATCTTTCGAAATATTAAAAAGGGTAGGAGAGGTAGCTTACGTGGTAGCATTATCTCCAAACTTAGAAAGAATACATAGCGTATTCCATGTATCTGTGTTACGTCCTTATAAACCAAATTATAAGCACGTAATAGAATATGAACCTATTAATATCGAGAAGGACTTGACGTACGAAGAAGTTCCTATTCAAATCATTGATAGAAAAGAGCAAGTTCTGAGGAACAAAGTTATACCTTCGGTAAAGGTGGTATGGAAGAACCACGATGCCGAAGAAGCAATGTGGGAACTTGAAGAAAAGATAAAGAAGAATTACCCTCAGCTATTTGTTTAATGTAAGACAACATTCTGGGGATAGAATCCTTATAAGGGAGAAGGATGTAACGACCGAGAAATTCGGATAAATTGTAAAATAATTTTATTTGATTAAATAATGTATAAAATTATAATATATGTTATTGTCAGGAATAAGCATGTGAATGATATTTCTATTTACATATGATTTGATTATGATATACATGAATGAATATGCAAGTATGTGCATTAAGAAAAGTTGTAAAGTCCTTTGATAGATAATAGAAACATATGTATAAGGACTTAGAATGAATTGATCAAATATGTTAGGTTGATCCTACATAAGCAAAATAGCTTTGTAAAGTCCTTAAAAAGAAATGATGTACAAGGAATATAAATATAGAAAGATCAAGCTTGTTAGGTTGATCTAATGATGTAATAGATAGGCTTGTTTGATCGTCGAACACTGCACCAGAAATTATAGTATGCCAGGAGAGTCAAGAAAAACTCAAGAGCTGTCAAGGCAGAATCGTAGTCTGCGAGATAGTAGATCTAAGAGTTCGTAGACTGCCAGGAGAGACGAGGAAGGATCGTAGTATGTCAAGTAGCACTT
Source organism: Panax quinquefolius (assembly GCA_020205615.1). NCBI lineage: Eukaryota > Viridiplantae > Streptophyta > Magnoliopsida > Apiales > Araliaceae > Panax > Panax quinquefolius. The sequence continues at coordinate 22,581,002 of CM035174.1, read as the reverse complement.
CCTCGGAGCCATAGTCAGTGAGGAAGTCATGTTCAGAATCGTAGAGACAGCCTGCATATGAGCCGACCGAGCATATGCCAAAGCCAAGTCAAGAATCATAGAATACAATCAGAGTCATAGAGTCTACTGATGTCGAAGCCAAGTAAAGAATCGTAGACTACACTCAGAGTCTTAGAGTCTACTGATCATATCAGAGGCAGAGATCGTAGTCGAGCAAGATCAGATGGAAACAACAAGTACAACGACAGAAATTGTAGAGTGTCAAGATCTGATCTCGGAGTGGTAGTGTCTGCACAGCCGAAGTTGAATTGTAGTGTGCAGAACTAAGACCTCAACAGAAGTTCTCACAATGCCAAGGTAAAATCGTAAAGCAAACACGATTCTCAACAATTGAGCACTCCCATAATATCCAAAGTATGAAGCCTCTGGTCTAAGCTGCAAAGATACATCCCACCTCAAAGGAAGCCAGAGAGCACTCAACAAATGGCATGCAGATTGAGTTGGGAAGCCATTTGAAATGAATTCTTCCACAAGGTGATCAGAAGAAGACGTCACTAACTGACTGAGGAAAGTCAGCAAATGCAGTAGCTGTCAAGTAAACACAAGACGACAATTTTTGAAGCAACCAAGATCATAGTGTTTGCCACACAAAGAAGGAACTGATGGAGTGTACACAGAGATACTGGTCAGCCTCTAAAGAACAAGGCTAAAGTGATTAAGCATTGGTTCGGTCCATTGATGATAAGTGAACGGGAGATCACAAGGAGAAAGCGAGCTGAACACGCCACAAATCTGAAGTGTCTTGCTATTCAGAAGGGGCCAAAACAATGAGTCAAGCCATCAGTATCTGAGAGCAATTGAGGCAAATATAAGTGATTGAAGCACTGCATAAAAGAAGAAAGAAGTGTTCTACATTGAAGATCCAATGAACACTCTTCAACGATCCTAGTGTTGTCTCTACATATCAATGACCAACAGTCAAAAAGACACTAAGATCAGGTCCAAGAAAGCATGCATCAGAATCGTAGAGTTCGGTCATCAGAAGATTGAAGCATTGGCAACGGTTCAATCTGAAGGTTGGTATTCGGACAAGAGCTTATTGAGAGGATCGATGCAAAAGGACAACCTCTGATCAAGAAATCAGAAGGAGGAAATAAAGTCGTCGACCTACCCAAGACATCAAAGTGACTTCTCTGACGAGGTAGGTGAAATAGTAGACTGCAGTGTCAGAAAGTCAGAAAAGGAGATGTCATGTCATATCTGCGGTATACACCAAATAACTTGAGATCTACGAAGCAAATCAAAAAGCTCTCAACGGCTACTTTCCAACGGGAAGGAGTATTAATCCATAGAGCTTCAAAGATCAAGGGGGCGTATGATTCCTATGTTGCAGAATCGTTGAGTTGGTAGAATTCTAACGTTGACTCTACGAGTTCCACCTGAGCTTAACAGAACAAGTCTCAGTGATAGTGAGACTACGAAGGTGGAAGTGAAGCATCTTAGAAGAAGGACTTGAACAGACCAAAGCTTCAGTCAACAAAGATGAGACTTCAACTTAAATTGGCATCTAAGCTGATAGCCGAGAAGGATAAGAAGATAGCATTCAGATGAGTGGCAAAGCCCAAGGCAGATCCAAAGAGCCACTCTACAATTCACCATGAACCTAAAGCTAAACAAGAGCAAGTGCAGAACCATGTCTGCCAACTGATTAAGAAGGGTTCGGGAAATGGTGATGGTGCACAGCTAATACTATATGAAGATGAGCAGAATAGAAGAAGATCAATTTCACTAAAGAAGATGTGGTCCAGACTCGAAGCAGAATGCAAAGAGGACCACACCAAGCTGCTAAGTACAAAAGATGATCAAGCTTAAAGATATCTTAGCAGCTTAGCACCAACAACAACAACAAACAACAACAACAAGAAGTCAGGGCCCGAGGGGTCCTTGTCCGGAGGGACTAAATGAAGTTCCAAGCCTGATGGGCTTAAAGAGTTCCTAGGGAACTAGAGAAGTTCAAGGACATCGGCCCTCAAGAGTTCTTAGTGAATCAAGTCCCAAGGTCACGGCCTCAAGGAATCTTAGTGATTCAGGGTGTTACCCTTCCTTAGTGGAAATCCTGCTAGTTGAAAGTAGAAGTGTGGATTAGGAGCTTGAGTCTCTAAACCACTTAAAATCCATTGTGTCTTTTACTTTATGTCATTTACATTATGTACTTAACTACTATAACTGCTATTTATGTTTTAACTGCTTACAACTGAACTAATTCTAAGAACAATGTATTTATGATTATGAATATATCAATGAAGGGGATCTTTTACTTATTCCACTGTGCTTGAAAAGATTCTTATTTTTGTCAGATGCTAAATCATTAGCAATACAAAATAAATGAGAAAAGAATTTGAAATAAAAAGGATTTATTCAACCCCCCCTTCTGGATCTATATTATGCCTACTGGGAACTAACAGTTATTATTACGTGTTAGTAAGATGAAGGTTGTTCTATAACCTAAAATTTTTGAAATGTCGTAGTATTTTGGCTACGTAAAGGAATTATAGTGTTTGATTTCCAAGACGAAAATAAAAGCTTTCCGAGAAATTTTCTGAAAAACATTATTCACAGATTTTTGCTCGGGAATTATTTTTGAATTTTCGAGAAATACGCAACGATAGAATAATAAGAGAGGATGGTGTGACACCCCCAAATCCGGGTACTTGAAACCCGAACTCGGTGCTTCACGATACCATTTTTATAAGCTGGATACTACTAATAATAATAACAATAATATAAAATTCAAACTTAATTTACATATATCAAAGTCTAATCCCAAGTACGTAACCTTTACTACAATACATTACATGATAGATAATAAATATCATTGTCTTAATAAACTATAACTATTACATAACATAATATAAATCTCATTCGAACAGCTTTCCTTTCCCCTTATTCTTGCCTGATCCTTCTGGTTGATCATACTTAACTGAAAACATTTAAATTTAAAGCAAGAATGAGCATTTGATTGCCCAGCAAGTAATAACAACAATATATATTAGTTGAAAGAATTAAATGTTTTCTTTGAAAGACACTTCTACAATGAATCAACAGTTGTGAAATAAGCTAAACCAACAATAACAACATATCACTTCCATATGTAATCTTTGAAACTACGTATAGACTATAATCTTTGATACTGCTTTGTCAACATGATATAAGAATTCAATAAAACAATTTCAAGAATTAATTTGTCCAAGAACCAATAACGTCCAAATTGTCAACATGATACTGCTTTGTAGAGTAAAATTCAAGAATGCTCAGAAGAATATTTCCATGAAAAGATACAGGATGAGCGCAATTATCAAGGATATTCCACTAATTTCATGGAGTATAGAAGTCAAAACTTTAACCAACTGAGTATAATAAAGAATGGAATAACAAAAGAAATCACCATGCATGCGTTACTTCGCATAGATATGGTATTCCAACAGAATACTAAATAACGGAACCGTGTCAAAGTAAATTTGCCCGAAGCAGGATGTTCCAAATGTAATAATAAAGAATGGAATAACAACAAAATCACCATACATGCGGTAGATCAGACAGACAAAAGTTATTCCAATGTAATACTAATAAGGACAAAATCAGTCCCACAGAAAAATACACGTATATGATATTCCAATAGAATAATAATAAAGATGGAACCAGTCCCAGATAAAATGCATGTATATGATATTCCAACAGTAATAATAAAGACGGAATCAAGTCCAAAGATAAGACTTATGCATGTGATATTCCAACAGTAATAATAAAGATGAATAATAGAAGAATGTCACCAAGTATAGGGTACCTCAGCGTATACAAAAGTTATTCCAATGTAATAATAAAGAATGGAATAACATAAGTTCTCTTCATAAATACAAAAGAATAACACCCCTTACGAGTACAACAAATAATATTCCCTATCTTAAGAAGAAGAGTACTAGATATATAAGTAGTGAAATAGCAGAATACTTTCTTCTTTCTCTCTATAGTTTATCTCTCTAGAGTTTCAGTGAATTCGTAAGAAAATAATGAAGGAATGAGCTTCTATTTATAGAAAAATGGACTGCATAGTAACTAACTCATGAACGATCCAGATTGATTTACTTTAATCTGACGGTCCATATTTAAAGCAAAATCTTTTAAATAAAATATAATATATTCTATTTATAATCTAATAAAATGAATAACTTTATAAAAGATTTTACTATACAAACACTATACAGGCACTATGCAAACACTATGCATAATAAAATATAATATATTCTAATTATTGTCTAATAAAATAGATAACTTTATAAAAGTATTCTGTTTTATATAAAAAGATTTTACTATGCAAAATACTATGCAGACTCTATGCAACACTATGCATAATAGAATATAATATATTCTATTTATAGAATAACTTTATAAAAGTATTCTGTTTTATATAAAAAGATTTTCTGTATTATTACATTAATAATACCAACAAAACTGAGTGACTTATCACGTAAGCATCAATAATTAATACTGTGTGGTACTATGCAACCACGCGTATTACTATACTTTTAACACCGAGTGTTTTAATAGTTAATGGTAAAACTTCCGCCGTTATTTTTATAATGTATTTTTGTCGTTTTCTCAATCCAACAATAATTCCGTTGTGGGTTCCACCAATGATTGTGCCGTTGTACGAATATTCCCTGTTAAAACCAATATTCCTTAACCAATCGAATATTATATAACAACTTGCGTACTTTGCAAAATTTATAAATATTACCCACAACTATAACATTATATCAATTTCACTCCATAATATTCAAAAATAATATTTATAGAAAATTCATCTTTATTCAAAAAGTTGGGGTTTTACATTGTCCTTCAGTTTTGTTGACAGGTTCTTCTGCCTTTTGGTTTCGTTTTCGTCTTGGAGGCATTATCTGATTAAATAAGATCATGTTCATCTAACTAATTCATCGTACTTTTCATAGCATAGCACATACTGCTTTAAACATCTGCTATCCCCTTTGTGACATAATAGTCGGGAATCGTTGCCATAACTTATACAAAAGTTGAGAATACTACTTTACACAGACATACTTATCATATACGCATCATAGAATCATACATATTCAAATAACACTAACACTACTCATTTCATATGCCTTCACTAAGGATCAATTACTTAGCATTCTATATATTTCTATTATCCTCAATAATCCATTCTCACATAACTATACCTAGTTCGTCAAACCTTCCTCACCATATGAGTTTAAGAACTCACCACAAATATATGAGTTCAAGAACTCGAGCTTGATCTTTTATCCTGTAACTATACTCTACCTATCAGTCATACTATCATTTCTTGGTCCAAGATTACACTTTCTCAGTATAATCACCTCATTGAGGTAGCTTTCAATGTGAGCCTCTATTTCAGCTATTGGCTTTGATATTGGCTCGGTTATGGAGGTTGACTCCTTCTTTATGATCTGAGGTATCCTAATTCTTTCTATCTGACATCTACACCAAACTATCTTGATTAACACGTAGTATATACACACAGCAAAGAATAATTTTACATAAGTTAGCTTTTACTTTGTTTAGCGATGAATATTTATTCAATTCATCTTCTTTTAAATTCTAAATGAGTTATTTATATTTTCAACGTTTCCCCCTGTTCTAAGGTTATAGCCTAAGGTTTGTCCCACCTAAGGTTTCTAACCCTAAAGTTTTGATACCAACCTGTGACGCTCCCAAATTCGGGTACTTGAAACCCAAACTCGGTGCTTCACGATACCATTTTTATAAGCTGGATACTACTAATAATAATAACAATAATATAAAATTCAAACTTAATTTACATATATCAAAGTCTAATCCCAAGTACGTAACCTTTACTACAATACATTACCTGATAGATAATAAATATCATTGTCTTAATAAACTATAACTATTACACAACATAATATAAATCTCATTCGAACAGCTTTCCTTTCCCCTTGTTCTTGCCTGAACCTTCTGGTTGATCATACTTAACTGAAAACATTTAAATTTAAAGCAAGAATGAGCATTTGATTGCCCAGCAAGTAATAACAACAATATATATTAGTTGAAAGAATTAAATGTTTTCTTTGAAAGACACTTCTACAACGAATCAACAGTTGTGAAGTAAGCTGAACCAATAATAACAACATATCACTTACATATGTAATCTTTGAAACTACGTATAGACTATAACTGGAGATCAGTCGACAAACTATGAACATTGTTTTTTCATTTTCGCTAGGGTTTAGCAGAACTTCATACACAAACCGTCATAACTTACGGACACGATGGTGATCTGCCCAATGTGCCATGTATTGATCAATACTACATGCAAGAACGATATTATCGTTCACTCTATCCACCTTAGGTGCACAAAAGTTTTCCCATATTCATGATGTTCATACTTAGTCGGGAATCCGTACCAAAACAATCTGGTTGGATACAATAACGTTCTATCATGTTCAACAATATTTTTATGTCTAGCTGAATCAAATAGCTTAGACGGCTTTTAAGTCAACGTATACATATTTGAAATCAATAAGTATGTATCAACATATGATTAAAGAAAATGGTTATCCAAGTGGGGATACTTGTCTAACCCTATATACGAATTAATGAACAGAATAAATATCTGAATTATACAATAATACAATGATTGGATAATGAAAAAACTTGTATAAATATAAAGATTGAATACATAATCAATAATAACAGAGTTAATAATCTGGCACGATAATAATTGGAGTAAGTTTAGGAACTTGCATAACATGATATACTGTTTGCATTTAAATAAAAGTAGTGCATAAGGTTTAGATATCATTCTAATACCGCCGCTACAATAACGCAACTTAGTTCTATCTTTTATATCAAAACCTATCATTAATAAGATCATTCGATTCGATTAGAATAATATATCATATCACATAAGATCGCTATTCGCAACAAGACATAACCTAATCACATTGTCACATATGTTTAACAGTCATTACATCATAAACAAACACGTATCTAGTCAAATTAAATATGACCACATCAATTTCTGAAATATTTCAGTGTACCGACGGCTTTATCGGGTAAATATTGAGTCTAAGACTCTATCCTGCAGTTCAATAGTCGTTTAGATATTTTAAATATCAGTCATATTATTTTTCATAGCCTTATAATAATTTCTAAATAATTATTATAATTTATCATGAATTTTCAAACACTAAAATCATTATTAAATGATTTAAATATTAACTAATTCTATTATCATTAATATTTAATTAATATTAAACTATTAATGAAACCATTGCCAAAATATTAAAGTTATTTATAATAACACAAAATATTTTTAAAAGTATTAATATTACCCTTAAATGATTTTTAAAACATTAAAAATCATTTTGAAATAATTCCATTAATATTAGAATATTAATTTATTATTTATCAAAATATTAAAAGTCATTAGTTATAACTTAAAATATTTTTAATTCATTTATTTCCTTTTAAATGATTTTGGATTCAATAAACCCATTTTTAAACTATTTATTTAATATAATTATTAAATAAACTTAATATCATAAATATTAAATTATTAATGAAATTTACCTTTAAATATCAAAAGTTATATTTTATAACTTAAAATATTTTTAAACTATTTATTTTCATTTAAAATGAATTTTTATAATATTAAAATCATTTAATTAATTTATTTAATATAATTACTAAATAAATCTAATATCATTAATATTTAATAATTAATGAAACTTATCTTAAAATATTAAAAGTTATGTTTTATAACTTAAAATATTATTAAATACCTTACTATCATTTAAAATAATTTTTAATACAATAAAATATTTTTAATTATTTTATTTAATGCATTTATTAAATAATTTAAATACCAATAATATCCAAATAAATATTAATATTTATGAAAAATATGTCAAATTATTAAAAGTTAATTTTTATAACTTAAAATAATTTTTAAAACTATTTTTGTAATTTTCAGAATTTATTTACTATTTTTAAATGATTTTTAGAAATTAAATTAATTAATTTTACCAAGTCTGTCGCTAAAACCCTTTGGCGACAGAATCTGTCGCCTTAGGTGTTCTTGAGAAACCCAAGTGTTCTTACTCAGTGTTCAAGTTTGCTTGTTTGACCATCAATCATTCCTTGTGTAACGACCCCAAAATAGGTCAATTCCATCCAACCTATTCTGAGTCGCCAAATACATGGTACAAAAAACAACTACAACTTTATTACAACAACTGTCGTGCAAATACAACAACACATATGCTGTGAGTTTGGATACAAATATATATCAACTGTGACTCATGTCCCAACCGTGGACAGAACCTCATAATGACACCTTACGAAAAGGTATAGTCGAAAACTGTTTTAGAAATTAGAATCTTTGGGAAGTGCTCAAGGAAACCTTCGTACATTAGAGGCCATGCTTCTAGGTTATGATAGATATCATATGGCCATAGAATTATCCTTGGTTGACCCAATAGACCCCAAAGAAAAACGAGAAGATTACTATCATATTCTTCCCAATGGTGAGTCTTCTCTGACATCATTATGTCCACCTGCCTCTAATCGAGAGTTATATTTCAAATAGACTCCAAGATCATATAGGTAGTCTTTGGTAGATATACTCAAAGAAGTGGATGAGCACAACCCTGCCTTTATGATGACACGAGGTTGTATGTCATTAGACATCTTGTATGATAGTGGCAAAACACCCTTCCAAGTTAAATTCACCTCACCCTCAACATCTATAGACCACCGATTCTATTCCCTTGTTATCCCCTCGTCAACCCAAACTACACTTTTTATTACCCGAAAGGAATTGTGAAGCAAAAGGGTGAGCAGCAAACTAGCTCAAGAAAGAATATCATGACTAAAGATAATTAAATTATCAATAGCCTTCATCAATAATAAATCAGAGATTTAGAACATATGGTAGATGATAAAAAAAATTCAACCATAGTTGCAGCGGAACGAGCAATCCATTAGAAGAGTCAAATAGACCATAAAATCTATTATCTTCTCCATATTAAAATTCCACCAACAATGTTTTATCCCTGTAACATCAATCAACAATTCTTGTCCACAATCACGTATATAACTCATAATCATAATTGTAGTTCTAAATTCCTTTCCTCATCCAGGACAAAAATAATTTTCATCACCTGAAACATCAAAGATTATGGTTATACCAAATCACAGTTCATGTTCATAATCCTACTAATAAATTCATCTTTGCACTACGGCCAAAGATATACATCAACAAGTCATCTTTGCACTACAGGCCAAAGATATTCATCAGTTGGTCATGTTCATCTAAACACATGTTCATCTTTGCACTACGGGCGAAAGATATTCATTAGAAATCATTCATCTTTGCACTACAGGCCAAAGATATTCGGGTTATATCATCATTTAGATCGAGGATGATGAAAAATATTTTAAAGAGAACGAATCCAGTGAAGCAAAATAACAAATATTAAGGATTCGTACTTTAAACAATTCTCATTCAAAAATACTTCATAAATAACCAGAGTGGGGTAAAATTCAAGAATGATCAAAACATGGATACAATCAAAGCTAGTATCCAGAATAGATATTTTGGACAAAAAGAAGAAATTTCATTTTTCGGTGAATAGTGCCGTATTCGTGAATAGTAATTCCGACACCAAAAGATAGAAATTTCACAAAAAACATCATCACGCTTCGTGAATAGTACTCGTGAATAGTAACTCATGAATAGTAACTCATGAATAGTAACCTCGACATGAAAAAGTTCCAAATTTGATAAAAATTTCCAACCAACATTCTGGCATAATGATATTGAAGAAATAATATCATTTTAGAAGAAAATAACCTCCTTACCTCGTAAAGAATAAGTACTTCCGATCGAATATGGATATAGTCTTTGAAAGAACTTGCACCGTATAGCAATACTGAAGTCCTAAAATACTCACAAAATACGCTCGATATAATAGAGAGAGAAATAGAGAGAAAACTTCAGTTTCTGGTGTGATTTTCAATTCTAACCTAAGCACCCTATTTATAGGAAAATGCTTAGAACACCAAAGCAGAAAATTTAATAAATTAATAATATATTTATATAAATTTCCTATGCACACCTAGCATCTGAAATCAGCCATCCTAACACATGTTAAATGAGTCCCAAAAATGTAAAAAACATTTTTCTTATTAAAAATAATTAAAACTTCAAAAATTAATTATTTCGGAACCACGGAACTTCAATAATTCATAATAAATAGCCCTTTTATCAGAAAATTGAATCTCGCGATTTTTATAAGAAATTCAATTCTCTACAACTTTCTGAAGAAAGTTTTTCCAAATTTCAAATGTAAATTGACCGAAATCCATAAAGCAAGCGATTTTACAGCTATAATCAAATTCGGTCAAGAAATTGGGTTCACCGACACACAAAACATGTGTTAATCATTTAATGCAACAAAAATACTCTTCCTCCTCATATAATCATATATCACACATTCATTATAAAAATATCATCATTATTATATTATAATAATATAATAAAATATTATTTTATCAGAAAAGATAAAATATCAATTTTCAACAATTGTCACTTTAAAAATTTTCTCCATCTATATCCACATAAAATGAATATTTTTCTCATCATATAAATCAATAATTAATTATCACAAATAATATTACAGAATCACAATAATAGCAACCAGACAGTTCCCAGGAAAGAGGGGGCTTTCCAATAAGAATTTCTCTTTACTGGCGCGCAATTAGGTGACCAAACCTCTCCTTAGACAGAACTTTCTAGACATTTCCAATAATGTTATCTAATAATATTATTCAAATAATATGAATTATTGCTTTAATAATAAAAAATATTGTGTAGTGACAATTATTGAAACAACAAGAATATAAAATATCAACGCAAAGAATTATTGAATCAATAAAATATCGAATAAAGAATTATCGTAATAATTATTAAGTAGTGCCTTTCACGTAAGAATCAATAATTCAAAAATATGCAATATCGTGTGCATCGCTCAATAACGCCAGACATTTTTTACTTTACCCACGGGTATTCCAACAAATGTTAATTCAGTGAACCACTACGTCGTTATTTATAAAACTTTAATTTGTCTTTTTCTTCATCCAACAGCTTATTACGTTATGGGGCCCATAAATGATCGCTACTGGTCGCCGCATTTAATATTCCCCAACGTAAAGAATATTCCACGACCAAACGAATATTCCCCAAACAACAATGAATATTTTATAACCACTCATGTATTTTTGAAAAAAATTTCATATATCACCCTTAACTTTAACTTTTTATCAATTTAACCATTTCTTGAATTGTAATTATAAGAAAAATTGAATACTTTTATTTCATAAAATTCGGGGTCTTACACCTTGTGTAATTTGTTTCTGGTCGAGTTAATGGTTAGATATCATAGTACAGATGTAATACTACACCGTTGAACAACAAACATGATCAAAACATGCATCATGTACAAGATCTAAGCTCAAGAACAAGCTGTCAGAGCTGTTCTTGACGTTTCTGGGCTGCCCAGAAAACAAAGTCATGGCCGGTCAACGATTTTGATGACCTTAAATCTGTCAATACGTTCATGTTAATTGTTTTCTGCTCGTCGAGCTATCTAGACAAACCACCATAGAACATGTTCCAAACCATGGTAAAGTCTAACAATAATTACTGAAAACGCGTTGGGGCTCACAAATTCATGTCAGAGTCTGTTCTTCATTTCTGGGTTTTCCCGAAATGAAGAACAGATAGAGTATGCTAGTTTGGATCCTTATATCTCGCGTTGTGTGTTTGCTCTATGTGATCTATTGATTCCAGGTTGTAGCTAATATGTAATACTACATATCCATTACATAAAAATAGTATAAAAACAATAAAGCATGCAGATCTAGGCCGGTCAAACCATGTCAGAAGACATGTTCTTGAATTTTTGGAATTTCGTAAAGCATTTCGTGGATTAGTAAGCTAGTTTGACCTTCCACTGTGTTCAATACAATGATGATATAAGGGATCTAGAGACATATATCCATAGTAAACATAACAAGCTACAACGTAGTTACCATAACAGAATAAAAACAACAATACACTAGCAGATCTAGTCGCTTGAAAAAGTTGTCAGGCCCTGTCTGGGCACAATCTGGGTTTTCCAGATTTGTAAAGTCATGCTCGGTCAACTAGGTTTGACCAACTATAACTTTTAACATGTTCATGATCTGGGCTAGATTCCATTTGGATCAAAGATCTCATATAGCACACTATATGTTCAAACATTACAAACACTAAACTCATTAATGTACCAGAGATCTACCAGACCTGACATTCGGTTGTCAGTCACAAAAATAAAGTTTTCCAGATTTTTAAAAACATCAAATCCGAGCCTCTAGATGTTATGGATCTAACATCTAGCAACCCAGATCATCTATGTACACTATAAACAACGTGTTTTAACATTAAATCATAACATCTAACATGGCCTTCAAGATCAGATTGTAAATTAGGATTTTGTACCTTTCTTTAAAAAATCTTGATTCTTAGCTTCTGATTCGTTTGTGGATTTCTTGGGGCTTGATTAGTGACTGAATTAACAAGGCAATTTCGTGGGTTTGAACTTGAGAGAGAATGGCTAAGTGTGGGTTGCATAAATGAGCTTTGTTTTTCTTTTCTCTCTCTTGAATCATACAAATAATGGTACAAGGCACATGGCTGGTGCATTGAATCTGATTGCTGGAAATGCTATAGATCATAGGTAGGTCTAGGGTGGCTGGCCAGATCTTGGATAAGATTTGGCTAGCAATAATTCAACTAATGGGACAAAAGGGCATTTTTGTAATTTCATTTTAATCTCAAGGGTATTCTTGTCCAAGGTGCTTGAATCTAGGGTTTAATCACTAGATTTTACATTTCAAAGTTTCCCAAATAATTACTAGGGTTTGAAAAAATTAAAATTAAAGTGTAATAAAATTTTAATTAAACACGTTAATTTAAAATTAGGGTTTTTAATAGGAAATTAGGGTTTTTAAATTAGGGTTCCTTAATACTATTACGGTTCCCAAATTAAAAATTAGGGTTTCTTAATTATCATTATAATTTATTAAAACAGTAATTAGGGTTTCTAATTTTAGCAAATTAGGGTTTTCAAATAATTATTAGGGTTTCTCCTAATTACAGAAATTATATAATACACAGTAAAATTCATATAACACAATTACTACACAGTCTCGAACTCATAACCGAGTTTAACAATTAGGGTTTAATAACACAATATGAGGGTTATGACATAATTTACCATATTTGGCCCACCATTTTCAGTCTACACATTTACAGTACATATTTATAGTACTGAAAAATTAAAATATAATTAATATTATATTATTATTCTCATCCCTTGATCAATACCCAAATTTAGGGTTTGAATTCCATATCTGGTTTATCTTTCATATATAACATTATTAATTAAGTTAAAATAATTAACATAATAATCTGAACTAAAATTCATATAATAAAATAGTAATATTATAATAATTCCAAAAATCATTTCATATATTATTTAAATAATATAAAAATCATATTTTCATAGAAAATAAATAATAAAGACATTTCTACTATAAAATTAATTATTATAAGTATCTACCTTATAATTAGCAATAATTCTAAAATAAAATTATTTGAAATTATTCATGTAATAAATAAATTTTATTTATCACATATATACATACACATTACTTGACACATATTCTCATCTTTAAAATAAATAAAAATTAATATGCAAAATTTCTTATTTATTTATATAGAAAATATTTAGGTTATTACAGATGGAATATGTAATAATATTTCCGTTATGGCAAACGTAATTTTTCGCCTGCGTACTAAATTTGAAAACGTAAGGGAAAGTGAAGCGTTAACAAATAAACGATGATCGTGTGATACGTAAGTATTGTACGAGGTAATGAATATGAGTATGGTACGAGGTATTATACGAGTATGTATTAATAATGGTATGTCGTATATTATGAATGAGTATACGAGAAGAAAATATGTATAATACATTATAAGGCTTTAAGCCAACTGGATTGGACTTGTAGGATTTATGAAGGAATTATACAAGCCAACTGCATTGGACTTGTAGGATTTATGTAAGAATTATACAAGCCCAAGTGAATTAATGTTAAAGCCCAATGTTTGATATTGCAAGCCCAAGGGTTAAGCCAAAGTTATTAAAACCTAGGCCCAAATTAAGAACCGGATCCATGGATCAAACCGATGGGTAAGGAAAACCCATGGGGCAACCCATGTGGGCCCCATGGATCACATGGAAACCATCTTAGTGACCAAGTAAAGTGGGTTTACTTGGTGACCAAGGATGAATAGTAAGGAGGTGGAGTTGTGGAGGTGGGATGGCCTAAATGGCTATTATGCCCTCACTTTGTTTTTAATATGAATAAGGGACTTGCTAGATTATTTAGCTTGTTCATTATTCCACCAACATCCTAGAGCTTTTATTTTATTGAGAGAGAAAAGTGAGAAAACTATAACTTTGTTAGAACAAGAGGAAGAAGAAGAACCAATCTAGAACTTCAAAGGTAATGATTCCTAAACCATGATTCTCCCTCTCTTCAAAATTGTTAGAGAAGTGAGTAGTGGTAGAGCATGTTTGATAAGGAGTGATAAGGATGGTTATTAATGGATGAAACCTTAATAAACCATGTGAAAGTGAAAATTAGATTTTATGTTGTTGATGGACAAGTTTAACACCATCATTTATAGATTTAGATTATACATGTTGTGACAATGGAATGAATCCATTAGGAACGGTGTAAAAATCTCAAGTAACGAAGTTATGACGAAATTTACGAGATTAGACAATAATTGTCGAAATCGTGAAATTCTCAGAATGGAAGTCAAAAGTTAACATTGAACTCGGAAATGTTGGTTTTCGATGGAGAATAGTCTAAGTTTGCATTTTAGAGTTGCCGACTCAAAATTGGTCAAATTCCGACTTAGAACGAAGATATGAGCTTTGAACGTTCACGAACGCTTAATGTTTTCGTAATAATGAACTAATCAGTGAATTTTGAGTTAAAAGATTCAAAAATGAAATATTTTCTAATGAAATCATAGAACATGTGATTTGTGAGCTATCGGCTTTTGAACGAGCCAATTCAGACTAATAACGAAGAAGTTATGAGGCCGAGAATCTCACAAAAGAAAAAGTCTGACAAAAATTTCACGAGATGGCGGCTACAACCGCAATTTCTACCTAAAGAGGTGAAGCACGTGCTACCACTATGTATGATCTTGGCGCCGCAGCGCCAAGGCTGAACGTTGAACATTGTAAAAAGAAGAAGTACGGGTTGTAGTATAGCATGATGTCATGAAGCAGCATTTACGAGGTCACGGGCTATATGATCAGAAACCTGTACGCAGCAGTATGAGTTGAAGATAGAAGTTTGGCCAGCCAGCAGCCAAAGACTAGAGAAGAAGCGAGAGAAGAAGAGGTGTCAAGTGTATAAAGAAGGAAGAAGTTAATTAACTATGAATTATATGCTTAATTGACTTAAAGTAACATCAACGAGGGATGTTTAAAACCTAAAGAATGATGTCTAAAGGTTGACAAATGATTACGTAAATGTAATAACAATGTAATACGATAACCTGTAATGAATGATAAACAATCTAAAGCATGATTAGATTGAGAAGAATGGTAAGATATAGTAGTGACCCTACTTTATTATATATGACCCAATGTGGTATTTTATGTGATCATGTACTGTAGAATCCTTAAAGACTCAAAGGAAAGTATAATTACTGTAGAAGACGCTAAAGGCAAGTATTCTGACCCTTGTCTAAATTCTTTGGACAAGCTTTGTGATTCATGTATCTTACGCATGAATTGATGTATGATAAAGTCGAAGCCAATTCCTTTTGCTAGACTTATGATGTCTTATGGATTTCTTATAATCTATCGAACTATTGTCAATGTTGTCAAATTTTGCCAAACTATTTTTGGTATGGTTTTCAAAGGAAGACTGAGTATGCATATATAAATGTTTTTTCGTCAAACGACAGGCACGTGAGGTTGCCAAACCTTAAACGTACATACGTTTAATGAAAGTAGTGTTGTACAACATAGAGTACTATAGGCTGATCACCTAGACGTGCTCCTAAGAAGCTTAGGGAGATCATAAAGGAGATGATTCAGAGTATCAATGAAAGGGATCAAATCCACTTTCAAGCTGCCAAGAAACACAGGGAAACTGTTCTTGTTTTATTGAATACTCAGGAATCCCAAAATAAACTTATGATGGAAAGTCTCACGAGTCTACAAACTTCAATGAAACAAACAGAAAATGTCTTGGCCATTCTACAAAAGAGAGAATCTCGAGCTGATTCTCTGA
Source organism: Panax quinquefolius (assembly GCA_020205615.1). Taxonomy (NCBI): domain Eukaryota; kingdom Viridiplantae; phylum Streptophyta; class Magnoliopsida; order Apiales; family Araliaceae; genus Panax; species Panax quinquefolius. Next base: position 22,564,493 of record CM035174.1, on the reverse strand, counting down.
TCAAAGAAAACCGTGAAGACTTTGTTCACTTCCAAGAATCAGCTCCACGAGCTTGTATAAGGCATGACTCGACTATTTGAAGATATTTGAACCCTTGATACTGACATAAAGGGGGAGAATAAAGGGGAAGGAGAGAAATGAAAATGCATAGACAGAGGAAACTTTGCTCAATCTTCAAGGAGCCTTCCTACAAGACAACCTCGCCATCAGACTCCACGACCTGAACAGCAACAACGAATTATCATGGCACAACCGCTGAGGAGTCAAGAGCCATATCCCTGCTCACAAGGTGAAAACACTACAGGCCTAAACATGCCAATTAGAGATCCTGCATTCATGAATAGACACGATCATTTCGAAAGGCTAAGTCAAAGCAAGCTGGAAGATATAACATGGAGAGACGAAGCCAGCAGAAGAGCTGTAGAATATCTCAATCCTCCAAGGAACAAAAGGCAAAAGAAATAGAAATAAGTTGAAACTAAATTCTTATTGATGTAACTAATCTTAATTGTAATATCAATCTTTACAAACATCAATAAATTCATGCTTATTCTCTAGAGATTTCAGTTGGTCACTGAAACACTAAGTCATATTTACTTTCTAGCAAATGCATCTAGAAATTGATAATCATGACACAAATCTCCTTGGTTATGTCAACATCAAATAGGGGAGATTGTTGGGAGATTGCATATTTAAATTTGATGTTGAAAGTAAATATTCATGATTATATGTAAAGTCTTTCAAGGAATATATGTACAAGGACTTAGTGGTAGATCAAACTTGTTAGGTTGATCTGAGCTTTTAATGATTATCATTCTGTAAATGAATATATAGATGAAAAGATCAAAATTGTTAGGTTGATCTATATCTTGAGATGTAATAGATAGGCTTCAACAGAATCATAGTCTATCGAGCTGATCAAGAGATTAAAGAAGCCAAGGTAGAATCGTAGAGCATCAAGAATCGTAGTGTGTTTGTTGGAGGGCCACTCCCAAAATCATAGAGTGGTCCAAACGCTTGCCAAGCCAACTCAGAGATCGTAGTGTGCTCTCGGAAGCATAAAGTCTGCAAGTCAAGTAAGTGAAGATCGTAGTGTGCCAGTACTTAAGAGAAATCGTAGTGTTCTCTTTTGCTAGTATCGGATCAAGCACCAAGGTGGCAAGACACCAAGATCAGAATCGTAGAGCATCATCTGTCTGTATCAGAAGCATCGAGCCTTATCCATTTGCCTAAGGATATAAGTCAACTAATATGGAATGGATTATAAACGTTGAAGTCCTCGGGAGTCCCAATAGCACAACAGTCATCCTTAGTATATAACAAAGAAAGGTATTAAAGAAGCTAAGGAAAGTACTATGGGTCAGCAAAAAACACCTTTTCAGGTGTTAGGTGAGATAGCAGTCTGCTATGTCAGTGGGCCAGACTGCTAATTAGAAGTTGTGCAGAAAGTCTCCATCAAAGCTCAGAAATGTCAAATACATTTAATACTTCAATGAATGTCTTTCACAGATACATTTCAAAGGCATCATATATACAAAACATCAGCAGAAGAAGATGATTAAGCAAGCATAGAACAAAAATGTTGAAGAACACTCAACGCTCAACTCTGCGATCTAAAAAAGAAAGCTTGATCAGCTACTCAGTTCTTTCAAACACAAGCTTAACGGCAACTGAGTAGCACCACTCAAGTACTCAAATATTATCAAGTGAAGTAAGAAGTTCCAAGTCAGAAGGACTTGAAGAGTTCTAAGTGAAATAAGAGGTACCAAGTCTGCTGGACTTGAAGAGTTAAAAAGAGTGAACTAAGAAGTTTCAAGACTGCTGGTCTTGAAGGAATCTGTGAGATTCAAAGATTATAAAGATATCCTTAGTGGATTTCCTACTCAAGGAGTAGAAGAGTGGACTAGGAGCTTTAAGTGCTATGAACCACTTAAAAACACAGTGTCTCTTATATTCTTGCTATAACTGCTATAACTGCCATAACTGCTTAACTCTTATTAACTCACTATATCTTAAAGGGAAAACAAATAAATCTCAAATTCTATTCTGTTTAAATCATTATCAAAACTAACAAGTATTTTGTAAAAGAATTTTAAAAAATCTATTCCACCCCCCCCCCCTTCTAGATAACTATTGTGCCTCTGGGAACTAACACACATCACTTGGTCAATGTGCAAACCTTTTCTCGGTTGAGTTGGTGCAACCATTTAAAAATACTAACTGACGACTTTTACAGTCCAATCGTCGACATATACATGTCAGACCTTTTCACAACTTGTTTTTTCAAACAAATCTCACCTAACATGAGAACACCAAAAGACAAGAACAGAAAAGGGACAAATAAAAATACCAACATCGACAGCTGGCGACTCTGCTAGGGACTTCCAGTAAGAGGGCTTAAGCCTCTACTACAAACTTTTCAAAACTGTTATATGCTTGCATGTGGATGTTGCATTTATATTTGAATGAATGTGTACGAATGCATTTACTTATTACACTTAGTGCTTCGCACTACATCTGCTTGTGATATTAGTGCTTCACACATGTCATCGTTTTCATACGGTGAGACACATTGTATGTGAATGCATGTTGTGTTGTCCCTCCACTAGGAGGATATCATGTCGGTGTTTGATTACTGGACTCGTAGGGAGACTAATTCCAACGAGGCTCAGGAAAGGCACCACCCAGATTTGCTCCAGTTGAAAGACTGGATTAACTTCCCATCAAGTAGATTGTGATGATCTAGGAACCTTTATGCCAAAAATTCGCGAGAGTAGCCTAAGATAGGTCAACCTCTGATAAACCAAATGCGGAGGGAAGTCTCTTCATACTTTCCCATTTCAATTATATGTGATTACAAATACTTATAATTTCATTTGCATGTCTAGCTCAATGTAATGGAAAATGTGAAGGAATATGTGCACAAACATTCCCGTTTATATCAAAAACTGACATGCTATTTTGTCATACAAACAACTAACATCCATTTTGCAGGATAAAACTCCTAAAATGGATACATCACATAGCATGTAACATTTCAACATTCCCTAAGACTAAACTACATAAGTCTTTTTGTAGGGAAACAATTGGTCCTGTTACCAGTTTAAAATCCAAAAAGGTAACAAGTCTACAGCCAAGCATGGCTTCATATGGCCAGTCTAGTCCTACTCATGTCTCTTACAAGGAGTTTGAAGGATAAAGCCACCAAATTACAGAGTTGAATGTTCTACTTAAAGAACTACAAAAATCCACTCAGGGTCCACGAATGCCCATACATACAGAATCCTCTGTACATAGGGGAACTCAGGGACCGAACAAAGAAATTCCTATACCCAAATCTCAGTTGGACAAAACCGACAAAACCCCTAAAACCACCCCTCTCAAAGAAGATCCAAACACCAGTGATATCAGGAAGAAAGTCCTATAAATGGAAGAGACCATTCGGTCTATCAAAGGGATTGGAGCACACGGGAGTGTTTCATATTCTGAACTTTGTATCTTCCCTGGGGTTCATTATCCAGAGAAATTCAAGACTCCTAATTTTGAAAAGTATGATGAATTCGGAGATCCTTACACACATTTGAAAGTCTTCATTGGAGAGCTCGGAGCTTATGCCGAGGATGAAAAGCTCAGAATGTAGTTGTTTCAGAAAATTCTGACTGGTGAAGCTAGATCATGGTAAACCAAATTAGACAACTCCAAGATTCATAACTGGGATGAGCTAGCTCATGCTTTCCTCAATCAGTACAGTTTCCAAACTCAGATAGCTTCAGACCGGTACCAAATTATCAAGGTCAGGAAACAAGCCAATAAGTCTTTTAGAGAGTATGCCCAAAGATGGAGGCGTCTGACTGCTCAAGTAATTCCCTCAATAACTGAGTCAAAAATGGTGATGACCTTCATAGACATTCAAGAAGCTCCTTTCTATGAGAGAGATTTAGCTAGCATAGGCAAACCATTATCTGAAATGATCAAACATGAGGAAATGGCTGAGATGGGATTGAAATCAGGAAAGATTCATGACCTTGTCGCTCTGAAAGCCGTGGCTGAGCACATCCAGTCTGGAAATTATAGAAACAACCCTTGGAGGGTCCATAAGAAGAAGGAGGATGGTGTTTCCTTGATGCTACAAGGATAAAAAGGCAGTCAGAACATGCCTATTCAAAGGAGAAACTAGTCCCCTTTCCAAGCATAGTTTTCAAACCCTCTATTGCCGAAGAGTGAAGAAGTTAGATGCACTCGAGTGTTCACACCCTTAGGGGATTCACTTGAGAACATTCTCAATCTTCTGACAACTTAGAAGAAAATTACCCATCTACTTCCACCAGTCAACCCGGATGGGAAGAATTTCAATGCTAGCTGCAAATGTGCTTATCATGCTGGAGCTCCAGGTCATGATACTCAGGATTACTGGGCCTTGAAGCATAAAACCCAGTGTCGACGTCGGGATTTTTAGTTGTCCCTTTTCGTTACTTGTTCTTTGGTGTTCTCATTTTAGGTGAGATATGTTTGAAAAAACAAGTTAAAAAGTTCTGACATGTATAATGTCGATGATGGACTGTTAAGAGTCACCAATTGGTTTTTTAAATGGTTATACCAACACAACCAAGAAAAGGTTTTTCACATTGACCTAGTGATGTGACACTGTTAAACGGGTCGGTGAAACCGAGATTCATTAGGGTCCGGGGACATGATTATGCGGAGGGAAGGTATTAGGCACCCCCCGACATCCGTGTTACCATGGTGACCGCCACTATTCAAGAAACTTTTATCTCAATGTGTGTGTGTATGGGTCAATGTGTTGTTAATTGGAAGTAGTGCGAGGCCTCGTTCACACCTATATACACAGGGTTTGAATTTATGTAAAAATTCAATTTTAACAAGATATAGCAGTGATGTTTTATAAAAGAGGTTTTTCATACCCTTGTGGTCAATAGTAATTGAGACCTTTTACACTCCCATTTTATTAAGTGTTCGGCTTGATTGCTTTTATTTTTGAGATGCGAAGCATCTATAAGAAAAAATGTACAAAAAGGTGTTGAACTCCTCGTGGGTATGAAAACTATTTGAGAAAATTCAAACATTGCAGATAAATTTACAAGATGCTTACAGTTGAAAATGTCCATCATGGGAACCGAATCTAGATTCAGTAGACTGAATCTGTGATCACATGATTCCTAGGCTCACATGATGCTGCAATTTGTATGAAAAGCAGTAAGCATGTAAATATATAAAAGCGGTAAATATATATACACAGAGACATGATCAACAACAACGAAGCACCTCCATGGGGGATCAGAAATGTAAATAAAGCTGTAAAAGCTATCAACTTTCACGGAGGAAACTCTAGGAGGGACAAAACGTAAATAAAGTTGGAAAAGCGATCAACCGCCACAAAGTAAACTCCAGGAGGGACAATATATATATATATATATATATATATATATATAAAAACAATAAACGCACCGGATATAAAATCCAGGCTCATCGAACAGAGTTCGACAACAGTTGATATATATTATAAATATATATATTAAAGCAATAAACACTCCGGATGTAAAATCCAGGCTCATCGAACAGAGTTCGACACACAGTTCATATATATATATATATATATATATATATGAACTGTGTTGATCTTTGTTCTGGCCTCGAGCGTTGATCGCTTTTAATATATATATATATAAATATATATATATATATATATATATATTAAAGCAAATAAACGCCTGCATCAAGTTCAGGCTCATCGAACAAAGTTCGACACACAGTTAATATATATATATATATATATATATTTATATACAAACTGAAATAAAACCACGGACCGAAGTTCGGGCAAACACACGCAACACGACTCTCAACGTGAAGAAGGGTGTGTACAAAGATGAAGAGAAAGGCTTTAAAGTGTGTGAGAAGGCTTACAGTGGGCTGCCAAATAAGACTTATATATCTTTAAAGTGGATGAAACTCGGCTCCCGTCGGTAAAGAGTAGCTATATGTTAGCTCACAAGTGTTTAAAATGAGAAAGCACTCAGTATATTGTAAGTATGGTGCAAATTTGACAGGGCTTCCTCGACGTTTCTCTTCTTAAAATGGCCACCCCAAGCCCTCAATTTATAGAAGGGGGAGCCGCAGTGTACCGAGGTCGCCTAAAGTTGCCCTGTGTTTCGCAGGTCGTGTTGCCTCGTGAAACGCAGATGCGTAAACCGTGAATGTCTGCTCAAACTTTCAGAATTGCAATCTGGGTATCCGACTGAGGTATGTAGGACCTATTTCGGACCGTCGTTGTCGAGATTTATACAATGGCATGGGATTAGAGGTTGTACGAAGTCAAGAAGATGGAACGGTGCCCCCCGATCTTCAAGCTTCAAATTCTATCTGTTACCCTGCATAATAGCCACTCGGGATTTGTTTTCCTTGATTCTTGTGGGACATTGTTGTGTAGAAATGTGTGTATGAAATGTTGAGATGGCATGATGTGGCTCTAAAGTGGCGAGATGATGACTTTGCCCCTCACCGGAGTTATCGCCGATTTGGGCTGATAAAGTAGACGTTGCTCAGGGTTATTGCTAAGATTGGATTGTTGCAAATGTTGAAGGTCCTCAGTGTCATCTCTGAGGTGTGCCTATCTTCCCGGTGTTATCTTTGGGCTTTGTACTGAATGCCTCGATGTGAGTGTCGAGGTTGAAGCTGATGTGTATAACATATTCCATCATCGATCCTCCTCGATGATGCTGACCTTTCCTAGTTTGTATCGCCAGGATATGTCAAGGTTTTGTTGGATTTACTGCCAACATCATGTGATGTCAGGGTTTCCTGACCTTCGTTGATGTGTACTTCACCGATGTGTGAACCAACAGATGAAAACCCTATGAGGTAGACTGTCAAGGCCGCTTAACCTTCGCTGACGTGTGAATCAATGGTTGAGATGCGTTGTAACCCCTGTCGGGGATCCGCTGGGGAATATGAATACCAAAAGACGAAATCATCGAATAGCTTTCGATGCATCGATGGGTTTACTTACCATCAACTAAAATAATGTCAAGGTTGTTTGACCTTCATTGATACATACACCAATGGATGACAATGTGTGGTGACCCCCGCCAAAGAATGCGTTGTAACTTAGGGTTATGATCCTGAATTGGAGGCATGCATTGGACCTACGTCAAGTATTGTCGAGCGTGACTTGTAATATTTGAGATCATCGACATAGTATACCTTGTGCTTGGGCGAATACCAATGAGTGATGTGCAGACCCGAGGTTTAATCAAAGAAGACCAGGATTGTAAGCTATTTTGCTCAATCGCGTAGCGTTTTCATTCCTGATTTGACCTTTTCAGTCTGTGAGAACTTCTTTGCAACTCAAAATGGACCGAGCCAAAGGGGTGGGGCCCACACAAGGGTGCCACAGGTACACCTACTGCAGCCGCAGATGGACCTGCAGCCAACTGTGGATATTAAAATCCTGCAGGTTGCTTTCACAAGTCATTTTCAAGTTACGCCGCGAAGGAAATCCGAGAGCTCTTCTTCAGATCTACTGAGTTCGGGTGATTTTCTGGAAATTCTATCACCGTACAAGTGTTCTACGCTATCCTGTTAATGTATGAATGTAATTTTTCCAGTTTTTATCCGTTGGAAAATGAATTATCACATGAAATGCATCTAAACACATAGTAGTGATTATGTATGCTCAAATGACTTGATAAAAAATATTAAACATAGTAAATGTTAGTATTAAACCATGCTAAACATAATGATGTGAAAATATTTAACTTTTGAAAGAGTCATATTGGTACCTTTTTCTGCTATTTCTTATCCTATTTGAGGACAAATGAGCAAAAGGTAAAAGGCAAAGTACTCCTAGTATTGAGGTTAACCTTATGAATTGATGTTTTTTATTATTAATGCATATATTATGTATATGACTTTTGGGCAGGTGTGCTACTGAATGGCCACCTATGCCTATGTGTATGTAGGCATTTGATTAATCATGCATTTTTGACTCTACTGTAGATGTATGTTAATGTAATGCATGCATGCATGTAGTGATAAAACGCATTTTAAAAGACTACAAGATAGAAAATACCACACCCTTTCTGAGGTGATTTGGAGACTTGTTGTCCAGATATTATAGATCCAGATCAGCCGTGTAGTTCTCGCAGGACCACTTCTAGTGTTCGGAGGAGGGCTTCTGAAGTGCTTCGACCGCATTCTATTAGACAGCCTCGTCAGTTGGTGGAGGCGGTGATACGTCCTATCCAGGTTGATGTGCCAGACATCGAGGACGAGGAGGAGGATGTTCTGGTTGCGGACTCTGCTCCTATCACACACGTTCGCCGTAAGGACCTCCCGAGTATTCAGGTGGCAAACCTAGAGCTTCTGGGTGATTTGAGTCGACATCCCAGCTTTACACAGCCTCGAGGGAACTGGTTCAGCATTCACTCCATGTACCAGGCTCTTTATCCTGACTATATAGTGGCAGTGGATGACTGGGGTTTTAGAGCATTCTTTTCCATCATTTCCCGTCATTGTCCTTGGGGTTACCTCAGGGCATTCTCTGAGCGCTGGTTTCATCGGACTCAGTCTCTCCATTTGTTGGACTGTGAGGTGATGATGACGCCGATGGATTGACGGTTTATCACAGGTATGGAGTTTGGAGGGGCACCAGTGCCTTGTATGGCGGATATTATCCCTATTACCGTCAGATCCTTGCTAAGAGTTCTGGCTTAGGCGCTTAAGGGCAGGACTATTCGTGTAGGTCCTTTGAGCGTAGATGCTATGAGTGGGCTATTGAGAGAGCCCATGCACGATGATGTTAGAGTCAGGGATCGCATTCTTCGGCGATTATTCCTGATGATCATTAGGGGCTGCTTCATAGCAGATAATTCTTCTATAGTGTCGTTCGCTTTGATCAGCGTCACGCGTGATGTGGACCGTATTAGAGAGTATGATTGGGGTTCCTATATCTTTTCCTATTTCCTTATGGGCATGTGTATGCTCTCACAGGGTTTGACTAAGGCTTGGTTAAGATTTTACCCATTTTTACTAGTGAGTATTTCTCTTGTCATTTCTCATTTATAGGTTAAGAGTGTTTACTGACAGGAGATGTTTTGCCATTGTGTTGGCAGTTTTGGGCCTATGAGAGGCTCCCATGCTTGCGTCCTATGAGTGTGTTAGGTTTAGATACCTATCTACGAGGACGACGATGGCATCATTCCATATTGGCGGAGGTCCCTATAGCTGAGGGTTTCACTCATTGCCGCTTGCAGCTGGAGTTGTTGACAGCTGATATTATCACATAGATTCCCTATTCTAGGGAACATTTGGCCATCGAATTTGAGGATGGGTACCCGACTGGCATCGAGTATGTGATTTCCACCCGGAGAGTTCCTTTTTTTATAAATGGAGGATGGGAGCTCTATTTAAGAGAGCGTGATATTAGGAGCACCACAGGGGAGATTCGTATACTGATCTTGCCTCCTGCCAGGCATCATTGGCCTGTATCGCAGTCACCCGTCACTGATATCCCATTGTTGGGGGTTGACGGCTTTGCATTATCAGAGGGTCCTTGTACTCAGGAGATATTCCAGCGTTGGTGGTTCCCTCGTACCATTGGAGCCCAGTCCCGCGCCACTCAATTCATGGGGGATATAGTTCCAAGATCTGTGATGATGACGGATTGGATAGCCTGCGTTTGAGATCTGACTCATGTGACACAGATTGATAGTTTGACCCGACGACTAGACCAGACACATTTCTTTATCTGGCACTTGGGCAGAGATCCAGCAGAGGCAGATTTGTTTGATCCTTCCAACTCAGGCGCTGGCCCCTCAGATGACCCATTTGGTTTTATCGGCACAGATCCTCCTCTGTATAGGCCTGACATCCCTGTTGATAGAGATCAAGTGACTCAGGAGGAGTTACATTAGGTGGACATGATTGATGATGTAGACATTAACACCATTGTCTTCTTCTGATGTGTATTCTCGTTATCTCTTTTGATAGGCCTATGTTAGCTATTGGGTGGATGTGCCCCATTCTCGCTATATCTTTTGATAGGCTTCTGTTAGTAGTAGGGTGTATGTGCCCCATTTCCCTGTATTTGTAGATGTACAAAGATGATGTATTATATGTTGATATACTTAGGAATGTATGCACAGTTTTTCATTCCCTATATCATATTGCCATCTATAATTTGCAATGCATGTACCATGTTATGCATATGTATGTATGTCCAAAGATATTCAGCATTGACCCCTGGATGGTCTTATGACACGGCCCTTACAGATGTCTTCTTCGACAGTTAGTCGTATTGATCATACCCCACCATTATTGGTGGCATCTGGTATGTGATCGCGGTATGACAGCATGTCACCACCAGACAGGGTGACCGTAGATCACTTGTTGCAGTATACTATAACCCTGTTGATGTTTCAGGTTCCCACAGGATTCGTGGATGGCATGTTGGAGCACTGGGTATTGGAGAGGCAGGTTTTTTGATTTGGGACCCACGAGTTGACTCCCACTCTGGAGAAGTATGCACGGTTGACAATGTTACCGCTAGATAGACCTTGCGTGCATATGGCTTTGGGGGACATGAGTCGACGGTTCATGACCCTCACTGGATTGAGGCGTAGGGTAGTACATGATGAGCTTACATCTGGCCACGTTATATCCCAGCATTTTCTGTTTGACAGATTTGGCTCTGAGGATAGTTATACACGATATTCCGGGGGTTTCACCACACCAGAGGATCATTGGCGTCTAGCCAGGGTGGATGTACTGCTATTGTGCGTACTATTATATGTGTATATGCCACGGTACATGGATGAGATAGACATTGGCGTCAGCATGGCAATGAGAGCTCTTACGGAGGGTCATACCATCATACCGATGATTATATCAGAGACTCTGAGGTCAGTTATATACTGCTGCACTTATCCAATAGGAGTGTTTACGGGCAGCTCGGTCATGCTATATGTGTGGTTTATGTCACACTTGAGACCGATTGGCACTTTTAGATGGCACGGGTACTGTTTCACCCATGATATAGCCATGTCATACTTCTTTCAGCCATCGGAGTGTACGGACGCTATGTCTTGGTCTATGTTTTTGGCGGATATCAGAGATCCGTTTGGCATACAGCTGTGCTCAGGGCTTAGTTCACCTTACAGCTTCATTACTCACGCTCAGGGCATGGATTATCTCCCTCTGGCTGGCTTGAGGGGCATGACTACCTACCACCCATTGGTCGTGATGTCACAGTTTGACCAGTTCCAGGATTTCCATCCTAATGAGGGGGCGTTGGGTCAGCATTTAGCTTCTCGCTATCTTTTAGCAGAGGACCGATCCCGTGTGTATGCTTATTGGGATCAGCGTGAAATAGCTGCTTTCTCTGTTAGTCATCCATGTTGTTATGCAGAGTATACCGCATAGATGGAAATAGAGACTGCATCAGTTGCGGTAGTATCCATAGTGCAGGGGATTGATTCCGACGATGAGGAGCCTATAGAGGAGGCTTATATTCCCATCGAGAAGGTTTCGACTACTAGGTTGCCAGCATTTGTGATGGATTTTCCCACTATGAGTGCTACTGTGATTCATCATTCAGAACATTATCTTGAGCAGAGTCTTCATCCGATCTCCTTTAAGAGAGACCAGGCTAGAGCCCTGATTTGACTGCCATTGATAGGAGAGACGCAACTCTGTTAGAGAGAGACGAGGAATTAGCTCATAGAGATGTCGTTGTAGTTGAGCGAGATGAGGCCAGATCAGCCAGAGATGCAGCGATAGTTGAGAGGGATAGTGCCATATCTGCTCGGGATGTAGCCGTCACAGATAGTACTGCAGTGAAGTCCCTTACCACTGGCATAATTACAGAGATAAGCACTTACATTGATGAGCATATGGTCACCATGCAGATGGCTGCAGATCTGTTGGGTCGTGTGGACATTCTCGTACAGGAGACCACAGCTTCGCCTCCTTCTTCTGAGAGGGATGCTATGTTGGGCTTGTTAACTCGCTTATACCCTGACTTGTAGATGGGCTTGTATTTTCCTGCACAGACTAGCATAGCCATTTTGTCATGTACAGTTTACATTGTGTATATCAAACAGCATTATATATAGCAGGAAAATATATTTTTGATCACTTCCCTTTTTTAATATGCTCTGACACTTGCTTGATATTTTGACAGCTTCTTCAGGGCTTGTGATCTTGATGTATTCTGAATTCCTCCTTGATGGATGGACATTGAGTTGTCTCTGGACAGTTCAGAATGGATCATTGATATGTGTGTATCCCTACCATCTTTGGTGTCTTGGGACTGGTTTCTGTATGGAAATTTGGAGAGGAGTGTGGCTTTCTTCTCTGAGATTGACCATACCACAGATGGTCGCCAGTACCCCTATTCAGGAGGAGCCTAGTTAATTCCATCTCTTATGGATTGGTGTTTCTCTTCAAGGTACAACCGCAGCTTAGATGGTCGCCGAATCTCCTATTTGAGAGGAGTTTAAGTAATTCCATCCCTTTGGTCTGAAGCCAATGAAATGTGGTGGATTTGAAGTTTGATCCCAGTACCAGTTGACAAGTGTTTGTGTTTTGGTAGGGGGTGAGATCAAACCATGAATGGCTGCCTATGTACTCCTATTGAAGAGGACATCATGTCTGCATAGTTCAAACCTGGTGTAAGAGGTTCAACGATGTATGGTAAAAAGGGTGTAGGAATGTTTTTGTTGTTTTTTGTTTTGTTTTTGTAAGGAGAAAAGGGTAGAAATTTTTTGTTGTTTTTGTTTTATTGCGATCGGGCCATACGAAATGGTTGCCTACGTACTCCTATTGAAGAGGAGATCAGGTCGGCGTAGTTCGCCCCTCAGGGCGAGTTGAAAAGTGTAAGACCCCAACTTTTATGAATAAAGATGAATTTTCTATAAATATCATTTTTGAATATTATGGAATGAATTTGATATAATGTTATAGTTATGGGTAATATTTACAAATTTTGCAAAGTACGCAAGTTGTTATATAATATTCGATTGGTCGGGGAATATTCGTTTTAACAGGAATATTCGTACCAACGGCACAATCATTGGTGGACCCCACAACGGAATTATTGTCGAATTGAGAAAACGATAAAAATACTTTATGAAAATAACGGCGGAAGTTTTACCGTTAACTGTTGAAACACCCGGTGTTGTTAAAAGTACAAGAATCTGGCGTAGTTGCACAAAGAGCATTACGGTATTCATTATTGATGCTTACGTGAGAAGTCACTTAGTTTTGTTTAATTATTATTTACAAAGAATTCACTTTGACATACTATCTCACGTTATCTGATTCAATTATTGTTAATATTTTTTAATCAATAATTGAGATGACAAAGTTATTAATATTATTATTTGCAATATTAATGATGTCTAGAAGTTCTGTCAAGGAGAGGTTTGGTCACCTAATTGCGCGCCAATGGGGAGAAATCCTTATTGGAAAGCCCCCTCTTTCCTGGGAATGACCTGGTCGATTAATATTGTGAATTATAATAATGATGATGAGTTTTGTTTTATTAGTATTATTAATGTAATAAAACAGAAAAGTTTTTTATATAAAATAGAATACTTTTATAAAGTTATTCGTTTTATTAGACTAATAGTAAAATCTTTTTATATAAAATAGAATACTTTTATAAAGTTATCTGTTTTATTAAACAATAATTAGAATATATTATATTTTATTATGCATAGTATTTGTATAGTGCTGCGATAGTGTTTCAGATAGTAAAATCTTTTTTATATAAAATGAATACTTTTATAAAGTTATTCATTTTATTAGATTATAAATAGATTATATTATATTTTATTGTAAACCAATCTAGGCCGTCCGTTTAAAGTAAATCAATCTGGACCATTCATGAATTAGTTACTATGCAGTTCATTCTTCTATAAATAGAAGCTCATTCCTTCTTTATTTCTTACGAATTCACTGAAACTCTAGAGAGAGAAACTATAGAGAGAGTTCTTCTTCTATAATCTTGAGCGTATTTCTTTAGAGTTTAAGAAAGCTTTAAGAGTAGTGCAAGTTTTCTTTGAGTATACATCACCCTACCAGTCAAAATACTCTTCTTTTACGGTAAGGGATATTATTTGTTGTACTCGTTAGGGGTATTCTTTCTTTCTTATTGGTGAAATTCTTTTGTTATTCCATTCTTTATTATTCTGTTGGAATAACCTGTATACGCGGGATACACTATACTTGGTGAAATTCTTCTGTTATTCCATTATTTATTATTCTGTTGGAACATCTTGTCTATGCGTTTACGCATGACCTGGTTCCGTTGTTTATTATTCTTTTGGAACATCTTGTCTGTGCGTTTACGCATGACCTAGTTCCGTTGTTTATTATTCTGTTGGAACATCTTATCTATGCATTTACGCATGACCTGGTTCTATTATTTATTATTCTATTGGAATATCCTGTCTGTGCATTTACGCATGACCTGGTTCTATTATTTATTATTCTATTGGAATAACCTGTCTGTGCGGTCTATCGCATGCCTGGTGATTTCTTTTGTTATTCCATTCTTTATTATACTCAGTTGGTTAAAGTTTTGACTTCTATACTCCATGAAATTAGTGGAATATCCTTGATATTTGTGCTTCATCTAGTATCTTTTCATGGAAATATTCTTCTGAGTATTCTTGAGTGTTACTCTACAAAGAAGTATCATGTTGACAATTTGGACATTATTAGTTCCTGGATAAATTAATTCTTGAACTTGTTTTATTGAATTCTTATATCTTTGTCATCATCCTCATGTTTATATTATGTTGAAAGTCATATGTGGCCTGTAGTGCATAGATGGACTTGTTATGATTATGATCAGGGATTATTCGGTATAATCATGACCGTAATGTTACAAATGATGTGGAAAAAGTCCTCATTGACCCGTAGTGCATTGATGGACAGTTGTTGGCATGATCATGACCATTGATGAATACATGAATATCCTTGGTTGTGGTGCATGGATAATTTGTGGTTGTGATACTAATGAATATCCTTGGCCGTAGTGCAGGGATGATGTGGATTATTTATTAAGCTAAGTCTCAGCGATAAAAGTCATGAAAAACCTTTTAAATCAAAGAAGATAGTAGATTTTATTCTCTACTTGACTCTTCTAATGGATTGCTTGTTCTGCTGCAGTTAAACTTGATGTTTGTTATATTTTATCAGTTTAACACTGTTGAAGGCTAATGATAATTTATTCTGCATTATCTTAGTTATAATATTTCTTACTGGGCTAGTTGAGCTCACCCTTTTGCTTTTGTTGTTCTCTTCAGGAAATGAGAACGTAGTAGGGACTAGTCGGGGAACAGAGTGATGGTCCAGATAATAGCATTAGTAGTCCTCACTATTCTATGAAATAGTGTGATAATAAATGTAATGAGGACCCCATTAAGTTTGTATATTGTCTACATGACAATATTTGTATTAAAACTAACAGCATATATTTAGTCGTATTTTACACGACTGTTGTATAATTAAGTTGTATTTGAATTTTGTACCATGTATTTGGCGACTCAAAATAGGTGATGTATACCGATTTTGGGGGCGTCACAGTTGGTATCAAAGCTTAGGGATAGGATCCCTGGCTAAGATGTGAGAATAGAACTAGGAGGGGAGAGACAGGGAATTCCTTCGCAAGTATGACCTACTTAAGTTTATTTGGTATTTAATTGGTCGGTCAGAATATAGGGATAATATGTTACATGTCAATTAACCTTTGTTTTGTGGAAGTATCTGAAAATGACATCCGAGAATGTTGATAATAGCAATGGAGCACAGGTGACCGTTGATTCACCACATATCAATAATCAGGATAATGTGCATCAGAAAGGCAACAATTCTCATGCAAACAACAACACTGACCAAATGATGAATGATGGAATGTTCAGAGGCTTTATGCAATTCATGCAACAGCAGGCGAGAGCGGCTCTTGTCCAAAATGTAGGTGGAAACACTCAAAACTCTCGGACTATCACCGCTAAACAGTTCAAGGAGCTGGGACCACCGGAGTTTATTCGAGAGCCAAAACCACTTAAGGCGGAAGCATAGATAAAGTAGATCACCGAGATATTTGATGTCTTGGGATGCTCCGAGGAGCAAAAGGTTCCCTTTGCCACCTTTATGTTGCGAGGAGAGACAGATTACTTGTGGAAATCAATAAAGCGTACTCAACCTGCCGCACTGAAGATGTCTTGGGAGAATTCCAAGAACTATTCAACGACAAGTACTTTTCCGAAAGTATTCGTCACATAAAAGAGGTAGAGTTCATCAAGTTTGAGCAGAATAATATGACTGTGTCGCAGTACGAAGCCAAATTTGCCGAGTTGTCTCGGTTTGCGTCCCACTTGGTGGATAATGAAGGGAGAATGACGCAGATGTTTTTAAGAGGTTTAAAGCCGGAGATACGTCAACATCTTATTTCTCATAAACTGTGTTTGTATTCAGATGTTGTAAATAGGGCTTAGTTAGTAGAGCGTGATAACGAGTCAACGCAACCAAAAGAGAGCAGCCGACAAAATGATAATACCAGTGAGAGCAGTCATCGAAGCGGTGACAACAAGCGTGGAGGGAATCAATGTGCCGTAAGTGGTAACCACCGGTGGTAATCGAGGCCAAAACAATAAGAATGGACATTTCAAGAAGAGGAGATTCAACAATGATGGAAAGACGCCAAAGACCAAAGACCCGTTGTTAATGAAGGAGAATGACCACCTATCATATGCATCAAATGCGGAGGGGAGGGACACATCAGTCCAAACTGCGCGATGCCGTCCAAAGCATGTTATAATTGTCGAAGAGAAGGTCACTTAGCCCGATTTTTGATAAGTGGATTTTATATCCATGAATTGATTTCTAGTTCAAGCTTATTTGTTGTTAATTCCTTGAGTTTATGTTCATTTTTACTTGTTTCTTGTTATTTAATGTGTAGGATGGTTGGTGTGGGGAATGAGTGAAAATGGAGGCAATTGGAGCATTATTATTGTAAATATGAAGATTAAGGAAAGTCACTTTGCATAACCCACCCCCGTCGGGGCGGGCATTTTATAAGCTTACACCCCGCCGGGGCAGGGGGTCCCTAATTCTGGTACTCTTAATGTGATGCTAATACTGCTGCAATTTAGATTTTTGAGTTTGCATAGCAATAGGACTCTAGTTGGCTGCTTTCCGTTTTCAATTGGCATTGTGGTGTAACAAAATAATTAAGGCTCGACATATATTAAAAGGACGGAATAAGGAAGCAAGAAGTGGAGCAGCTGCAAGTTTCTTGTGCTACTCGGATTGTGGGCTGCAATTGGTGAGATATACATTGAATTTATTTGATAATAGGAGACCACGTGACCTGCTTTGCTGAAATGTGCATGGACTGGAAACATGGTGACTTGACCGAGCTATCAATTGCAATTGGATGGGCTAGCAAGTGGAGAGAGGTGGGGGCCACGAGTGTATTTAATGAAAGGAGGAGGCATGATCTTGTTGGAACTCGGGAGGATATATATATATATATATATATATATATATATATATATATATATAGAGTCCGGTTCGATTCGGACGTCCGAATTTTATTCCGTCTGGAATTTTATTTTTATTTTATTTTGTTTTTTTTAAAACAACTAAAAAAATATTTAATATTTTATGGAATTGAAATTTTTTCATAATAAAGTATTTTGGGCGTGATTTGGGTACGTATAACAAAATATGATGGTATAGTGCAGGCATGCACCATCATTTTTGTATGTATTCAAATCACCCCAAAACACTTTATTATGGAAAAATTCGAGCCCATAAAATATTAAATATTTTTTTTAGTTATTTTAAAAAAGCAAAAAAATAAATAAAATTGGGGTCCGCTTTTTGATCAAAGTCCGGATATATTTGTCAGATCAAGAGCATTCTCTTAAATAGCATTCCGCCTTAAATAGCATTCTTTTATCAAAACGACGTAGTTTTGGAGGGACGTGGTGGTATATTTGTAAATACGCGGTGCATTGTATTTACAAAAATACCACCGCATCCCTCCAAAACTACGTCATTTTGATAAAAGAATGTTATTTAAGCGTAATGCTATTATTTAAAAAATGCTCTTGATTCTACATCATATATATATATATATATATATATATATATATATATATATAGTATAAAAAGGAGGAGATATAATTAGATTAGCTTTTGGGGGGACTTGACCTGTTATGGTACGGAGCAGCTTAGCTTAGTGTATTTATATAACATATATTTATTAGCATAAAAAACGAATTCCAGGTTTTTTTTAGTTTTATTTATTAGTTTAGTTGGAATAAAAATAAATAAACACGAGTTCTGATGTTTTTTTTGGAGATTGTAGCATTTGGAAGTTATTGGAGATCCAGATCAAGAGGAGACGGAGGACGAATTTGCCGACAACAGATTCACTTCTTTTCCTTAATTTTATTTTTTTCTTTTAATGTGTATTCAAGTGTGGATTCTTAGTTTTAATTCAATAATCATTAACTAATTATTTGTTTGAGATTACAATGGATCTTATTGTGTAGTTTATTTTAATATTCTTCGCTATCAATTATTATGTTCTATTGTGAGGATTGTCTATTGTAATTTGGACTTAATTGTTTAATTGCCTAGCTAACAATTATCGTGATAATCTATATGAACTCGAGAGATGAAGTATAGATTTAGATCTAATCATGATAGCATGTGTTTGTGATTTCTGCATAGATGGAATTCATGATTCGTGTTTAAGATATAGATATGCCTTTACGCAATATGTAATCTTATAGAGAACTTGTGCGTTAAATCCTTTTTAATTGTAATTTACATAGAGATATAGTGAATTAGTTAATTAGGGTGTCTTGTTTAATTCTATCATTGGTGGATTTAAGTGAGTATGGGTATTATGCATCGAGATGTTGTTTTATCTGCTTTAGTGTTCTTGATTAACAATCCAGGATAGAAAATAATTGATGAGAAGTGTGTTAACTTAAATGAAGTAATAAATGAAGTTGTGATCTTAAATCTCTGTAATCTTAATTTAACTAGTGGTAATTAGAATTAGTTTACTTATAAATTGAAATTTTGTCGTTTAAATAAGATTGAGTTGATTACGGGTTAGTACTTGGTGATTTTTATTTAACAATTCCTCGTGGGAACAATACTCTACTTTCACTTTATTACTTGTTGACCACGTATACTTGCGTGTTGTGCGTAATTAGATTTTACCAAAGAAGTTTTTGGCGCCGTTGCCGGGAATTAGTTTAATATATTTTTGCCAATATTAGCTTTAATCAAATTAGTCTTAATTTAAACATTTTTTTATATTTTTTTATTTTATTATCTTCTTCTTTTTCTCTCATTTCAGGTACCATGGCTGAATTCAATTATCAAAGGCCATATTCGAGTATGACTCAACCAAGGGGAGCGGGGATTGATGGACTCAATGTATTTTCTGCATTATCAGCACAACTTGACGCACTTTCGAGGAGGTTGGACGTTATTGCAGCACAACGTAATCAAATGATAGCAGTTACTTGCAATTATTGTGTTGGCAATCACCCAAGTAATCAATGTACCGTTAGTTTTGGGCTGGGACAACACGGTGGTGAATACCTCAACGATTATACATATGCTAATTGTAAGACCCCGAATTTTATGAAATAAAAGTATTCAATTTTCCTATTTAGTAAATGGTTAAATTGATAAAAAGTTAAAGTTAATGGTGATATATGATTTTTTTTTCAAAATAAGCAAGTGGCTATAAAATACTTATTTTTATCGGGGAATATTCGTTTGGTCGTGGAATATTCTTTATGTCGGAAAATATTCGTACGATGGCGTAGCCATTTATGGGCACCATAACGGATAACTGTCGGATGAAGAAAACGACAAATTTGAGTTTTTATAAATAGCGTCGTAATCGTTACCGTTAAGACTGTTGGAATACCCGGTGGTTAAAAATACGAATGTCTGGCGTAGTTGACAAGAGTAGCTTTGCAGTATTGCACGATATTTTTTCAATTATTGATCCTTACATAAGAAAGCACTACTCAATAATTGTTACAGTAATTACTGTTCAATATTTTATTTTATTGATTCAATAATTGTTGCGTTGATATTTTATATTATTGTTTTTTCAATAATTGTCTTTGCATGATATCTCCATTATCGGATCAATAATTCATATTATTTGAATAATATTATTAGATAGCATTATTGGCAATGTCTAGAAAGTTACATCAAGGAGAGGTTTGGTCACCTAATCATATGGCCAAGAAGGAGATGATCCTTATCGGAATGCCCCCTCTTTCCTGGGAACTGCCTGGTTGTCATAATTGTGATTCTGTAATATTATTTGTGAATAATTAATTATTGATTTATATGATAAGGAAATATTTATTTGATGTGGATATAAATGATGGGTTTATTTATGTGGATATAAATGGAGTTAATATTGAGGTGTTTTATCAGTATTTTGTCGGATTGGAGGTATTAAAAGACTAAATCGGTGTTATTACAGCTTTATTGTGTGAGTTATAATATTTAATCCGACAGTTGGATCGTTGTAATTTTTGGATATGTTATACATATATAAGTTGAGTATATGTTCACAAATTTTGAACCGTTAAAAATGAACGTATAATTTGTTATGAATTTTAAGAGGTGACTGATTCAGAAATTAGATTTATAAATGATTTTGGTGGAAAATTCTAGAATTGAGTGGGCCCCACTTGTGGTTGGTGAAAAAATGTGCTGAATTTTATTTCAAATGTGGTGCGTGGCAATAGTAGCAGGTAAAGCCATCAGGTAGCAGTTCAAGTCTGCTTCGGCGTGCTAACATTTTCCTATAAATAGAGGGCTAAGTTAGAATTGAAAATCACCCCAGAAACATAAGTTTTCTCTCTTTTTCTCTCTAGATTATCGAGTGTATTTTGTGAGTATTTAGATACTTGGTGAGTTGCTATTCATCAGTGCAAGTTTCCTTCAGCGTCATATCCGATATCCAGTCAGAAGTGCTGCTCTTTTGAGGTAAGGGATAATAGGTGACAGTAAGGGATAGTAAAGGATAGTAAGGGATATTAAGGGATGCTATATTCTTCATAATGATGTTATTCTTTCAATATCATTATACTGAAATATTGGTATGGATTTTATTGTGGAATTTCTACCTTTTTGAATCGGGGTTACTATTCACGTATACGGCACTATTCACGTATACAGCACTATTCATGCATATGGCACTATTTACGTATATGACATTATTTACATAAACGGTACTATGTACGAATACGGAGTACTATTTATGAGTTACTATTCATGAGTTACTATTTACGAGTTACTATTCACGAGTAACTATTCACGACAAAATTGGTTTCTTTTTCTAACCAAATTATAGTTGATTTATGAATATTACTCTGGAGATTAAAACTATATATTGATTATAGTGTTTTTATTATCATATATAACATTTTTATAACCCTAATGATGATATTCTCTTACACTTTAGTGTAAAGATGGGTAGATTATTGGTATGATCATGACTAGGGTTCTCTTTGGCCAGTAGTGAAAAAGTTGAATTGTGACTGGTATGATCATGACCATTGAATTTATAATTGAATATCTTTAGCTTAAGTGCGAAGGTGAATTGATCAACATGGTTATAATTATTGTTTATATAAATTCTGAAATGATTATATATTTCTTTGAGATATGAATATCTTTGGCCTGTAGTGCAAAGATGAATTGTTGATGCATATCTTTGGCCCGTAGTGCAAAGATGACATGTTTTTGAATATCTTTGGCCCGCAGTGCAAAGATGACATGTTAAATATGTTTGGCATGTAGTGCAAAGATGAAATGATAATGAATATCTTTGGCCCGTAGTGCAAAGATGAACTTATTAGTATGATTATGAACAGGAACTGTGAATTGGTATAACCATGAGCTTTGATGTTTCAGGTAAAGACATGTGATGAGAATTATCTTCGTCCTAGGTGGGAAGAGAAATTTAGAATCATAATTATGATTATGAGTTATTCATATAATTTTGGAAAGGAACTGTTGATTGATGTTACAGGGATAAAACATTGTTGGTGGACTTTTAATGTGGAGAAGATAATAGACTTTATTGTTTATTTGACTCTTCTAATGGATTGCTCGTTCCGCTGCAACTATGGTTGAAAAGTTTTATCATCTACCATATGTTCTAAATATCTGATTTATTACTGATGAAGGCTATTGATAATTTAATTATCTTTAGTCATGATATTCATTACTGAGCTAGTTGTGCTCACCCTTCTGTTTCACAATTCCTTTCAGGTAATAAGAGTGTAGCTGGGTCGAGCAGGGGTAACAGAGAAATAGAACGGTGGTCTCTAACTGTGGAGGTTCTCCCTAAGCAGTATAGAAAAGTGTTGTATACATCATTTAGTAGTTATATTTGGTGAATCAAATAGGGTGAGGCGAACCCAATGTTGGAAGGGTGTTTTGCCACTATCATACAAGATGTCTAATGACATACAACCTCATATCATTATAAGACAAGGTTGTGCTCATCCACTTGCTGAGTATATTTACGAGCACTACCTATATAATCTTGGTGTTTATTTGAAGGATAATTCTCATTTAGAGACAGTGGAGATAATGATATGTCAAGAGAAGACTCACCATTGGGAAGATTATGATAGTAATCTTCTCGTTTTTCTTTGGGGTCTATTGGGTCAACCAAGGATAATTCTGTGGCCATATGATATCTATCATAACCTAGAAGCATGGCCTCCCATGTACGAAGGTTTCCTTGAGCACTTCCCAAAGATTCTAATTTTTAAAACAGTTTTTGACTATACCTTTATCTAAGGTATCACTGTGAGGTGCTGTCCAAGGTTGGGATGAGAGTCATAGTTGGTATATATTTGTATCCAAACTCACAATACATAAGTTGTTGTATTTTGCACGACAATTGTTGTAATGAAGTGGTAGTTGTTTTCTGTACCATGTATTTGGCGACTCAGAATGGGTTGGATGGAATGGACCTATTTTGGGGGCGTCACAGTTGGTATCAGAGCTTAGGGATATGATCTCTGGCGGAGATCGGGGAATAGAACTAGGAGGGGAGAAATGAGTAAATCCTTCGCTAGTGTGTCCTACCTAAAGCTTAATTGTTGGTCAGTCATAATATCGGGATATTATGTGATATGTTAATTTGTTCAATTAACCCTTGTTTTGAAGCTGTATTCTAGAATGATATCTGAAATACGTGGAGATGAGCAATGGAGAAATCATGATGATGACGGAAAGATGGAATCGAAATGAAAGCAAGGTATTCTCAACTTTTTGAAATACAGTGCACGTAAATTTCGGGGACGAAATTTCATAAGGAGGGAGATTGTAAGACCCGAATTTTATGAAATAAAAGTATTCAATTTTCCTATTTAGTAAATGGTTAAATTGATAAAAAGTTAAAGTTAAGGGTGATATATGAATTTTTTTCAAAATAAGCAAGTGGTTATAAAATACTTATTGTTGTCGGGGAATATTCGTACGGCGGCGCAACCATTTGTGGGCCCCATAACGGATAACTGTCGGATGAAGAAAACGATAAATTTGAGTTTTTATAAATAACGGCGTAATCGTTCACAAGAATTAAGATCATTGGAATACCCGGTGGTTAAAATACGATGAATGGCGTGTAGTTGCACAAAGCGAGATTACCAGTATTGCATAGTATTTTTTTCAATTATTGATCCTTACGTAAGAAGGCACTACTCAATAATTTTTACAGTAATTACTGTTCAATATTTTATTTTATTGATTAAATAATTGTTGCGTTGATATTTTATATTATTGTTGTTTCAATAATTGTCACTGCACAGTATCTCCATTATCAGATCAATAATTCATATTATTTGAATAATATTATTAGATAGCATTATTGGCAATGTCTAGAAAGTTCTGTCAAGGAGAGGTTTGGTTACCTAATTGCGCGTCAGTAAGGAGAGATCCTTATCGGAAAGCCCCATCTTTCCTAGGAACTGCTTGGTTGTCATAATTGTAATTCTGTAATATTATTTGTGAATAATTAATTATTGATTTATATGATAAGGAAATATTTATTTGATGTGGATATAAATGATGGGTTTATTTATATGGTTATAAATGAAGGAGTTAATGTTGAGGTGTTTTATCAGTATTTTGTTGGATTGGAGGTATTAAAAGATCAAATCGGTGTTATTACAGCTTTATTGTGTGAGTTATAATATTTAATACGACCATTGGATCGTTGTAATTTTTGGATATGTTATACATATATAAGTTGAGTATATGTTCACAAATTTTGAACCGTTAAAAATGAGCGTATAATTTGTTATGAATTTTAAGAGGTGACTGATTCAGAAATTAGGTTTATAAATGATTTTGGTGGAAAATTCTAGAATTGAGTGGGCCCTACTTGTGGTTGGTGAAAAAATGTGCTGAATTTTATTTCAAATGTGGTGGGTGGAAATAGTAGTAGGTAAAGCCATCGTAGTAGCAGGTCAAGTCTGCTTTTGCGTGCTAACATTTTCTATAAATAGAGGCTAAGTTAGAATTGAAAATCACACCGTAAACATAAGTTTTCTCTTTTTCTCTAGATTATCGAGTGTATTTTGTGAGTATTTAGATACTTGGTGAGTTGCTATTTATCGATTGCAAGTTTCCTTGTTGTCATATCAGATATCCGGTGGAAGTCTTTGCGCTTTTGAGGTAAAGGATAGTAAGGGATATTAAGGGATGTTATATTCTTCATAATGATGTTATTCTTTCAATATCATTATACTGAAATATTGGTATAAATTTTATTTTGAAATTTCTATCTTTTTGAGTCAGGGTTACTATTCACGTATACGGCACTATTCATGTATACAGCACTATTCATGCATATGACACTATTTACGTATATGGCATTATTTACATATATAGTAGTATGTACGAATACGGAGTACTATTCACGAGTTACTATTCATGAGTTACTATTCACGAGTTACTATTCACGAGTAACTATTCACGACAAAATTGGTTTCTTTTTCTAACCAAATTATAGTTAATTTATGAATATTACTCTGGAGATTAAAACTATATATTGATTATAGTGTTTTTATTATCATATATAATATTTTTATAACCCTAATGATGATATTCTCTTACACTTGAGTGTAAAGATGGGTAGATTATTGGTATAATCATGACTAGGGTTCTCTTTGGCCAGTAGTGAAAAAGTTGAATTGTGACTGGTATGATCACGATCATTGAATTTATAATTGAATATCTTTAGCTTAAGTGCAAAGGTGAATTGATCAACATGGTTATAATTATTGTTTATATAAATTCTTAAATGATTATATATTTCTTTGAGATATGAATATCTTTGGCCTGTAGTGCAAAGATGAATTGTTGATAAATATCTTTGGCCCATAGTGCAAAGATGACATGTTTTTGAATATCTTTGGCCCGTAGTGCTAAGATGACATGTTGTTAAATATCTTTGGCATGTAGTGCAAAGATGAAATGATAATGAATATCTTTGGCCCGTAGTGCAAAGATGAACTTATTAGTATGATTATGAACAGGAACTGTGAATTGGTATAACCATGAGCTTTGATGTTTCAGGTAAAGACATGTGATGAGAATTATCTTCGTCCTGGGTGCGAAGAGGAATTTAGAATCACAATTATGATTATGAGTTATTCATATAATTGTGGAAAGGAACTGTTGATTGATATTACAGGGATAAAGCATTATTGGTGGACTTTTAATGTGGTGAAGATAATAGACTTTATGGTATATTTGACTCTTCTAATGGATTGTTCGTTCCGCTGCAACTATGGTTGAAAAGTTTTATCATCTACCATATGTTCTAAATCTCTGATTTATTACTAATGAAGGCTATTGATAATTTAATTATCTTTAGTCATGATATTCTTTACTGAGCTAGTTGTGCTCACCCTTCTGTTTCACAATTTCTTTTAGGTAATAAGAGTGTAGCTGGGTCAAGCGAGGGTAACAGAGAAATAGAACGGTGGTTATATTTGGTGAATCAAATAGGGTGAGGCGAACCCAATGTTGGAAGGGTGTTTTGCCACTATCATACAAGATGTCTAATGACATACAACCTCGTATCATCATAAGACAGGGTTGTGCTCATCCACTTGTTGAGTATATTTACGAGCACTACCTATATAATCTTGGTGTTTGTTTGAAGGATAATTCTCATTTAGAGACAGTGGAGATAATGATATGTCAAGAGAAGACTCACCATTGGGAAGAATATGATAGTAATCTTCTCGTTTTTCTTTGGGGTCTATTGGGTCAACCAAGGATAATTCTGTGGCCATATGATATCTATCATAACCTAGAAGTATGGCCTCCCATGTATGAAGGTTTCCTTGAGCACTTCCCAAAGATTCTAATTTCTAAAATAGTTTTTGACTATACATTTATGTAAGGTGTCACTGTGAGGTGTTGTCCAAGGTTGGGATGAGAGTCACAGTTGGTATATATTTGTATCCAAACTCACAATACATGAGTTGTTGTATTTTGCACGACAATTATTGTAATGAAGTGGTAGTTGTTTTCTGTACCATGTATTTGGCAACTCAGAATGGGTTGGATGGAATGGACCTATTTTGGGGGCGTCACACTAATTATCATCAAGTTTGGGGGTATCACCCGGATTCGTCATGGAGCTATACTTATGAAGACCAATACTACGCTTCAAATTCAGCATACACACTGAAATTTTCATGTCCACCTCCATTGCCACAAGAAGAAAAGCCAAATTCGAGGGATGTAATATAGAAAGGCATAGAAAACCTGGAGGAGATGTGGATTAGCGAAGAGCTATCAACCCAAAATTTTAATAATCGGATGGAACAACTCGTCACTACCTCAACTAATGGTCCTCAATACATAGCTCCGAGACTGAGACAGATAATTCAAGGTTGGAGGAATTATGGTCCAAGTTCGTAGCATCAAATGAGGAGAGGATGATTAATCAAGAGCGGTCAATTCAGAATCAAGAGATATCAATTCAAAATCTGCAGAACTAGATGGATCACATGCTCAAGGCCCTGAACAACTATCCACAAAACAATTGGTGTTATGACGAGGATTATGAGATTGATGAAGTGTCCGAGCCATATCTACAACTGGATGAGCCACGAGATGTTGAAAAAGAGGAGAAAAGTGGGGATAATGAAAATAAGGTCGGTGAAGAACTAACTATGAGTCCCAACGAGGATGAGCCGATGTTATTAGTGCCCCAAGTTCCTTCTCCGCCACGAGATCAAGGGTCCGATTAGATTTGCAAAAACTGCGCTTGGTTGGTAGTCATGTCGTCGGCAAGGCTCTTTATGACATGAGAGCTAGTACAAATGTGAAGCCATGGTGGGATGAGGAGGAAAAGATAGAATAAGAGCCCGTTGTTCTTGCTAAGCCTCAAAGCCCGAATCGAATCATAGGCTCAATGGACGGAAAAGCACCTAGTTATTCAACATTCTCAATTGGGCACATATTTAAACAAAGCATGCTAGGTGACTTTAACTCAATAGCCATCACAAATGGGAACCTACCAAAAGCTACATTATTTCCGATGGATGGAGGGTTCCTCAAATTTCGAAGAGGAATTGGATAGCGTTGACTAGACAAAGTCAGGCTGAAAGACTGTAATTCAAGCGCTAACTGGGAGGCAACCCAGGAATTTTTATATTTATATGTTTTACTAGTTTATTTAGTAGATATGAATTAGTTTTCTTATTAAGTTCTCTTACCAATCCAAGTGTTATTCTAATCCATGCTGTCTCTCTTCATTGCAGGTATTGGAGGTTCAATGGATAGGAAAATAATCGTTGCCACCATCGCCACCATCACCTCACGCTTAGTTGATTACATGGAAGTTCTCTTCTACTTACTGATATATTCTTATAATGAGGACATTGTAATTGCTAAGTTAGGGGGAGTTTAGTTTAGTTCATTATTGCATGTTTAGTTTCATGTTTATGTTATGTTATTTTGCATATGCTGTTAATTTAGTTTAGGTTCATTATGTTTGCATTCATGTAGTATAACTGCATAAGTAGTTGCATAGTAGTATAGTTTAAATAGCATTATATGCAGTTTCTTGTTTAAAAAAATCAAAAATCAAAAATTTAAAAATATTAGTTAGTTCCTATGTTCATTTGCATGAATCCAGCTGTTTGATAGTTTACAGTTTGTTTTGGCCAATGATGAGATTAGAATTGGGTAGACAAGTATAGTACTGACTATTAGAGCTTTGATGTGATTTCTTGTTATGAATTGAGTCTTTTTCTGTTTGAAACTGGTATAATAAGGATAACACGGTAAAAACAACTTGTTGATTGATTGAGTTTAAATTGATACATAATGAGATGCTAAAGGATTATGCTAGTTTGAATAAAAGAATAACAAGAATAAGTAGTGATGGCTAAAGTTAGACAAGAACCTAAAGTTTGGGGGAATATTTGGGGTATATAAGCTATAAAAAAAAGAGAAAAAATATGAATAAACACCATGACATGCTTGTCTAGTTTTGTGGCCTTTGTTACTTGAGTAAGTAAGCCCGAGGGAATTGTCTTTACACCTAGTGCCCTAAGGTCTTAATGGTCTGGGAGTTGTTGGTCGAAAGCTCGTTAAGGTAGCATTGAAAAACCTAAGGGAATACGACATTGCTTAGCTATGTATATATATAAACCAAAAGAAAAAAAATGAATAAAACGGGAAATAAGAGCAAAAAGCCCCCGTAGATGAAAAATAAAGCATAAGTATCCCATGTTGACCCTCGATATTGGTAATTGTTTGATTTTAGTTGGATCTATTTTATTTTTGGATTTCTTGAGTTTACACTGTATAATGCCTTCGAACAGACTTGTTATATGTTAAATTTGATTTTATATCAGTTAACATTGTTGTGGAGCACACACGCACTATATTAGTAATAATGGTTTAAGATTTGATGATTGATTGAGAATGTATTGATGAGTTTTGATATGATGTATTATCATGTTTACTTGATTTCTCTAAGGCCGGTTTAATAGACTTATTTCGATCATTACTGCTGGGTTCGTAGGCATGTAGATTAGTTGCATTGCATAGCATTGTTATTTTTTTGGTGCTCGAGGACTAGCACGGTTTAAGTTTGGGGGATTTTGATAAGTGGATTTTATATCCATGAATTGATTTCTAGTTCAAGCTTATTTGTTGTTAATTCCTTGAGTTTATGTTCATTTTTACTTGTTTCTTGTTATTTAATGTGTAGGATGGTTGGTGTGGGGAATGAGTGAAAATGGAGGCAATTGGAGCATTATTATAGTAAATATGAAGATTAAGGAAAGTCACTTTGCATAACCCACTCCCGTCGGGGCCGGCATTTTATAAGCTTACACCCCGCCAGGGCAGGGGGTCCCTAATTCTGGTACTCTTAATGTGATGCTAATACTGCTGCAATTTAGATTTTTGAGCTTGCATAGCAATAGGACTCTAGTTGGCTGCTTTCCGTTTTCAATTAGCATTGTGGTGTAACAAAATAATTAAGGCTCGACATATATTAAAAGGACGGAATAAGGAAGCAAGAAGTGGAGCAGCTGCAAGTTTCTTGTGCTACTCGGATTGTGGACTGCAATTGGTGAGATATACATTGAATTTATTTGATAATAGGAGACCACGTGACCTGCTTTGCTGAAATGTGCATGGACTGGAAACATGGTGACTTGACCGAGCTATCAATTGCAATTGGATGGGCTAGCAAGTGGAGAGAGGTGGGGGCCACGAGTGTATTTAATGAAAGGAGGAGGCATGATGCTGTTGGAAGTCTGGGAGATAAAAAAGGAGCATCTTATATATATATATATATATATATGGAGCCCTTCCATAACCGCCGGTTGCTATGAGTACTGTGCAACACCCTCTTTTTGGACCGTTGATAAATTGAATTGATGGCTGCGATTAATTTTTCTATTTGATAAGCCGGCACAGGTTGTTGTGCCTAATTATTTACTTGAACCGGCTTCTATTTTAATAAGTGAGGCCCACGTAAAATTATATTGTCAGTATAGTTATAAAAAGTGAATATTTATTATTAAAATAATCCGGCCGGAAGAGCTTCTACCGGCTTACACAATTTTTTTTAATTTTTTTATTTCTCCGTAAATGCAATGACATGGTGACATTAAAATAATAAAATAATCCTATCGGAAGAGCCTACTTAGAATTTTTTTTTTTTTTTTTTTTATTTCTTCTACGTAAGACAGTACGACACTACCGGTATTAAAAAATTAAAAAAAATATTAAGCCGACATCTGACTTATCACGGTGACAATAAAAAATTAAAAAATGATTTTATTCAAGCGATTCGCTACTAAATGATTCGAACTCGCAACCTCAAACTCCATACACTCAAATATATATGACCACCCGAGCACCACGGGCCTAATCATTAATTTCAACCAAGGATATATCTTTATATTAAAACTTCGCCATCCCCAAAATCTATATTCTTGCATTATTATTATATTACGATTTATTATTATTAATAAATTTATATAATAATTGGATTTTTTTCTATTTAGAAATAAGTTAATATCTATATTTATTATTATCCCTTTAATATTTTTTCTTATTTTTGTAATAATATCAATAAAAGGATTATTAATATATTAAAAAAAATATCATTCTTTAATAAAATATAAATAATGATTTTATATTCATGTATTACTTATTATTATTATATTTATGTATTACTATTATTAAAAATAATATTAATAATGATTTTTAATATTAATATAAATAATGTGATAATTAATATTAGTAGAATAAAATATCCATACAGATTCAACAAAATAGATAATTTTTTTCATTATTAATAATATGAAGTGATTTTATGTGATTCAATAATATTCATATTACTAAGTTATGAATTTGAAAATCCCATAAAGTTCAACCAAATAGACATTCTTATTAATTAATATGTACATTAGATAACGTTGGATAAGTTCTATATCTCGAGGTAGAAAGTAATCTTGCGGATTTCTTGTAGAGCTCCCTACGCGACGACGCAGAATAAAAGATCGTGACATCTTCAAGGACCACTTCTCTTGAAATATTACCATTGGCCCTAACGAAGCGATCAACATACTTGCATACAAAATGCCCTGATCGAGTTGTTGTGTTGTTTCGGTCGAATCTTTAAGGTCTGCACAGTAGGATTACCGTTGGGCCACTCACGCATCGGATTACCATTTCACAAACAAAATGGTATCAAATGTACCTACATGTACAAAGTAGTTGGTTAATAATTTTTTAATATTAAAGGACATTATAAAATTAAAATATTTTAAAACTAAACATACCGCAACTTTAACGAATTCTGAGTACATTTCATATAACTTAATATACTTTGTGTCATCAGTAGTGCGGTCGATTATGGTAACCATCCAATCTTCAACTGCGAATAGGAACAAGACAAAATGGCGTTGATTGGTACTACACACCGGCATGAATATGTATTTGCATTCGTGTAAAGGTGGACCAACATCTTGGTTAACATACGGATCGTAAAAACTCCATGCAGTATTCACGTTAGTGCAGGGCACATAGCCACCTGCCTAAGATGCATGAAGAATGAATTCATGAAACCAAATTGGGACGACCTTTGTATTCCCGCGACCTGTAGTATTCCTCTCTGTCTCGTAGCAACAACATATAAGCGTCGATGACATGCTCGAATATCCAACTCCCAGGCCCTAAGGATTGCACTGCATTGTGTTCTAATTCATATAACTGGCGCGGATGTGATAAAGGATATAAATCCCCTTCTGGTGCCACCACGTTTCCAAACATATGTTTATTTACAAATGTCTCCTTCCAATCTATAAGTCTTTTGGATAAGGACCCTTTTGGTCCATAAGAGATGTGGTCTCCCACATCTTGTACCTGATTGAGACCCAAATGTACATTATTATTATATAGCAATAATAATTAAAACCATCACTATTAACATAACTATATATACCTTTTGTGAACTAGATCCCTTGGCGTCAGAAAGTCCCGCAAATGAAGAGTTGGTTGGAATGTAACACTCCTCATAGGTTTGGAAGGTTGGAATGTAACACTCCTCGTGAGGCTTGGGTGGTGGGAATGGAGCTCTCCTCGATTACTTGTGGGGTGGGTATGTAGCTCTCTTGTCAACATAATCGGTTTGTTTCCCAAGCCCTTCATTGAGTTGTGTGTATTGGGACCGTGGTCCAAAATTTGTGGGACCCCCACGCCGAGGTATTTGTTTACCTCTTGCTTCAAAAGTCGTATAGGCGTATTGAAATCCCAATTATTTTTTTTGAGAAACCAACTCGGGAGGCGGTGAGTAAATCTTGAAAATTTATCAAGTAACGACTTTGCACTCTCAACCTGTCATGTAAGATAAACACAAACAAATATTATTAACAATAAATATGAATAAATGTAATATTAAGTATTTACTCCAATACATGATTTATTAAAGATGAATATAATTTTATACCATTTGAATAAGATGTTGTTGGTTGTAAATGGCCCGAGGCTCATAACAACTGTCGTGGTCGCTTGCTTGTCAAGGTCGGTGGATTTTCCAACGTGTAATTTTTTTATACCAGACCATGTAATCATCTATTGGGACATAATCAGAAATTTCAGTTTGTTGTCCTTCGAGATGATCCATGTATGCCTCCCACATCGAAATATATTCCTCTCTCAAGGCCATGCAATCCTCGACATCAATAAATTTAAACTTTTTCTCCTTCATAAGGTCACTGTGGTTTTTGGCTGTTGATGGTATGCCTTGCATGAACCCGAAATGTCTCATCACACGGTCCGGCATCTGAAATTCCACAATTTCAAAGTGGATCAAGGGGACCCCACCAGATCCCAACAACCTGCCTTCAAAATTAAATCCACTGATATCATCATCCCACATTATGTAAGGCCGCCAAACCACATCCCACATAGACTTAATATCTAACTTCCCTCGGTAAAATGACAAATGGTGATGGGGATTCTCACGTTTACCATGGTAACTGTGGGCTCCAAAATAGGACCATGCTAAAGCCCTAGGTAACCATAAGGATGATTGTGGCCAAGGGTTTGACTTTCCAATACTTACACGCTCATAAGCCCAAATTTGTAACAATGTAACACAACCATTAATGTATTTAACTCCTTTCCTAGTAGCGGTATATAAAGATCGTACAAATATGCTAACAACGCTTGGCGCCCCAAGAGTAAGTTACACAATCTTGACGTTAGCAATAAAAGACATATATCGTGGGTGCACACTATTTCTATTCCTATTAGGGAATCAATATTGCCCCACACAACCACAACATGTATGCCTTTTGTGTGTAGCCCTACAACATCTTTACTTGCATTCTCGAGACATTTATTAAAATGTTCGATGCAACCACACTAATGAAATTACCGCTGCGTTTTTTGAACTAAAATATTCACCACTAATTTATCTCAAAACAATCCCTAAAATAATTCAAATTGGTATGAGGGACCAAGTTAAGGGCTTTTCCACCACCGGTAATCAAAAATAAAGTGAACATCCTCTAACGTGATTGTTATTTCTCCACAGTTTAAATGAAAAGTGTGTGCGCCCCAAAATTAGGTATCGTCACCCATCTTGGGTTGCCACTTACATGGTACATAAATTCAAATACAACTTACTAATATAAGCGTAGGTATGCAATACGACATAAAGCGTGAGTTTGAATACAAATATTGTCTACTAGATATTATACAAACTCAAAAGGAGTCCTCATTACAACTATTATCACACTATATCACGAATAGTGAGGACTACTAATGCTATCCTCGGACCATTACTTCGTTCCCGACTTCGTCCCAGTTATGTTCTCATTTTCAAGAGAAACAAAAAAAAAAAGGGTGAGCTCAACTAGCCCAAGAAGAAATATTATGACTAAGATAATGCGAATAAATTATCATTAGCCTTCAACATGATGTTAAAGCGATAAAATACAATAGACAACCGGTTTAAGCTGCAATGAATAAGCAATCCATTAAAAGAGTCAAGTAGAGAATAAAGTCTACTATCTTTTAGGTTTTAAAAGGTTTTCATCAATTTTTATCATTTGAGACTCGAATTTTAATAAATAAACCACCACATTTAATCATCCATGTACCACTACGGTCAAGGATTTTCATCAAATTATCAATGGTCATGACTATCTTAGAATCACCCCTGGTCATAATCATACCAAAAACTATCCATCAACGCATTACAGTGCCATCGAGGACTTTTTGTCACATCATTTATATCAAGTCATAATTATACTAGAATGATCCTGGTCATAATCATACTAAGTTCATCTATGCACGTAAGCCAAAGATAACATAATATAACATGAGGATGATGACAATGACATAATAATTCAATAAAACAAGTTCAAGAATTATTTAATCCATGAATTATTAACGTCCAAATTGTCAACATGATCTTTGTTTCGTGAGAGTAAAATTCAAGAATGATCGGAAGAATATTTCCATGAAAGATCTTTGGATGAAACGCAAATATCAAGGATACTCTACTAATTTCATGGAGTATAGAAGTCAAAGTTTTAACTTATTTGGGTATAATAAAGAATGGAATAACAAAAGAAATCACCATGCATGCG
This sequence comes from Panax quinquefolius, assembly GCA_020205615.1. Classification (NCBI taxonomy): domain Eukaryota; kingdom Viridiplantae; phylum Streptophyta; class Magnoliopsida; order Apiales; family Araliaceae; genus Panax; species Panax quinquefolius. The sequence continues at coordinate 22,529,733 of CM035174.1, read as the reverse complement.
GACTTGCCATGTAAGCGAGTTATTCCAGCAGAATAATAATAACGGAACGGTCGGTGAAATTCACGCAAGCAGGATGTTCCAACGAGAATAATAAAGATGGAACCGGATCCGGTGTAAAACACATGCGATAGGATATTCCAACAGAATGATAAAGGCGGAACCGGTCCGGTGTAAAACACATGATAGGATGTTCCAGCGAGAATAATAAAAAGCGGAACCGGTCCGGTGTAAAACACATGAACATGGATGTTCCAATGAATAATAGAAGAATGTCACCAAGTATAGGTAAATCATGGCGTATCTGAGTTATTCCAACAGAATAATAAGCAATGGAATAACATAAGGATTTCACCAAGTATAGGGTATGCCGCGTATACAGGTTATGTATAGGGTATGCCACTTTTACAGGTTATTCCAACAGAATAATAATGAATGGAATAACAGAAGTTCTCTTCAAGAAGAAAGAATAACACCACTACCGTAAAAAAGGCTGAATATAGAAGTAGTGAAGTAGCGAAGAATACTCTTCTTCTTTCTATAACTTTCTCTCTATAGCTTCTCTCTATAATTTCTCTCTCTAGAGTTTCAATGAATTCGTAAGAAAATAATGAAGGAATGAGCTTCTATTTATAGGAAAATGGAATGCATAGTAACTAATTCATGAACGGTCCAGATTGATTTACTTTAATCTGACGGTCCATATTTAAAGAAAAATCTTTTAAATAAAATATAATATATTCTATTTATATAAAAACATTTTACTATGCAAACACTATACAATACTATGCAAAACACTATGCAAAAAACACTATGCAACACTATGCATAATAAAATATAATATATTCTATTTATAGAATAACTTTAATAAAGTATTCTATTTTATATAAAAGATGTTTCGCATTTTATTACGTTAATAATCTGAATAAAACAAAACGTCATTATCATTATAATAATTCATATTATTAATCGACAATAATGGAATCAAACTGAGTGACTTCTCACATAAGCATCAATAATCAATACTGGTGTGCTACTATGCAACCACACGTATTCTTGCATTACTTTTACTACTGAGAGTAGTTCAACAAAGAACCACGGTAAAACTTCCGCCGTTATTTCAATAAAATATTTTTGTCGTTTTTCAATCCAAACAATAATTACATTGTGGAGTCCACTGATGATTGAGTAGTTATGCGAATATTCACCGCTAAACCAAGAATATTCCCACCAATCGAATATAATATAACCACTTGCATACTTTGCAAAATTTATAAATACTACCCACAACTATAATATTATCTTAAATTCACACCATAATATTAAAAAATTATTTCAACAAAATTTAAATCTTTATTGATAAAATGGGTCTCACAATCTCCCCTCCTTATGGAATTTAGCCCTCGAAATTAGGGAATGCGATACGATATGATAAAGAGGTGAGGATACCTTGAATACCTTTATCGTTGAAAACATTAAATTTCATTTTGCAATCAGGCCAAAGATATTCATTAACAATTCATCTTTGCACTACGGGCCAAAGATATACAATCTGTAAAACCAATAATAATCTTTGAGACGCGACTTAATAGTATCACGACCATGAATTATCCATGCACCATGGCTAAGGATATTCGTGTGTTTTCAATACTGATCGTGATGATTATACCGAATAATCCGTGGTCATAATCATACCAAGTCTATCAATGCACTACTGACCAAAGATGACTTTTACCACATCCATGAATTAATATTTCATTCTTTGAGACTTTCAATAATTAATCCATATCATCGAATCATCCCCGCACTACGTGCCGAGGATATTCATTAGTATCACGACCACAAATTATCCATGCACTACTACCAAAGATAATTGTGTATTCATTAGTATCACGACCACAAATTATCCAAGCACTACGGCTAAAGATAATTGTGTATTCATTAGATTATGATTACCACAAATTATCCATGCACTATGGCCAAAGATAATCGTGTATTCATTAGCATCACGACCACAAATTATCTTTGCACTACATCAAAGAATAATTGTGTATTCATTAGAGATCTCGACCACAAATTATCCATACACTCAATCATCCAAAGATAATTGTAAGGTATTCATTAGTATCACGACCACAAATTATCCATGCACTACTACCAAAGATAATTGTGTATTCATTAGTATCACGACCACAAATTATCCATGCACTACGGCTAAAGATAATTGTGTATTCATTATTAGATTATCACGATTGGTCATAATCATATCAAGTCATCTACTACCAAAGATAATTGTGTATTCATGAATTAATATCACGACCACAAATTATCCACATGCACTACATCCCAAAGATAATTGTGTATTCATTAGTATCACGACCACAAATTATCCATGCACTACTACCAAAGATAATTGTGTATTCAATTACTGTTATGATTATACCGAATAATCCGTGGTCATAATCATACCAAGTCCATCTATGCACTCTGAGGCCACGTAGATGACTTTCAACATAATATAAACATGAGGATAATGATATAAAGAATCAATCAAATGAGATAAAGGATAAATATTAAACATTTATAATATAATTTATCCAGATTCAAGAATATCCCCATGTTATCAATCACTTAATAATCTAATAATCAAATAACATTAATATTATAACAATATTTTAATCACTTCTTAAATTTATAAACAATTTATCTCAATTGTTTACGCTTTACCATATAATGCATTTAATCATTCAAAATTCCATACTCATACAATATCATCACCAATTATCAAATCCTCATAAAAAAATATGCATATACTCTATATAGGATTCTCTAGCCATAAAATCCTATTTTCAACTTTGTTACTTCACATAACATATTTAACTCATATGTTAAGTAACTAAACTATTTTCATGAAAAATACCAAATCAGTCCCAAAAATATTTCTTTTCTGGGATTTAGCATAATATAGTCCCATAATGAAAATATATTTTTCTCGGAATTTTTAAAATTCATTTACTATTTTTCAAAAATCAATTTCTAATTAATTCCTTAAGAAATTAGCTACCTCAAGTTTAACTCCAAAAATTCCCAAATCTTTCCAGGACCTTACACATGTTAACATGAGCCTCCAGTTTAAATTTCATGGTCATCGGAGTTATAGAACTCCGGTTATAGCGTTTTTCGTCAGAAAAACTTAAATATTGAAATAGTCATAACTTGCTCATTTTAAGTCAGAATGAGCTTATTTTTGGACAGGAGGTACTTTATACCATATACTTTCATGTCCCAAAAGGCCAGAATTTTTCTCATAATTTAAGTGGCCGAAACAGCCTCTCTCTAAAATCATGGCGAAGCTTTTTCGAGGTTTTTGCAGCTTTGCACTCCTTTGCTAAAATCAGTCCACACAAAAATCTACAACACCTTTTCCAGTAATTCCACTTAGATTAGTTAGGTAACTCATAGATCTAACTCTAGGACTTGACCACATTCAAAAATTCAAAATATAATAGGAGATATGGTCAATTGAATTTCATGTTACGTTTTTCACTAAAATCGATTTTCAACTCTTTGTGATTTCTAAGAAACTTTCATGTTTTCACATACTAACCAACATAACTCATCATAAAACTTACTAATACTTCATATACCCATGATTTTTATTAGTTCTATACTTTTATTATGACTTTCATCATAATCAACGTAAATGTGAGATCCTTTTAGTTGAAGAAATATTTGAGGGTTTAAGAAATGGGTTTTTTTGTCTTTGGGGTCAATACAAAATTCGATTTCACGCTCTAGGGTAGGCTAGGAAGTCTTCAAGAATACGCCAAGAAATTTATTAATGATAGAAATATCATTCAAAATCGTTCATTTCATCCAAGACTTGGATAGTACGTCACATTAATACCAACTGTGACTTCTATCCCTTAACACAGATAGCACCTCACAATGATACCTATAAACTTGCCATCTTTAGTCACGATGTCGCCTCAGAAAAAGTCCGCGATTGCATTCCACACAAGGAAGTCAACAACGAAAAGGATCGGGCTCTTTACTTATGGATTGATATAATGATGATTAACTTTAGGATTTGGTTACTTTGAATTCAGTATAACAAGTTGGTTAGGAATATGAAAGCTAACAACCTTACAAAAAGAATAATGAGTAGTTAATCAATCGTTTTCAAAAATTACCTCAAAGGCAAGTATTTTCAAAGAGATAAGATTGACAGTAACGTGAAAGTGTTTATTTGAAACAACAAGATTAATAAGCGATTGGAGGTAACGAAGGTTTCTCCCAACTAAGTTTCAATAGATAAATCAAATTCTAATTTCTCCGAGTCAAATTTAAACTTTGAACGCAAGCAAGAGAGATAAAAGAATGGGTAGAACCCAGTATCTAATAAGGTATAGACTTGCAAGAATTTATAATTAACTAACCCGTGCTAACCGTTCGGTTTACTCGCTTTTGAGAAGTCATGAAAATGCACTTCCTAAAACCAACGACTTTGTTTTGTCCATATCCACCTTTGGTGCCACTATCCCCAGCTAGACTTGACTTTTGGTGCACAACAAAATTGAGCTAAATGACCTTTCTTTTTGCAATTTCCACATCTATTATCTTTGCCATGATTACCAATCAAGTGGTTTCCATTCTTGGCATGATAATTTCCCCACGATGGTTATCATTATTACGATAGTCGTTGCCACCAAGATGATTATTATCGTCGTTGTTGGTCGTTACCTTTTGTTTGAATTTGAATCAACACTCTCATGTGTTTCATTGCTTATCTCAAAGATTTTAGGATGCCATCTCAAACACAAAACCTTGTCACAAAACAAGGGTTAATTAATATATCACATATTATCCCTATACTAATGAGACCAATTAAATACCAAATAAATTTAGGTAGGTCATACTAGCGAAGGAATTTCCACTCTCCCTCCTAGTTCTTATCTCACATCTCAGCCAGGATCATATCCTAAGCTCGATACCAACCGTAACGCCCCCAAAATTAGGTATCGTCACCCATCTTGGGTCGCCACTTACATGGTACATAAATTCAAATACAACTTACTAATATAAGCGTAGGTATACAATCGACATAAAGCGTGAGTTTGAATACAAATATTGTCTACTAGATATTATACAAACTCAAAAGGAGTCCTCATTACAACTATTATCACACTATATCACAGAATAGTGAGGACTACTAATGCTATCCTCTGGACCATTACTTCGTTCCCCGACTTGTCCCAGCTATGTTCTCATTTCCTGAAGAGAACAGTGAAAAAAAGGGTGAGCTCAACTAGCCCAGTAAGAAATATTATGACTAAGATAATGCAGAATAAATTATCATTAGTCTTCAACAATGTTAAAGCGATAAAATACAATAGACAACAAGTTTAGCTGCAATGAATAAGCAATCCATTAAAAGAGTCAAGTAGAGAATAAAGTCTACTATCTTTTAGGTTTTAAAAGGTTTTCATCAATTTTTATCATTTGAGACTCGACAATAAATAAACCACCACATTTAATCATCCCACACTACCACGGTCAAGGATTTTCATCAAATTATTAATGGTCATGACTATACCGAATCACCCATGGTCATAATCATAACAAAAACTATCCATCACTGCATTACAGGCCACTGAGGACTTTTGTCACATCATTTATATCAAGTCATGATTATACCGAATGATCCTCGGTCATAATCATACTAAGTTCATCTATGCACGTAAGCCAAAGATAACATAATATAACATGAGGATGATGACAATGACATAATAATTCAATAAAATAAGTTCAAGAATTATTTAATCCATGAATTATTAACGTCCAAATTGTCAACATAATCTTTATTTACGTAGAGTAAAATTCAAGAATGATCGGAAGAATATTTCCATGAAAAGATCTTTGGATGAAACGCAAATATCAAGGATATTCTACTAATTTCATGGAGTATAGAAGTCAAAGTTTTAACCAATGGGTATAATAAAGAATGGAATAACAAAAGAAATCACCATGCATGCGGTGCCAGATAGAGCAAAAGTTATTCAATGAGAATAATAATAACGGAACCAGTCGGTGAAATTCACACGCTGTGATGTTCCAATGAATAATAAAGATGGAACCGGATCCGGTGTAAAACACATGAGATAGGATATTCCAACAGAATGATAAAAAAGGCGGAACCAGTCGGTGTAAAACACATGCATGAGGATGTTCCAACAGAATAATAAAAGCGGAACCAGTCGGTGTAAAACACATGATGTGATGTTCCAATGAGAATAATAGAAGAATGTCACCAAGTATAGGGTAAATCAGCGTATACAAAAGTTATTCCAACAAGAATAATAAGCAATGGAATAACATAAGGATTTCACCAAGTATAGGGTATCTGGCAGATACAAGTTATGTATAGGGTATGCCACTTTTACAAAAGTTATTCCAATGAATAATAATGAATGGAATAATGTAAGTTCTCTTCAAGAAGAAAGAATAACACCCCTACCGTAAAAAAACCTGAATATAGAAGTAGTGAAGTAGCGAATACTCTTCTTCTTTCTATACTTTTCTCTCTATAGCTTCTCTATAATTCTCTCTCTAGAGTTTCAATGAATTCGTAAGAAAATAATGAAGGAATAAGCTTCTATTTATAGGAAAATGGAATGCATAGTAACTAATCCATGAAGCGGTCCATTGATTTACTTTAATCGACGGTCCATATTTAAAGAAAAATCTTTTAAATAAAATATAATATATTCTATTTATATAAAAACATTTTACTATGCAAACACTATACAATACTATGCAAAACACTATGCAAAAAACACTATGCAACACTATGCATAATAAAATATAATATATTCTATTTATAGAATAACTTTAATAAAGTATTCTATTTTATATAAAAGATGTTTACATTTTATTACGTTAATAATAACTGAATAAAACAAAACGTCATTATCACTATAATAATTCATATTATTAATCGACAATAATGGAATCAAACTGAGTGACTTCTCACATAAGCATCAATAATCAATACCGTGTGCTACTATGCAACCACACGTATTACTGTACTTTTACTACCGAGTAGTTCAACAGTAACCACGGTAAAACTTCCGCCATTATTTCAATAAAATATTTTTGTCGTTTTCTCAATCCGACAATAATTCTGTTGTGGGGTCCACCAATGATTGGTAGTTAGACGAATATTCCCTCGCTAAACCGAATATTCCCGACCAATCGAATATAATATAACCACTTGCATACTTTGCAAAATTTATAAATACTACCCACAACTATAATATTATCTTAAATTCACACCATAATATTAAAAATTATTTCAACAAAATTTAAATCTTTATTGATAAAATAAAACTGGACATTTATTAAAATGTTCTCAACAAAAGTATTGGAACTAAAATATTCACCCTAATTTATCTCCCATCCCTAAAATAATTCAAATTGGTCGACTACCTTGTAACCCAAAAATAAAGTGAACATCCTCTAACGTGATATCAGTTTAAATGAAAAGATCGGCGCCATCTCTTTGGATATCGTATAACATCGGTTTGGTGTACAACACTTGATAACTAAATACCCAAATCCACATTTATTTAAAAGGATTTTTTGTTCTTTTGTCAAAACCCACCGATTATATTTCGATCGATTTATCGACCGGAGCCTAGTTTTCCCTATCTCTCCCATGATATATGTCATCGATACATGATCTTGTTGATCATGCGAACACTTGGATCAATTGGCCCATATTCCCAACTATCCATCTTTTACCTAAAAAATACATCAATTCCATATTAGTATTAAGATGCATGACAAAATGAAGTTGAAAGTAACATGCTACAAAATGAAAATAATAAAATACAATAAATGCATAAAAAACCGAACAACATGCATGTAATAATAACGCATCACATGTATATAATGTAATAATATTTACATGCATTAAAAAAGTAAAAAATCCCAAACTATTAAAAATGTAAACAATAAGAAGAAAAATAAATTAAAACAATAAGTGAACAATTGAGTAATTGGAATAAAATAAAAACAATAAATGAAAAATAATAATAAAATAAATCTTTTATCAATGTATGCACCATCCCAAAAGTTTTTCTTTTTATTTGGATTTGTTAAAATAGAAATAAGTTAATATCTATATTTATTATTATCCCTTTAATATTTTTTCTTATTTTGTAAAAATATGTCCAATTAGTCTAATTAATATATTAAAATAAATATCATTCTTTAATAAAATATAAAGTGATCATTATAAATCTTGATTATTTTGTTGTTATTATACGAAAATAATAACAACAACAGAAACTATTAAAAATGAACAAATGGAATATCTTACAATAAATAACAATAACAGCTATAACAATATCTTACATTAAAATCTTCGGTATCTTCAGAATATAATAAATGGAATCCAGCCGGTTCAACTTGTTGAAGTTTTCATGCATTAAAATCTTCCGAAATACTCCCTCTATACTCTCTGTTATTTTTAGTTTGATCTATCTTGGCAAGTGAACTTTAGTTTGAACAACATGTGTTCTCAATAGACGTTTAAATAAGGTCATGCAAGTCTGGTACATGAATTATTTTAGGACCAAATTCAAACATTAATACTGTTATGGGTCACAGCTTTTTAGTTTATCGGGCTTGCAGGTGTTCTTTCCCGAGGCAATATGGAGTAAAAGTAGATGTGGTAGAAAAAGTAGTCAATGCACTTTATGCGTAAAAAAGTACTTATCAATGCAATGTTATGTTCTATCCCGAGGCGTTTTTTTTTTTTCCCACGTAGTACTTATCGATGCATCTTTGTCTTTTAAAAGTTTAAAGCTTTTTTTAATTTTTTTATCTTCTTTTCTCCATTGTATAATGATGACTCAGCAAATTAAAATAAATAAATAAATAAAAAAGCATCATCCTACAAAAGTTTTTTTTTTTTTTTAACTTATGTAACTTAATAAGACTTAGGTTTTTTAATTTTTTTCTTCTTTTCTCCATTAATTAATGATGACTCGACAAATTGGAATAAAAAAATCAAGATCCCAAACTATTCTATTGACCGTGGAATAAAAAATCGATCAAATCGCGACCTCAAGCATCAATCTCTCGACATATTGATCCCCTTCATTATGACCACGAGCACCACTTGCCTAGCATTTTAATTTACCTTGGATTTGTATATATCTTAAAATAGTCCATTTCCCCAAAATTAAATTTCTTAATATTTTATTATAATTATTCGATTATTATTATTATTATATTATTATTACGAATTGAGTATAAAGCCATTCTATATTATTACTTTTATGTATTTTTTTTATTAGTTTATTACCATTATTATTATTATTATAAAGTCAGATTTATTTGGTCTTTTTACCTTTAAATATTGTCTAGGAAGCTACTATTTTCTCAAGTTATCTTCTTCTCCATGAACCCGAATTTGTTCTCTGATATTATTTTCTCTTTTCACCTTTACTCATAATTTGTTTCATCTGGTTGCCCACTTTCACTTCAGAAAATCAAGTTGAAGTTCTGATCGAGCAAAATTCATCACTATTATTCACAAGTAAGTTTTTCAAAATGTCATATAATACATCTGAATTTGTCAGTGAAGTTGAAAGTAATAAATCTGATATTGTTACGTACATTGGTCAATTATTTTGTACGTTGGAAGAGGTTGAATATTTTTATAGATTATATGCTCGCAAAAATGGATTTGAGATTAGAATTATAACTAGTCATAAACATGCTAATACGAATGATATCAGATCTAGGCAAGATGTATGTAAGAAAGTTTAAGACACCAATTGTTGGCAAGAGTTTACCTGATGATGAAGATAGTAGTAATAAAATAACTAGACAGAGAGACTCTATAGGACGAACAATGTGCAAAGCTAGAATATATGTTGTCCACAATAAGAAAGAAGACAATTGGCGTATTTCTATTGTTGAATTAGAGCACAATCATCATTTAGTGACCCCCACCAAAGTAGATTTGATCGAGACTCACAGAAATCTTACTCCTGTTGCAAGAAATTTAATTGACACTTTAAATAAGTCCGGTATTGGTCCTAGTAAGATGATGAATGTTTTGAGCACAATGGGAGGTGGGTTGCAAAATGTTCCTTTCTCTACTGCTAATGTTGAGAATGTGGTGCGAGATTTAAGGCGTGATTCTGCAGATGAAAATGATGCACAAGTCGTTGTCAATCATTTGAACAAATTTGCATCCGGAAGTGCCAACAAATTTTTTTCCGAGTGAAACCCGGTGAAAACAACCGCGATAGCTTGTATTTTGTGGGTTGGCGCCGATCAAGGTTTATATATCAACGGTTCGAGACGTTGTGACATTTGATAGTACATCTTGGACAAATAAGTATGGCATGCCGTTTGTTCCATTTGCGGGGTCAACAACCATTATCAATCTATATTGTTTGGATTTGCACCTTTATTACGAGATGAGACAGAGGACACTTTTCGTTTGGGTATTGTATACATGGCTTGAAGCCATGGACTACAAGGCACCTACAACCATCATCACTGATCAAGACAGAGCCATGAGTAATGCTATTGCTACGGTACTTCCAACTAGTTATCATTTATTGTGTTCTTGGCATATTAGCAATAAATTTCCTGAAAAATTGCATCATGTTTATTACGAGCACCCATCGCTCAAAAATGATTTTAACAATTGTGTGTGTATAACTCATTGTCCATCGAGGAATTTGAAGAGCTTTGGCATATTACGATAAGTTCCTATGAATTGTATACTAATGAATGGCTTGGAAGTTTGTATGATGTACCTATGTAAATGGATTCCAAAGATATACAAAGAGATATTTTGCCGCGGGAATGACTACCACTGGAAGAAGCGAGAGCATGAATGCCTTTTTTGATGAGTATGTTAATGCATCAACAGGTATGCTATGTTTTGTACTGCAGAGTCAAAAGGCTGTAGAAAGACAGTTTATCAGGGAGAGGAAGGCCGACTACATAACAAAACATCGTAAAAGGATTATGGTACTCGGTTCATCTTTAGAAGTTCATGCTGCACAAGTGTACACAAAAGAGATGTTTAGACGTTTCCAACGTCAATTCGTCGATTCCATGAAATACAATGTTCATAAACTTAGTGAGTTGTGTGTCACTGATACTAAGGTTTATGCAGTGTATAATGCAGATGCAACTGAAAGTGGTGGAAGATATAAAGAAGTTGTCAACAATCGACAACTGGGATCGGTAACATGTAACTGCCAAATGTTTTCTCACTCTGGTGAATTATGTAGGCACATCTTGAGATATTTTATAGCAAAGAGTATTTCACAAATACCGACCGACATGATCCTTCATCGGTGGACAAGAGACGTGAACAAAAGCAATGGTGAAGACTTACTCTTTAACTCCACATCTGCTGACTTCAAACAAAATCAAGCAATGCGCTATAATCATTTGATGGGTGATTACCAGGAGTTAGCGAAAGCAAAAGCGGCTTACTCAAATTCGAGATTACAAAACTGTTCTTAAACTGAATGCACGAGGAAAAGAGTTGGTTGACCAGTATGATCCGGATGAGAATATTACTAAACTGGAAGATGACGACATTGATTGCACAGTTGGAGATCTAAATCATGATATGGGATACGATAATGATGATGAAGATGCAGAGGTGGAAGAAGAAGAAGAGTTTTTGCCGCCTAATATTTCTCAAACAAAGGGCCGCAAAAAATAATCTAGATTCAAGAGCGCACTCGAGAAAATCATTCCTTCTAAGACTCATCGAAAATGTGCAATTTGTGGCTTTGAAACCGACCACGATAAGTGAAATCACTATCGAGTGCTAGGGATTCCTGAGCCAACAAAATAGGCGTCGGTTGTATTAATCACTCTATGTTTTTTTTATTTTATGAAAATGAACATGTAATATGTACTATTCCTCTTAATGTTATGCAGTACTAGTATTGGTATAATCTGTACTTCTAATATTGATAATCACATTATTATTATTATAATAATACTTCACTACTTTTATAAATTCGATAATCACATTATTATTATACTTCACTAGTTTTATTAATAATAAAATCATTTCTTAATAATAAAATCATTGCTTAATATATAAAATCATTACTAATAATCATTGCTTAATAAATATAGATACTAACTTATTTCTAAATAGAAAACCCCCATATGTATTATATAGACTTATTAATAAAAATAAATCGTAATATAATAATAATGCAAGAATATAGATTTTGGGGATGGTGAAGTTTTAATATAAAGATATATCCTTGGTTGAAATTAATGTACTAGGCAAGTGGTGCTGCTCGGGTGGTCATTATGATGAGTGTATGGAGTTTTAGGTTGCGAAGTTCGAATCATTTAGCAAATGAATTGCTTGAATAAAATCATTTTTAATTTTTTTATTGTCGATTCGTGACAAAGTCGTATAACCCGGCTATTTTTTCAATTTTTTAATACTGGCCATATCACCAGATTCTAGTAAATTTTTTTATTATTTTAATTCCGAATATCACTGCATGTCTACGGGAGAAATAAAAAAATTAAAAAAAAAAAATGTGTAAGCTTTAAAAGCTCTTAAGTAGGATTATTTTATTATTTTAATGCCAAATTTATCAAACTGTGCATCACGGAGAAATAAAAAAAAAAAAAAATGTGTAAGCCGATAGAAGCTCTTCCGGCCGGATTATTTTAATAATAAATATTCACTTTTTATAAATATACTGACAATATAATTTTACGTGGGCCTCACTTACTAAAATAGAAGGTTTAAGTGACAGTAAATAATTAGCACAACAACCTCGTGGCTTGGCTTATCAAATAGAAAAGTTAATCGCACCCATCAATTCAATTTATCAACGGTCAAAAAGAGTGTTGTCAGATACAAGACATAAGAACCTATTTGCTATGGAAGGGCTCCCATATATATATATATATATTAGATATTATAAAAAAGGGAGGAGATATAGGAGATATAATTAGATTAGCTTTCGGGGGGACTTGACCTGTTATGGGACGGAGCAGCTTAGCTTAGTGTATTTATATAACATATATTTATTAGCATAAAAAACTAATTCGTGTTTTTTTAGTTTTATTTATTAGTTTAGTTGGAATAAAATAAATAAACACGAGTTACGATGTTTTTTTGGAGATTGTAGCATTTGGAAGTTATTGGAGATCCAGATCAAGAGGAGACGGAGGACGAATTTGCCGACAACAGATTCACTTCTTTTCCTTAATTTTATTTTTTTCTTTTAATGTGTATTCAAGTGTGGATTCTTAGTTTTAATTCAATAATCATTAACTAATTATTTGTTTGAGATTACAATGGATCTTATTGTGTAGTTTATTTTAATATTCTTCGCTATCAATTATTATGTTCTATTGTGAGGATTGTCTATTGTAATTTGGACTTAATTGTTTAATTGCCTAGCTAACAATTATCGTGATAATCTATATGAACTCGAGAGATGAAGTATAGATTTAGATCTAATCATGATAGCATGTGTTTGTGATTTCTGCATAGATGGAATTCATGATTCGTGTTTTAGTTTTATTTCTGCATAGATGGAATTATGTCGTATGTTGAAAAAGTCAACAACCCCTCACCCATAATAAGACTCCTCTTATTTATAGATGTGGGCAATCCACCTTAACAATTAAGGAATTGGGTTTTATTTAATTAATTAAATTCTTTTAATTAATTAAGCTCCCTAATCTTATTAGGGATAATTAATTAAACTCCTTTAACTAATTTTCCTTCCTAATCCTATTAGGAATAAATGAGAGTACTTATATTAAATTAATTCATAAACTCTTTTAGAAATTAAAATAATAATAATTGTAATAATATTAATAAGACTCCTCTTATTAATTTATATTTAATATTTTTAAAATATTAAATAATAATATTAAGCTATTTAATTTATTCTATCACCATAGATTAAATTAAATATACTTAAATATATTATTACGATTATGCCATTAACTTCTTAAATAATTATTCTTCCTTTTATGGTGTGACCCTTTAGGTTCTCCATATTAAACCGGTTGTGAATAAATCAATTAGAATAATTCTAATCTTATTTAAATAAATAAATTAAACAATTAATTTATTTAAATAAATAATATTTATTCTACAATAGGATAAGCCTCCCTAGCGATCAACGACTTTCCAGATAATATAGATTTCAACATTAATCATTAAAGAACCTTTGAGTAAATAGTTACCGTACAATTCAATCCTTCCACCATACAATGTCTCAATTAAATATAAGACATGGAATTTATCACAAGTCTTATTTTATTTAATTATATGTATTTTGATCCTTAAATGCACAACTCCAAATAATGTAAATTAGAAACTCCTTTCTAATTTCATTACGCGCCGCCAAGGACTACTGGGTTGTCATTTATCGAATCACATAGGACATTTCTCTTCTTTTATTAGAAGTGGTAGATTCTTTATTGATCATACATTATCTCCATGTATAAACTTATTATACCCAAGCATACCCTTTGATATACCCTAAGGGTCTTAAGGAATAAGTCAAAGTATAACTCATCATACACAAGATACTATGATGATCTCAAGTCCAAGGATCACTTGTACTACTATCACTACTGAGAATTCCTATTGACAGCAAATAAAACTCCATTAGGTATTCCTTAGCGAGCCAACGCTCAATTGAACTTATTCTCTAATAAGCACCTACATACTTGCTTTTTAGTGTCTCCACATAAATGATTATGAGATCAATCATTCTCATCCAATGAGCAAACAACGTATGTACCAATCTATCCGGATTCACTAATCCCCAATTTAGTAATCCAATGATTGGGAACTATTTTAGTTTTAAGCTTTCTAAGAATTTAGATCTCATTAGAATGATCATCATCATTATTCTAAAAGCATTGCTTAAAACTATGGGTTTATCACATATTATAAAACAAAGATCATGTAGATAATTAAAAGCCTTTAATAAATTAATACTTTTTATTAATAAATGAATAAGATTGTTACAAAGTATATGCTTTATCATCAAACATGATTGATTTTTGTGTGCATACTACTTTCAATCTCCCACTGCACTAAAGCCAATCGCCATTGTATCTTATACTCTTCTTCTAAGTGACGATTATCCCGTTGTTGGATAAGCTTTAGTTAATGGATATGTAATGTTGTTCATGAGAGTCCACTATCTCTATAGTGATTTCCCATCTTCAATGATTCTAATAATCAAATGAAAGTGCCACAACACATGTTTAGATCCAAGATGAGACTTGGGAACTATTCCTAGTTACGTAATGAACTTTTAATCCAAACAATCAACTTGCGACTTCATTTATAGCTATATACTTTGTCTTTATCACTAAACCAAGAACTCTTTCTTTGTTTGGAACCTTTCCAATTCATCGCACCAATTGTTCAAGGTAACCCTTTACCTTAAAGTGGATTTTTTCTGTCGTCTTGGTCCGTTCGAAAAACTTGAGTCCATTAAGCCCTCTAGTTTTAATTTAGACCCACCATGAATATGATCACATCCTTAGTGTCGATTAAGCACTTTAAGATGTTTTTCACTGACTCATAGTGAACTTCTCCGTAATATAACCGATCAACATCGGGTCTCGTACATTTTATTGCATACATGATTGTCACTCATGCGACCTCTCTTTTCGTGAGTCCGTGGGGACTATTAAGAGATACACTCCATAGCTCATCGACATGAGACATCTCTTGGAGTTTGCCATGCTAAACAACTTTAGCATCAAATGAATATCGTTCCTTGGGTTAAGTCGAGCATCTCTTGTATCTATCTATATAGATTTTATCCCCAATTAAGATACTCGTCCCCAAACCATTCATGGAGGAATGTTTAGACAACTTTATCATTCTTGATTGTAGCATTAGTATGTCATTCCTTATCCGTAGTATATCAACATATAATATTAGGAATGTCACGACGCCCCAATCGACCCTTTTTGTACACACTAGAAGTCTTACCTCATCGAATGTAACTCGGATCATCATCTTCTATGATGCGTACCTCATCATCATCATCCATGATTAATCCATACCTCCTAGGTATCTTGGTACTATTCCGCATTTACGATTCGGTTGCCAGGTACAATAGGTCTATCTACTGAGGTTCCTCTTATTTGACTTTATAGTATTTTGTGGTTCTTGAGCTCTTCAAGATCTATTATCCTCCCACTAGCCCTTCAATGATAAACACATTTGTCTTAGAAGGCGTGTTTCATAATAAACACCTTTTGCTAAGTAGGATTATAGAACATATACCCTAAACTTACTTTAGGATGTCCCACAAATTATATTTGTCAAATCTTGTCCCAAGCTTATCCTTTGAAACCTTTTCACATAAGTTGGACAACCCTTATCTTAACATACTTAAGATTAGGAATCCTCCACGTCCATAACTTTAATGGAGTCTTGAAATGGATTTTGAGGTTACCTTTTTCGTAGATATATCGTGACCATTTCTAGGACATGACCCTGAAGGATCTTTGGAATGTCGGTAAAATCATTATGGATCCCACCATGTTCAAATAGGTACAATTTTTCCTTTCAGATACATTAATCAATTATTATGTATCGAGAGGCGTCCATTATGAGAAAACCATTTGAGATGATCTAGAAACTTATTGCACAAGTATTCCTTCCTTGATCCGATCAAAGAATTCTAATACTTTGCCAATTTGTTTCACTTTTGAATTCTTTGAACCTTTAAAATAATTCACACTTGTATTTCAGCAAATACACACATTCAACTCTTTGAATGATCATCTCCTTTTCTTATAATAGTTTGTTCAATTTGTAAAATTATTTTCATGTAAGTCAAGTATACAAAATTTATTAAGTAATATTCCAGTTCTATACAAAACATTATTATTATAAATAGAACAACAATTGTTCTTAATTATAATACCAAATATTTTATTGTCCAACAACAAAATTGAAATAATATTTCTAACAAGAACTGAAATACAATAACAACTTATTGACTTAATAGATTTTCCCATAGGCATTGCTAAACTATAAGTTTCTATGGCTAATGTAGCAACCTTTACTTCATTTTCTACACATAGGATTACTTATCTTTGTTTAGCTTTCTACTTACGCTTGGTCCCTTCATAAATCTATATTTGTGATAACCAAATCGGTATCCAATACCCAAGTAGAACCTTGACTTAAAGAAAAATTTATTTTAAATCTTGAACAAAATTTTATTTATGTAGAAACTTCATTAAGCTTCTTTGGTTAGCCAACGCAAGGTGCTTCTCACGCTTTCTTTCAAAGTGTCCATGCTTATTGCAAAGGAAGCAAACTCCTTCCTTTCCTATCCGTGTCGCTTTTGTTCTTATTATCCTTTGTTTTTGCCTTTTCATTTACCTTCTTTGAATCGTTCTTCTTTTCGGAAGATCCTTTGGCCCCTACCAAGAAGACTTGATCTTTCTTGGTTGAAAGTGACTCTCAACATTTTTCAATATGTTAAGCAAATCAATGAGGCGATATCTAGCTTGTTCATATGAAAAATTCACAACAATGAAAAAGGAGTCCGGAGTGAGTGCAAGATCAAATCTTGGCTCAACTCTCCATCCATGACAAAACCGTTGTCCAAATTGATCAATCAAATTGATTATGTTAAGAACTTTGTATGCATTTATAGTGCCATTGGCCATTCTAGATCGGAAGAGCTCCTTAGATATCGATATCTATCGCCCTACTTTCCTCACCATCAACTACTTGATGTGCGGGAATATAGTAAGAGCATCCATAGTTTTCGTCGACGTCAAGCTCGTTACTCATGGATGCGAGCATGATGCATTGAGCCAACTGTGCATCATCTTGCCACTTTCTAAAAGTAGCAATCTCTTCCTCAAAGGCATTGTCTACAACCATTGCAGGGATAGGCGTATTAAGGACACAAGATAGCTTTTCAGCTATGAGAACTATTCTCAAATTCCTTAACCAATCCGAGTAATTCGGTTCGATTAATTTAGCATTTAATATGCTTCGCAGTGATAGTAATTTTTAGACATTGTAAAATTCTGTAAATGAATTTGTAATTAACAACATTTTAACATACATTCTTTTATTAATTACCAAAATAAATTAGGTCTTGTTCTAAATTGGTATCTCTCACTATTTTCTTCAAACTATATTACCCTCACTTATATAGTTCGGCAAAATCTAATTAAAGATTTGCTAGTGAGAATAAGGATCCCATTTCAAATGTATATAGCCTTGTGGTGACACAACAAACTATATATAAATAAATAGGTAGATAACTTTTGTCAATTACATCAACTATGCAACTCCTTTTCTTTTGCCTCTTAGATTATTTTGATCAAGTGGTGGCACATCCAGAATCAAAATTATCAAGTTAAGTCCGACCTAGCACTCCATATATTCAAAAAGAAAATATCATCCTTGTGGTGACACAACAAAACAATATTGTTCAATTTTCTTTATAAGCATCAAATGTGATAAATTAGCATCTTAAATACTTAATACTTGCCTTGTGGTGACACAACAAACTCATATTAAATATTTAATACTCTATTAATTTTATCATGTTAGAAGGCTATGCTCGATATTCCAAATATCTTTGAACGCTTAGGACTTAATATATAAAAATAAAGGGTTTGTTATTAATTTGTCTCATCTTGTTTTTAAGCATGCATGCATATATATATATATAAAATACCATTATATTAATTAACATGCGAAGCATGTTTGCATAATATATAATATATATAGTATAAGCATGCACATATAGAATACTATATTCTACCGGATTGATTATGGACTTTTATTCTAGTTTGGTTCACTAGAGCCACCAAGTGAACCAAAAGGTCAAACCCTAGGGGGTGCAAGAAATAATATTTAAATATAACTATTACATTTAAACACTGGGCTCCATTACAAACGAAGTCTTCAAGCGCTTCTTGTTCTTGATCTCTAATTCTTCAAAATAATTCTAAATATTCCTATTACAAAACTATTTAAAATAAATAGAAACCTTGATCGTGATCGAGGGAAGTACATAGGAGGAGATAGAATTTACATTAAGAAAAATTAGAGAAGACGAGGTACGCAGACCCCATTTAATAAAACCCATACATTCATGCATCCAACTAAAATAAAATCTAATCGCATTGGTCAATAGTCCATAATCAATCCCATTTATTATCATACACATCACCATATGCATCAATAAATAACATTCATCTTATGAATAATTAACATTTAATATATATATTGATATCATTTAATGGGCAAATTTAGTTAGTATAAAATCTATTTTTTGAATCAAAATAAATTCCTTTATTTTAATCTAAATTTAAATCAAAATAAAACTATTTTATTTTAATTTATACAATTTTGAATAAAATAAACTATTTTATTTTAATCAAAATTTTAATCAAAATAAACTCCTTTATTTTAATTAATTATGGAATCCAATTCCATGTAATAAAAAATCTTTAATTAAAATAAACTCTTTTATTTTAATTAATTATGGAATCAATTCCATATAAAAAAAAATTATTAAAGGAAACACGGATTATCTTTCCTATTCACAAATAAACTCTTTTATTTTGAATAATATGAAATCTTATTTCATATTTAAATAAACTCCTTTATTTAAGGAAACACGGATTTTCTTTCCTATTCACAAATAAACTCCTTTATTTTGAATAATATGAAATCTTATTTCATATTTAAATAAACTCCTTTATTTAAGGAAATTAGGATTCTCTTTCCAATTCACAAATAAACTCTTTTATTTTAAGGAAAGATGAAATACAATTTCAACTCCAATTAGTTATCATGGAATCCAATTCCAACTCTAATTAGTTATCATGAAATTTAATTTTAAAATTAAAATAAACTTTTATTTTAAGATTAAAATAAACCTTTATTTTAATATTAAAATAATTTTATTTTAATTATAAAATAATTGAGAATAATATATTTTATATATATATATATAATATATTACAAAAAAAAGCCGTGCATATTATATATATATTATATATATAAAAACGGATTCCTTCTCTTTTAAAAAAAAAAACGGAAATCATCCACTTTTTTTTTTTTTAATCCACGAAAATCTCCTGCTTTTTTTTTCAATCCACGGAAATCATCCACTTTTTTTTTTTTTTTTTTTATGTTCCACGTGGATCCTGCACCCTTTTTAAATCATGAGCTCCTCTTAATGATAACAAGTATCATTTAATCTAATACATGTGAATCACAGGAAAAAAAAAAATTTTTTTTTTTTTTTTTAATAAATTTTATACAATAAAATTATGCCCAATTAAATTGTTCAAAACACATATCAATATACATATCAAATTAAAATAATTAATAATTTAGCATAAAGGTTTGGCTCGATGCCCTTGTTAGGTTTGTAATAATATTCATATATGCAATCAAATTGCAAAATTAAGCGGAGCGTGTAAAAATCAGAGTTTAAAAATTTACAAACCATATACCCGGATCACCCTTTATGCACAATTATTAATTAAACGAAAAGATAAAGAATAAAATCATACCCTTGAAGATCGAGCTTCCTCAGGTACAAGTTCACCTCCAAATCCTTTCGCGTTCGATCAACTCGAATCCACCGGGTTTTTGTTCCTTCCTTTGATCAACGTTAGCCACCCATATGTTTGGCCTCTAGAGGTGATCCACCAAGGAATAATAATGATTCAAGAAAAAAGGTGGTTGGCTAAACCCTAGTTTTTCTATCTCTATAGAAAGGGTGTACTCTCCCAACAATTGGAATTATGTCGTATGTTGAAAAAAGTCAACAACCCTCACCCATAATAAGACTCCTCTTATTTATAGATGTGGGCAACCCACCTTAACAATTAAGGAATTGGGTTTTATTTAATTAATTAAATTCTTTTAATTAATTAAGCTCCCTAATCTTATTAGGGATAATTAATTAAACTCCTTTAACTAATTTTTCCTCCTAATCCTATTAGGAATAAATGAGAGTACTTATATTAAATTAATTCCTAAACTCTTTTATAAATTAAAATAATAATAATTGTAATAATATTAATAAGACTCCTCTTATTAATTTATATTTAATATTTCAAAATATTAAATAATAAATATTAAGCTATTTAATTTATTCTATCACCATAGATTAAATTAAATATACTTAATATATTATTACGATTATGCCATTAACTCTTAAATAATTATTCTTCCTTTTATGGTGTGACACTTTAGGTTCTCCATATTAAACCTAGGTTGTGAATAAATCAATTAGAACAATTCTAATCTTATTTAAATAAATAAATTAAACAATTAATTTATTTAAATAAATAATATTTATTCTACAATAGGGATAAGCCTCCTAGCGATCAACGACTTTCCGGATAATATAGATTTCAACATTAATCATTAAAGAACCTTTGAGTAAATAGTTACCGTACAATTCAATCCTTCCACCATACAATGTCCCAATTAAATATAAGACATGGAATTCTTTGTCAAGTCTTATTTTATTTAATTATATGTATTTTGATCCTTAAATGCACAACTCAAATAATGCAAATTAGAAACTCCTTTCTAATTTCATTCGCCTTTTAGCCAAGGACTCTTTGGGTTGTCATTTATCGAATCACATAGGACATTTCTCTTCTTTTATTATTAAGTGGTAGATTCTTTATTGATCATACATTATCTCCATGTACAACTTATTATACCCAAGCATACCCTTTGATATACCCTAAGGGTCTTAAAGAATAAGTCAAAGTATAACTCATCATACACAAGATACTATGATGATCTCAAGTCCAAGGATCACTTGTACTACTATCACTACTGAATTCCTATTGACAGCAAATAAAACTCCATTAGGTATTCCTTAGCGAGAGCAACGTTCGGTGAACTTATTCTCTAATAAGCACCTACATACTTGCTTTAGTGTCTCCACACAAATGATCATAAGATCAATCATCCTCATCCAATGAAAGCAAACAGCGTATGTACCAATCTATCCGGATTCACTAATCCCCAATTTAGTAATCCAATGATTGGGAACTATTTTAGTTTTAAGCTTTAAGAATTTAGATCTCATTAGAATGATCATCATCATTATTCTAAAAGCATTGCTTAAAACTATGGGTTTATCACATATTATAAAACAGCATCATGTAGATAATTAAAATCCTTTAATAAATTAATACTTTTTAATAATAAATGAATAAGATTGTTACAAAGTATATGCTTTATCATCAAACATGATTGGCTTGTGTGCATACTACTTTCAATAGCTGACACATTGAGTAGAAGATCATATGCAAGTAGGAGTGCGATATTGTCAACACAAAGGCCCATTTTATGTGACTTACAAAGGATGGAGATAGAGTTAAAGACTCCAGGGACCCATGTGATGATGGTGAATATACGAGTAGAACCGACTTTAATTGATAAAGTTAAAAGTTGCTCAAGCTCTGCACACGGAGTCGATGCGTATGAGGAAGAAAGTGCAAGAAGGTGCTATGCCAGAAGCAAGAATCGATGAAGAAGGAATACTTCGAGTCAACTCCAGACTTTGTGTTCCTAACGACCCTGATTTAAAGTATAAAATCATAATGGAGGTGCACAACACACCGTTTGTAATCCATCCTGGGAGTACCAAAAGGTATCATGATATTCGTCATACATTTTGGTGGAGCAATATGAAGAGAGAGATATATTTGTTTATCTCAAGGTGTCTAACTTGTCAACGAGTTAAAGCGAGCATCAAGTACCAAAAGGTACATTGCAACCACTTGAAATTCTAGAATGGAAGTGGTAGCACATTACCATGGATTTCGTTACCGGTCTTCCTAAGGTTTCTCAAGGTATAGATTCGATTTGGGTCATTGTTGATAGATTGACCAAGTCTGCTCATTTCTTATCGATACGAGAAACTTATACACTTGAACGTCTTGCTCGTATATACATAAACGAGATTGTAAGACTGCATGGTATGCCAGTATCCATAGTTTCTGATCGAGACCCAAGATTCACTTCACAATTTTGGGTTAGTTGAAATCTATGGGCACGCAATTCTGATTTAGCTCGGCATATCATCCTTAGACGGACGAGCAGTCAGAGAGGACTATTCAAACTCTTGAAGATTTATTAAGACTCTGTGTCCTTGACTTCAATGGAAGTTGGGATAAGTTCTTACCATTGGTGGAGTTTTCCTACAACAACAGTTATCAAGCAAGTATTGGCATGGCTCCATTTGAGGCGTTGTATGGAAGAAAGTGTCGATTCTCAAAGATCTTAGGGATGAGGTGGGTGAATCAAGGTTGTTGGGACCGGAGTTGGTACGTATGACTACGGAAAAGATTCAAATGATCCGACAACATATAAAAACCTCAAAAGATCGACAAAAGAGTTATGCTGATCTTCATCGATAGGACGTGGAATTCGATATAGGAGATCATGTATTGTTACATGTTGCTCCATGGAAAGGAGTTACGAGATTTGGAAAGAGAGGAAAGCTCAATCCTCGATTCATCGGCCCATTTTTAATCCTCGATCGAGTAGGAACTGTGGCCTATAAACTCGCTTTACCGCCAAGTATGTCTCGTGTTCATAACGTTTTTCACATATCTATGTTACGTAAATATGTGGAAGACCCGAACCACATTATTGAGTTAGAACCGGACGAAATAGCGGAAGATTTGACGTATGAAGAGGTTCCTATTCAAATCTTGGATAAGAAGTAACATATTCTACGATCCAAGGTTATACCTCAAGTCAAAGTTTTATGGAGAAACCACGATGTTGAGGAAATAACTTGGGAGTTAGAATCTGAAATGAAATCAAGGTATCCTTACCTCTTCGACATACCAGGTACATACCCTAATTTCGAGGGCGAAATTTCATAAGAAGGAGGTTGTAAGACCCGACTTTTATAAATAAAGATGAATTTTCTATAAATATTATTTTTGAATATTATGGAATAAATTTGATATAATGTTATAGTTGTGGGTAATATTTATAAATTTTGCAAAGTAAGCAAGTTGTTATAAAATATTCGTTTGGTTGGGGAATATTCGTACCCTAATTTTGAGGGAAAAATTTTATAAGATGGGGAGGTTGTATGACCCCAACTTTTATTAATAAAGATGAATTTTCTATAAATATCATTTTTGAATATTATGGAATGAATTTGATATAATGTTATAGTTATGGGTAATATTTATAAATTTTACAAATACGCAAGTTGTTATATAATATTCGATTAATCTGGGAATATTCGTTTTAACAGGAATATTAAAGACAACAGCACAATCATTGGTGGACCCTACAACGGAATTATTGCCGGATTGAGAAAACGATAAAATACTTTATAAAAATAACGGCGGAAGTTTTACTGTTAAGCTGTTGAAACACCGGTGTTAAAAGTACATTAATCTGGCGTAGTTAAATGCTTAACACGGTATTGATTATTGATGCTTACGTGAGAAGTCACTCGGTTTTGTTCAATTATTTTTATAGTAATTCTTTGCAAGTATCTCACGTTATCTGATTCAATTATTGTCAATATTTTTTAATCAATAATTGAGATGACAAAGTTATTAATATTATTATTTGCAATATTAACGATGTCTAGAAGTTGTGTCAAGGAGAGGTTTGGTCACCTAATTGCACGCCAATGGGGAGAAATCCTTATTGGAAAGCCCCCTCTTTCTTGGGAATGACCTGGTCGATTAATATTATGAATTATAATAATGATGATGAGTTTTGTTTTACTAGTATTATTAATGTAATAAAACAGAATTTTTTTTATATAAAACAGAATGCTTTTATAAAGTTATTCGTTTTATTAGACTAATAGTAAAATCTTTTTATATAAAACAAAATACTTTTATAAAGTTATCATTTTATTAGAAAATAATTAGAATATATTATATTTTATTATGCATAGTGTTCAGATAGTGCCTCGATAGTGTTTGCATAGTTAAATTTTTATATAAAAGCAGAATACTTTTATAAAGTTATTCATTTTATTAGATTATAAATAGATTATATTATATTTTATTGTAAACCAACTGGGTCAGTCTGTTTAAAGTAAATCAATACGGACTGTTCATGAATTAGTTACTTATGCTAGATTCATTCTTCATAAATAGAAGCTCATTCCTTCTTTATTTCTTACGAATTCACTGAAACTCTAGAGAGAGAAACTATAGAGAGAGTTCTTCTTCTATAATCTTGAGCGTATTTCTTTAGAGTTTAAGAAAGCTTTGAGCGTAGTGCAAGTTTTCTTTGAGTATATCATCGCCCTACTAGTCAAAATACTCTTCTTTTACGGTAAGGGATATTATTTGTTGTACTCGTTAAGGGTATTCTTTCTTTCTTATTGGTGAAATTATTTTGTTATTCCATTCTTTCTTATTCTGTTGGAATAACCTGTATACGCGGGATACCCTATACTTGGTGAAATTCTTGTATTATTCCATTATTTATTATTCTGTTGGAACATCATGTTTGTGCGTTTACGCATGACCTGATTTCGTTGTTTATTATTCTATTGGAACATCCTGTCTGTGCGTTTACGCATGACCTGGTTCCATTATTTATTATTCTGTTGGAATATCCTGTCGGTGCGTTTACGCATGACCTGGTTTCATTATTTATTATTCTGTTGGAATAACCTGTCTGTGCGGTCTATCACGTGCCTGGTGATTTCTTTTGTTATTCCATTCTTTATTATACTCAGTTGGTTAAAGTTTTGACTTCTATACTCCATGAAATTAGTGGAATATCCTTGATATTTGCGCTTCATCCAGTATCTTTTCATGGAAATATTCTTCTGAGTATTCTTGAGTGTTATTCTACAAAGACGTATCATGTTGACAATTTGCACATTATTAGTTCCTGGATAAATTAATTCTTGAACTTGTTTTATTGAATTCTTATATTATTGTCATCATCCTCATGTTTATATTATGTTGAAAGTTATCTGTGGCCTGTAGTGCATAGATGGACTTGGTATGATTATGACCAGGAATTATTTGGTGTAATCATGACCGTAATGTTACAAATGATGTGGAAAAAGTCCTCATTGACCCGTAGTGCATTGATGGACAGTTTTTGGCATGATCATGACCATTGATGAATACACGAATATCCTTGGTTGTGGTGCATGGATAATTTGTGGTTGTGATACAAATGAATATCATTGGCTGTAGTGCAGGGATGATGTGGATTATTTATTAAGCTGAGTCTCAGGGATAAAAGTCATGAAAAACCTTTTAAATCATAGAAGATAGTAGATTTTATTCTCTACTTGACTCTTCTAATGGATTGCTTGTTCCGCTGCAGTTAAACTTGATGTTTGTTATATTTTATCAGTTTAACATTATTGAAGGCTAATGATAATTTATTCTGCATTATCTTAGTCATAATATTTCTTACTGGGCTAGTTGAGCTCACCCTTTTGCTTTTATTGTTTTTTTCAGGAAATGAGAACGTAGCAGGGACTAGTCGGGGAACAGAGTGATGGTCTAGATAATAGCATTAGTAGTCCTCACTACTCTATGAAATAGTGTGATAATAAATGTAATGAGGACCCCATTGAGTTTGTATATTGTCTAGATGACAATATTTGTATTAAAACTTACTGCATATGTTTAGTCGTATTTTACACGACTGTTGTATAATTAAGTTGTATTTGAATTTTGTACCATGTATTTGGCGACTCGGAATAGGTGATGTATAACGATTTTGGGGGCGTCACAAAAAGCGTGATCATATGTGCAGGTCAGACTACGGGGAAGAGAAAGTTTGATCCTAGGTTGAGGATAAACTGCAGATGTTCAATCCGTAGTGGGATGACCTAAGTTGTATGAGTGCAGTGAAGCCAGGCTGCTGGCTTAAAAAATATGTTTCCCTGAGGGGCAAAATGTGGAAAAAAGTTGTATGTGGTAAAGGGTTAAAGAACCGGAATGACTGGTGATCTGATTATCCAACACCAGGATGTTTTCTTGATGGTAACTTCAGACAGTACCGTTTCACGGTTTTCGAGTTGATGAGTTGTGGAAATTCATCGCCGTCCATTTCTTGCAAGCTGAGAGCGCCTCCTGTCAATATTTCCTTGTCAATAAATGGACCTTCCCAGTTAGGAGCGAATTTTCCCTTAGATTGATCTTGGTTGTCAATGATCTTCTTCAAAACCAAGTCATGTTGTTTAAACTGCCATAGCCGGATTTTTCTGTTGTAGGATCTGGCGATCCTTTGTTGATATAACTGACTATGGAAGATAGTTGCGGTTCGCTTTCGTCTATTAGAGACAATTAGTGAAACCTGTCCTGTACCCATTGGTCTTCATCCAGCTGAGCATCTATCAACACTCTGAGGGATTCCATTTCTACCTCTATGGGGAGCACTGCTTCCATCCTATAGGTTAATGTGTAGGGGGTTGCCCTAGTGGAAGTACGCATTAATGTTCTGTAGGCTAACAGAGTAAGAGGCAATATGTCAGGCCACCCTTTGTGGTTAGCGGACATCTTTTGCATGATCTTCTTGATGTTTTTGTTAGCCGCTTCAACATCACCATTCATCTTTGGACGGTAGATGACGGAGTTAAGATGTTTGATGTGGAATTTACTGCATAATTCCTCCATCATCTTGTTGATGAGGTTCTTAGCATTGTCTGACACAATTACCTCTAGTTGTCCATATCGACAAATGACATTGTTTCTAATGAAGGAAATGATGACTTCTTTGGTAACTCTGGGGAAGGAGGCTGCTTCTACCCACTTGGTGAAGTAGTCGATCATGGTGAAGATAAATCGATGTCCATTACTGGCTTTAGGCTCAATGGGTCCAATAACGTCCATTCCCTACATTGAGAAGGGCCAAGGCGAACTCATATTGTGGAGTTCCCATGAAGGGGCGTGGATAGCATTCCCATGAATTTGGCGCTGATAACATCTCCTGACGTGGTCATTGTAGTCAACTTTGAGAGAAAGCCAATAATGTCTTGTCCTAAGGATCTTCTTAACAAGGAGGGGGCCACTCATGTGTGGGCCACAGACTCCACCATGGATCTCATCCATAAGCCTTTGAGCTTGGTCTTTGTCTAAACATCTGAGGAGACCTTGTCATGCATCTCTCTTATAGAGGGCATCTCCACTTAGGTAGAATTTCATAGCAAATCGATGGATCCGCCTTTTCTCAGTCGGGCACGCCTCAGCGGGTACAGATCTATCTCTTAGGTATTCCTTGATATGCCGATACCAAGGATGATGGATGGGAAGTAGCTCATCCGATACTTCTACAACGTAGTTCCCATAGGCTGGTGCCTTGTGTAGACAATTGTGACGCTTAACAAGTGTCCCTAGTCATGTATGTGAATCAAGGAGGCCAAAGTTGCTAATGCATCTGCAAAGTCATTCCTAATATGAGGAATGTGTAGAAAGGAGATTTCTTCGAACTCCAAAACCATCTGTAAAACTTGCCGATGGTAAGGTAGTAAATGTAGCTCTTTGGTTTGATAGATTCCCGTGGATTGTCTGATTACCAACTCTGAATCTCCAAAGACAATTAACCGCCTGAGGCCCATTGAATGGGCACGTTTTAGCCCCATGAGACAACCTTCATACTCAGCTGTGTTGTTAGTGCTGACAAACTACAATTTGACGGCGAAGGGATACTGCTCCCCGTACCGGATACTAGAACTGCTCCAGCTCCAGAACCTTCCATATTAAAAGCTCCATCAAAATACATCTTCCATGTTTGGCGTGTATCGTACTGATGGTGTTGCTGAACTGTCATTACCCCTTCATCGAAGAAGTATGTTTTCAAGGGTTTGAAGTCCCCTGAAGGTGCGACGGCCAGCTGATCTGCAATTCCTTGACCTTTGATGGACTTTTGAGTCACGTAGACAATGTCAAATTGTTGTAGGATCAACTGCCATCTGGACATCCAGCAATTTAACATGGGTTTATTGAACACGTACTTGAGAGGATCCACGCGGGATATGAGATGGGTTGTGTGACCATGGAGGTAATGTTGTAATCTCATGGACGCCCATGCTAAAGCGCAACAAGTCTTCTCAATCAAAGTGTACTTGTATTTACTGCTGCTGAATCTTTTGTTGAGGTAATAGATAGCTCGTTCTTGGCCTCTATCGTCTTTCTGTCCCAGCATGCAGCCCATGGCATTGTCAATTACGGATAGGTACATGAACATGGGAACATCATCCCTGGGTGGTAGCGAAACGGGAGCTTTGACTAGCTGCTCTTTGATTGTAAGGAATGCCTTCTAGCACTCATCATTCCATTTCATGGAGGAGTTCTTGCTTAACAGCTTGAAGATTGGCTCACAGGTTGCGGTGAGTTGAGAGATGAACCTGCTAATGAAGTTGATTCTTCCCAAAAATCCCCGTATTTCCTTCTCTGTCTGAGGAATGGGAATTTCCATGATGGCCTGGATTTTGGTGGGATCCAGCTCAATCCCTTTGTGGCTGACTAGAAATCCTAGCAACTTGCCTGATTTAACACCAAAGGCGCACTTGGCTGGATTCAACTTCAAGTTGTACTTACGCAACCTGTTGAAGAGCTTCCTGAGATGGTCTAAGTGGTCTTCCTCCTTCTGTGATTTGATAATGATGTCATCCACGTAGATCTCTATCTCTTTGTGCATTAAGTCATAGAAGAGAGCCATCATAGCTCGCTGATAGGTGGCTCCGGCATTGATGAGGTCGAATGACAACCGTCTATAGCAAAAGGTTCCCCAAGGTGTGATGAAAGTAGTTTTCTCACGATCTTCCTCAGCAACCATGATTTGATGGTACCCCACAAAGCAATCAACAAAGGAGTACATGCAGTATTGAGTAGTCTTGTCAATGAGAATGTGGATAAATGGCACATGAAAACTATCTTTAAGGCAAGCTTTGTTCAAGTCCTGATAATCCACGCAAACTCGCACCTTCCTCCAGGTTTAGGCACGTGAACGATGTTGGATATCCACTCAAGATATGTGGACACCAGGATGATGTCGGCTTGAAACTATTTCATAGTTTCTTCTTTTACCTTTAAACTCCACTCAGGTTTCAATCGCCTGAGCTTTTACTTGACTGGCTTGAATCCCTCTTTAATGGGAAGTCGATGAAGAACAATGTCAGTGGACAAACCCACCATGTCTTCACGAGACCATGCAAACACATCCTGGAATTGGGTTAGTAGCGTAACCATGTCATTCCTCTAGTTTGTGGTAAGTTTTGAACAAATCTGGATTAACTTAGGGTTTTCTAAGGTTCCGAGATTAAAGGAAGTGGTTTGATCAAGGTTGGGTTTAGGTTTGTCTTTGACCCATTCTTGAATTTTTGGAGGTACCTCAATGTCCTCATGTATTTCCATTAAGGCTGAATTCATCTTTACATCAAAGGTACAATCCTTGTGGAGAAGAGGCACCATATCAGCAAGTACAGGCACATCTATATTTAGGGTTTTGAAACAAAATATGCTTTCACTTAGTATATATAAAAGGATTTGATCATACACAGTGTTAGCATATACTGGAAAAATAAACTGCTGGTACTGTACGTAAAAGTAAGCAGTTATGATATCTACAGGGCATAAAGAGTTTCTGCCCGTTTTACCCTTTTCAACAATACAAGGAGTGTTGCTCCAATTGGAAAGGGCAAAGTCCGGGTGGACTACAGTGATGGAGGGGTTGTCATCGTCCTCCTTCTCCCAAGTGATGGCCATTATATCATGCAATCATCGTCTAGGGTGTATCTGTTGATATGTTCATCATGAATGATGATGCGTATGCCTGACATCATTCTGACGATATCTTGCTTGATTCTTCGTTCCTCCTCTTCCACTGCAGGATCTGGAACAAAAACTTCTTTCGCCTTCACCGGTACCGGCTTGGGAAATAACATAGCCATTACGTTATCTGGCACCTTTACAGGAGGTTGTGCAGAATCAAAATTCGTAGGTGAAGATAATCGCCATGTAGCTGAAGCTGAAGGAATCTGATGTTGCTTATGAGGATTCCTATGACTAGATCTATCAGAATAGCCTAGTCCAGTTATCCCAGTTTGGCTGTATACTCGAATGGGGTGCTTGATACCCTGGTGATCTTTACCCAGCCCTTGTCCCAGCTGATGACCCAATGACATCATTTCTTGAGTTGCCGACATTACCTCGGCAAAAATCTTGGCTTCAGAAAATGGCGTTCCAATTGCATGGTATTGGGTATTGCTTACTTCCAAGGCATAAAAACTGACCGGTTCAACATCTACATTAGCATTGATGAATAGCATGCCCCCATGTTGAGGGCACTCCGGTTCAGCGTTGACCGTGACTAGGCTATTGTTGATAATGTATTTTAGTTGTTGATGAAGGGTGGAGGGGACTGCCCCGACCATATGAATCCACGGTCTTCCCAATAGTAGGTTGTATCCTGAATCTATCTTGAGTACGTGAAAAGGTACGCAGAATGTATGGGGACCAATTTTGATTGGCAGCTTAATTACTCCGACCGAATTCCTGCGGGCTCCATCAAAAGCTTTGATAACCGTATGGCTACTCTAGATTCGGTTGAGATTGACATTCATCTTTAACAATGTAGCGTATGGACAGATATTTAGATATGAACCTCCATCTATCAAGACTCCATCTAGCATGTATTTGGAGGACAAAACCGCAATGTGCAACGGCTTGCAATGACCGGTTCCCTCGGACGGTATGTCGTCATCAGTGAAGGATATCACATTGTTGTTAAAAATGTGATCAACCAAGTTTTGAAATTCTTTTGTATCCACTGATGTAAGTAGGCTTCTTCCAAAACCTTTATCAAGATTCTCCTGTGATCCTCGGAAGTTAAAACCAAGTCCAGGATTGAAATTTGGTGTGGAGCTTCTCTTAAGCTTAAAACCAACTTGGCTTTGTTATGACCCATAGTGCGGAGGAATTTTTCAATCTTCTCCATGGGTATTTTCCCCTTTAATTTGATGTTAGACTTCATCACCCTTTGGGGAAGATACAGTGGATTTTTCTTCGACACTGTAGCAGTTGTATGCGAGGTGAATCCTTCACCTTCTCCATAATTCCATGGAACTTTTTTCAAGCTGACAATAGGATATTGTGCTCTGCATGGTAAATTGATTGGCTCTGGAGCAGCCACTTTCAAAAGATTATTGCGTTCTCTGAGTTGAATTGCTGGTATAGTGAGCGATTTGCCAGTGTCATCGGCCTTAGAGGATATAACTGCTACCAATCCCTTCCACTTAGTAGGACATGTATTCTCACTTTCCCGTAGCACAGTATCATCATCTGCTAGTTGCAGGACACCACTATTAATTAGATTCTGGATAAGGTGGCGGAGTGCCCAGCATTCTTCTGTGCTGTGACCGCGAGAATGGGAGTGATATTGACATACTCCATCAGAATTGTACCGTTCTGAACGAGGATTTATTGGAGGAAGAAGGGAAGTGATCCTTCCTTCATTGATAAGCATCTGAAGGATTTCCTCCATGGGTTGGCCTAGGTATGTAGATTCCCTTCTATTGGCAAAATCTCGACGGGCTTTGGCATTCGCTCTCTTTGCCACTTTGTCCTCCAGCTTTTCATTTTCTGAAGGTGACGAGGGAATATTCAAGACAAGAGGAAGGAGACTAACATGCTCCTGGCTGACAAACTAGCGTGTAACTTGATGCTGATAGATCACTAGTTCTGCCAATTACTCAATTTGCTTGCACATAGCTTTCATTTTACGTTCTATTATGAACTGGAACTTGGCATAATCCCACTTGTCAACACCGTCTTTGGTGGTCTGAGATGACTCGCCGTTGAAATTTGAACTCTGTCCATTGCTCCAATTAATCATGTTGACTTCTTCCTCTTTATGTTGAGGAAGAGGGTTGTCTTGAACGTGAGGTTGATCTGGTTTGGTGACCACGATTTCTCCGTTGTTTATCATGTCTTGGATTTTGTGTTTCAAGGCCCAACAATCATGAGTATCATGTCCAGGTGCCCCGGCATGATAAACATATTTCTGAGCAGCATTGAAACCCCTTCTGTTAGGGCTGGCTGGTGGAAGAAGATGCGTGATTTTCTTCTGCGTTGTTAGAAGCGTGAGAATATTCTCGAGTGAGTCCCCTAAGGGTGTGGACACTCGAGGGCGCTTAACTTCTCCACCTTTCGGTATTGGAGGGTTTGAAGACTGTGCTTGAAAGGGAGTGTAATTTCTCCTCTGGATATGCATGTTCTGATTGCCTTTTTGACCCTATAGTATCAGGGAAACATCTTCCTCTTTCTTTTTATGGACCCTCTGGGGGTTGTTTCCATAATTTCAGGATTGGATGTGCTGAGCAACAGCTTTAAGGGTAGCTAGGTCCTGAATCTTTCCTGACTTCAATCCCATCTCAGCCATCTCCTCGTGTTTAACCATTTTAGAAAATGGTTTATCGATGCCGGCTAATACTCTTTCATAGAAAGGAGCTTCTTATATGTCTATGAAGGTCATGATCATTTCTGATTTTGTCATGGAAGGAATAACTTGAGCAGCAAGGCGCCTCCACCTCTGAGCATATTCTCTAAAAGACTCGTTGGACTATTTCTTGACCTTAGTAATCTGGTACCGGTCAGGAGCCATCTGAGACTGGAAGTTGTATTGAGTGAGGAAGGCATGTGCTAGCTCTTCCCAGCTATAGATCTTTGAGTTGTCTAATCTGGTATACCATGAACGGGCTTCTCCAGTCAGACTCTTCTGGAACAACTGCATTCTGAGCTTCTCGTCCTCTGCATAAGATCCAAGTTCTCCAATAAACACCTTCAAATATGTGTAAGGATCCCCTAACCCATCATATTTTTCGAAGTCAGGAGTCTTAAACTTTTCTGGATAATGAATACTAGGGAATACACATAGGTCAACAAATGAAACACTCCCGTGCATTCCAATTCCTTTGATAACACGAAGGGTTTCTTCCATTTGAAGGACTTTCTTTATGATGTCACCGGTGTCTGAATCTCTTGTGAGATGGGTGGCATCATGAATTTTGTTGGTCGTATCCAACTGCAGTTCAGGTATTGTAATGGCTTTATCAGAACCTTGAGTTCCTCCTTGTGTAGAGGATTCAGCATGTATGCGTATCTTTGGACCCTGATTAGACTGGTGTAGTTCTTTGAGCAGAAAAGCCAAATCTGTGATTTATTTGCTTAATCCGTCGAATTCTTTGTGAGAAACTGGATTAAGGTCAGTTTGGTAGGATGACGACATAATTGACTGTAGGCTCGTAGCCTTTTTGGATTTTGACCGGGTAGTAGGTCCGATTGTTTCCCTGCAAAAGACTTGCATAGTTTAGTCTTTAGGGAATGTGTAAATAATAACATGCTATGTGACTGTGTCCGTTTTAGAAGATTTATCCTGCAAAACGGATGTTAGCTGTTTGTAATACATGGTAACATGTTAATTTAAATATGTATGTATACACATTTCTTTATATTTCTCATTACATGGAGATGAATATGGAATGAAATCACAAGTAATTGACTTTTACAAGTAATGAAAAGCATGAAGAGACTTTCCTCCGTGTTGGGTTTATTAGAGGCTGACCTATCTTAGGTTACACTCGCGGCTTTTTGGCATGAATGTAAGACCCCAACTTTTATAAATAAAGATGAATTTTCTATAAATATCATTTTTGAATATTATGGAATTAATTTGATATAATGTTATAGTTGTGGGTAATATTTATAAATTTTGCAAAGTACGCAAGTTGTTATATAATATTCGATTGGTCGGGGAATATTCATACAACGGCACAATCATTGGTGGACCACACAACGGAATTATTGTCGGATTGAGAAAATGACAAAAATACTTTTTTATGAAAATAACGATTGGAAGTTTTACCAGATTAGCTGTTGAAACATCCGATTGTTAAAAATAAGATGTCTGGCGTGGTTGCATAGTAGCATACGGTATTAATTATTGATGCTTACGTGAGAAGTCACTCGGTTTTGTTCAATTATTATTACGATAATTCTACGCGTAGTATCTCACGTTATTTGATTCAATTATTGTCAATATTTTATAATCAATAATTGAGATGACAAAGTTATTAATATTATTATTTGCAATATTAACGATGTCTAGAAGTTCTATTAAGGAGAGGTTTGGTCACCTAATTGCGCGCCAATGAGAAGAAATCCTTATTGGAAAGCCCCCTCTTTCCTGGGAACGACCTGATCGATTAATATTGAGAATTATAATAATGATGATAAATTTTGTTTTATTAGTATTATTAATGTAATAAAACAAAAAAACTTTTTATATAAAATAGAATACCTTTATAAAGTTATTCTATAAATAGAATATATTATATTTTATTATGCATAGTATTGCATAGTGCCAGCATAGTGTTTTTTGCATAGTAAAATCTTTTTATATAAAACAGAATACTTTTATAAAGTTATTCGTTTTATTAGATTATAAATAGAATATATTATATTTTATTTAAAAGATTTTGCTTTAAATATGGACCGTCCGATTAAAAGTAAATCAATCTGGGTCGTTCATGAACTAGTTACTATGCAGTCCATTCTTCTATAAATTGAAGCTCATTCCTTTATTATTTTTTACGAATTCACTGAAACTCTAGAGAGAGAAACTATAGAGAGAGTTCTTCTTCAATAATCTTGAGCGTATTTCTTTAGAGTTTAAGAAAGCTTTGAGCGTAGTACAAGTTTTCTTCGAGTATATCCTCGCCCTACCAGTCAGAATACTCTTCTTTCAATGGTAAGGGATATTATTTGTTGTACTCGTAAGGGGTATTATTTCTTTCTTTCGTCTTCATGAAGAGAACTTCTGTTATTCCATTCTTTATTATTATGTTGGAATAACATGTCTATGCAAAGTACTGTATACATGGTGAAATTCTTTTGTTATTCCATTCTTTATTATTCTGTTGGAACATCCTATCTGTGTGTTTACGCATGACGTGGTTCTGTTGTTTATTAATCTGTTGGAATTTCCTGTCTGTGTGTCTACGCATGACCTGGTTCCATTATTTATTATTCTATTGGAATATCATGTCTGTGCGTTTACGCATGACCTGGTTTCGTTATTTATTATTTTGTTGGAATAACCTGTCTGTGCGGTCTATCGCATGCCTGGTGAATTCTTTTGTTATTCCATTCTTTATTATACTTAGTTGGTTAAAGTTTTGACTTCTATGCTCCATGAAATTAGTGGAATATCCTTGATATTTGCGCTTCATCTAGTATCTTTTCATGGAAATATTCTTCTGAGCATTCTTGAATTTTACTCCACAAAGAAGTATCATGTTGACAATTTGGACGTTATTGGTTCCTGGATAAATTAATTCTTGAACTTGTTTTATTGAATTCTTATATCATTGTCATCATCCTCATGTTTATATTATATTAAAAGTCATATGTGGTGTGTAGTGCATAGATGGATTTGGTATGATTATGACCAGGGATTATTCAGTATAATCATGACCGTAATGTTACAAATGTTGTGGTAAAAGTCCTCATTGGCCCGTAGTGCATTGATGGATAGTTGTTGGCATGATCATGAGCATTGATGAATACAAGAATATCCTTGGCCCGTAGTGCATGGATAATTTGTGGTCGTGATACAAATGAATATCCTTAGTCGTAGTGCAGGGATGATGTGGATTATTTATTAAGCTGAGTCTCAGCGATAAAAGTAATGAAAAACCTTTTAAATCATAGAAGATAGTAGCTTTTATTCTCTACTTGGCTCATCTAATGGATTGTTTGTTCCGCTGCAGTTAAACATGATGTTTGTTATATTTTATCAGTTTAACACTGTTGAAGGCTAATGATAATTTATTTTGCATTATCTTAGTCATAATATTTCTTACTGGGCAAGTTGAGCTCACCCTTTTGCTTTCATTGTTCTCTTCAGGAAATGAGAACGTAGCATGGACTAGTCGGGGAACGGAGTGATGGTCCAGATGATAGCATTAGTAGTCCTCACTATTCTATGAAATAGTGTGATAATAAATGTATTGAGGACTTATTTTGAGTTTGAATACTGTCTAGAAGACAATATTTGTATTAAAACTCACAGCTTATGTTGTATATTTAAGGTTGTATTTGTATTTTGTACCAAGTATTTGGCGACTCAGAATAGGTGATGTATACCTATTTTGGGGGCGTCACAGTTGGTATCAAAGCTTAGGGATATGATCCCTGGCTAAGATGTTAGAATAGAACAAGGAGGGGAGAGATGGGGAATTCCTCCACTAGTATGACCTACCTAAGTTTATTTGGTATTTAATTGGTCGGTCAGAATATAGGGATAATATGTTACATGTCAATTAACCTTTGTTTTGTGGCAGTATCTGAAAATGACATCCGAGAATGTTGAGAATAGCAATGGAGCACAGGAGACCGTTGATTCACCACATATCAATAATCAAGATAATGTGCATCAGGAAGGCGACAATCCTCATGCAAACAACAACACTGACCAAATGATGAATTATGGAATGTTCAGAGGCTTTATGCAATTTATGCAACATCAGGCGAGAGTGGCTCCTGTCCAAAATGTAGGTGGAAACACTTTAAACTCTCGGACGGTCACCCCTAAAGAGTTCAAGGAGCTGGGACCACCGGAGTTTATTGGAGAGCAAAAACCACTTAAGGTGGATAAAGCAGATCACCAAGATATTTGATGTCTTAGGATGCGCCGAGGAGCAAAAGGTTCCCTTTGCCACCTTTATGTTGTGAGGAGAGGCAGATTACTTGTGGGAATCAGTAAAGTGTACTCAACTTGTAGCACTGAAGATGTCTTGGGAGAAGTTCCACGAACTGTTCAATGACAAGTACTTTCCCGAAAGTATTCGTCACATGAAGGAGGTAGAATTCATCAAGTTAGAGTAGAATAATATGATTGTGTCGCAGTACGAAGCTAAGTTTGCCGAGTTGTTCCGGTTTACGTCCCACTTGGTTGATATTAAAGATAGAATGACGCGGATGTTTTTAAGAGGTTTGAAGCCGAAGATACATCAATATCTTATTTCTTATAAACTGTGTTTGTATTCAGATGTTGTAAATATGGCTCAGTTAGTGGAGCGCGATAACGAGTCAACGCAACCAAAAGAGAGCAGCAGACAAAATGATAATACTACCGGTGAGAGCGCCATCATGAAGCGGTGACAACAAACGTGGAGGGAATCAACAGGCCAGAAATGGTAACCACTTCGGTGGTAATCAGGGCCAAAACAATAAGAATGGACATTTCAAGAAGAAGAGATTCAACAATAATGGAAAGACGTCAGCACTAGCACCCGTTGTTAAGGAAGGAGAACGACCACCTATCATATGCTTCAAATACGGAGGGGAGGGACACATCAGTCCAAACTGCCCGATGACGTCCAAAGCATGTTATAATTGTGGAAGAGAAGGTCACTTAGCTCGATTTTGTCGTTCACCGAAGATAAGTTCAGCTAGGATGGAAGCACCAAAGGCCATCCCAGAAAAGTAAAAGCCGGTAGTGCAAGGGAGAGCGTTTGTTGTGACCTCCGAGAAAGCAAGGAACCCGAACAAGATCATCACGGGTAAGCTTATCATAAACTCTAGCAAAGTCTATACTTTATTTGATACCGGTTCTACCCATTCTTTTATTTCTCCTACTTGCGCTTAACGATTAAATTTGACTCTAGAGAAATTAGACTTTGACTTGTCTGTGGAAACTCCATTGGGAGAAACCTTCATTACATCCACTATTTATAAGTCTTGTTTGGTTCAAATCGGTATCCTCTCATTACCTGTCGATCTTATTTCATTGAAAATACTTGCATTTGATGTGATTCTAGGGATTGATTGGTTAACTACTCATCATGATAAAATTGATTGTTTTCGTAAGGTTGTTAGCTTTCATATTCCTAATCAACCTATTATGCGAATTCAAGCGACCAAACCATTAAAATCAATCATGGTCATCTCAAGCCATAAAGCTATTCGTTTATTAAAAAATGGATGTCAAGCTTTCTTAGCTCATATCACGGATCTAAACAAAAATACATCAGTTTTGAATGATATTTCTATTGTTAATAAATTCCCTGACGTATTCCCTGAAGAACTTCCTGGCCTACCGCTAGAGCATGAAATTGAATTTTGTATCGACCTTGAACCCAGTACAAAACCCATTGCCAAAGCCCCATATCGAATGGCTCCTATTGAACTTCAGGAGTTAAAGACCCAATTGCAGGAATTGTTAGACATTGGTTTCATTCGTCCTATTACGTCGCCTTGGGGTGCTCCTATTTTATTCGTGAAGAAGAAAGATGGGAGTATGCGACTTTGTATTGATTATCGGGAGTTGAATCATGTAACCATCAAAAATAGGTACCCATTGCCACGTATTGATGACATGTTTGACTAATTGCAAGGAGCCAAATTCTTTTCAAAGATTGATCTTCATTCCGGATATCACCAATTAAAGATTAGAACCGATGACATTCCAAAGATGGCTTTCAGAACTAGGTACGGGCATTATGAATTCCTAGTCATGTCCTTTGGATTGACTAATGCTCCTGTTACCTTCATGGATATGATGAACCGAGTATTCAAGGAATATTTGGATCACTTTGTGGTCGTCTTTATTGATGACATCCTCATATATTCCAAAAGTCGTGAAGATCATGAAAAACACTTGAGGCTGATACTCCAAAAGCTTCGTGAATACAAGCTTTATACCAAGTTGAAGAAATGCTAGTTCTGGCTAGAGGAAGTAGCATTCCTTGGGCACGTAGTATCAAGTCATGGAATATCTGTTGACCTGGCAAAAATTGAAGCTATTCAAAGCTGAGAGAAACCTAAATCAGTGACCGAAGTACGTAGATTTCTCAGATTAGCTGGTTATTATCGGAGATTCGTGGAAGGGTTTTCTCGAATCACTACTCCATTAACTCAGCTGACTCGAAAAGATAAAAAGTTTGGTTGGAGCGAAGAATGTGAGAAGAGTTTTCAAGAACTCAAGAGGAGACTCATTTCAGCACCTGTTCTGACAATACCATCTGGCTCGGAGGGATTTGTCATCTACAGTGATGCTTCGGGAAAAGGGTTGGGATGTGTTCTCATGCAACATGGGAAAAGTTATAGCCTATGCCTCAAGACAACTCAAAGAATATGAAAGAAATTATCCTACTCATGATCTAGAGTTGGCAACTGTTGTCTTCACACTTAAAATTTGGAGGCATTACTTGTATAAGGAGAAAGTGGAGATCTTTATGGATCATAAAAGCCTCAAATATTTCTTCACTAAAAAGGAACTCAACATGCGACAACGACGTTGGCTTGAACTTTTGAAAGATTATGATCATACCATCCAATACCATCCTAGAAAAGCGAACATGGTAGCTAACGCATTGAGTAAAAGATCATATGCAAGTACGAGTGTGATATTGTCAATGCAAAGGCCCATTTTGCGTGACTTACAAAGGATGGAGATAGAGTTAAAGACTCCAGGGACCTATGTGATGATGGCGAATATACGAGTAGAACCAACTTTAATAGATAAAGTTAATGCTGCTCAAGCTACAGACTTGGAGCTGATGCGTATGAGGAAGAAAGTGCAAGAAGGTGCTATGTCGTATGCAAGAATCGATGAAAAAGGAATACTTCGAGTCAACTCCAGACTTTGTGTTCCTAACGACCTTGATTTAAAGTATAAAATCATGATGGAGGCGCACAACACACCGTTTGCAATCCATCCTGGAAGTACCAAAATGTATCATGATCTTCGTCATACATTTTGGTGGAGCAATATGAAGAGAGAGATAGCGCTGTTTATCTCAAGGTGTCTAACTTGTCAACGAGTTGAAGCAGAGCATCAAGTACCAAAAGGTCTATTGCAACCACTTGAAATTCCAGAATGGAAGTGGGAGCACATTACCATGGATTTCGTTATCGGTCTTCCTAAGGTTTGTCAAGGAATAGATGCGATTTGGGTTATTGTTGATAGATTGACCAAGTCTGCTCATTTCTTACCGATACGAGAAACTTATACACTTTAACGTCTTACTCGTATTTACATAAACGAGATTGTAAGATTGCATGGTATGCCAATATCATAGTTTCTGAACGAGACCCAAGATTCACTTCACGATTTTGGGTTAGTTTGCAGAAAGCTATGGGCACAGATTTATGATTTAGCTCGGCATATCATCCTCAGACGGACGGGAAGTCGGAGAGGACTATTCAAACTATTGAAGATTTATTAAGACTCTGTGTCCTTGACTTCAAGGGAAGTTGGGATAAGTTTTTACCATTGGTGGAGTTTTCCTACAACAACAGTTATCAAGCAAGTATTGGCATGGCTCCATTTGAGGCGTTGTATGGAAGAAAGTGTTGTTCTCAAGGTATGTCAATGAGGTGGGTGAAGCAACGTTGTTGGGACCGGAGTTGGTACGTATGACTACGGAAAAGATTCAAATGATCCAACAACGTATAAAAACCTCACAAGATTGACAAAAGAGTTATGCTGATCTTCATCGATAGGACGTGGAATTCGATATAGGAGATCATGTATTGTTACGTGTTGCTCCATGGAAAGGAGTTACGAGATTTGGAAAGAGAGGAAAGCTCAATCCTCGATTCATCGGCCCATTTTTAATCCTCGATCGAGTAGGAACTGTGGCCTATAAACTCGCTTTACCGCCAAGTATGTCTCGTGTTCATTACGTTTTTCACATATCTATGTTACGTAAATATGTGGAAGACCCGAACCACATTATTGAGTTAGAACCGGACGAAATAGCGGAAGATTTGATGTATGAAGAGGTTCCTATTCAAATCTTGGATAAGAAGTAACATATTCTATGATCCAAGGTTATACCTCAAGTCAAAGTTTTGAGGAGAAACCACGATGTTGAGGAAATGACCAGGGAGTTAGAATCTGAAATGAAATCAAGGTATCCTTACCTCTTCGACATACCTGGTACGTACCCTAATTTCGAGGGCGAAATTTCATAAGAAGGGGAGGTTGTAAGACCCCAACTTTTATAAATAAAGATGGATTTTTTATAAATATCATTTTTGAATATTATGGAATTAATTTGATATAATGTTATATTTGTGAGTAATATTTATAAATTTTGCAAAGTACGCAAGTTGTTATATAATATTCGATTAGTGGGGAATATTCATTTTAACAGGAATATTCGTACAACAAGACAATCATTGGTGGACCCCTAGCGGAATTATTGTCGGATTGAGAAAGCGACAAAAATACTTTATGAAAATAACGGCGGAAGTTTTCTGAATTAAGCTGTTGAAACACCGGTGTTAAAAAAATAAGAATACTATATAGTTATAAAGAGTACACGGTATTGATTATTGATGCTTACGTGAGAAGTCACTCAGTTTTGTTCAATTATTGTTACAGTAATTGTGACGCACCCAAAATAGGTATACATCACCCATCTTGAGTCGCCAGATACATGGTATAGAATTCAAATACAACTTAATAATACAACTGTCGTGTACAATACGACAAAACATAAACTGTGAGTTTGAATACAAATATTGTCTACTAGAGAGTATACAAACTCAAAAGGAGTCCTCATTACAATTATTATCACACAACTTCACAGAATAATGAGGACTACTAATGCACCATTTAGGACCATCACTCTGTTCCCCGACTAGTCCCAACTATGTTCTCATTTCCTGAAGAGAACAGTGAAAGAAAGGGTGAGCTCAACTAGCCTAGTAAGAAATATTATGACTAAGATAATGCAGAATAATTTATCGTTAGCCTTCAACAGTGTTAAACTGATAAAATATAATAACTATCAAGTTTAACTGCAGCGGAACAAGCAATCCATTAGAAGAGTCAAGTAGGGAATAAAATCTACTATCTTCTATGATTTAAAAGGCTTTTCAACACTTTTATCATTTGAGACTCGACAACAAATAATCCACATCATCAAATCATCCCCGCACTACAAGCCAAGGATATTCTTAAGTATCACGACCACGAATTATCCATGCACTACTGACTAAAGATAATCATGTTTTCATCAGCGGTCCCGATCATGCCATAAAACAATTCATCTTTGCACTACTGACCAAAGAGAATCCATAGCCATAATCATACCAAAAGCGTCCATTAATGCACTCACGGCCAATGAGGACTTTTTCCACATCATTTGTAACATTACGGTTATGATTATCTTAGAATAATCCACAGTCATAATCATACCAAGTCCATCTATGCACTCTGAGCCATAGATGACTTTCAACATAATATAAACATGATGATGATGACAATGATATAAGAATTCAATAAAACAAGTTCAAGAATTAATTTATCTAGGAAATGATAACGTCCAAATTGTCAACATGATACTGCTTTGTAGAGTTAAATTCAAGAATGCTCAGAATAATATTTCTATGAAAAGATACTGAATGAAGCGCAAATATCAAGGATATTCCACTAATTTCATGGAGTATAGAAGTAAAAACTTTAACCAACTGAGTATAATAAAGAATGGAATAACAAAAGAAATCACCATGCATGCGGTGCCGCATTGTGAGTTATTCAGCCGAGAATATTAATAACGGAACGAGTCGGTGAAATTCACACCGCAAGTGAGGATGTTCCAATGTAATAATAAAAAAAGCGGAACCGGTCGGCGTAAAATGCATGCATGAGGATATTCCAACAAAATAATAAATAATGGAACGAAGTCCGGCATAAAACGCATGCAGACGAGGATATTCAATGAATAATAAATAATGGAATAATGAAGAATTTCACCAAGTATAGGGTATCCAGCGGATAGAGGTTATTCAATAGAATAATAAAGAATGGAATAATGAAGAATTTCACCAAGTATAGGGTAGCCAGCGTATCAAAGTTATTCCAATGAATAATAAAGAATGGAATAATGTAAGAATTTCACCAAGTATAGGGTAGCTTGGCGTGATCTGAGTTATTCCAACAAAATAATAAAAATAGAATAATGAAGTTCTATTCATGAATAAGAAAGAAAGAATACCCCTTACGAGTACAACAAATAATATTCCCTACCTTAGAAAGAAGAGTCTTGGATATATAAGTAGTGAAGTAATGAGAACACTTTTCTTCTTTCTCTCTATAGTTTTCTCTACAGAGTTTCAATTGAATTAAGTAAGAAATAGTGAATGAATGAGCTTTATTTATAGAAAAATGGACGTCATAGTAACTAACTCATGAACGGTCAGATTGATTTACTTTAATCGACGGTCCATATTTAAAGCAAAATCTTTTAAATAAAATATAATATATTCTATTTATAATCTAATAAAACGAAT
The DNA here is from genome assembly GCA_020205615.1 of Panax quinquefolius. Classification (NCBI taxonomy): domain Eukaryota; kingdom Viridiplantae; phylum Streptophyta; class Magnoliopsida; order Apiales; family Araliaceae; genus Panax; species Panax quinquefolius. Next base: position 22,485,312 of record CM035174.1, on the reverse strand, counting down.
AACTTTATAAAAGATTTTACTATGCAAACACTATGTATGGCAATTTATGCTAACACTATGCATAATAAAATATAATATATTCTAATTATTGTCTAATAAAATGTATAACTTTATAAAAGTATTACTTTTTTATATAAAAGATTTTACTATACGAGGCACTATGCAAGCATTATGCAACAATATGCATAATAAAATATAATATATTCTATTTATAGAATAACTTTATAAAAGTATTCTGTTTTATATAAAAAGATTTTACTATGCAAAATACTATGCAGACACTATGCAACACTATGTATAATAGAATATAATATATTTTATTTATAGAATAACTTTATAAAAGTATTCTGTTTTATTACATTAATAATAGCAATAATACAAAACTGTGTGACTTATCACATAAGCATCAATAATCAATATTGTGTGCTACTATGCAACCACGCGTATTACTATACTTTTAACACCGGGTGTTTCAACAGTTAACGGTAAAACTTCCGCCGTTATTTTCATAAAATATTTTTGTCATTTTCTCAATCAGACAATAATTATGTTGTAGGGTCCACCAATGATTGTGCCGTTGCACGAATATTCCCTGATAAAATATTCCCCGACCAATCGAATATAATATGACAACTTGCATACTTTGCAAAATTTATAAATACTACCCATAACTATAACATTATCTCAAATCCACACCATAATATTAAAAATATTTCGAGAAAATTAAATCTTTATTCATAAAATCTGGGGTCTCACAATCTCCCCTCCTTATGAAATTTCGCCCTCGAAATTTACGTACGTACCTGGTATGTCGAAGAGGTGAGGATACCTTGACTTCACTTCAAATTCTAACTCTTGGGGTATAACCTTTGAGTGTTGAATACGATCCTTCTTATCCAAGATTTTAACACGTATCTCCTCAAACGTTAAATCATCCGCTATCTTGTCCGGTTCTAAATTAATAATGTGGTTCGGGCCGTCCACATATTTACGTAACATCGATACGTTAAAAACATTATGAACACGCGATATACTTGGCGATAAAACGAGTCTATAAGCCACAGTTCATACTCGATCGAGGATTTTAAATGGGCCAATTAAATCGAGAGTTGAGATTTCCTCTCTTCGTCGATTCTTGATTCTAGAATAACGCCATCTTGAACTTTCTTCTTCACATTCATCAGCTCTGAGAATGTAGCTTGAGCGGCTTTAACTTTATCGATTAAAGTCGATTCTACTCGTATATTTGTTATCTTCACTAGGTCCCTAGAGTCTTTAACTCTATCTTCATCACTTGTAAGTTATACGAACTGAGTCTTTGTGTGACGCCCCCAAATCCGGTTATCTTCCAACCCGGCAGATGGTGCTCCACTGTACTAACATCCATACAATCATTCCCTTGAAATATAACCAAATGAAGGTAATTACTATCTTCTTATTACAATCAAAGTATAATCCTTCCCAGGTTCATAAATCGGTTATATCGTTCATTGTTCATAGTGTATAATACATACAAACTTACTAAACTATTACACAAGGTCTAAGCAAACCATCTTAGCTTTTCCCTTATCTCTCTTGGCATTCACAGTACGTTCGTCTTTAACTGCAGTTATATAATTCACGCAAGAAGTGAGCACGACAGCTCAGCAAGTTTAATCAAGAATAACAGGAATACCACATTCATGAATTATATAACAATTCCAACATAACTGAACAATAGTTATGAAGTATTATGAATCAATAATACTTTAACAGTTCATAACATCAATTCCCAGAATATAGAATAGATTAGGAATTCTGAACCGGTCGATAGACCATGAACAGTAAATTTCAGTTTTCATACTTGAAAAGGAGTCCACAACACTAAGGCCGTTCATTCGTATAACTTACGAGCGCTTCTAGGTGATCAGCCTATAGTACTCTATATTGATCAACACTCATTCATTAAACGTATTTAAGTTTAATATTTTTGGCAAACTCGCGTGCCCATCGAAAAATTGATGAAAAATACTTTTGTTTGTTCATAGACAAACCTTACCTTCTCGTCCATACCAATTACTTGGCATAGGATAGCGTTAACATTTCTATATAGAATGATATGAATAATAATCAATCTATATATTACGAATAGTCTAGCCGAGTTAAAAGCTGGCATCGACCCTTTCTTGAAAACAAGTCTTGCAATTCAGTTCAACGAATCACATAAAACTTGGCTAACATGGAAGTTAGACAAGCGTTAAGAAAACTTTCCTTTCAGCGTCTTCAAATAACTTACTCGACTGACCACAACCTATACAGAATCTAGATGATATATTCACATAGCACACTGTAATTAGCTATCAAACAACTATTCACATTATTCCTATAAGCTTCATTCTCTTCTATGTCTTTGGTAACTTAATATCTTTATTAAAGTCAACATGACTTATTACCCTTCATTCCGGTTTATCACTCGGTGACGCGTTATTTACCTGGGACTCAAACATTGTTGATAAGGTACCAACTTTGTTTATTGTACATATCTTGTTAACATGCATTACATTCCTAAGTTTTATACCTTATACCTTAGTATAGGTAATATAGAATTAGTCTTAGTACATTTATTGAGTATATAAACTCAACTCAGGTAGGTCTCTAAACAACTGAAGTTTAAAACCTAACTTGGTCAACTTTTTTTCCATCACTTAGGTCTTCATGATGCGGCATCCTTTGTATTATAGTGGGTATTACTGGCGCAAGTTAAAGTGGTACTCGGTAGAGTCCGCAGCGTGGCGCCACCACTTTGTATCTTTGGTTTTGGTATTGCAAGCACCAGTCTATGCACCAGTTGGCCAAACCAGTTTTTGTTTTCTAACGAAACTCTCGGCTTCCTAATTTGTTCGTTTTACATCCGAATTGACCCATTCAAATTCCTACAAGTCAGGAATTACATCCTTTACGTGTTTATATAAGGATTAAACACTTTCGAATCCGTTAACTCAGAATTCACTATTAAGTTCATTTTATATTCGTTCGTAAACGTTAATGAGCATTCAATGCTCGTTTTCTTCGTTCTAAGTCAGAATACGACGATTCTCGAACCCACAACTCTTAATCAACCTATCTCACGTGTTGACATTGAAAACTAACGTTTTCAAGTCTCACGGCAACTTTCGACTACCATTCTGGAATTTCTACGTTTTTGACGTTTAACGTCTATTTCCGTAAAATTCGCCATAACTTCGTACTAAGGTTCTCTAAACCAAATCACATGGAATACTCCATGGATTTCATATCTACCTCCCAACCAAACAAGAAGCATATACTAACGTATTTATGGAGCTCAATTGTTTATCAACAATCGATCTCAACTATCAATATTTTCATGGTTCAAAACTATATTAAACCTTATTATTTTTGTAATCTCATGACTTATAGAGATTGAATCTATGGTAAGTCATCTTTAAATCCTCATTCACGACATATACCACCCCTTCATGATTCTCTACAATAAAAGAAAATCTAAAAGAAATGGAGATGAGAAGCAAGAAGTATTACCTCAAGAACTCTTAAGAAATCTCTTGGAAGAATAAAAGTTAACGCTTCCAAAGTGTAAGCTTACAAGTATAGCTCTCTTTCTCTCTCAAATAATCTAGGTTAGCAAGTTGAAAAACTCCCAAATGAATCAACCTAGCTTCTTATTTATAGAAAACTAGAATCGAGGGCATAATTGTCAAAGAACCATCACCTCCTTACTATTCATGTGTGGTCACCAAGTAAAACACTTGGTGACCAAGCCTTATGCTTGGCTTCCACACCAAGATGGCCATCCCACCATCCCATGTGACATCCCATGGGTTTTACCCATTCGGTGACCCACCGATTCGACCCACGGTTCGGTTTTAATGAATTGGGCTTAACTAAATTAACATTGGGCCTTGGTCATTCAAATGATTGGATTAATTAATAATCCAACTCAAATGAATTAGTCATTAAGTCTTAACTTAATTCTATAATACTAATCGTGCCACATACGTACCATTCACGTATTATCTCCGTATACTACTCCTACAATAATTGTATTGTACTTCGTATATACTCAACGTATTATACATAGATACTAAATAGTATCACCTAATGTACAACACTCGCATTAACCCTAACGTCATTCTTTCTACGCATATCATTTCCTCCTCGAAAATCAATATATTAAACCCTTAGGTTTTAAGTCCGCAGGCGAAAACTGCGTTTGTCATAAATGAAATAGTATCAGATATTCCATCTTATCACGATATTCTATCATTACGCGTTTCTTGAAATTTCAAAATAATTCCCCGAACAGAAACAGATGAATAGTGTTTTTACGGAAATTTCTCGTAAAATAATTATTTTTGTCTTGGAAATTCCAAATAATTATTTCTAACACGTAGCCAGAATACTAACCACGTTAGCACATTCTAGGTCATAGAACGACCTTCACATAACTTACTCACAAAGAAATCAATTAAATTCATTTAATTCACATAATAAAATAAAAATTTAATTGTCATAAAAATCCGATTTTCTCGGGCGTTACATTCTCTCTCCCTTATAAGGATTCTGTCCCCAGAATCTTAGCTTATAATTACATAAACAAATGAGGAAAATCTTCCTTCATTTTACTTTCGAGCTCCCACGTTGCTTCTTCAGCATTGTGGTTTCTCCATAACACCTTTACTGAAGGTATTACCTTGTTTCTTAAAACTTGTTCCTTCCTATCAATAATTCGAATTGGAAGTTCCTCATAGGATAAGTCCTTCTCTATCTGAATAGATTCATATTCTATTACGTGTTTATAGTCCAGTTTATAAGGACGCAACACTGACACATGAAACACATTATGAATGTGTTCCATCTCTGGAGTAAAGCTACTACATAAGCTACCTCCCCTATCCTTCTTAAAATCTCAAAAGGTCCTACAAACCTTGGACTTAACTTCCCTTTCTTTCCAAAACGTATCTTCCCCTTCCAAGGCGATACTTTCAGAAAAACAAAAGATCCTACATCGAATTCTCTATTCTCTCTGTGAGGATCTGCATACTTCCTTTGTCGGCCTTGAGCTGCAACTAATCCAGTACGTATTAACTCTACCATGTCCGCCGTCTGTTGAACCATCTCAGGTCCTAACATCCGAGGTTCACCCACCTCATCCCAACACAATGGAGTTCGGCACTTCCTCCAATACAACGCTTCGTAAGGCGGTATGCCTATACTAGTGTGAAAACTATTGTTGTACAAAAATTCCACCAACGGTAGATATTCGTCCCAACTCCCTTTGAAATCCATAACGCAAGATCTTAATATATCTTCAAGCGTTTAAATTGTCCGCTCACTCTGACCATCTGTCTGAGGATGATACGCCGTACTCAATCTTAATTGCGTTCCCATCTGCTCTTGCAAACTTCTCCAAAAGTTTGATGTGAATCGTGGATCACGATCTAACACAATCGAAACAGGCACTCCATGTCTGGAAATAATTTCCTTGACATACAGCTTAGCTAACTGATCTAGGTTATACCTAACTCCTATTGGTAAAAAATGAGCCAATTTCGTCAATCGATCCACTATCACCCAAATAGCATCGTATCCTTTCCTTATTGCTGGAAGTCCCACCACAAAGTCCATCGTGATGTGCTCCCACTCCCACTCTGGAATTTCTAACGGTTGTAACAACCCACTCGGTCGTTGATGTTCAGCCTTAACTTTTTGACAAGTTAAGCACCTACTAACATTTTTTGCTATCTCCCTCTTCATATTCAACCACCAAAAGTTCTGACGAAGGTCTTGATACATCTTCGTACTATCGGGATGTATCGAGTACCTCGAACTATGGGCCTCCATCATAATTTCTTCTTTTAATTCGGGATCATTAGGAACCCAAATTCTTCCCTCAAAACGAAGTAATCCCTCCTTATCGAGGTTATACTCAGTCTTTTCTTCATCTTCTATCCTCTTCTGCATCTACTTACACTCCTCATTGATCAGTTGTACTCCCCTCACCCACTCCACTATGGTAGGTTGGGTTTCCATAGAAAATAACATCTCTACTGCTTCCTCAGGTAACTTAACTTCTAACTCCTTTTTTGCCATCGATGTTACCAACTCATTCTGAGTCGTTAACATTGATAATTTCTCTCCACCCTTCCTACTTAGCGCATCGGCTACTACATTTGCTTTCCCCGGATGATATAAAATATCACAGTCATAATCTTTTATTAACTCTAACCACCTTCTATGTCTCATGTTCAACTCCTTCTGTGTGAAGATATATTTCAGACTTTTGTGGTCCGTGTATATCTCATATTTCTCACCATAAAGATAATGCCTCCATATCTTTAGGGCAAAAACTACAGCTGCCAATTCCAGATCATGAGTAGGATAGACCTTCTCATAATTCTTCAATTGACGTGACGCATACGCAATGACCTTGCCATGCTGCATGAGCACGCAACCCAGTCCTTTATGCGAAGCATCGCTATACACTACAAAATTCCCTGTATCGTCTGGTAAGGACAATACCGGTGCCTCACTTAACCTCTTCTTTAACTCTTGAAAACTGTTCTCACATGTTTCAGTCCACACATACTTCACCGACTTTCTTGTCAGATTTGTTAACGGAGTAGCTAATTTAAAAAGTCCGGAATGAACCTTCTATAGTATCCGTAACCCTTGAAAAACTCCGAACCTCAGTTAGCGTTTTCGGTTGCTCCCATTCGTTAACTGCTTCTACTTTTGTCGGATCTACGGAAATGCCATCCTTATCAATAACATGTCCTAGAAACTGCACCCTCTCAAGCCAAAATTCACACTTTGTGAATTTCGCATACAACTTCTCCTTCCATAGTGTCTCCAACACTATTCTTAAATGTTCCGCATGATCTTCTGGCGTCTTTGAATAGACTAGAATATCATCAATGAACACTAAGACAAACTTGTCCAAATATTGTTTGAACACTCTGTTCATCATATCCATAAATGCGGCTGGCACATTAGTCAACCCAAACGACATTACCAGAAACTCGTAATGACCATAACGAGTTCTGAACGCCGTCTTAGGTACATCTTCCTTCCTCACCTTTAATTGATGATACCTCATGCACAAGTCTATTTTAGAAAAATACTTTGCCCCTTTCAACTGATCAAATAGATCATCGATCCTGGGCAAAGGGTATCTATTCTTAATCGTTAACTTGTTCAACTCCTTCATTTCGACTGGCGCCATTCGATATGGTGCCCTTGAAACTGGTGTCGTTCCCGGTAACAGATCAATTACAAACTCCACCTCCTTGTCCGGTGGAATACCCGATATTCCTCCTCAGGAAATACATCCGCGAACTCTTGCTAATGGTATCCGATCCAAGGATGTTCCCACTCTTTGGGTATCCACCATATGGCATAGATAACCTACACACCCTTTTCTCAAGATCTTCCTAGCTTCAGGTAGGCAGATGCACAACAAGAAGCGTCTTGGTGAATTACTACTAGAAGAACACTACCTTGGTTTTCTTAGAAAGCCGAAGGTTTACACTTTTCCTATGGCAATCTATAATCGCCTCATGGTTCACCAACCAATCCATACCAAGAATTACGTCGAACTCTTGTAGCCTTATCGGTACCAAATCTACTGATAACTTATTCCCTCTAATTTCCACGCAGTAATTCTTATGAATATGTTCAATGGGGATTATCTCTTCGTTTACTACCTTAACGTCTAAAGGTATAGGTAACTTCTCAGGGATTAAACCTAATCGCTTAGCAAATTCACATGCTATAAAAGAACAAGTAGCACCCGAGTCAAATAGCACATAAGCATTTATCTCATTGACCGAAATGATACCTGCTACCACATCTGTTGATGCAACCGCATCTTGAATAGTCATATTAAACGTACGAGCTGAGGGTCTACCCACTGAATGTGTTGGTACAGTAATGGCTAATTTACTACTACCAGAACTTTTATTCCCCTCTAAACCCTTCTTCGGACAATTTCTTGCCATATGGTCCATTGACCCACAGATAAAACACCCCTGGTTTTTCTTAGGGTTAGGACAGTTGGGTGACAAATGCCCCTCCTGCCCATAGTTGTAGCATACTGCTTTCCCCATTAAACAGACTCCCATTTGAGATTTTCTGCATGTCTTACATGCTTCCGTTCTCCGTTTGGGATCTCCCTGCTTTACCCCGGTATTCCCAGGGTTAAAACTCTTCCTCTTTGGCAAGTTGCCGCTTCCGCTGGCAACTTCAGCCTTATTACCTCCTTCTAACTTACTCTTAATCTTCCGTTCTTTGTGGTACTGAGACAAAGCCTCACCACCACCTTCAGCTATTATCGCCCTCTCCAAAATGGTCCCGTAAAAAGCACTCTGGAAAACCGATATTCTACTATAGAGCCAGGGTTTTAAGCCCTGCTAAAATCTGCACGCCTTTCTTTCCTCCGTATCCACCTGATGTGGAGCAAATCTCGCCAATTCGTTAAACTTGGTGGCATACTGGGGAACTGTCATATCCCCCTGCTTAAGTTCTAGGAACTTAATTTCCATCATTCCCTGCATGCTAGTAGGGAAATAGTTCTCAAAGAAAACCTTCTTAAACTGTTCCCACGTAACAGCCTCTATCCTAGCCCCACCCTGATGAGTTTCCCACCAGAAGTTGGCTTCCCCCTTCATCATGTAAGTCGCAAAAGAAGTCTTTTGCACCTCACCTACGTTTGTTATCACAAATGCCTTTTCGATCTCTCTAACCCATGTCTGGGCTTCTAGTGGATCCGTCGTTCCTCAGAACTCGGGAGGACCCACACTTTTAAAGTCCTTAAAGGTAGTTGTTCTTGCTACCCCAGGAGCTACAGGAATCCCACCTCCCACTTGGTTAAATGCAGTCGTTAATAAATTAACGAACTCTTGCATAGGGTTGTTAGGACCCCCATGATTTTCATTATGAGACTCGACCTCTTGGTTCCGTTGTCTCCTTCTCGGCGGAATAATTCTGATTAAATAAATAAAGCTTCGTTATTATCTATTTAACTACTCGGTTATCATTTTTAAATCAACAACAACCTTTATACCACAACAAGCACGTTAAATAAAAACTTCATTATATAAATATGCTTTCATAGTCAAAACTATTTACATCATGTTCCCTTAGCCAAAAGCTATTACATACTATCCCACGATTGCCTCCTATAGAAATTGGGATTTACAAAAAGACTACCCTTAGTTATACAAAAGAGGGTTTTACGTCACTACTTATATATCAAAAGATGTAATGATCTACTAACACTATCGAATGACATTTTCATATTTCTGATTTGCCATAATCGACACTATATCTCGGCTTATGGTATGTCGAGTCTGCCCGAACTCAATAGAATAACAAGCAATTTTCAGCTTGAAATCCTCGTGAACGCATTCATGGATGTATGACATCCTAGTTATTTTCTGGTCTTTCTCAACCAGTTTCTTTTGTAGCTCGAGGACCTCATCCTTATAGTTACGAGCCTTATCAGTTATAAGCACTTTTTCATCGTGCTCTGACGCAAAGTCTGCCTCTGCAGATTCTTTTGCCTCATATAAGGCAATTATTTCCTCAATCTGTGCCTCTACCTGAATATGCAAATGCACATTCCTATCCAACACTGCCAGATACAATGCTCTAGTTGCATCCAGAGATGCTGGCTCCTGAGTAGGTAACACCGTGTTAATCGATGTCACCTCCATTTCCTCCTCCACATCTAGCATCTCGTTAAGGTATGATGCTAATCCCATAGTCTCCTTAGAGTATTCCTCCTCAGAGATGTACTCCTCAATGTCTGAGTCGTCTAGTACAACTATCGGTACCTCCGACACTAGCATTGGTACTACCTCAACTTGGTTAACTGAGTCCTCACTTATCATTTCCACGTTTCTAAACATCAAGCTATCGGTTGACATCTACAAACACATAACACGTTGATTAGTACATATTACACAATAGTATAAGCATAAATCACATTTACTATTTTTAAGATTAATTTCCATCTTTTAATCCTTTTGATATTGAGTTATCTCAATATCTTATTAATTCAATGGACTTGAATTTCATTCCTCGGACTTTACCTTCCTTACGAGGTTATTAACCTAAGGTTTTCCCCCCTTAAGTTTTATAACCTAAGGCTTTGATACCAACTTGTGATGCCCCCAAATCCGGGTATCTTCCAACCCGACAGATGGTGCTCTACTGTACTAACATCCATACAATCATTCCATTGAAATACAACCAAATGAAGGTAATTACTATCTTCTTATTACAATCAAAGTATAATCCTTCCCAGGTTCATAAACCGGTTACATCGTTCATTGTTCATAATGTATAATACATACAAACATACTAAACTATTACACAAGGTCTAAGCATCCATCTTAGCTTTGCCCTTATCTCTCTGCAGTTATATAATTCACGCAAGAAGTGAGCATGACAGCTCAGCAAGTTTAATCAAGAATAACAGGAATACCACATCCATGAATTATATAACAATTCCAACATAACTGAACAATAGTTATGAAGTATTATGAATCAATAATACTTTAACAGTTCATAACATCAATTCCCAAAGTATAGAATAGATTAGGAATTACGAAGGCAATTCGATAGACCATGAACAGTAAATTTCAGTTTTCATACTTGAAAAGGAGTCCACATCACTATGGTCGTTCATCCGTATAACTTACGAGCACTTCTAGGTGATCAGGCTATAGTACTCTATGTTGATCAACACTCATTCATTAAACGTATTTACGTTTAATATTTTTGGCAAACTCGCGTGCCCATCAAATAATCGATGAAAAATACTTTTGTTTGTTCATAGACAAACCTTACCTTCTCGTCCGTACCAATTACTTGGCATAGGATAGCGTTAACATTTCTATATAGAATGATATGAATAATAATCAATCTATATATTACGAATAGTCTAGCCGAGTTAAAATCTAGTATCGACCCTTTCTTGAAAACAAGTCTTGCAATTCAGTTAAACGAATCACATAAAACATGGCTAACATGGAAGTTAGACAAGCGTTAAGAAAATTTTCCTTTCAGCGTCTTCAAATAACTTACTCGACTGACCACAGCCTTTACAGAATCTACATGATATATTCACATAGCACACTGTAATTAGCTATCAAACAACTATTCACATTGTTCCTACAAGCTTCTTTCTCTTCTATGTCTTTGTTAACTTAATATCTTTATTAAAGTCAACATGACTTATTACCCTTCATTCTGGTTTATCACTCAACTGACGTTTATTAACCGGACTCAAACATTGTTGATAAGGTACCAACTTTGTTTATTGTACATATCTTGTTAACATGCATTACATTCCTAAGTTTTATACCTAATACCTTAGTATAGGTAATATAGGATTAGTCTTAGTACATTTATTGAGTATATAAACTCAACTCAGGTAGGTCTCTAAACAACTAAAGTTTAAAACCTAACTTGGTCAACTTTTTTCCACTTCCTACAACGTGGCATCCTTTAGATATTATAGTGGTATTATAGCTTGGTACATGAAAGTTAAGGTACTTTCGTACCGAGTGCGCATCTGCGATGCCACCACTTTTTACTGGTTTTCGCACTGCGATGTTGAGTCTATGCACCAGTTGGCCAAACTAGTTTTGGTTTTCTAACAAAACTCCCGGCTTCCTAATTTGTTCGTTTTACATCCAAATTGACCAATTCAAATTCCTACAAGTCAGGAATTACATCCTTTACGTGTTCATATAAGGATTCAACACTTTCGAATCCGTTAACTCAGAATTCACTATTAAGTTCATTTTATATACGTTCGTAAACGTTAATGAGCGTTGAATGCTCGTTTTCTTCGTTCTAAGTTGGAATCCAACTATTCTTGAACCCACAACTCTTAATCACCGTATCTCACATATTGACATTGAAAACTAATGTTTTCAAGTCTCACGGCAACTTTCGACTACCATTCCAGAATTTCTACGTTTTCGACGTTTAACGTCTATTTCCGTAAAATTTGTCATAACTTCGTTATTAAGGTTCTCTAAGCCAAATCACATGGAATACTCCATGGATTTCATATCTACCTCCTAACTAAACAAGAAGCATATACTAACGTATTGATGGAGCTCAATTGTTTATCAACAATCGATCTCAACTATCAATATTTTCATGGTTCAAAACTATATTAAACCTTATTATTTTTGTAATCTCATGACTTATAGAGATTGAATCTATGGTCAGTCATCTTTACATCCTCATTCAAGACATATACCACCCCTTCATGATTCTCTATAATAAAAGAAAATCTAAAAGAGATGCAGATGAAAAGCAAGAAGTATTACCTCAAGAACTATTAAGAAATCTCTTGGAAGAATAAAAGTTAAAGCTTCCAAAGTGTATGCTTGCAAGTATAGCTCTCTTTCTCTCTCAAATAATCTAGGTTGGCAAGTTGAAAAACTCCCAAATGAATCAACCTAGCTTCTTATTTATAGAAAACTAGAATGGAGGGCATAATTGTCAAAGAACCATCACCTCCTTACTATTCATGTGTGGTCACCAAGTAAAACACTTGGTGACCAAGCCTTATGCTTGGCTTCCACACCAAGGTGGCCGGCCCACCATCCCATGTGACATCCCATGGGTTGCCCCATGGGTTTTACCCATTCGGTGACCCACCAGTTTGACCCATGGTTCAGTTTTAATGAATTGGGCATAACTAAATTAACATTGGGCCTTGGTCATTCAAATGATTGGATTAATTAATAATCCAACTCAAATGAATTAGTCATTAAGTCTTAACTTAATTCTATAATACTAAATCGTGCCACATAACATTACCATTCACGTATTATCTCAGTATACTACTCGTACAATAATCGTATTGTACTTCGTATATACTCAACGTATTATACATAGATACTAAATAGTATCACCTAATGTACAACACTCGCATTAACCCTAACGTCATTCTTTCTACGCATATCATTTCCTCCTCGAAAATCAATATACTCAACCCTTAGGTTTTAAGTTCGCAGGCGAAAACTGCGTTTGTCATAAATGAAATATTATCATATATTCCATCTTATCATGATATTCTATCATTACGCGTTTCTCGGAATTTCAAAATAATTCCCCGAACAGAAACGGATGAATAGTGTTTTTACAGAAATTTCTCGGAAAATAATTATTTTTGTCTTGGAAATTCCAAACAATTATTTCTAACACGTAGCCAGAATACTAACCACGTTATCACATTCTAGGTCATAGAACGACATTCACGTAGCTTACTCACAAAGAAATCAATTAAATTCATTTAATTCACATAATAAAATAAAAATTTAATTGTCATAAAAATACGATTTTCTCGGGTGTTGCACTTTGTGTTAACAACATCGCACTTGTAAACGCATCTGATCTTCTACTCAACACGTCAGATACCACATTCGCTTTCCCATAATGGTATTGAATGGTACGATTGTAATCTTCAACAGCTCGAGTCAACGTCTTTGGCACGTTATACGTTCGTTTTAGTTGAAGAAATATTTGAGGGTTTTAGAAATGGGTTTTGTAATGGGGTCAATACAAAATTCGATTTCACACTCTAGGGGTAGGCTAAGAAGACTTCAAGAATACGTCAGGAAATTTATTAATAATAGAAATATCATTCAAATCTGTGACCCTCATCAAAGACTTGGATAGTACGTCACATTGATACCTATCAACTTGTCATCGTCATTCACGATGTCGCCTACAGAAATTCTGGCTTCGGTGCATTCCACTCAAGAAAGTCAACAACGAAAGGACCGGAGCTCTTTACTTATGGCTTGATATGACAATGATTGACTTTAGTGGTTTGATTGCTTGAATTAGCATAACAGGTTGGTTAGGAATATGAAAACTAACAACCTTACGAAAAGCATGATGAGTAGCTAACCAATCGATTTCTAAAATCGCATCAAAGGCAAGTATTTTCAAAGAGATAAGATTGATAGGTAACGTGAAAGTGACAATTTGAATTAAACAAGATTTATAAATAGTGGATGTAACGAAGGCTTCTCCCAACTGAGTTTCAACAGATAAATCAAAATCTAACTTCTCCAGAGTTAAATTCAAACATTGAACACAACTAGGTGAAATAAAAGAGTGGATAGAACTGGTATCTAATAAGGTATAAACTTCGCAAGAGTTTATCATTAACTTACCCGTAATAACTTCGTTCGGGTTCCTCGACAAACGCTCTCACTTAAACTACTGGATTTGACTTTGCTATAGGGTACATTCCACCCTTAAATGCTTTGTCCCATTCCTGATACATGATTTGAATCATTATTCTTCGATCCATATCGAATTGGGGTGGCCATTGCGCTATGCATGTGGTAATTCGAATTTGATGTTGGATTCTCCCAATTGTTGTCCAAAAAGAAAAATCCATTTCATCTATTTTGGCTTTATTGGATAAGACGTCTTTTTCTACAATATCTACACGTCGTGCGGATTTTACCCATGCATCATTTATTCTCCTTCGTTCATTTGTTTATGCTTTCATCAGAACTTTGATCATAGCATTCTTAGATTCCAACTCTAATATCTTATACTCTGCCAAAGAGTGCTTCTGTTCAAGCATCGCACATCGGGTAACACAATTTTGAATGGTTGCATCTCTTTGCTCCACGAATCACTTTGCCATTCTTGAACTTGCTCTTCTAACTCATGAATACGATTTTGTAATGCTAAATTTTGATCATAAAATTCTTCTAATAAATTCTCCTCAAGTTCCTCTTCTTCCTCACTCTCAGCTGCTACCTCTACAACTAGCTCGGGTGCAACTATTAGTTCTTCACGCACCACGTAGATATCTCTAATTTCTTCTTCGTCTGACATCACATTAACCTAGTTAGTGATTAAAGGTGTCTCAACGGTCTCATGTGCTTCATTGCTTATCTCAAAATTTTCGGATGCCATTTGCAAATACTGCCACAAAACTAAGGTTAATTGACATGTAACACATTATCCATATACTCTGACCGACTAATTAAATATCAAATAAACTTAGGTAGGTCATACTAGCGAATGAATTCCCCGTCTCTCCCCTCCTAGTTCTTGTCTCACATCTCAGCCAGGGATCATATCCCTAAGCTTTGATACCAACTATGATGCCCCCAAAATAGGTATACATCACCCATCTTGAGTCGCCAGATACATGGTACAGAATTTAAATACAACTTAATAATACAATTGTCGTGTACAATACGACAACATAAACTGTGAGTTTGACCAAGTATAGGGTAGCCCGCGTATACAAGTTATTCCAATAGAATAATAAAGAATGGAATAACAGAAGAATTTCACCAAGTATAGGGTAGCTCAGCGTATGCGAGTTATTCAATGTAATAATAAAAATGGAATAACAGAAGTTCTCTTCGTGAATAAGAAAGAAAGAATACCCCTTACAAGTACAACAAATAATATTTATAGAAAAAATACCCCTTAAGAGTACTGGATATAGAAGTAGTAAAGTAGCAGAACACTTTTCTTCTTTCTCTCTATAGTTTCTCTCTAGAGAGTTCAAATTGAATTAAGTAACAAAATAATGAAGGAATGAGCTTCTACTTATAGAAAAATGGATTTGCATAGTAACTAACTCATGAAGCGGTCAGATTGATTTACTTTAATCTGGCGGTCCATATTTAAAGCAAAATCTTTTAAATAAAATATAATATATTCTATTTATAATCTAATAAAATGAATAACTTTATAAAAGATTTTACTATGCAAACACTATCTGAGCACTATGCAAAACACTATGCATAATAAAATATAATATATTCTAATTATTGTCTAATAAAGCAGATAACTTTATAAAAGTATTATGTTTTATATAAAAAGATTTTACTATCGCGAGCACTATCTGCAAAGCTTTATGCAACAATATGCATAATAAAATATAATATATTCTATTTATAGAATAACTGTATAAAAGTATTCTATTTTATATATAAAGATTTTACTATACAAAACACTATGCAGACACTATGCAACACTATGCATAATTGAATATATAATATTCTTTATTATTCCATTCTTTATTATTATGTTGGAATAACCTGTCTATGCAAAGTACTACATACATGGTGAAATTCTTATGTTATTCCATTCTTTATTATTCTGTTGGAACATCCTATCTTTGCGTTTACGCATGACCTGGTTTCGTTGTTTATTATTCTGTTGGAATATCCTGTATGTGCGTATACGCATGACCTGGTTCCATTATTTATTATTCTTTTGGAATATCATGTCTGTGCGTTTACGCATGACCTGGTTCTGTTATTTATTATTCTGTTGGAATAACCTGTATGTGCGGTCTATCGCATGCCTGGTGAATTCTTTTGTTATTCTATTCTTTATTATACTCAGTTGGTTAAAGTTTTAACTTCTATACTCCATGCAATTAGTGGAATATCCTTGATATTTACGCTTCATCCAGTATCTTTTCATGGAAATATTCTTCTGAGCATTCTTGAATTTTACTCCACAAAGAAGTATCATGTTGACAATTTAGACATTATTGGTTCCTGGATAAATTAATTCTTGAACTTGTTTTATTGAATTCTTATATTGTTGTCATCGTCCTCATGTTTATATTACGTTGAAAGTCATATGTGGCCTGTAGTGCATAGATTGACTTGGTATGATTATGACCAGGGATTATTCGGTATAATTATGACCGTAATGTTACAAATGATGTGGTAAAAGTCCTCATTGGCCCATAGTGCATTGATGGATAGTTGTTGGCATGATCGTGATCATGACCATTGATGAATACATGAATATCCTTGGCCCATAGTGCATGGATAATTTGTGGTCGTGATACTAATGAATATCCTTGGCCATAGTGCAGGGATGATGTGGATTATTTATTAAGCTGAGTCTCAGCGATAAAAGTAATGAAAAACCTTTTAAATCATAGAAGATAGTAGCTTTTATTCTCTACTTGACTCTTCTAATGGATTGGTTGTTCTGCTGTAGTTAAACTTGATGTTTGTTATATTTTATCCGTTTAACATTGTTGAAGGCTAATGATAATTTATTCTGCATTATCTTAGTCATAATATTTTTTACTGGGCTAGTTGAGCTCACCCTTTTGCTTTCATTGTTCTCTTTAGGAAATGAGAACGTAGCAGGGACTAGTCTGGGAACGGAGTGACGGTCCAGATGATAGCATTAGTAGTCCTCACTATTCTATGAAATAGTGTGATAATAAATGTATTAAGGACTTATTTTGAGTTTGAATACTATCTAGAAGACAATATTTCTATTAAAACTCACAGCTTATGTTGTATATTTAAGGTTGTATTTGTATTCTGTACCATGTATTTGGCGACTCAGAATAGGTGATGTATACCTATTTTGGGGGCGTCACAATGAAGGTTCCCAAATCATCGCAATTTACTCGATGGGAAGTTAATCCGGTCTTTCAACTGGAGCGAATTTGGGTGGTGCCTTTTCTGAGCCTCGTTGGAATTAGTCTTCTTATGAGTCCAGTAATCAAACACCGACAAGATAGCCTCCTGGTGGAGGGACCACATAACATACATTCACATACATCGCATCTCACCGTATGGAAATGATGACATGTGCGAAGCACTAATATCACAAGCAGATATGGTGCGAAGCACTAAGTGAAATAAGCAAATGCATTCGTACACATTCATCATAAATGTAAATGTAACATCCACACACAAGTAGATAATAGTTTTGAAAAGATTGTAATAGAGTCTTAAGTCCTCTTATTGGTGTCCCCAGCAGAGTCACCACCTGTCGACGTAGGGATTTTTAGTTGTCCCTTTTCGTTACTTGTTCTTTGGTGTTCTCATTTTAGGTGAGATTTGTTTGAAAAAAAACATGTGAAAAAGGTCCGACATGTATAATGTTGACGATGGACTATTAAGAGTCGCCAGTTTATTTTTTAAATGGTTGTACCAACACAACCGAGAAAAGGTTTTGCACATTGACCCAGTGATGTGACACTATTAAACGGGTCAGTGAAACCGAGATTCATTAGGGTCCGGGGACTTGATTATGTGGAGGGAAGGTGTTAGGCACCCCCCGACATCCGTGTTACCACGGTGACCGCCACTTTTCAAGAAATTGTTATCTAAATGTGTGTGTGTGTGGGTCAATGTGCTGTTAATTAGAAGTAGTGCGAGGCCTCGTTCACACATATATACATAGGGTTTGAATTTATGTAAAAATTCAATTTTAACAAGATATGGCAGTGATGTTTTATAAAAGAGATTTTTCAAACCCTTGTGCTCAATAGTAATTGAGACCTTTTACATTACCATTTTATTAAGTGTTCGGCTTGATTGCTTTTATTTTTGAGATGCGAAGCATCTATAAGAAATATATATATATATATATATATATATATATATATATATATTAAAGCAAATAAACGCTACAGACCGAAGTCTAGGCTCAATCGAGGCATAACTCGATAATATTAGTCCATATATATATATGTATATACAAACTGAAATAAAACCATGGACCGAAGTCTGGGCAAACACACGTAACATGACTCTCAACGTGAAGAAGGGTGTGTGCAAAGATGAAGAGAAAGGCTTTAAAGTGTGTGAGAAGGCTTACAGTGGGCTGCCAAAGAAGACTTCTATATCTTTAAAGTTGATGAAACTCGGCTCCCGCTGGTACAAGAGTAGCTATATGTGATCTCACAAGTGTTTAAAATGAGAAAGCACTCAGTATATTGCAAGTACGTGGGAGCAAATTTGACAGGGCTTCCTCGCCGTTTCTCTTCTTAAAATGGCCACCCCAAGCCCTCTATTTATAGAGGGGGAGCGCAGTGTACCGCATGACCCATACACAGTGTACACGAGGTTGCCCGGGTTGCCCCTGGTTTCGCGGGTCACATCGTCTCGCAGTACGTGCACGTAGGCACTGCAATGTCTGCTCAAACTTTTAGAATTGCAATCCGGGTATCCGACTGAGGTATGTAGGACCTATTTCAAACCGCCGTTGTCGAGAGTTATACAATGCCATAGGATTAGAGGTTGTACGAAGTCAGGAAGATGGGACGGTGCCCTCTGGTCTTCAAGCTTCAAATTCTATCAGTTACCCTGCATAATAGTCACTCGGGATTGGTTTTCCTTGATTCTTGTGGGACATTGTTGTGTAGAAATGTGTGTATGAAATGTTGAGACGGCGTGATGTGGCTCCAAAGTGGCGAGATGATGACTTTGCCCCTCACCGGAGTTATCGCTGGTTTGGGCTGATAAAGCAGACGTTGCTCAGGGTTATTGCTGAGATTGGATTGCTAAAAATGTTGAAGGTCCTCAGTGTCATCTCTGAGGTGTGCATGTATTCCCGGTGTTATCTCTGGGCTTTGTACTGAATGCCTCGGTGTGAGTGTCGAGGTTGAATCTGATCACATGCATTTGAAACAAGCATTTCTGGGGTTATGTGGGAACAAATCGACCAATTGGCAGAACTGGTGGTCCATCAGCACCAAGTCACACGCCAATTATTCAGCCAAGAGCATGCTACCCTCCTTCCTCTTGTTACAAGTACTCCATCATCGACCTTAGAAGATGAATTATTGGAGGATAAAATTGCGAAAAGAGCAAATGCTATAGCCCGTCGGGATTTTGCCAACAAAAGGGAATTTACCTATCTAGGCCAACCGATGTTAGAGATATTTCAGATGTTGATCAATGAAGGAAGAATCACAGCTTTGTTACCTCCAATCAACCCTCGTTCAAGACGATTCAATTCTAATGGAGTATGTCAGTACCACTCCCACTCTCGTGGTCACATCACTGAAGAATGTTGGGCACTTCGCCATCTTATTCAGAACCTAATTGACAGCAGTGTCCTGTAGCTGGCAGATTATGACACTGTGTTATTAGGGAGTGGGGACACATTTCCTACAAAATGGAAGGAAGTCGTAGCAGTTATAGCCTCTGGGGATGATTCGGTTGTCGTACCACTCATAATATAAACAAGTCAACTCAAAGTTTCTAAAAATCATTTGCAAGTGGTTGCGCCAAAGGCAATTATCTTGCCATTCAGACCACAATATCATGTTGTCAGCCTACAAAAAGTGTCATGGAATTATGGAGAGGCTGAAGGATCCACATCCCACATAACTGCTGCAGTGTCGAAGGAAAATCCACTGTATCTTCCCCAACGGCTGATGAAGCCTACCATCAAATCAAAGGGGAAAGTTCCCATGGAGAAGATTGAATAATTCCTCCGTACTATGGGCCACAATGAATCCAAGGTGGTTTTAAGCTTGAAAGAAGCTCCATAACAGATTTCCATATTAGACTTTGTTTTCTCCTCAGAAGATCACAGGAAGGTCTTACTGAGGGTCTTAGAAAAAGTGCATTTGCCTTAATCAGTGGATGTTGAAAAGTTCCGTCACCTGGTTGATCAAATTTTTAACAGCAATGTGATATCATTCACTGATGATGACATACCTCTCGAAGGGACTGGTCATTGCAAGCCGTTGCACATAGCGGTTATGTCCTCCGGATACGTGGTAGCAGGAGTACTGATAGATGGAGGATCATCCTTGAATATCTGCCCTTATGCCACCTTGGAGAAAATGAACGTCAATCTCAAAAGGATCCAAAGCAGCAATACGGTTATCAAAGCTTTTGATGGGTCCCGACAAAATGCTGTCAGAGAGATTGAACTACTTCTGGAGATTGGTCCACATACATTCTGCGTATCGTTTCATGTGCTCAAAATAGCTATAAGATACAACTTTCTCTTAGAAAGACCGTGGATTCATATGGTTGGAGCCGTCCCGTCCACCCTGCATCAGTAACTCAAATATATCATTAACAACAGCCTAGTCACTGTTAAAGGTGAGCCAGAATGTCCTGTACAAGGTGACATCCCACTCATCAGTTTCAATGAAGTTGATCATGTCAGCTTCCATGCCCTAGAGGTGAGCAACACTCACTACCATCCCATTGGGGCGCCACCTATCATACCCAGAATTTTTAACGAGGTAATGTCGGCAAGCCAAGAAATGTTATCCTTGGGTTATCAACCTGGACAATGGTTGGGCAAAGATCATCAGGGCATTAAGTGCCCAATTCAAGTTCCCAGTCAAGCAGGGACAGCCAGACTAGGCTATTCTACTAGCTCCAGTTATAGGAATCCTTACAAACACAAACAGGTTCCTTCATCTTCAGCCACACGGCGATTGCTCAAACCTATAGAGGTTGAGCCTGTATAGCCTTCATTAAAGGTTCATGCTCATTTGATGACTATATTGTTTCCTAAACTGATACCGGTCAAAGGAAAGGAAGTCTTGTTACCAGATACGGAGGCGAAGGAAAAGGATTGGAGGCGTAAACAAGACATTGCAAGGCGGTTGTCAAACGTACACATCATTGTCCATACTGAGGGTATTAACAAAGACATCCCAGACGATGATTGTCTGAACATCATGATCATCATTCAAGAGAAGGAGGATGATAACAACCCCTTCATCACTGTTGTCCACAATGACTTCACCCTTGACAATTGGAGCAACACTCCTTGCATTTATCGACAAGGGTAAAAAGGGCAGAGACTCCCTCTGCCATGTAGATAGCCATAACTGCGTACTTTTCTGTACAGTATTAGCAGTTATTTTGTCAGTATGTGCTAACACTTTGTATGATTGAACAATTTTATATATTAAGTGAAAGCATTTTTGTTTAAGGACTCTAATGTTAGATGTGCCTATACTTGTTGATGAGGTGCCTTTTCTCCACAAGGACTGTAACTTTAATGTAAAGATGGACTTAGACTTGATGGAAATACAAGAGGACAATGAGATACCTCAGAAGATCAAAGAATGGGTCGAAGAGAAACCCAAGCCAAATCTTGATCAAACCACCTCTTTCAACCTCGGAACCTTAGAAAATCCCAAACAAATCCAGATTTGTACGGACCTCACTCCAAACCATAGGAATGACATGGTTACTCTATTGACCCAATTCTAGGATGTGTTTGCATGGTCTCATGAAGACATGGTCGGTTTGTCCACTGACATAGTCATTCATCGCCTCCCCATCAAAGAGGGATTCAAGCCGGTCAAGCAGAAGCTCAGGCGATTAAAACCTGAGTGGAGTTTAAAAGTTAAAGAAGAAATTGTGAAAAAATTCCAAGCCGGCATCATCATGGTGTCAACATACCCTGAATGGCTATCCAACATAGTCCCCGTGCCTAAACCAAGAGGAAAGGTGTGAGTTTGCGTGGATTACAGGGATCTAAATAAAGCTTGCCTCAAGGATAGCTTTCCCATGCCATTCATCCACATACTCATTAACAATACAGCTCAATACGAAATGTACTCCTTTGCTGATTGTTTTGCGGGGTACCATCAAATCATGGTTGCAAAAGAGGATCGTGAAAAAACTACATTCATCATTCCTTGGGGAACCTTTTTCTACAGACAGTTGTCATTCGGCCTCATCAATGCCGGAGCTACATACCAGCGAGCCATGATGGCTCTTTTCCACGATATAATGCATAAGGAGATAGAGATCTACGTGGATGACATCATTGTCAAATCCTAAAGGGAGGAAGACCACCTAGACCATCTTAGAAAGCTCTTCATCAGGTTGCATAAGTACAACTTGAAGTTGAATCCAGCCAAGTGTACCTTTGGCATTAAATCAGGTGAGTTTCTAGGTTTCCTAGTCAGCCACAAAGGGATTGAGCTGGATCCCACCAAAATCAAGCCATCACGAAAATGCCCATTCCTTAGATAGAGAAGGAAATACAGGGATTTTTGGGAAGGATCAACTTCATCAGCCGATTCATCTCCCAACTCACAACAACCTATGAGCCTATTTTCAAGTTGTTAAGGAAGAACTCCTCCATGAAATGGAATGATGAGTGCCAGAAGGCCTTCCTTACAATCAAATAGCAGCTAGTCAAAGCTCCTGTTTTGGTACCACCCAGGGATGAGGTTCCCCTGTTCATGTACCTGTCCATTAATGATAATGCCATGGGCTGCATGCTGGGATAGTAAGATGATAGAGGCCAAGAGCGAGCTATATACTACCTCAGCAAAAGGTTCAGCAACAGTGAACATAAGTACACTCTGATTGAGAAAACTTGTTGTGCTTTAGCATGGGCTTCCATGAGGTTACAACATTACCCTCATGGTCACACAACCAATCTCATATCCCGCGTGGAACCTCTCAAGTACGTGTTCAATAAACCAATGTTAAATTATCGACTGTCCAGATGGAATTTGATCCTACAATAATTTGACATCGTCTACGTGACGCAAAAGTCCATCAAAGGTCAAGGAATTGTGGATCACCTGGCCGCCGTTGTGACGCACCCAAAATAGGTATACATCACCCATTCTGAGTTGTCAATACATGGTACAGAAACAACTACAACTTTATTATTACAACGAAGAAAGCGTGAGTTTGAATACAAATATTATCTTCTAGATAATATCTATACTCAAATAAATCCTCATCACATTTATTGATACATTATTTTACAAAATGGTGAGGACTACTAAACAACTCTCTCTAAAACCTTCATTCCATACCCGACTTGTACTCGCTTATATTCTCGCCTCCCCGAGAAAAATGGAACAAAAAGGAAAAGGGTGAGCTCAACTAGCCCAATAAAGAATATTATGACTAAGATAATATACAACAAATTACCGTTAGTCTTCAACGAGGGAAAAATCTAATAGAATACAATAGACAACAAATTTTAAATCAATATTCGCAGTGAAATAATAATTCATTAGAAGAGTTAAGTAGAGAATGCAAACTACTATCTTCTATGTATGAATTTAAAAGTTCATCGTCATCTTTTATCCTCGTAACATCAATCAATATACATCTGGAATCAAATATTCATCTTTGCACCACTGTGCCAAAGATATTCATCGATTGGTCATGTTCATCTAAACACTGTTCATCTTTGCACTACTACCAAAGATATTCTTCAGAAATCATTCATCTTTGCCTTCACAGCCAAAGATATTCAATAATATCATCATTTAAGGTTGAGGATGATGAAAAATATTTTAAAAAGCGAATCCGGTGAAACAAAATGACAAGGATTAAGGATTAAGGATTCGTACTTTGTTTTATCCATGTTCAAAAATACCTCAAAAAAAATAATCATAGTGGTGTAAAATTCAAGAATGATCAAAACATGGATACAATCAAAGCTAGTATCCGAATAGATATTTTGGACAAAAAGAAAAAATTTATTTTTTTGATTGAATAGTCTTAGTATATCGTGAATAGTGTTGTATACGTGAATAGTAACTCAGAACACCAAAAGATAGAAATTCCAAAAAAAACATCTTCACGCTTCGTGAATAGTACTTCGTGAATAGTAACTCGTGAATAAGTAACTCATGAATAGTAACTCGTGAATAGTAACCTTGACATGAAAAAGTTCCAAATTTGATAAAAGTTCCAACCAATATTTCAAAGATAATGATATTGAAGAAATAATATCATTTGAGAAGAAAATAACATCCCTTACCTCGAAAGATCAAGATTTCTATTTAAAACAGGATATAGGCTATGACTTGGACTTGCACCGTATAGAAATACTCAAAGTATACTCAAAATACTCACAAGAATACGCTCGATAATATAGAGAGAGAAAACTTCAGTTTCTGGTGTGATTTTCAATTCTAACCTAAGCACCCTATTTATAGGAAATTGCTTAGAACACCAAAGCAGAAAATTTAATAAATTAATAATATAATTATATAAATTTTCTACACATGCCTAGAATCTGATTTCAGCCATCAAACACATGCCACATTCTAGAAAAAGTAAGAAAAAACGTTTTTCTAATTTTAAATATTTTAAACTTCCAAAAATCAATTATTTCGGAGCTTCGGAACTTCAATAATTCATAATAAATAGCCCTTTCATCAGAAAATTCGAATCTCGCGAGTTATTATAGGAAATTCAATTCTCTACAACTTTGCAGAAGAAAGTTTTTCCAAATTCTAAATAGAAATTGACCGAAATCCACAAACGGGCGATTTTACAGACTATAATCAAATTTCAGTCAATAAATGGGGTCCATCGACATGTTTAACATGTTTTAAACATTTATTGCAACAAAAATACTCTTCCTCCTCGTATACTCATATATCCCACATTCGTTGTAAAAATATCACCATTATTATATTATTAAAATATAATAATATATTTAAATGAATTATTTTATCATAAAAAGATAAAATATTAATTTTCAACAATTGTCACATTAAAAATTTTCTCCATCTATATCCTCATAAAATCAATATTTTTCTCATCATATGAATCAATAATTAATTATTCACAAATAATATTACGTAATCACAATATTGACAACCGTGCAGTTCACAGAAAGAGGGGCTTTCAATAAGAATTTTTCTTCTTCTTGGTAGCAATTAGGTGACCAAACCTCTCCTTAGACAGAACTTTCTAGACATTGCCAATAATGTTATCTAATAATATTATTCAGATAATATGAATTATTGCTTCGATAATGAAAAATCTTGTGTAATGGCAATTATTAAAACAACAAAGAATATAAAATATCAACGCAATTATTAAATCAATAAAATAAAATAATCGATCAAGAATTATCGTAACCATTATTGGGTAGTGCCTTCACGTAAGAATCAACAATTGGTGCAATACTGGTGCTATCGTGTTTTAACCAACCGAGTATTTTAACAAGATAATCTGTGAATAACTACGTAGTTATTTTTAAACAACTTATATTTGTCGTTTTCTTCATCCAATCGCTTTCAGTTATGGGGCCCACACATGGCGTAGTCGTCGCATTTAATATTCCCGACAGAGATTTAATATTCCACGACCAAACGAATATTCCTCGACAACAATGAATATTTTATAACCACTTGCTTATTTTAAAATATTTGCGTATTTTACCCCTAACTATCCACATTAATCAAATAAACCCTTACTATTTCAAAATAATAAATAGAGAAAATTAAATTTCATTAATAATAAGTTGGGGTCTTACAGCCGTACCTTCAGAGAATTTCAAACCCTCAGAAACATACTTTCCCGATGAAGGGGTAATGACAGTTCAGCAACACCATCAGTACGATGCACGCCAAACAAGGAAGATGTATTTTGATGAAGCTATAGACATGGAAGGTTCTGGGGATGGAGCAGTTCTAGTATCCGTTACTGGGGAGTAGCATCCGTCATCAAGTCAAATTGCGGTTTTACAAAGACTAACAACACACGTTGAGTATGAAAGTACGATCATGGGGCTAAAACTTGTTCAATCAATGGGCATCAGACGATTAACTGTCTTTGGAGATTCTAAATTGGTAATCAGACAAACCACTAGAATCTATCAAACCAAAGAGCTACATTTGTTGCCTTACCATCGGTAGGTTCTACAAATGGCTTCGGAGTTTGAAGAAATAACCTTCCTCCACATTCCTCGAAATAGGAATAACTTTGCGGATGCACTAGCAACCTTGGATTATTTGATCAACTTACTTGACAAGGAAAACATGCCAACCATTACATTTGCCTGAGAAAAGGTGTTGGGAGAATGCATATTATGATTTGATGTTTTAAATGTATATATTCATGATTATTTGTAAGGTCCTTAAATGAATATATGTACAAGGACTTAGTGATAGATCAAAATTGTTAGGTTGATCTAAGCTTTCAACGTGTACCATTCTGATAAAGAATGTATAGATAGAAAGATCAAAACTGTTAGGTTGATCTTAAGATGTAATAGATTAGTCTTGAAGAAATCGTAGTGCATCCATCTGATCAACATTGCAGAAGTCAAGGCAGAAAATGTAGAGCCTAAAGATCGTAGTGTGCCTGCCTTGAAGGGGACTCTTCGGAAATCGTAGAGTGGTCCCAACGTTTGTCGAGCCAACTCTACGATCGTAGTATGCTGAAAGAAACATGAAGTTTTACAAGTCAACGATCGTAGTGTGCTCTCGGGAACGTAGAGTCAACAACACGAGCAAGAGAAGATCGTAGTGTGCGAAGGATGAAGGGAAATCGTAGTGCTCTCGAACTAATAACTTCGTAGTATGCAAAGATGTCAAAGACACTACGATCTAAATCATAGAACACCACGATCCAAATCGTAGAGCATCATCTGTCTCATTTCAGAAAACGTCGAGCCTCATGATCTGTGTTTTCAACAAGTGAGGAATGGATCCCAGATGCTGCAGTGCTCATCAGTCCCAGAATATATGAAATATCCTTAGTATGCAACAAAGAAGCGTAGTGAAGAAGCTAAGGATAGTACCATGGGTAAGAGGGACAAAATACCTTTTCAGGTGGTAGATGAGAAAGCAGCCTGCAGTGTCAGTGGGCCAGAATGCAGAATTCAGAAGATGTGCAGAAATGTCTCCATCACAGTACAGAAAGTTCAAATGCATTTAATGCCACAACGGATGGATCCAACGGATAGTTTTCAACATCACATATATACAGATCAGACAGATGAGAGAGAATAAGCAATCATTAATCAAACAACGTGAACATCTCTCTCAAGCTCAACTCTATGATCTGAGATATTGCAAAGCTTGCTCAGCTACTCAGTTCTTAACGAACCAGTGCTTACACAGCAACTGAGTAGCAACCATCAAGAACTCAACAACTATCAATCAACTAAAGAAGAGTACCAAGTCTGCTGGACTTAAAGAGTTCATAGTGAACTATAAGAAAGCCAAGTCTGCTGGACTTGAAGAGTTCAAGAGTGAACTAGAGAAGTTCCCAGACTGCTGGTCTAGAAGGAATCTATGTGATTCAGAAGATTGTAAAAGATATCCTTAGTGGATATCCTACTCATTGAGTAGAAGAGTGGACTAGGAGCTTTGAGTGCTCTGAATCACTTAAAAACAATTGTGTTGTTTACATTCATGCTATATCTGCTATAACTGCTATATCTGCCATAACTGCCTTACTCGCTCATAACTCCATTGCTTGGTAAAGAAGATTAAAACAAATACTAATTCCGCTAAGTTTTAATCATTATCTAAGAACAAGTTTAAAGAGAAAAGATTTTCAAATATCTATTCAACCCCCCCTCTTCTAGATAACTTGTACCTACTAGGAACTAACAATTGGTATCAGAGCAGGTTCTATTTTACACCTTACACGCTTTAGTAGATCCAAATGGCACTCGTACCAAGCGAATCCAGTACCGGGGGAGGCAGCAAGCCACCAATGTGCAACAAGGATAAATTTGCTAACTTGAAAGTCAGGATGCAAGCATACATGGACCCAATAGATGAAGATCTATTTGAGACTGTTCTTAATGGGCCCTATATACCAACAAAGCTTGCACCAACCATTGACGATCTAAATAGAGTACAAATCAAAGTTAATGGACAGACACAGAGAAGAGAGCTGTCCAACTTGATAAAAAGGCGAAGAACATCCTGTTCTAATCCTTAGAGGACGATCTATTTGAAAATGTTGTAAAATGTAAAAAACAAACTAAGGAAGTTTGGGAAGCACTGGCGATTATGCACGAAGGAACCGAAGAAGTCGAGAGAACAACCGGTCTCCCCGACACGGAAGATATGAAATGTTCGCTCGTATGCGGGGAGAAAGCGTGGATCGCAACCAATGAAAGATTCAACGTTCTGCTCAACTCTCTACGAGCGTATGGGAAGATCTATCCTAACAAGGATCTAACCATAAAGTTCATGAGAGCCCTACCGAGCAGGTGGGATGCAAAGACCACAGAAATAAGAGAATCAAAGAATCTTAATGAGATGACAGTTCAACAACTGTATGGAAATCTCCTGACGTACAAACTGGAGTTGACCCAACGCGCCAAAACCTTATCAGAAGGAAGAAGAAAGGATAAGGGTGTTGCTCTCAAGGCAAATGAAGGTGTATCATAAGTCATAACTGAGATTGACTCTGATGATGATGGAGACGATGACGATGACTTTGCTATGCTGGTAAAGAGACTAAGAAGGTTCATGCGACAAGGCGAGCCTAAGAAGCCAAAGAAAGTCAAGACTTCACGCCACCAGAACAAATGAATGATTTATACTACAACTGCAAAAACCTGGTCATTTCATTGCCAACTGCAACAAGCCTATCAAAAAAGAACTAAAGAAGAAATCTCATGCAAAGAAAGAATACAAAGGAACCAAGAGGCCTCAGAAAAGAGACAAAGGCCTGGTTGCCGGAGGATCGTGGAGTGATTCAGATAATGACTCAAATGCAGACTCCGGAGATGAGGAAGAACCACATATGGCCAATCTGTGCTTAATGGCCAAACATGCAAAGGACAAACAAAGCCTAAACATACATGATGTAAGTATCGATGAGGTATTTGATTTTAATTCTCCTGGTGTAGATATAAGTGACTTAAGAACTGCTTTGCATGGCATAACCACTGACCTACATCAATACATGAAGTGGTTTAGAGTCTTGTCTAAAGATCATTCACTTCTTTAAGAGGAGAAGAAGAAAGTTCAAGAAGAGCTTGAAACAGCCCTTCTAAGTAATAATCTTCTCTCCAAGCTTGAAGCTGAGAATAAAACTTTAAAACAAACAAACACACATCATGCACAAAGAGAGTCTAAGCTAACCTCTAAAATTGAGGATCTAGAGAAGACTATCTCTGTATGGAACAGATCATCATCATCCATGGACTGCCTGCTCTTTAGTCAGAGAAGCACATTCGATAGAACAGGCTTAGGCTTTGGGGAATCCATCTCAGAGCTAAGTGTGGAAAAGTTAATGGAAACTAGCTCTAGTAATGTCTCAAGTTTTGGTAGAGGCATTGCTTTTGTGAAATCCTCACAGTTGGAAGAACCAGTTCAACCTTGTTCTACTGTCTCTAGATATACTCAGAGAAGTAAAGGATCTCACGCCTGTCCAGGTTTCATCAAGGAAAGAGTAATTCCAACCTCTACTTACTAACCTCAAGAATCGTAGAGTCAAACAAAAACAACTCTACGAATCAACTGGGAAGGTACAGTAGAGGTAAGGCACACTCATCACTATTTATGAAACCTAAGGACACGTGGAAGAAAGAGAATCAGTTTAACAGAAGATTAACTAAAGAACCACACAAGTCCAAGTGGAAGATGAATCACCACACACACACAGGCATGCATTATAATAGATGTTTCATATGCAATAAATATGGTCATAGGGCTACAAAGTTTTATTATAATTCCATTCATGTGAGACCCAAGATTAGACAAATTTGGGTCCCCAAAGGCACTAACAAAGAAGGACCCATGAAAATATGGGTACCAAAATGAAGGTTCAAATGTTTTGATAGGAAAAGAGCTCCACGACCTCAACATGGTATCTGGACAGTGGTTGCTCGAGGCATATGACAGGGAACAAAGCTCTACTATCCAACTATGTAGAAAAGGAGGGTCTCTCAGTCATCTTTGGAGATAACGGCTCGGGCAAGACAAGAGGATATGGCTCTGCTGGCAATGGTGCAGTATCTTTCAACAAAGTAGCTTATGTGGAAGGACTTCAACACAACCTTCTAAGCATCAGCCAACTCTGCGACAAGGGTCACCAAGTAACATTTCTTAAAAATCAATGTCAAGTCAGAGATTTGAAGACATCTGCCATAAAGCTGACCGGAACAAGAGAAGGAAATGTCTACATAGTAGATCTTGGTCAACTAAGTTCTGATGAAATAATATGTTTTCTGGCAAAAGCATCCGAGGAAATAAGCTGGCTATGGCATAAATGGCTGTCTCACTTAAACTTCAAAAACATGTCCAAACTGGCATCAAAAGATCTCGTAGCTGGCCTACCCAAGTTCAACTTTGTGAAGGAAAGGCCATGCAACGCCTGCCAGCTTGGAAAGCAAACCAGAAGCTCATTCAAGAGCAAGACTGCCAACTCCATTGACAAGCCCCTCCAGTTGCTCCACATAGATCTCTTTGGGCCAATCCCAACAACCAGTCTTGGAGGAAAAAGATACTCTCTGGTTGTAGTCGACGACTACATCAGATTAACATGGGTATTCTTCCTAACTTCAAAGGATGAAACGAGCTCTGAATTAATCAAGATGTTCAGACTGGTAATGAATGAGAAAGGAGAGAAAATTAAGGCAATAAGGAGTGATCATGGAAGAGAATTCGATTTCTCAGAAATAGACAAGTTCTGCTCAGACAATGGCATCAGTCATAACTTCTCAGCTCCACAAACTCCTCAATAAAATGGAGTTGCTGAAAGAAAGAACAGAACTCTGATAGAGGCTGGAAGGACCCTACTAGCAAGCAGCTAAATGCACTTTGAATACTTCAAGCGAGAAGCCGTCAACACTTTGCATGCTGCTACATAGTAAACAGATTATTAATTCACTCTACGATCAAGAGGACACCCTACGAACTGTGGAAAGGAAGGAAGCCAAGTGTCAGCTATTTCCATGTCTTTGGTTGTGCATGCTATATTCTCAATAATGGAAAGCAGTATCTGACTAAATTCCAGCCCAAGTCAGACGAAGGGATCTTTCTTGGATATGCCATAGAAAGCAAAGCTTACAGGGTGTTCAACAAGAAGACACTGAATGTCGAAGTCTCAATACACATCATCTTTGATAAAACTGACTTAGACAAAGCAGTGCCTCTAGACACTACGACCGATAGTGCAGATACTATGAATGCAATCGTCGAGCTCAACACTACGATCGTAGTACCAGACAATGAAATCGTAGAGCGTGATAATGAAATCGTAGAGAGGTCCATCCAAGATAGCGAGCGTCCACTCCAAGAAGAAGAGATAGACCTTGAAGACCTAAGACAGGAATGTAAGACCCCAGCTTTGATAAATAAAGATGAATTTTTCTATAAATATTATTTTTGAATATTATGGAATAAATTTGATATAATGTTATAGTTGTGGGTAATATTTATAAATTTTGCAAAGTATGCAAGTTGTTATAAAATATTCGTTTGGTCTGGGAATATTCTTTTGTTAGGGAATATTAAATACAATGGCTCAATCATTGGTGGACCCTAATAATGTAATTATTCATTTGATTGAGAAAACGACAAAAATATTTTATAAAAAACTAACTACGGAGGTGTTACCGTTAAAACTATTGAACTACCCGGTGGTAAAAGTACGAATACGCCGTAGTTGACAATAGTAGCACACAGATTGATTATTGATGCTTACGTGAGAAGTCACTCACCTATGCTCAATTATTACTACAAAGAATTCACGATCATATCTCTTATATTATTGATTCAATTATTGTCACAAAGATCATCTCGTATAATATGTTATAGTATTAAATCAATAATTGAGACGACAAGTTATAAATGATTAATAATTGTTGAAAGATTAAATATGTGTTGATGAAAAAAAAATGATTTGTGGTAAGTTTGATTATTTTATGGGGGCTCATATGTCATCATCTAAGAGTCTCTTCAATCAATAGTAATTACCCTTGTGAATAGTATTTACCTTCGTCAATAGTAATTACCTTCGTCAATAGTAATTACCTTTGTGAATAGTATTTACCTTCGTCAATAGTATTTACCTTCGTTAATAGTAATTACCTTTACCAGACGTCGAACCACTTGTCGTTTCACATTACAGGCGTCGAACCACTTGTCCTTTCACACATTACAAAGGCCAAACCAATCGTCAAGCCAGCCACTTTTCACTAAGGTGCTAAGCTAGAAATCTTCAATAAATAGAGGCCTAGGGCTTCATTATTTTCACTTAATTCATTCAAGCTATAGAGAGAGAAAGTATAGAGAGAATAAGAGAGAAAGAAGAAGAGTATTTTGTTACTACACTGCTGCAGTATTCAATCTCCTACCAAATGTAAGGGGTGTTATTCTTTCCTATTCATGAAGAGAACTGTTGTTATTCCATTGCTTATTATTCTGTTGGAATAACCTGTATACGCGGTTTACCCTATACTTGGTGACATTCTTCTATTATTCTGTTGGAACATCCTCGCTCGTGTGTTTTACAATAGGACCGGTTAAAATCTTTATTATTATTTTGTTGGAACATCACATCATGTGTGTTTTACACCGGACCTGGTTTAAAATCTTTATTATTATTCTCATTGGAACATCACATGTCGTGTGTTTTTTACAGGACTGGTTCCGCTTTTTTATTATTCTGTTGGAATATCCTATCGTGTGTTTTACACGGATCCGGGTTCCATCTTTATTATTCTCGTTAGAACATCCCGCTTGTGTGAATTTCACCGACACGGTTTCGTTATTTATTATTACATTGGAATAACTCCGTGCATGCGATCTATCGCATGCATGGTGATTTCTTTTGTTATTCCATCCTTTATTATACCCAGTTGGTTAAAACTTTGACTTCTATACTCCATGAAATTAGTAGAATATCCTTGATATTTGCGTTTCATCCAAAGATCTTTTCATGGAAATATTCTTCCCGATCATTCTTGAATTTTACTAATTTGGACGTTAATAATTCCTGGATAAAATAATTCTTGAACTTGTTTTATTGAATTCTTATATCATTGTCATCATCCTTATGTTTATATTTTTTTTTTTTAAAGTCATCTGTGGCCTGTAGTGCATAGATGGACTTGGTATGATTATGATCAGAGACTATTCGGTGTAATCATGACCGTAATGTTACAAATGATGTGGTAAAAATTCTCAAATTGGTCAGTA
This sequence comes from Panax quinquefolius, assembly GCA_020205615.1. Classification (NCBI taxonomy): domain Eukaryota; kingdom Viridiplantae; phylum Streptophyta; class Magnoliopsida; order Apiales; family Araliaceae; genus Panax; species Panax quinquefolius. The sequence goes on along the minus strand of CM035174.1, from coordinate 22,451,588 downwards.
GTGCATTGATGGATGATTGTTGGCATGATCATGACCATTAATGAATACACAAATATTCTTGCACGTAGTGCATGAATAATTGTGGTCGTGATACTAAAGAATATCCTTGGTCGAGTGCGAGGGTGATTCGATGATGTGGAATATTTATTAAAGTCGAGTCTCACCTATAATAATGATGATGAAAACCTTTTAAAACCTAAAAGATAGTAGACTTTATTTTCTACTTGACTCTTTTAATGGATCAGATATTCACCGCAGCTTAAACCGGTTGTCATTGTATTTTATCGGTTTAACATTGTTGAAGACTATTGATAATTTATTCTACATTATCTTAGTCATAATATTTCTTCTTGGGCTAGTTGAGCTCACCCTTTCTTTTCACCGTTCTCTTGTGAAATGATAATATATTTGGGACGAGTCAGGAAACGAGTGATGGTCCTGAAGATAGCATTAGTAGTCCTCACTATATTCGTAAAATAGTGTGATAATAATCGTAATGAGGACTTTTTGTTTGAGTTTGTATAATATCTAGTAGACGATATTTGTATTTAAACTCACGCTTTATGTCGATTGTATACCACGGCGCTTATGTTAATAAGTTGAATTTAAATTCTGTACCATGTAAGTGTCGACCCAAGATGGGTGATGTATACCTAATTTTGGGGGCGTCACAAGGAAGGCATCAGGACAGATGTCCCAACAGGGAACAGATGGGCAATGGATCATACTCAAGATCTAATCATTAGAGATCCAAGTGCAAGAGTTAAAACAAGAGCTGCTACTCAGAATGAATGCTTCTATCTAAGCTTCCTGTCACAGATAGAGCCAAAGAAGATGGAGGATGCTATAGAAGACTCCAGTTGGATAAAAGCCATGCAGGAAGAACTCAACCAATTTGAACGAAGCAAAGTGTGGAGATTGGTACCAAGACCAAAGAGTCATCCTATCATAGGAACCAAGTGGGTCTTCAGGAACAAAATGGATGAAGATGGGGTCATCACCAGAAACAAGGCAAGATTAGTGGCAAAGGGCTATTCTCAAGAAGAAGTTATTGACTATGATGAGACATTTGCACCCGTTGCCAGACTAGAAGCCATCAGAGTTTTTCTTGCCTTTGCTGCCCACATGAAGTTCAAAGTCTTCCATATGGATGTCAAGAGTGCATTTCTAAATGGAGAGCTTCAAGAAGAAGTCTACGTAGAACAACCTCCAGGTTTCATTAATCCATCTCTTTCCAATTATGTCTATAGATTAGATAAAGCTTAATATGGTCTTAAACAAGCACCTAGAGCATGGTATGAAACACTAACTAACTTCTTTTAGAAAATGGGTTCACTAGAGGTAGAGTAGATACCACACTATTTCTTAGAAACCATAAAGACAAAGTCTTACTAGTTCAAATATATGTTGATGATATCATTTTTGGTTCTACTGAAGAAAAGTTATGTAAGAGATTCTCTAAGCTAATGCAGAGCAAGTTTGAAATGAGCATGATGGGTGAGCTGAATTTCTTCCTTGGACTGCAAGTGAAGCAGACTGATGAAGGAATATTCATCAACCAAGCCAAATACATCAAAGACTTACTAAAGAAGTATGGCATGGAATCAGCCTCTCCCATGAAAACACCAATTGCTCCTGCAACCAAGCTTGACAAGGATGAGAAAGGTAAAAGTATTGATATCTCTCAATACAGAGGTATGATCGGGTCTCTTTTATACCTAACTACCAGTAGACCAGATATAATGTTTGCAACATGCATATGTGCTAGATTTCAGGATAACCCTAAAGAGTCACATTTGTCTGCTGTAAAGAGGATCTTCAGGTATCTCAAGGGTACACCCTACTTGGGGTTGTGGTATCCCAAGGAATCCTCATTTGAACTGATAGGATACACATATACTAATTTTACAGGATGCAAAATAGGTAGAAAAAGTACCAGTGGCACCTGTCAACTTCTTGGAAACAGACTTATGTCCTGGTTTAGCAAAAAGCAAAACTCAGTGTCTACTTAACCGCAGAAAGGTGAATATATCTATCTTTGGCATTCAACGTAGCTTTCAGATCCTATGGATGAGAAATCAGCTAGCTGACTATGGGTTCGATTTCAAATCTATTCCCATACACTGTGATAACACAAGTGCCATAGCAATAACTCACAATCCTGTCATGCATTCTAGGACCAAGCATATAGAAATAAGGTATCACTTCATTAGGGATCATGTGCAAAATGGAACTATATCTTTACAATATATCCCTACAGAAAATCAACTTGCTGATGTTTTTACAAAACCACTAAATGAATCCAGATTTAACAAGTTAATAAGTGAGCTAGGCATGCTAAATCTTCAACCATGAAATGTATGCTATAGATTGAGCTAACCACTACATATATAAAGGCTGTACTCAAAATCATAGACATGATCAAGGAAAGTTCACGATCGTAGAGCCAAACAGACAACTACCTCCACGATCGTAGCAAAGACTCAACTATCATAGTGCAGACTCGACGATGACCAAAAGCCCCTTCAACAAGCAAAGTGAATCCTGTGATGACAAGCTTCATAACAAAGTAATCTCTCTAAGTGGTGCCTCAGGGACAAACCTAACCCTTGAATCACACCAAGAGGTTGGCCCTTCCTAAGTTACCTTAAAAAGAATGCTTAGTCAAAAACTCATCACAAGGATCCAGACAGACTCGACGATCGTAGGACAGACTCTACGAATGGTGATCAGACTCAACGACTGCCGAACAGACTCGACGATCGTAGGACAGACTCTACGAATGGTGATCAGACACAACGACTGCCGGACAGACTCGATGATCGCAGGACAGACTCAACGACCAGAAGAATACCTCTACGATCGTAGTCATCCTAAGGACATCTCAGCTCTGAAGACTCAAAGGGCAAATCAGTACATTCATGCACAATCAAAATCGTAGAGCCAAGCAAAAGGCGATACCTGTGCCACTAAGTCAAAAAGAGAGAGGGAAGCTACAAGTACAAATTGGAACCGTGTTTTTGAAATCTGGAGTTCAAAATATTATCTCTCTCTCTCTCTCTATCTCTCAAAGCAAAACCCTAAATCAAAAGAAAGCTCAGCCGTATCCCACTTCTCAACTACAGAATCAATGGTTGCTTCAAATGTAATTTCAGGCTAAAGACTCTGTTTCGATGAGTTCAAGGATGCTCCACCAAAATTTCACAAGACCTTAGCGCTACTGAAGAAGGCAGGTCTCGAAGAGGCGCTGAGCACCGACACCCTCATCTATCCCAAGCTACTGAAGGAGTTCTACAAGAATGGAGTGTACGAACACAACACCATCAATCACTACACGAGTAAGAGGAGTTGAAATGAGGCTAAGGGAAGAAAACTTCAATCTGGCCCTAGGTTTCAAGAACGTGGGGCACCCATTTCTAGACAGCATAAGCTTCCAAGAGGGCTTGAAGAAAATGCACCACAAGAAGAATCCCTCTGTGAAAGGCTACAAAAAGAAGGAGTTCCCTCAAAGGTACGAATTTTTGGCTGACATTATTGCGAAATGCATCTGCTGCAAGAGCTCAGGTCATAACTCGGTAAATGAGACTCAGCTTAAGCTCATGTCGGCCATGGTTCATGGTACACAACTCAACTATGGGGCTATATTGCTCGAGTGGATCGGCAAGTGGATCGTCAACTCGAAGAAATCAAAGAGCACTCCGAAGATGCTGTATGGGAGATTCATAAGCATCATTCTGTAATCTGCACTGGGGGACAAAATTGGAGATAATGAAGGAGAAGCCATCAACCCAGATCGAAGAATGACACAGCAGTTGTTTAAGAACTGGGAAAGGAACCATGTTGAGTATGTAAGAATGATGACTGAGTCCAGTGGGAGAATTGGGGAACTAAAGGACGCAGGCATTCCAGGAAACATGTCTGTTGTCAGAGAAGTTGAAGAAGAATAAGAAGCAAACAAGGGAGAACCCTCTGCTCTTGCCAAAAAAAGCAAGGGCAAGAGAAAGCTAAGGGCAAGACAAGACGAAGAGCCTCAAGGATCTACAACTAACATTCATGTAGAGTCCTCTGATGTAGAGACTCTAAGAAGGCTAAGAAAGATGCAACAGCAAGAAGAAGCTGAAGAGGATCAAGCCACCATTTCACAGATCCTAAAGAAGAACAAAACTTGTCATAAGTCCAAAAGACCAACAGTTTCTTCGATCGTAGAGACTCTGCTGTTCTCTGAAATGAGGCCAAGTGTGGCAAAAATGGAAGAAACTGCCTCAAGAATAGTAGTTGTTCAACATGACAAAGCTAAGACTCAAGAGAGTCCAGAAGTTGTGGCTAAACCCAGCAAAGCAAAAAGAAAGCTGGTTAAGAAGTATATTCTTGAGAATGAAAAAGTGTTGAAAAGGGAAGCCAAGAGTATGGTTGCAAAAGTAGAACTGCCCCAAGCAAACGAAAAGGACAGTGCTCCAGCTGAGGGGAAGATCCCTGAAATTCTCATGATTGAGTATACACCAGCTGAGGGGGAGAAGTCTACTGCTCAAGAAGATGTTCATGCTGAGGGGGAGCCTCATGACATCCCAATGGCTGAAGAAGAGGTCCTTGCTCAAGATGAAATTGAGCTAATGCCAAACCCTCCAGAGACCATTGAGATAATGGAATCTTCAGAAGAAAAAGATGATGATAATGATGAGCTTGAAATCACTGGTGTAGGGAAAGATGGATTTAGGAGCTATATGTACACTCAACTGTTTTCCTACCTGCCCATGATGGCATACCATCAAGCTCAAATCCTGAACTCATGGGATCACATGTTCTGGAGCTTCAAGGAATATCCAGCAATCTCAGTTCTGGCTAATGGATTTCCAGGGAAAGTCATCTTTGCCAAGAAGCTGTTTACCAACCATTCCTCATCAAAAGATAAACCTAAGGTATTGTCTATCCCTACCAGTTTTAGAGTTAATCACCTGTCATCATCTTCATTTAGCTATTTCTATGAATTTCCTAAATGGCTGGAAGTGATTCTCAATCCAGTAAATCAGTTTTCAGTTGCAGAATGCCAAAATTCTGTAACTGAAGAACCAGAAGAAGTCAACCTTACCATGCTCCCTCAAATCACCAACTCTACGATTCCAGACTCAAGCCACATCATAGAGTCCAATATTGAAATCGTAGAGTCACCTATCCTAGATATCCAAACCCAAGCCCCTCCAGCTGATATACCATCCTCCTCATCACATGACTACTTCAATCTTGATCTCGCTCTTTATAATCTGCATGATCAATCTCACCCAAAAACCCCTCCAATGAACAATCCTCAAGAAAATGATACTCTCCCAAGCCTGCCTACCAAGGATGACTTGAAAGACACCTCTGAAAAAATGGTCAAGTCTATAGAAGCAAGCCTGGAAACTCACTCTAATCTCATCAATATCCGGCTAAATCAAATGATCACAAATTGCAAATAATCTCCTCGGCACACTATGAATATTGAGCTTACAAAGAGGCTAAGGAAATTATCAAAGAGATTACGAAGAGTATATCGACAGAGATGAGATCCACTTCGAGTTCTTTGCCAAGCAAAGAGAGGTCAGACTCGAGATGCGAAACACCAAGATCTTCAACATAAAATTATCTTTGGACAATATTCTCAACTTGAAAGCTTACGTATGTAACGACTTCCAAAAAATCTTATGCAAATCGGGAGAAACATAATGATATGATTCATCGACCCTCAAAATAAAGAAGCAAGATCGAAAAAGCAGATCAAGGAAAATAGGAGGACATCGCTCAAACCCAAAGCCAACCGAAGCGAGCTTGTCCAAAGAGTTAATCGCTTTGTCTACAGATATTCAACCCTTGATGTCGACATAAAGGGGAGAATAAGAAAAGGAAAGGAGATCAAGGAGGCCAAGGCAAAGGAAGAGGTCATGAAACTCAAGAAAGGGGAAGAAGTCAATTTCATGCTCAGACATCACGAAGCCCTCCTGCAAGACTAACACATCATCAGACTCAACGATCCGGTCAGAAGAGCATTATAAATGACTATTCCTCCGAGTCATCGTGGAGCCAACTCCTAGCTCACAAGACGTGTCTCTTCATGCAGACGATAAGAATGCCAATTGGAGATCCTGCATTCATGCGCAGACATGAAGAGAATCCAATTCTAAGTGTAAGTGAGCTGGAAGAGTTAGCAAGAAATGAGGAAGCTCAAAGGAAAAGAAGGGCTGAGGAGTATACCAACCCACCTCAAATAAGAGGTCAAGGAAACAGAGATAAGTTAAAACTTAAATTTCCTATTGATGTAATGCTGAATTGTAATATCTTCTTATCATCAATAAATTCATACTTTTCACTAGAAATTTTAGCTGCTCACTGAAATACTAAGTCATGTTTAAATTTCCTGCAAATGCATCTAGTCACTAATAATCATGACAACAAATCTCCTTGGTTATGTCAACATCAAATAAGGGGAGATTGTTGGGAGAATGCATATTATGATTTGATGTTTTAAATGTATATGTTCATGATTATTTGTAAGGTCCTTAATTGAATATATGTACAAGGACTTAATGATAGATCAAAATTGTTAGGTTGATCTAAGCTTTCAACGTGTACCATTCTGATAAAGAATGTATAGATAGAAAGATCAAAACTGTTAGGTTGATCTTAAGATGTAATAGATTAGTCTTGAAGAAATCGTAGTGCATCCATCTGATCAACATTGCAGAAGACAAGGCAGAAAACGTAGAGCCTAAAGATCGTAGTGTGCCTGCCTTGAAAAGGACTCTTCGAAAATCATATAGTGGTCCCAACGTTTGCCGAGCCAACTCTACGATCGCAATATGCTGAAGGAAACATGAAGTTTTACAAGTCAACGATCATAGTGTGCTCTCGGGAACGTAGAGTCAACAACACGAGCAAGAGAAGATCGTAGTGTGCGAAGGATGAAGGTAAATCGTAGTGCTCTCGAACTAATAACTTCGTAGTATGCAATGATGTCAAAGACACTATGATCTAAATCGTAGAACACCACGATCCAAATCGTAGAGCATCATCTGTCTCATGTCAGAAAATGTTGAGCCTCATGATCTGTGTTTTCAACAAATGAGGAATGGGTCCTAGATGCTGCAGTGCTCATCAGTCCCAGAATATATGAAATATCCTTAGTATTCAACAAAGAAGCGTAGTGAAGAAGTTAAGGATAGTACCATGCGTAAGAGGGACAAAATACCTTTTCAGGTGGTAGGTGAGAAAGCAGCCTGCAGTGTCAGTGGGCTAGAATGCAGAATTCAGAAGATGTGCAAAAATGTCTCCATCACAGTACAGAAAGTTCAAATTCATTTAATGCCACAACGGATGGATCCAACGGATAGTTTTCAACATCACATATATACAGATCAGACAGATGAGAGAGAATAAACAAGCATTAATCAAACAACGTGAACATCTCTCTCAAGCTCAACTCTACGATCTGAGATATTGCAAAGCTTGCTCAGCTACTCAGTTCTTAACGAACCAGTGCTTACACAGCAACTAAGTAGCAACCATCAAGAACTCAACAACTATCAATCAACTGAAGAAGAGTACCAAGTCTCATTGGACTTGAAGAGATTAAATGAGTGAATCAGAAGAAAGCCAAGTCTGCTAGACTTGAAGAGTTCAAGAGTGAACTAGAGAAATTCCTAGACTGCTGGTCTAAAAGGAATCTGTGTGATTCAGAAGATTGTAAAAGACATCCTTAGTGGATATCCTACTCGTTGAGTAGAAGAGTGGACTAGGAGCTTTGAGTGCTCTAAACCACTTAAAAACAACTGTGTCATTTACATTCATGCTATATCTGCTATAACTGCTATATCTGCCATAACTTCCTTACTCGCTCATAACTCCATTGCTTGGTAAAAAAGATTAAAACAAATACTAATTCCGCTAAGTTTTAATCATTATCTAAGAACAAGTTTAAAGAGAAAATATTTTCAAATATCTATTCAACCCCCCCTTCAAGATAACTTGTGCCTACTAGGAACTAACAAAAGGCTCCAGCCTACATAAACTACATTGGAGAAGTATCGGATGGGCTACCTCCCATCAAACACCCATGGTATCAGCATATCAAGGAGTACTTACAAGATGGATCTACACATGCTGAGGCGAGCCCAACTGAAAGAAGGCGGATCCATCGACTGGCTATGAAATTCTACCTGAGCGGAGACGCGCTCTACAAGAGAGATGCAGGACTAGGTCTCCTCAGATGTCTGAACAAGGACCAAGCTCAGAGGCTCGTGGATGAAATCCATGGTGGAGTGTGTGGCCCACACATGAGCTGCCCTCTACTTGTGAAAAAGATCCTAAGAACAAGGCATTACTGGCTCTCTCTCAAGGCTGAGTGTGATGCTCATGTCAAGAGATGTTACCAATGCCAAATTCATGGGAATGTTATCCACGCCCCTCTAAGGGAGCTCCCGTTATGAGTTCGCCCTGGCCCTTCTCATTGTGGGGAATGGACGTGATCGGGCCCATCGAGCCCAAAGCCAGTAATGAGCATCAGTTTATCTTCACCATGATCGACTACTTCACCAAATGGTTAGAGGCAGCCTCCTTCCCCAGGGTTACAAAAGAAGTTATCATTGGTTTCATCAGAAACAATGTCATTTGTCGATATGGACAACCAGAGGTGATTGTATCAGATAATACTAAGAACCTCCACAACAAAATGATGGAGGAGTTATGCAGTAAATTCCACATCAAACATCTCTACTCCGTCATCTACCGTTCAGAGATGAATAGTGTTGTTGAAGTGGATAATAAGAACATCAAGAAGATCATGCAAAAGATGTCCGCCAATCACAAAGGATGGCCTGACTTATTGCATCTAACTCTGTTAGCCTACATAACATCAATGCACACTTCCACTGGGGCAACCCCCTACTCATTAACCTATGGGATGGAAGCAGTGCTCCCCATAGAAATGGAAATTGAATCCCTCAGAGTGTTGATAGAAGCTCAACTAGATGAAGACCAATGGTTACAAGATAGGTATCACCAATTGTCTCTAATAGATGAAAGGTGAGCCGATGCTATCTTCCATGGTCAATTATATCAATAGAGGATCTCCAGATCCTACAACAGAAAAGTCCGTCTACGACAGTTTAAACAACATGACTTGGTTTTGAAGTGGATCATTGACAACTAATATCAGTCCAAAGGAAAATTCACCCCGAACTGGGAAGGCCCGTTTATTGTCAAGGAGGTATTGATAGGAGGCGCTCTTAGATTACAGGAGATGGATGGCGATGAATTTCCACAGCTCATCAATTCAGACACCGTGAAACGGTACTATGTCTGAAGTTACTAGCAAACAAACATCCTAGTTTTGGATCATCAGATCCCCAGTCACTTTAGGTTTTCTAAACCTCACCACATACAACCTTTTTTCACACCTGCAGTTTTGTCCCACCAAGGATAAAACTTTTCACACCTGCAAATTTGTCCCACCAGGGATAAAACTTTTCACACCTGCAATTTTGTCCTACCAGGGATAAGACTTTTCACATCTGCAGTTTGTCCCACCAGGGATCAAACTTTTCACACCTTCAGTTTATCCTGTACATGGGATTAAACTTTTTGGCTGTAATCCGTCATGTACAAGGGGCGAACTACGTCGACTTGATCTCCCCAATACACGAGAGTACAGAGGCAGACATTTTATATAGTCCAGTCGCACTATAGAAAAAAACAAAAACATTTCTACACCTTTCTCTACAAACAAAAACAATTACATCTCTACAGTTTGCCACATAGAGCGTTGAACCTTTACACCAAGTTTGAACTACGCAGAGCTAATCTCCTCTTCCATAGGAGTACGTAGGCAGCCATTCATGGTTCTGTCTTACTCCCTACCAAAACACAAAAACTTATCAACGGTACTGGGATCATCTTTCAATCCACCACACTTCATCGGCTTCAGACCAAAGGGATGGAACTACTTGACCTCCCCACACAAATGGGAGAATCGATAACCATCTAAGTTGCGGTTGATTCCTCAAAGAGAAACACCAATCCATAAAAGATGGAACTAACTGTGCTCCCCCGGACAAAGGAGTACCGGCAACCATATGTGGTGCGGTCAACCTCAGAGAGGAAAGCCACACTCCTCTCCATATCTACATACAGAAACCAATCCCAAGACACCAAAGATGGTAGGGAATACACACAGATCAACGATCCATTCTGAAAGATCCTGAGATATCTCAATATCCATCCATCAAAGGGAGTTTAGAATACATCAAGATCGCAAGCCTTGGAGAAACATGCAAATATCAAGCAAGCAACAAGGCATAACTAAAAAGGAAGTGAATCAAAATGTATTTCCCTGCCATATATAATGTTGTTTGATATATACAATATGTACTGTACATGACAAAATGGCTAAGCTAGTCTGTGTAGGAAAATTCAAGCCCATCTATAAATCAGTATATATGCGGGCTATCAAGTCCAACATCGCATCCCTCTCATAAGAAGGAGGTAACGTTATGATCTCCTGCACAAGGGTCTCTACGCGAGCCAATAGATCCACAGCCAACTGCATGGTGGCACTATGCTCATCAATATACGTGCTCATCTCTACAACGATGCCAACAGTAAGGGACCTCACTACAGTACTATCTGTACCAGCGATATCTCGGGCAGATATAGCGCTATCCCGCTCAACAATCACTGCATCCCTAGATGATCTGGCCATATCTCGCTCAGCAACAGCGGCATCTCTATGAGCTAATGCCTCATCTCTCTCTAACAGAGCGACGTCTCTCCCATCAAGAGCTGTCAACATCAAGGCCCTAGCCTGATCTCTCTCAAAGGTCATTAGATGAAGACTCTGCTCTAAATACTCTATTGAATGCTAGATCATAGTAGTAGTTGTATTGGGAGAATCTACAAGAGCTGCTGGCAACCCAGTGAATAGCTCCTCCTCGGTGGGAAAATCAATGTCCTCCATGGGTTCTCCACCATCTAATTCAATCCCCGACACTATGGATACTACCTCAGCCGATACAGTCTCTGTCTCCATCCACATAGAATACTCTGTCGAACATCCCGGATGGCTAACAAAAAACTCAGCACTCTCACACTGATCCCAATAGGCATACACCTTGGATCTATCCTCTGCATACAAATGGAGAGAAGCCAGACACTAACCTAATGCCCCCTCAAAAGGATGCACATCCTGAAACTTGTCGAACTGTGATATCATAGCTAATTGGTGATATGTGGTCATACCCCTCAAACCAGCCAGAGGGAGATAATCCATGCTAGGTGCATGAATAATGAAGATGTAGGGAGAACTGAGCCCTGTACACGGCAAAATGTCAAATGGATCTCCGATCCCTGCCAATAACAACGACCAGGATGCATCGTTTGTACACTCCACCGGCTGAAAGAAGTAAGACATGGCTCTCTCATGGGAAAAGCAATACCCATGCCTTCGGAAGGTGTCAATCGGTCTCAGGTGTGACATAAACCACACATATAATGTGACCAAGCTGCCTATAAATACCCCTATAGGGTGGATGCGGCAATATGTGGCTGACCTCAATGTCTCTGCCACAATCATCAGAACGATGGTATGACCCTCCCTGAGAGCTCTTACTGCCATGATGACATCAATGTCCAGCTCATCCATATATTGTGGCATTAACACATAGGCCACTACACACATCACGAGTACATTTACTCTGGCCACATGCCATTGATCCTCTGGTGTGGTGAAATCCCCGGAGTGTCGTGCATAACTATCCACTGAGCCAAATCTGTATATCAAAAAATGTTGGGACCCTACATAACCAAATGTAATCTCATCATGTACTACTCTATGCCGCAACCCAGTGAGGTTCATAAACTCTCGGCTCATATCGCTAATAGCCATCCGAGCGCAAGGCCTATCCAATGGCAAAGCCGTCAACCGCTCATACTCCTCTAAGGTGGGAGTCAACTCCTGGGTTCCAAACCGAAAAACTTGCCTCTCCCGTACCCAATGCTCTAGCATACCATCTACAAATCTCAATGGAACCTAAAACATTAGGAGGGTCATGGAATGCTGCAATAGCTGATCTACGGTCACCCTGTCTGGAGGTGATAAACTATCATACCACGACCTCAAACATGAGGCTACCAATACTAGTGGAGTGTGATCAATGCGGCTAACGGTCAAGGAAGACATCTGTGTGGGTCGTATCATAAGACCATCCAGGGGTCAATGCTGAATATCTCTGGACACACATATGCATAACATGATACATGCATGACAAACAATAGATGACAATATGATGTAGGGAATCGAAAATTGTACATACATTCCTTAGTACATAATCATCTAAATACATCATCTCTATAAAGCTAAAAAATATAGGGAAATGGGGCACAAACACCCTACAACTAACAGAGGCCTATCAAAAGATATAACGAGAATGGGGCACAACCATCCAGTATCTAACAGAGGCCTATCAAAAGATATAGCGAGAATATACATCAGAAGAAGACAATGGTGTCTATGTCAACATCATCAATCCTGTCCACCTAATATAATTCCTCCTGAGTCACTGGATCTCCACCAAGAGGGATGTTAGGCTTATACAAGGGAGGATCTGCACTGGCAAGCCATATGGGTCATCTGAAGGGCCAGCCCACGAGTTGGGAGGATCAAAAGTATCCGCCTCTGAAGGATCTCTGCCCAAATGCTTGATGAAAAAATGTGCCCGATCCAACTGCCGAGTCAAGCTGTCAATCTGTGTCAAATGAGTCGGATCTCAGACACAGGCCATCCAATCTATAATCATCACGGATCCAGGAACTATATCCCCCATAAACTGAGTGGCGCGGGTCTGGGCTCCGATGGTACGAGGGGACCACCAGCGGTATAATGCCTCATGAGTAAACGGACCCTCTGACAAAGTATAGCCATCAACGCCCATCAACGAGATATCACTGACAGGCGACTGTAACACAGGCCAATAACGCCTGGCAGGAGGCAAGATCAGTACATGAATTTCTTCGATGGTGCTCCTAATAGCACGCTCCCCTAAATAGAGCTCCCATCCTCCATCTATGAAGAGAGGAATCCGGCGGGTGGACATTACACACTCTACACCAATCAGGTATCCATCCTCAAAGTCGATGGTCAAATGGTACCTAGAGTAAAGAACCCAAGTGATGGCATCAACTGTCAACAACTCTAACTATAAGCGACAATGGGTGAAACCCTCAGCTACATGAACCTCCGCCAATATGGTGTGATGCCATCGCCGTCGTTGTGGATAGGTCTCTAAACCTAACACACTGATAGGACGCAAACATGGGAGCCTCATATAGGCCTAAAACTGCCAACACAAAGGAAAACATCTGCTGTCAGTCAACACTCTTAACATGTACATGAGAAATTAAAAGAGAAGCACTCACCATCACAAATGGGTAAAATATTAGTCAAGCCCTGCGAACGCATGTGTATTCCCCTGAGGAAATAAGCGAAGGTGTAGGAGCCCCAATCATACTCTCCAATACGGTCCACCTCTCGAGTGGCGCTGACAAAAGTAAATGACATCGTGAAAGAGTTATCCGCTATGAAGAAACCCCTGATAATAACCAGGAACAATCACCGAAGAATGTGATCCCTGACTCTCACATAAGCATGTATGGGCTCACTCAACAGCCCACTCATAGCATCTACACTCAAAGGGCCTGTACGAACTGTCCTGCCCTTGAGTGCCTCAACTGGAACTCCTAGCAGGGATCTGACTGCAGTCGGGGTAATGTTCACCGTACATGGCACTGGCGCCCCTCCAAACTCCATATCAGTGATAAACCGCCAATCCATCGGCGTCATCATCACCTCACAGTTCAACAAATGGAGAGACTGAGTCTGGTGAACCCAGTGCTCAAACAACGCCCTGAGGTAACCTCAAGGACAACTGTGACGCCCCCAAAATAGGTATACATCACCTATTCTGAGTCGCCAAATACATGGTACAGAAACAAATACAACTTCAGTAATACAATTGTCATGCAAAATATGACAACATATATACTGTGAGTTTGAATATAAATATTGTCCAATAGACAATATATAAACTCAAAAGGAATCCTCATTACAATTATTGATACACTATTTTACAAAATAGTGAGGACTACTAAAATAACTATCCTGAACCATCACTCCATACCCCAGCTAGTTCCTGGTAGGTTCTCACCTCCTAAGAAGAAAAATGGAACAAAAAAGAAAAGGGTGAGCTCAACTAGCCCAGTAAAGAATATTATGACTACGATAATATACAACAAATTATCATTAGTCCTCAACAGGGAAAAATCTGATAGAATATAATAGACAACAAGTTGTAGATCATAACTACAGTGGAAACAGCAATCCATTAAAAGAGTCAAGTAGAGAATGAATTCTACTATCTTCTAAGATTTAAAAGTCCATCATCAATATCTTATCCCTGTAACATCAATCAATATACATCTTGAATCAAATATTCATCTTTGCACTACTGAGCCAAAGATATTCATTCAGTATCACCAGGTTAAGTCAGTGTTCATCTCAACATCTGTTCATCTTTGCACTACGGGCTAAAGATATTCATAAGTTAATCATTCATCTTTGCACTACAGGCCAAAGATATTCAGTAATATCATCACTTAGAACTGAGGATGATAAAAAATATCTTAAAGAAAACAAATCCAGTGAGAGAAAAGGACAAATATTAGGTTGAGCCCAGAAACTATTTTTATTCCTAAAAAAAAGGAATTAAAAGTGGAATAAATGTCGAATGATAGACATAAAGGTAAGTATGTAGTGATAATGATTCCGTGGACGGAATCCTTATAAGGAGGGGAGAATGTGAGGATCCGAAATTTTACGAATAATTTTTATTATTATTTATTTAATAGTTATTTTGATTATCAATATTGTATTAAGTATCTGTGATATAAGTCCAGAGAGATGGATAATTTATGTATTGACTAAGAAAATATGAGTAGCGTTGTGCTTAACAGAGAATAGAAATCCTAACCTTAAGTTTGGATAGGGATTCGGTAGAAAATACAGTTATAAAAATTGTATTGATGAATATGTGTTTGTACGATATAGAATTGATGATCAATGATTGATCAAATAGGGTATAAACTTAGTAAACCCTAATAAGAGCTTTAAAATCCTAATCGAGTGTCGGGAAACCTTAATTTTCCATTCAGGAACCCTAAACCCTGATAAACGAACCCTTACCTAAATTAGGGGTAACACGAAGAGTTTGTGAATAAGAATCAAGGATTGATCGGATAAGTTGTAACTTTAACAAACCCTAAAGTTATGTTAAAAATATGTTTATTAAGTTAGAAAACTTTAATGAATGTTTAGAAACCTTAACGATCGGATCGAAAACCCTAATTTTAGTTTCAGAAATTCGAAACCTTAATTTGAAATCTGAAAACCCTAATTCGGGAATTCAAATGTTAATTATAAATGCATAAGTGTTAAATGTTTTGGGATAAATGAAAAATGTCTAAAATACCCTTCAAGTTGTAGAGGAAAAGACCAAAATACCATTAGTGAATGCGAAATGACAAAAATGCCCTTTTACTTAAAACTTAAGTAAAAGATATGAAAATATTTGGTGACTCCTCACTTGGATATTACCATGTGCTCAAATCTTCACAAATTAGATAAGCCTTGCCACCTAGAAACTTTTAGATACATGAATCAAAGAAATCAAAGATTTAAGTAAGTAAGAAATCTTACTTTACTTCTCATTTTGTCCAAGCCTATTCTCTCTCTATATTTTTGAAACTTAGAGTGATAAAGAGTGAGAAACAAAACCATTATCATCTCTTAGCCTTCCAAGAAACAGATCAAATGACAGAAATCAAAAATCAAAGTTAGAAAAGGTATAAACCCTAATTCTTGTAAATCTATGATTTGATGTTATATGTTGTTATTTGTTTGTTAAAGTAGTGTTAAGAGATGTTATTTAGTGATCCAAGAATTTACATCAAGGATTCATAACATCTAGGTGTTAGAAAATTAAGTTTTAAGGACTGACTAAGAACCCTAAAAGTGTGTATTATATTTGTAGTATGTTGTGAGCTTAATAACTTAGAAGTGAAAACAAGATCATAGGAGGTGTAGATTGCAAGATATTAGCAGTCAAACCTCATTGACCGATCATGGAAAACTGCCTTCTGGGCAGCCCAGAAATCCCCAGAAAGTCTGACAAGCAATTTTAGAGCCTCTGATCTTGCTGTTGTTTGTTAGTTTGGCCCAGTTGTTGGTGTTATGTTGTAGTCTGATATAAGGACTGCACCATAAAGCCTTTATCTCACCCAGAAAATACATATAAACAAAGATAATCACGGCCAAAGTAGCGTTGACCAATTGTCTTGAACGAAATCTGGAAAACCCAGAATTCGCTCAAGAACAGCTTCTGACAAGAGTTTGACCAACTTTGATCTACCATGTGTGATGTTGTTATGATGAACTGATGCTTTAGAGTTGTTCTTTGACATTACTACTACATTGGTGAACCATTAAAATACATTAAGAAATCCCATAAAACAAGGATTAAAGGACTCAAAGTAGGTACCTTTTAAATCTGGAAAACCCAGAAAAGTTAAGAACAAGTTTTCTAACATGGGTTGACCATGAGAGATCTTGTTCATGTGATGTTGTTAGATGGATCTAGTGTTATGATATTTTACCCTGTCATGTATACTACATGTTGGAACTTTTAGATCACCGAAACAATGCTTAGAATCAAAGTTACAGAGAACCAAAGTAGGTACCCTGCAACTGTTCTTCATTTCTGGAAAACCCAGAAATGAAGAACAGCTTTGACAAGAAGTTTAGGAGTCTAGATCTTTCTTGTATGTTGTTGTATGACCATGAATCAAGTTGGTAATTGTAGTATTATATTAATACTACATTTCTAACAAAATTACAAGCCCAGAAACCTTATTATCACAAATCTACATGTGGTCAAACCTAGCAACTTGGTGTCTGACATTGCATGTTCTGGGTTTGTAAAGAACACCTATAGCGACGGTTCTGTCGCTATAGGGTCCTTAAATGACACTTTTTTTTCCTAAAAATTATTATTAAAAATACAAAATAAATTCTTTAAAAATATTTTAAAGCTTAAAAATTAGATTTTAATTATTTGGAGTATATTTCATTAATATTTAATATTTTTGGAATAAAAAAGGTATTTAATTTATTTAATTATAATATTAAATAAATTATTCAAAAATAATTTTAATACTTAAAAAATCATAAAAAATTATATTATGGTAATAGAAAATATTTTAAGTTATTTTAATAACTTTTGATATTTTGTGATGAATTTCGTTAATAAATTAATATTAATGGTAATTAATTTATTTAGTAAATATATTAAATAAATTATGGAAAAATAGAATTAATGCTTTAAAATCATATAAAAATGATTTAAGGGTTAGAAAAATATTTTGAGTTATAAAATATAACTTTTGATATTTTGTCATGAGAATATTAATATTTTAATATTAATGTCAATTATTGGACAATGGATTTAAATGTTTAAAATTCATATACATGTGATTTTAAGGTATTAAAAATACTTTAAAATATTATAAATATATTATAATACTATGGTATAATTTTCATTAATATTTAATAATAAATAAATATTAATGATAATGGAATAAAGTGGTATTTAATTTATATAAATAAATTATAAGGGATTGAAATTTTTTGATAAATAGTAATAATTATTTATAAATTGTTATGAGCTAGGAAAAAATAGTTTTAATTGATAATTATCCGATTAGGCAATTGGGCTGTCGAAATAGTACCAAACTCAACTTAGACTGTAATAGTTTAACTTGAGGTTAGGTCTTACGTGTCTTATAGACCGATAGGATTATATGATAATGTGTTTAGGTTATTTTATAACAGTAATTCACAGTAATACATTGTGATGATATTATTCTAACTTGGAGATCAATATTATTAATATTAGGTCTTCAGACAAAGTTAAATAGACTGTATTGCAATAGTCGACGATACAGGCAAGTTTTTTCGCACTTTGTGAAACTTTATATTTCAAATGCAAGTTCTTCTTCACTTTGTGTAAACCTTATATTACAAATGCCAACTTCATTTAAATTATTTTATTAAATGAAAATTTTATATTTATTAGTTATGATCTGGTGATATATAGTGTATATGATTTCTGTTATTTATAGGTTATGATTTCTTGTTCAAACATAACCAAGTCATATGAGTTATTATTATGGAAAAATGCGTTTGATTTGATATCAAAACATAGTTTGTGAGAAACCAATTTTGTTTGGTACCGATATATATGAAAGTAGTATGCACACAAGCCAATCATGTTTGATGATAAAGCATATACTTTGTAACAATCTTATTCATTTATTAATAAAAAGTATTAATTTATTAAAGGCTTTTAATTATCTACATGATGTTGTTTTATAATATGTGATAAACCCATAGTTTTAAGCAATGCTTTTAGAATAATGATGATGATCATTCTAATGAGATCTAAATTCTTAGAAAGATTAAAACTAAAATAGTTCCCAATCATTGGATTACTAAATTGGGGATTAGTGAATCCAGGATAGATTGGTACATACGTTGCTTGCTTTCATTGGATGAGGATGATTGATCTCATGATCATTTGTGTGGAGACACTAAAGCAAGTATGTAGGTGCTTATTAGAGAATAAGTTCATCGAACGTGGCTCGCTAAGGAATACCTAATGGAGTTTTATTTCTGTCTGTCAATAGGAATTCTGTAGTGATAGTAGTACAAGTGATCCTTGGACTTGAGATCATCATAGTATCTTGTGTATGATGAGTTATACTTTGACTTATTCCTTAAGACCCTTAGGGTATATCAAAGGGTATGCTTGGGTATAATAAGTTGTACATGGAGATAATGTATGATCAATAAAGAATCTACCACTTCTAATAAAAGAAGAGAAATGTCCTATGTGATTCGATAAATGACAACCCAAAGAGTCCTTGGTTAAGGCGAGAATGAAATTAGAAAGGAGTTTCTAATTTGCATTATTTGGAGTTGTGCATTTAAGGATCGAAATACATATAATTAAATAAAATAAGACTTGTGAAAGAATTCCATGTCTTATATTTAATTGGGACATTGTATGGTGGAAGGATTGAATTGTCACGGTAACTATTTACTCAAAGGTTCTTTAATGATTAATGTTGAAATCTATATTATACGGAAAGTCGTTGATCGCTAGGGAGGCTTATCCTATTGTAGAATAAATATTATTTAAATAAATTAATTGTTTAATTTATTTATTTAAATAAGATTAGAATTGTTCTAATTGATTTATTCACAACCTAGGTTTAATATGGAGAACTTAAAGGGTCACACCATATAAAGGAAGAATAATTATTTAAGAAGTTAATGGCATAATCTTAATAATATGTTAAGTATATTTAATTTAATCTATGGTGATAGAATAAATTAAATAGCTTAATATTTATTATTTAATATTTTAGAAATATTAAATATAAATTAATAAGAGGAGTCTTATTAATATTATTACAATTATTATTATTTTAATTTCTAAAAGAGTTTAGGAATTAATTTAATATAAGTACTCTCATTTATTCCTAATTGGATTAGGAAGGAAAATTAGTTAAAGGAGTTTAATTAATTATCCCTAATAAGATTAGGGAGCTTAATTAATTAAAAGAATTTAATTAATTAAATAAATCCCAATTCCTTAATTGTTAAGGTGGGTTGCCCACATCTATAAATAAGAGGAGTCTTATTATGGGTGGTATGGGTTGTTGACTTTTACAACGTAATAATTCCAATTTGTTGGGAGTGTACACCCTTTCTATAGAGATAGAAAACTAGGGTTAGTCAAAACACCCATCTTCTTGAATTTTCTTCTTCCTTGGTGGATCACCTCTAGAGGCCAAACGCTTGGGTGGCTAATGTTGATCAAAGGAAGGAACCAAACCCGGTGGATTCAAGTTGAACGCGAAAAGGATTGGAGGTGAACTTGTACCTGAGGAAGCTCGATCTTCAAGGGTATGATTTTATTCTTTATCTTTTCGTTTAATTAATAATTGTGCATAAAGGGTGATCCGGGTAAATGGTTTGTAAAATTTTAAACTCTGATTTTACCACGCTTCCGCATTAATTTTGCAATTTGATTGCTTTCATGAATATTGCAAACCTAACAGTGGCATCAGAGCCAAACCTTTATGTAAATTATTAATTGTTTTAATTTGATATTATATTGATATGTGTTTAGAATAATTTTTTTGGGCATAATTTTATTGTATAAAATTTATTTAAAAAAAAAAAAAATCGTCATTGTTTTTTAAAAACCGTCATTGCGCTGGATTGTTTTTATTAAGGCAGCACGTCATTTTAAAAAAAAAAGGAATGAAGCATTGCACGGTTTATAAGGATTACCAGTTTTTTTTTAGCTGGTAATATGGGTAACATGCAAGGCACGGTTTTTAGTTTAAAAAACAAAAACACACGGAAAACATTCATATGAAAAGTGAAGGGCAACAACGTAATTAAAGCAACAATGAAATTTTTATTTTTCAAGGCAGAACTTGCTTGGTCGGTGAAATCACGGAAATTCGCTGCCATGTTATATATATATATAATTACCGAATATATATAATATAATTACGGTAATATATATATATAATATGTTTTAATTATTTTATTATTAAAATAAAAATTTATTTTAATCTTAAAATAAAAGATTTATTTTAATATTAAAATATAAGATTTATTTTAATTTTAAAATTAAATTTCATGCTAACTAATTAGAGTTGGAATTGGATTCCATGATAATTAATTGGAGTTGAAATTGATCTTTCCTTAAATAAAGGAGTTTGTTTAGATATGAAATAGAATTTCATATTATTCAAAATAAAAGAGTTTATTTGTGAATAGGAAAGAAAATCCGTGTTTCCTTAAATAAAGGAGTTTATTTAAATATGAAATAAGATTTCATATTATTCAAAATAAAGGAGTTTATTTGTGAATAGGAAATATAATCCGTGTTTCCTTTAATAAAGATTTTTTTTACATGGAATTGGATTCATAATTAATTAAAATAAAAGAGTTTATTTTAATTAAAGATTTTTTTATTACATGGAATTGGATTCCATAATTAATTAAAATAAAGGAGTTTATTTTGATTAAAATTTTGATTAAAATAAAATAGTTTATTTTATTCAAAATTGGATAAATTAAAATAAAATAGTTTTATTTTGATTTAAATTTGGATTTAAATAAAGGAGTTTATTTTATTCAAAAATAGATTTTATACTAACTAAATTTGCCCATTAAATGATATCAATATATATATTAAATGTTTGTTATTCATGAGATGAATATTATTTATTGATGCATATGGTGATGTGTATGATAATAAATGGGATTGATTATGGACTATTGACCAATGCGATTGGATTTTATTTTAGTTGGATGCATGAATGTATGGGTTTTATTAAATGGGGTCTGCAAGCAGATTGCCTTCTCTAATTTTTCTTAATGTAAATTCTATCTCCCTCCTATGTACTTCCCCTTGACTGCTGATCAAGGCTTCTATTTATTTTAAATAGTATTGTAATAGGAATAGTTAGAATTAATTTTAGAAAAATTGGAGATCAAAGGAGCAAGGAGCGCGTGAAGACCCGTTTGTTATGGAGCCCGGGTTTAAATGTAATAGTTATATTTAAATATTATTTCTTGCACCCCTAGGGTTTGACCTTTTGGTTCACTTGGTGGCTCTAGTGAACCAAACTAGAATAAAAGTCCATAATCAATCCGGGTAGAATATAGTATTCTATATGTGCATGCTTATACTATATATATTATATATTATGCAAACATGCTTCGCATGTTAATTAATATGACGCGTATTTATATATATATGTGCATGCGCGCTAAACAAGATGAGACAAATTAATAACAAATCCCTCAATTTTTATATTAAGTCCTAAGCGTTCAAAGATATTTGGAATATCGAACGTCGCCTTCTAGCATGATAAAATTAATAGAGTATTAAATATTTAATATGAGTTTGTTGTGTCACCACAAGGCAAGTATTAAGTATTTAAGATGTTAATTTATCACATTTGATGCTTATAAAGAAAATTGAACAATATTGTTTTGTTGTGTCACCACAAGGATGATATTTTTCTTTTTTGAATATATGGAGTGCTAGGTCGGACTTAACTTGGATAATTTTGATTCGGATGTGCCACCACTTGATCAAAATAATCTAAGAGGCAAAATACAAGGAGTTGCATAGTTGATGTAATTGACAAAAAGTTGTCTACCTATTTATTTATATATAGTTTGTTGTGTCACCATTGAGCTATATACATTTGAAATGGGATCCTTATTCTCACTAGCAAATCTTTAATTAGATTTTTGCCGAACTATACAAGTGAGGTAATATAGTTTGAAAAAAAATAGTGGGAGATGCCAATTTAAAACAAGACCTAAATTATTTTGGTAATTAATAAAAGAATGTATGTTAAAATGTTGTTAATTACAAATTCATTTACGAAATTTTACAATGTCTAAATTACTATCATTTATAAAGCATATTAGATGCTAAGTTAATCGAATCGAATTAAAGCATGATTGGTTAAAGAATTTGAGAATAGTTCTCATAGTGAAAAGCTATCTTATGTCCATAATACGCCTATCCCCGCAATGGTTGCGCATAATGCCTCCGAGGAAGAGATTGCTACTTTTAGAAAGTGGCAAGATGATGATGCCTGATTGGCTCGATGCATCATGCTCGCATCCATGAGTAACGAGCTTCAGCCACAAGATGAAACTATGGATGCTCCTACTATATTCCCGCACATCAAGTAGTTGATGGTGAGGAAAGTGGGGACCGATAGATATCGGATATCTAAGGAGCTCTTCCGATCTAGAATGGCCAATGGCACTATATAGATGCATACAAAAAGTTCTTAACATAATCAATTTGATTGATCAATTAGGACAACAGGTTTTGTCATGGATGGAGAGTTGAGCCAAGATTTGATCTTGCACTCATTCCCGGACTCCTCTCACAATTGTTGTGAATTTTTCATATGAACAAGCTAGATATCGACCCTCACCGATTTGCTTAACATATTGAAAAATGTTGAGAGTCACTTTCAACCAAGAAAAACAAAGTCTTACTGGTAGGGGCCAAAGGATCTTTTGAAAAGAAGAACGATTCAAAGAAGGTAAATAGAAAGGCATAAACAAAGGATAATAAGAGCAAAACTGATACGGATAGCAAAGGAGTTTGCTTCCACCGCAATAAACACGACAATCGGAAAGAAGCTGCGAGAAGCATCTTGCAGAGAGGCTAACCAAAGAAGCTTAGTGAAGTTTTAGGTTATAAATACAAATTTGTTCATGATTTAAAATAAAATTTTCTTTAAGTCAAGGTTCTACTTGGGTATTGGATACCGACTTTGGTTATCATAAATATAGATTTATGAAGGACCAAGAAAAAAGTAGAAAGCTAAACAAATATAAGTAATCCTATGTGCGGAAATGTAGCAAAGGTTGCCACATTAGCCATAAAAACTTATAGTTTAGCAATGCCTACGGGAAAATCTATTAAGTCAATAAGTTGTTATTGTATTCTAGTTCTTGTTAGAAATATTATTTCTATTTTATTGTTGGACAATAAAATTTTTGGTATTATAATTAAGAACAATTGTTATTCTATTTATAATAATAATGTTTTGTATAGAACTGGAATATTACTTAATAAATTTTGTATACTTGACTTACATGAAAATAATTTCGCAAATTGAACAAACTAGTATAAGAAAAAGGAGATGATCATTCAAAGAGTTGAATGTGTGTATTTGCTGAAATACAATTGTGAATTATTTGAAAGGTTCAAAGAATTCAAAAGTGAAACAAATTGGCAAAGTATTAGGATTCTTTGATCTGATCAAGGAAGGAATACTTGTGCAATAAGTTTCTAGATCATCTCAAATGGTTTTCTCACAATGGACGCATCCAGATACGCAATAATTGTCTGATGTATCTGAAAGGAAAAATCGTACCTTGTTGGACATGGTGCGGTCCAAAATGATTTTACCGACATTCCAGTATCCTTCTGGGATAATGTTCTAGAAATGGCTGCATATCTACAAAAAGGTAACCTCGAAATCCAGCCCCAAGACTCCATAAAAGTTATGGACAGGGAGGATTCCTAATCTTAAGTATGTTAAGATAAGGGATTGTCCAACTTATGTGAAAAGGTTTCAAAGGATAAGCTTGGGACAAGATTTGACATGTACAGATTTGTGGGACATCCTAAAGTAAGTTTAGGGTATATGTTCTATAATTCTACTTAGCAAAAGGTGTTTGTTACGAAACATGCGCCTTCTAAGATAAAGGTGTTTATCATTAAAAGGGCTAGTGGGAGGATAATAGATCTTGAAGAGTTCAAGAACCACAAAACACTATAAGTCAAATAAGAGGAACCTATAGATAGACCTATTGTACCACAAAGAATCGTAAACGGAATAGTCAAGAAGATACCTAGAAGGTATGGATTCATCATAGATGATAATGATGAGGTACTCATCATAGAAGATGATGATCCGATTACATCTGATGAGGTAAGAGTTCTAGTGTGTACAAAAGGGTCGATGGATTAGAGCGTCGTGAAATTTCTAGTATTATATGTAGATATACTACGGATGAGGAATTACATACCAATGCTACAATCAGTAAAGATAAAGTTGTCTAAATAATCCTCCACGAATGATTTGGAAGAGTATCTTAATTGGGGATAAAATCTATATAGATAGATACAAAAGGATGCTCGACTTAACCCAAGGAACGTATATTCATTTGATGCTAAAGTCGTTTAGCATGACAAACTCCAAGAGATGTCTCATGTTGATGAGCCATGGAGTGTATCTCTCTTAATAGTCCCCATAGACTCCAAAGAAGAGAGATCGCATGAGTGACAATCATGTATGCAATGAAATATACGAGACCTGATATTGATCGGTCATATTCTGGAGAAGATAACTGTAAGACAGTGAAAAACATCTTAAAGTTCTTAACCGGGACTAAGGATGTGAGCAAACATGGTGGGTCTAAATTAAAACTAGAGGGCTTAACAGACTCAAGTTTTTCAGACAGACCAAGATGACAGAAAATCCACTTTAAGGTAAAGCGTTATCTTGAACAATGGTGCGTTGAATTGGAAAGGTTCCAAACAAAGAAAGAGTTCTTTGGTTTAGTAATAAAGACAAAGTATATAGCTATAAATGAAGGCAAGTTGATTGTTTGGATTAAAAGTTTATTTACGTAACTAGGAATAGTTCTAAGTCTCATCTTGGATCTAAACATGTGTTGTGGCACTTTCATTTGATTATTAGAATCATTGAAAGATGGAAAATCACTATAGAGATAGTGGACTCTCATGAACAACATTACATATCCATTAACTAAAGCTTATCCAACAAACAGGATAATCGTCACTTAGAGAAGAAGAGTATGAGTTACCATGACGATTGGCTTTTTAGTGCAAGGGGAGATTGAAAGTAGTATGCACACAAGCCAATCATGTTTGATGATAAAGCATATACTTTGTAACAATCTTATTCATTTATTAATAAAAAGTATTAATTTATTAAAGGCTTTTAATTATCTACATGATGTTGTTTTATAATATGTGATAAACCCATAGTTTTAAGCAATGCTTTTAGAATAATGATGATGATCATTCTAATGAGATCTAAATTCTTAGAAAGCTTAAAACTAAAATAGTTCCCAATCATTGGATTACTAAATTGGGGATTAGTGAATCCAGGATAGATTGGTACATACGTGCTTGCTCATTGGATGAGGATGATTGATCTCGTGATCATTTGTGTGGAGACACTAAAGCAAGTATGTAGGTGCTTATTAGAGAATAAGTTCCTTTGAGCGTGGCTCGCTAAGGAATACCTAATGGAGTTTTATTTGCTGTCAATAGGAATTCTGTAGTGATAGTAGACAAGTGATCCTTGGACTTGAGATCATCATAGTATCTTGTGTATGATGAGTTATACTTTGACTTATTCCTTAAGACCCTTAGGGTATATCAAAGGGTATGCTTGGGTATAATAAGTTGTACATGGAGATAATGTATGATCAATAAAGAATCTACCACTTCTAATAAAAGAAGAGAAATGTCCTATGTGATTCGATAAATGACAACCCAAAGTAGTCCTTGGTTAAGGCGTAATGAAATTAGAAAGGAGTTTCTAATTTGCATTATTTGGAGTTGTGCATTTAAGGATCGAAATACATATAATTAAATAAAATAAGACTTCGACAAGTAATTCCATGTCTTATATTTAATTGGGACATTGTATGGTGGAAGGATTGAATTATACAGTAACTATTTACTCAAAGGTTCTTTAATGATTAATGTTGAAATCTATATTATACGGAAAGTCGTTGATCGCTTAGGGGGAGGCTTATCCCTATTGTAGAATAAATATTATTTAAATAAATTAATTGTTTAATTTATTTATTTAAATAAGATTAGAATTGTTCTAATTGATTTATTCACAACCGTTTAATATGGAGAACCTAAAGGGTCACACCATAAAAAGGAAGAATAATTATTTAAGAAGTTAATGGCATAATCGTAATAATATGTTAAGTATATTTAATTTAATCTATGGTGATAGAATAAATTAAATAGCTTAATATTATTATTTAATATTTTAGAAATATTAAATATAAATTAATAAGAGGAGTCTTATTAATATTATTACAATTATTATTATTTTAATTTCTAAAAGAGTTTAGGAATTAATTTAATATAAGTACTCTCATTTATTCCTAATTGGATTAGGAAGGAAAATTAGTTAAAGGAGTTTAATTAATTATCCCTAATAAGATTAGGGAGCTTAATTAATTAAAAGAATTTAATTAATTAAATAAATCCCAATTCCTTAATTGTTAAGGTGGGTTGCCCACATCTATAAATAAGAGGAGTCTTATTATGGGTGGTATGGGTTGTTGACTTTTACAACGTAATAATTCCAATTTGTTGGGAGAGTACACCCTTTCTATAGAGATAGAAAACTAGGGTTAGCCAAAACACCCATCTTCTTGAATTTTATTCTTCCTTGGTGGATCACCTCTAGAGGCCAAACGCTTGGGTGGCTAATGTTGATCAAAGGAAGGAACCAAACCCGGTGGATTCAAGTTGAACGCGAAAAGGATTGGAGGTGAACTTGTACTTGAGGAAGCTCGATCTTCAAGGGTATGATTTTATTCTTTATCTTTTCGTTTAATTAATAATTGTGCATAAAGGGTGATCCGGGTAAATGGTTTGTAAAATTTTAAACTCTGATTTTACCACGCTTCCGCATTAATTTTGCAATTTGATTGCTTTCATGAATATTACAAACCTAACAATATATACTGACACTATTATGATCGGCAGCAATAGACTGACCGGGTTCCATGTGCCGGCATTTATAGCAATGACCGGAGGTTATTTAGATAAGATTATATGCATACTCCTAGTTTTATTTGGTTGAGCGGAGTAACCCGGGTTGCTAAGTCTATATGACTTACAGTAACTCGAAATGGGCAGGGTTTGACTGACAAACCTCAGTATATGTTTATGGCACTATTCTAAACTTTATGTTCATTTATTTTAGAATTGATATATGTATAACATTCGTTTATTGTTTAAAACTTGCTGAGCTTTTAGTAGCTCATCCCTGCAAATATTTTCTCCATTTGCAGATAGATGGAATATATTCCGGCATTTCTGATATTGTGAATAAAAAGGCTTAATACATGGATGTCTGTTGAAAACTATAATGTAATAGTAACGATCTTTCGAATCAATGTAACAATATATTATTAATTTGTTTAATGTATTATTAGTTTACAGTATTTAGGTGTCATTCTAATGAAATTAGAAAAGAGTACAATATCTATATGAACTATATATCTGAATGATAGTGTTAACAGACATTTGGCTTCTCTGATGCACTGAGGTAGTGCTTCACTCAGTTCTAAGAACCCTACCATTAATATTATGGAGGTTAGGTAGATAAGAATTATAGATATGGAAGAAATATCTATGAGATACTAAACCTGTACATCCATACGAGGGTACTCAGTTACAATAATTGTTCTGACGAGAACTACTATTTACTATGAGTACTGTGAATCTTGGATTTATAGGAGTTATTATCTTATAGAATATTTACGTGAGCACCAAATTAACTACAGTGAAAGTAGAGAATTTGGGGGCGTCACAATTTGGTATCAGAGCCGTAGGTTATAGAACTAGGGTAGGAATACCTTAGAATATGACTTGAGAGTTTGTAATGAAAGTAATAAGGAGATAAATTTAGAGATAGAGAATGAGTTAGATACTCATTACATGGAAATATTTTGGAGATAATAGGCATGTCCAAATTAGACAAAGGGAAGTGGTAAGAAATGAGGAGATATGGAGATAAAAGGTCTTTGTAATATATGAAGATATTTAAGATGGTGACTTGGAAGAGTGAGATTTAGAGTTGGATATGGCAAGGAGTTTAAAAACTATTGTGAAGACAATAATAGACTTAGTATCAGGAAGAGGGCAGTAATAAAGAGATAAACTAAAGATAAGTTTGTAGGAGATAAATTAAGGAAATTCATCAGCCAAAGTTGGAGGAATAAATTGTTTATATAAGATAACGATATTGAATTGATATGATTGGTAAGTGAAGGAGTTGATTGTATTCATATACTAAAAGGAGAGCTGATTGTTTTACCTGAAGTAGTAATTGAACCATAATAGGTTGTAGTAATGTTTTGAAGGATAGAATAGAAGAAGTATCAAGGGAAGTAGTTTATAATTAAGAAGTTGAAGCTATAAAAGGCAAACATGTGGTAGATTTAGAGAGTGCTCATGAAGAGTACCGAAGTTGGAGTTAAGTGAACAAGGAGACTAAAGTTTCTATAAGACTCATATAGAGCCAGAAGGAGGAACAACCGAAGAAGAAGTACTAATAGAAGTTGAAATAACATTAAAAGAAAATAAATGGAATAGATTTTAAGTAGACGCTGGAGAAATTTGGACATCCGCAAGAGAGCTGATCAATAGTATCAAAGTTAAGTTAAGAGAAGGAAACGAAAAAGCATGAGAGGCTAGGGAAACAAATGGCAATAGAGGAGCTATAGTTGTAATAGTATGGTGTTCCTAGTGTAAGAATTCGTGGAGAAAAACTAGTGAAAATGTATAAATCATTAGTCTGTAAATAATTTTCTTGGAGTATATAGCATATATATATAATTAAATATATACACCTTATTGTTTGTCAATTTGAAATGATTTTCGTACTTATACTTAGTTATTTGGTATCTTTAGATAAATGGCATCACAAAGAGGATCACCAGTAGAGATCGACGAAAACCAGATAGAGAAAAACCCAACCCAACAGTTGGTAAACGTATTACTAGACGCATCACGATGGAGGTCAGGGAATCCACCAGAAGTTGAACCTAATACTTTAAGGATTACCTTGGACTTTAAATTAGTGGGACCATCAGAATTGAAGGGGGACTGGGGAATCAGGAAATGAAGTATTACGACAACGTCAAACGAAGGGAGATCGTAAAAGGAAGAGGGATATAAATTCTTCAAATAACTCTAGGAAAAAGGGACATAGTAGCATCAGTCAAAGAAATGAAGGTTATCGTATTTATAAGAAGAAGCACATAGGGATATGTATGTTTCGAGGGACTCAATGTTTTACTTGTGAAAATATTGGACATTATTCAAATAGATGCCCATGGCAGAAGCATAGTAGGAACAATAAGATTATCGGGATTAAGTGTTTCAATTGCGAGGTGGAGGGACACATTGCAAAATTTTGTCCAAAACCCAGAAATCTTAACCTAAAGGGGGACCAAAATCTCAAATCCAAACCAGCAGGTGAAGGGAGCGGTAACGTCTAAGATGAAAGATAGGTTTTGTGATATTTGAAATAGTAAGAATGTTAGAATAATATTTTGAATAGTATATGTAAATACATCTATATGTACGGTAGAGGTTACAACTTTTGGTATAAGTTCGGTAAAGATAATAGATTTTTTCTTTTGGTCTACGATAAGTACATTATGTAATAGTAGTGGTAAGGTGAACTGATGTGTAATTTGTGAAACTTGTTGATATATAATATATTTTAAATTGGGAAGGTATTTACAAAGTGTAAAAAAAAAAAAAAATTGTTGCGTAAAAAGGAGAGAATTATGCATCAAATATGATGAAATATGGTATAACATGAGTTAATGATAAGTCTAAAAAGTATTTCAAAAGATACTATAAAAAAATTTAAAATAAAATTTTAGTCTGAATAATAAAAGATGATGTTGGTGATAGTATTCTTCTGGTCAAGAAGAAATTTTTGAAGGAGGAAGAGTCAGTAGGAAAGGAGGTAAAGGTAATTAAGGTTACTTTATAGCCAAAGAAATAGTTGAATAAATCACTAGGATTGATAATCTGAAGTGAAGAAAGTTAGAGATAAATTTGAGAAGTAAAGAAATGATTTAAAAATATAATTATTACTAGTTATAATAAAGTAATTCAAACAAAGAAATGAATTAGCTATATCTAAAAAATAAGAAGTATAATTGATTACCGTAAGTATAAGTAGTATCTAGATTTGAGACATATGAAGGAGGAAACATTTAAAAATACAAGATAAATGAAACAATGAGGTACTGATAAAAGATTTTAATAAATTTAAGATTGAGAGAAGAGTTTTAGCTAACTCTATTCAGAAGCGTTAGTTATAGGAAAAGGTCACGAGAAAGAGGATACATCTTAAATAAGATGATAAATAGAGACGGGGTGATAAGATATAAAGACAGAATTTGAAAACAAATTAGTAAAAGAAAAGGCATCAAAGCCAGATTTTCCGTAGGGACGTCAAGTTATTGGATCCAAACCAATAGGTATAATTGTGAGATGTTGTGGTTGAAACATAAAGGTCATAGCTTGATTAAAATACCAAGGGTATAAGAAATGGATAGATAAATATTCTATGTGTTTAACAATTTGATTTAAATGATAATATTAAATGTGTAGATTCAATTTTTATGAACTGATGAATAAAGAATGGATCAAAATTCGTAAGATCAAATCTTATAAGGAGGGGAGAATACATTAATTCAAAATCTTAATTTTGCGTTAAATGTATGGATATGGGACTATGTTTCCTAAGGAAATTATGGGTTAAGATAAGTTAAATAAAACTTAGGCTAAACCCAAAAACTGTTTTTATTCCTAAAAAAAAGGAATTAAAAGTGGAATAAATGTTGAATGATAGACATAAAGGTAAGTATGCAGTGATAATGATTCCGTGGATGAAATCCTTATAAGGAGGAGAAAATGTGAGGATCTAGAATTTTACGAATAATTTTTTTTATTATTTATTTAATAGTTATTTTGATTATTAATATTGTATTAAGTATCTGTGATATAAGTCCAGAGAGATGGATAATTTGTGTATTGACTAAGAAAATATGAGTAGCGTTGTGCTTAACAGAGAATAGAAACCCTAACCTTAAGTTCGGATAGGGATTCAGTAGAAAATACAGTTATAAAAATTGTATTGTTGAATATGTGTTTGTACGATATAGAATTGATGATCAATGATTGATCAGATAGGGTATAAACTTAGTAAACCCTAATAAGGGATTTGAAACCCTAATTGAGTGTCGGGAAACCTTAATTTTCAATTCAGGAACCCTAAACCTTGATAAACGAACCCTTACCTAAATTAGGGGTAACACGAAGAGTTTGTGAATAAGAATCAAGGATTGATCGGATAAGTTGTAACTTTAACAAACCCTAAAGTTATGTTAAAAATATGTTTATTAAGTTAGAAAACTTTAATGAATGGTTAGAAACCTTAACGATCGGATCGAAAACCCTAATTTTAGTTTCAGAAATCTGAAACCCTAATTTGAAATCTAAAACCCTAATTCGGGAATTCAAATGTTAATTATAAATGCATAAGTGTAAAATGTTTTGGGATAAATGAGAAATGTCTAAAATGTCCTTCAAGTTGTAGAGAAAAAGACCAAAATACCATTAGTGAATGCAAAATGACAAAAATGCCCTTTTACTTAAAACTTAAGTAAAAGATATGCAAATCTTTGGTGACTCGTCACTTGAATATTACCATGTGCTCAAATCTTCAAAAATCAGATAAGCCTTGCCACCTAGAAACTTTTAGATACATGAATCAAAGAAATCAAAGATTTAAGTAAGTAAGAAATCTTACTTTACTTCTCAGTTTGTCCAAGCCTATTCTCTCTCTATATTTTTGAAACTTAGAGTGATAAAGAGTGAGAAACAAAACCATTATCATCTCTTAGCCTTCCAAGAAACAGATCAAATGACAGAAATCAAAAATCAAAGTTAGAAAAGGTATAAACCATAATTCTTGTAAATCTATGATTTGATGTTATATGTTGTTATTTGTTTGTTAAAGTAGTGTTAAGAGATGTTATTTAGTGATCTAAGAATTTACATAAAGGATTCATAACATCTAGGTGTTAGAAAATCAAGTTTTAAGGACTAACTAAGAACCCTAAAAGTGTGTATGACAACGGAATGCCAGGCCCCTTAGATCTGAATCTGTTAAGTGTTTGAAATGTTTGATGTATTATATTTGTAGTATGTTGTGAGCTTAATAACCTAGAAGTGAAAACAAGATCACAGGAGGTGTAGATTGCAAGATATTAGCAGTCAAACCTCATTGACCGATCATGGAAAACTGCCTTCTGGGTGGCCCAGAAATCCCTAGAAAGTCTGAAAAGCAATTTTAGAGCCTCTGATCTTGCTGTTGTTTGTTAGTTTGGCCCGGTTGTTGTTGTTATGTTGTAGTCTGATATAAGAACTACACCATAAAGCCTTTATCTCACCCAGAAAATACATATAATCAAAGATAATCACAGTCAAAGTAGCGTTGACCAACTTTCTTGAACAAAATCTGGAAAACCCAGAATTCGCTCAAGAACAGTTTCTGACAAGAGATTGACCAGCTTTGATCTGCCATGTGTGATGTTGTTATGATGAACTGATGCTTTAGAGTTTTTCTTTGACATCTCTACTACATTGGTGAACCATTAAAATACATTAAGAAATCCCATAAAACAAGGATTAAAGGACTCAAAGTAGGTACCCTTAAATCGGGAAAACCTAGAAAAGTTAAGAACAAATTTTCTGACATGGGTTGACCATGAGAGATCTTGTTCATGTGATGTTGTTAGATGGATCTAGTGTTATGATATTGTACCATGTCATGTATAATACATGTTGGAACTTTTAAATCACCGAAACAATGCTTAGAATCAAAGTTACAGAAAACCAAAGTAGGTACCTTGCAACTGTTCTTCATTTCTGGAAAACCCTGAAATGAAAAACAACTCTGACAAGAAGTTTGGGAGTCTAG
The DNA here is from genome assembly GCA_020205615.1 of Panax quinquefolius. Lineage (NCBI taxonomy): Eukaryota > Viridiplantae > Streptophyta > Magnoliopsida > Apiales > Araliaceae > Panax > Panax quinquefolius. The sequence goes on along the minus strand of CM035174.1, from coordinate 22,418,030 downwards.
ATATTTCTTTTATGTTGTTGTATGACCATGAATCAAGTTGGTAACTGTAGTATTACATTAATACTACATTTCTAACAAAATTACAAGCCCAGAAACCTTATTATCACAAATCTACATGTGGTCAAACCTAGCAACTTGGTGTCTAACATTGCATGTTCTGGGTTTGTGAAGAACACCTATAGCGACGGTTCTATCGCTATAGGGTCCTTTAGTGACACTTTATTTTCTAAAAAAATATTATTTTATTAAATAAATAGAGAAAATTAGTTTTTAATTATTAAAAATACAAAATAAATTCTTAAAAATTATTTTAAAGCTTAAAAATTAGATTTTAATTATTTTGAGTATATTTCATTAATATTTAATATTTTTGGAATAAAAAAGGTATGTAATTTATTTAATTATAATATTAAATAAATTATTCAAAAATAATTTTAATACTTGAAAAATCATAAAAATTATATTATGGTAATAGAAAATATTTTAAGTTATTTTTAATAACTTTTGATATTTTGTGATGAATTTTGTTAATAAATTAATATTAATGGTAATTAATTTATTTAGTAAATATATTAAATAAATTATGGAAAAATAGAATTAATGCTTTAAAAATCATATAAAAATGATTTAAGGGTTAGAAAAAAATTGAGTTATAAAATATAACTTTTGATATTTTGTCATGAGAATATTAATATTTTAATATTAATGTCAATTATTGGACAATGGATTTAAATGTTTAAAATTCATATAAATGTGATTTTAAGGTATTAACAATACTTTAAAATATTATAAATATATTATAATATTATGGTATAATTTTCATTAATATTTAATAATAAATAAATATTAATGATAAGGGAATAAAGTGGTATTTAATTTATATAAATAAATTATAAGTCATTGAATTTTTTTGATAATTAGTAATAATTATTTATAAATTGTTATGAGCTAGGGAAAATAGTTTTAATTGATAATTATCAGTATTTTAGTAGTCTTTTTAGCAATAAGATCAAGAACATCGAGATAGTACCAAACTCAACTCAGGCTGTAATAGTTTGACTTGAGGTTAGGTCTTACGTGTCTTATAGACCGATAGGATTATATGATAATGTGTTTAGGTTATTTTATAACAGTAATTCACAGTAATACATTGTGATGATATTATTCTAACTTGGAGATCAATATTATTAATATTAGGTCTTCAGACGAAGTTAAATAGTTTGTGTTGCAATAGTCGACGATACAGGTAAGTTTTTCCGCACTTTGTGAAACTTTATATTTCAAATGCAAGTTCTTCTTCACTTTATGCAAACCTTATATTACAAATGCCAGCTTCATTTAAATTATTTTATTAAATAAAAATTTTATATTTATTAGTTATGATCTGGTGATATACAGTGTATATGATTTCTGTTATTTATAGGTTATGATTTCTTGTTCAAACATAACCAAGTCATATGAGTTATTATTGTGGAAAAATGCGTTTGATTTGATATCAAAACATAGTTTGTGAGAAACCAATTTTGTTTGGTACCGATATATATACTGACACTATTATGATCGGCAGCAATAGACTGATCGGGTTCCATGTGCCAGCATTTATAGCAATAACCGGAGGTTATTTAGGTAAGATGATATGCATACTCCTAGTTTTGTTTGGTTGAGCAAATTAACCCGGGTTGCTAAGTCTATATGACTTACAGTAACTCAAAATGGGTAGATTTTGGCTGACAAACCTCAGTATATGTTTATGGCACTATTCTGAACTTTATGTTCATTTATTTTAGAATTGTTATATGTATAACATTCGTTTATTGTTCAAAACTTGCTGAGCTTTCTGTAGCTCGTCCCTGCAAATATTTTCTTCATTTGCAGATAGAAGGAATATATTCCAGCATTTCTGATATTATGAATAAAAAGGCTTAATACATGGATGTCTGTTGAAAACTATAATGTAATAGTAACTATCTTTTGAATCAATGTAACGATATATTATTAATTTGTTTAATGTATTATTAGTTTGCAGTATTTAGTTGTCATTCTAATGAAATTAGAAAAGAGTATGAGATCTATATGAACTATATATCCGAATGATAGTGTTATGAGACATCGGGATTTCGACGATGACCGAGGTGGCGCTTCACTCAGTTCCTAGAACTCTACCATTAATACTATGGAGGTTAGATAGATAAGAATTATAGATATGGAAGAAATATCTATGAGATACTAAACCTGTACATCCATGCGAGGGTACTCAGTTACAATTATTCTTCTAATGAGAACTAGTATTTACTATGAGTACTGTGAATCTTGGATTTATAGGAGTTATTATCTTATAGAATATTTACGTGAGCACCAAATTGACTACAGTGAAAGTAAAGAATTTGGGGGCGTGACAATAACTAATTATGAAGAAGAATTCAAAAATAAAGATCAAAATATGGATACAATCAAAGATGGTAACCATAATGGACATCTTGGACAAAAAGGAGAAAATTTCGTTTTTCAGTGAATAGTGTCGTATTCGTGAATAGTGTCGTATACGTGCATAGTAACCCCGACACAAAATGGTAGATATTCCACAATAAAATTCATATCAATATTTTGGCATAATGATATTGAAGAAAATAATATCATTTACGAAGAAAATAACATCCCTTGCCTAAAAATAACAATATTTCTGATCGAAATATCGGATGTAAAGCCGAAGGAAACTTGCACTGAATAGTAACTCTTAAAGTATCTAAATACTCACAAAAATACGCTCGATAATATAGAGAGAGAGAAAAAAAAAACTTGTTTCTGGTGTGATTTTCAATTCTAACCTAAGCGCCTATTTATAGGAAAATGCTAGAACGCCATAGGAGACAAAATAATAAAATAATATTATTATTTTTCTTATCTTCTACGCCACCTTTGAACACAATTCAGCCCACCACAATTGAAAGATTAATTCAGCACATGTTTTCTACACCAACCAAAAGTGGGTCCCACCCATAATTTTAATAAAAATATGTAATTTCCAAAACTTCAGTAATTTATAATAAATAGTCCTTTTATCAGGAAAAATACAAATTTTATGTCCATTCCATAGGAAATCGAATTCTCTACAACTTTGTAGAAGAACGTTTTTCCAAATTCCAAACAAAAAATGCCTGAAATCCACATACGAACGATTTTTAATACCTTCATTCTAATAAAATACTGATAAAACACCTCAACATTAATTCCATCATTTATAACCACAATAAATATATCCATCATTTATATCCACATAAAATAAATATTTTCTTATCATATAAATAAATAAATAATTATTCATAAATAATATTACGAGAATCACAATTATAATGACAGTGCGTTTCAGGAAAGAGGGCTTTCAGATAAGGATTTTTCCTTACTGGCGCGCAATTAGGTGACCAAACCCCTTTTCTAGAAAGAACTTCCTTAGACATTGTCAATAATGTTATCTAATACTATTATTCAAATAATATGAATTATTGATCTGATATTGGGAAATACTATGCAGTGACAATTATTGAAACAACAATAATATAAAATATCAACGTAGCAATTATTGAATCAATAAAATAAAATATTGAACAGTAATTACTGTAACAATTATTGAAAAAGTGTCTTCTTACGTAAGAATCAATAATTCAAAAAATCTTTGTGCAATACTGGTGTATTCTTTGTGCAACCACGCGTATTATTATATTTTAACCACCGGGTATTCCAACAGTGTTAACGGTAACCATTACGCCGTTATTTATAAAAACTCAAACTTGTCGTTTTCTTAATCCAACCGTTTTTCGTTATGGGGCCCACAAATGGTTGCGCCGTCGTACGAATATTCCCCTACAACAAGAATATTTCACGACCAAACGAATATTTTATAACCACTTGTTTATTTTGCAAAATTTGCACATTTCTGAAAGTAGTATGCACACAAGCCAATCATGTTTGATGATAAAGCATATACTTTGTAACAATCTTATTCATTTATTAATAAAAAGTATTTATTTATTAAAGGCTTTTAATTATCTACATGATGTTGTTTTATAATATGTGATAAACCCATAGTTTTAAGCAATGCTTTTAGAATAATGATGATGATCATTCTATTGAGATCTAAATTCTTAGAAAACTTAAAACTAAAATAGTTCCCAATCATTGGATTACTAAATTGGGGATTAGTGAATCCGGATAGATTGGTACATACGTTGCTTGCTCATTGGATGAGGATGATTGATCTCATGATCATTTTTGTGTGGAGACACTAAAGCAAGTATGTAGGTGCTTATTAGAGAATAAGTTCTTTGAGCATTGGCTCGCTAAGGAATACCTAATGGAGTTTTATTTTACTGTCAATAGGAATTCTGTAGTGATAGTAGTACAAGTAATCCTTGGACTTGAGATCATCATAGTATCTTGTGTATGATGAGTTATACTTTGACTTATTCCTTAAGACCCTTAGGGTATATCAAAGGGTATGCTTGGGTATAATAAGTTGTACATGGAGATAATGTATGATCGATAAAGAATCTACCACTTCTAATAAAAGAAGAGAAATGTCTATGTGATTCGATAAATGACAACCCGGTAGTCCATTGTTAAGGCGAGAATGAAATTAGAAAGGAGTTTCTAATTTGCATTATTTGAGTTGTGCATTTAAGGATCGAAATACATATAATTAAATAAAATAAGACTTGTGGTAATTCCATGTCTTATATTTAATTGGGACATTGTATGGTGGAAGGATTGAATTGTCACGGTAACTATTTACTCAAAGGTTCTTTAATGATTAATGTTGAAATCTATATTATCCGGAAAGTCGTTGATCATTTAGGGAAACTTATCCTATTGTAGAATAAATATTATTTAAATAAATTAATTATTTAATTTATTTATTTTAAATAAGATTAGAATTGTTCTAATTGATTTATTCACAATAGGTTTAATATGGAGAACCTAAAGGGTCACACCATAAAAGGAAGAATAATTATTTAAGAAGTTAATGGCATAATCGTAATAATATGTTAAGTATATTTAATTTAATCTATGGTGATAGAATAAATTAAATAGCTTAATATTATTATTTAATATTTTAGAAATATTAAATATAAATTAATAAGAGAGTCTTATTAATATTATTACAATTATTATTATTTTAAAAGAGTTTAAGAATTAATTTAATATAAGTACTCTCATTTACTCCTAATTGGATTAGGAAGGAAAATTAGTTAAAGGAGTTTAATTAATTATCCTAATAAGATTAGGGAGCTTAATTAATTAAAAGAATTTAATTAATTAAATAAAACCCAATTTCTTAATTGTTAAGGAGGGTTGCCCACATCGATAAATTAGAGGAGTCTTATTATGGGTGATAGGGGTTGTTGACTTTTTCAACATCGTAATAATTCCAATTGTTGGGAGAGTACACCTTTTCTATAGAGATAGAAAAACTAGGGTTTTAGCCAACCACCCTTCTTCTTGAATTTTCTTCTTCCTTGGTGAATCACCTCTAGAGGCCAAACATTTGGGTGGCTAACGTTGATCGAAAGGAAGGAACCAAAACCGGTGGATTCAAGTTGAAGCGAAAGGATTTGGAGGTGAACTGTACTTGAGGAAGCTCGATCTTGAGGGTATGATTTTATTCTTTATCTTTTCGTTTAATTAATAATTGTGCATAAAGGATGATCAAGGGTATATGGTTTGTAAATTTTTTAAACTCGATTTTACACGCTTAGCATTATTTTTTGCAATTTGATTTGCGCTTATATGAATATTACAAACCTAATGATGGTATCAGAGCCAAACCTTTATGCGAATTATTAATTGTTTTAATTTGATATGTATATTGATATGTGTTTAGAACAATTTAATTGGGCATAATTTAATTGTAATGATTTAAAAAAAAAAAACGGAAATCGAGAAATCATTATTTATGATTGGTCGATGATTACTGATGCATGATTTTTGATGATTATGATAAAGACGAATTCAAGGAATCTGATTGTTTTATTTTTCAAAAGATGTGCACGGTTTTTAAAAAATAAAAAGGAACGGAAATCAAGGATTTCATGTGAATTGTAATAAAAGAAAATAGGACATCTTTGGTAGCATGATTCAAGTTCTAAGGAGTTATTATAAACGTAAAACAAGAATGGTATAATATATATATATATTGTATATATATAAATTACCGATATTTATATATTATATATATATTTTGTAGTTACCGATTTATATATAATATATTATTCTAAATAATTTTATAATTAAAATAAAAGGTTTATTTTAATTTTAAAATAAAAAAGTTTATTTTAATATTAAAATAAAAAAAAGAGTTTATTTTAATTTTAAAATTGAATATATATATATATATATATAATTATTTTAATCTTAAAATAAAAGTTTATTTTAATTTTAAAATAAAAGGTTTATTTTAATCTTAAAATAAAAAGGTTTATTTTAATTTTAAAATTAAATTTCATCTTTAACTAATTAGAGTTGGAATTGGATTCCATGCTAACTAATTGGAGTTGAAATTGGATTCTATTTTTCCTTAAATAAAGGAGTTTATTTAGATATGAAATAAGATTTCATATTATTCAAAATAAAGAGTTTATTTGTGAATAGGAAAAAGAATCCTAATTTCCTTAAATAAAGGAGTTTATTTAGATGTGAAATAAGATTTCATATTATTAAAAATAAAAGAGTTTATTTGTGAATAGGAAAGAGAATCCATGTTTTCTTAAATAAAGGAGTTTATTTAAATATGGAATAAGATTTCATATTATTCAAAATAAAGGAGTTTATTTGTGAATAGGAAAGATAATCAAGTGTTTCCTTTAATATTTTTTTTTTACATGGAATTGGATTCCATAATTAATTAAAATAAAAGAGTTTATTTTAATTAAAGATTTTTTACATGGAATTGGATTCCATAATTAATTAAAATAAAAGATTTTATTTTAATTAAAGATTTTTTATATGGAATTGGATTCCATAATTAATTAAAATAAATGAGTTTATTTTGATTAAAATAAAATAGTTTATTTTATTCAAAATTGGATAAATTAAAATAAAATAGTTTTATTTTGATTTAAATTTGGATTAAAATATAGGAGTTTATTTTGATTCAAAATTAGATTTTATCTTAACTAAATTTGCCCATTAAATGATATCAATATATATATTAAATGTTTATTATTATTCATAGGATGAATGTTATTTATTGATGCATATGATGATGTGTATGATAATAAATGGGATTGATTATGGACTATTGACCGATGTGATTGGATTTTATTTTAGTTAGATGCGTGAATGTATGGGTTTTTTATTAAATGGGATTCTGCGTACCTCGTCTTCTCTAATTTTTCTTAATGTAAATTCTATCTCCTCCTATGTACTTCCCTTAGCTGCTTTGATCAAGGTTTCTATTTATTTTAAAATAGTTTTGTAATAGAAATATTTAGAATTAATTTTGAAGAATTAGAGATCAAGGACAAGAAGGCGCTTGAAGACCCGTTTGTAATAGAGCAGGGTTTAAATGTAATAGTTTTATTTAAATATTATTTCTTGCACCCTAGGGTTTGATCTTTTGGTTCACTTGGTGGCTCTAGTGAACCAAACTAGAATAAAAGTCCATAATCAATCAGGGTAGAATATAGTATTCTATATGTGCATGCTTATACTATATATATATATATATATATTATGCAAACATGCTTAGCATGTTCATTAATATAACGCGTATTTTATATATATATATAATGTGCAGCTAAACAAGATGAGACAAATTAATAACAAACCCTCAATTTTTATATTAAGTCCTAAGCGTTCAAAGATATTTGGAATATCGAACGTAAGCCTTCTAGCATGATAAAATTAATAGAGTATTAAATATTTAATATGAGTTTGTTGTGTCACCACAAGACAAGTATTAAGTATTTAAGATGTTAATTTATCACATTTGATGCTTATAAAGAAAATTGAACAATATTGTTTTGTTGTGTCACCACAAGGATGATATTTTTCTTTTTGAATATATGGAGTGCTAGGTTGGACTTAACTTGGATAATTTTGATTCGGATGTGCCACCACTTGATCAAAATAATCTAAGAGGCAAAATACAAGGAGTTGCATAGTTGATGTAATTGACAAAAGTTGTCTACCTATTTATTTATATATAGTTTGTTGTGTCACCACAATGCTATATACATTTGAAATGGGATCCTTATTCTCACTAGCAAATCTTTAATTAGATTTTGTCGAAGAACTATATAAGTGAGGTAATATAGTTTGAAAAAAAATAGTGGGAGATACCAATTTAAAACAAGACCTAATTTATTTTGGTAATTAATAATAGAATGTATGTTAAAAATGTTAATTACAAATTCATTTCTGAGAATTTTACAATGTCTAAAATTACTATCAACTGCGAAGCATATTAGATGCTAAATTAATGGGAGGCCAAGAATTAAGCGGATTGGTTAAGGAATTTGAGAATAGTTCTCATAGTGAAAAGCTATCTTATGTCATATCGCCTATCCTGCAATGGTTGCGAACAATGCCTCGAGGAAGACATTGCTACTTTTAGAAAGTGGCAAGATGATGCATGATTGGCTCGATGCATCATGCTCGCATCCATGAGTAATGAGCTTCGGCGTCGGCGATGAAACTATGGATGCTTCTACTATATTCCGCACATCAAGTAGTTGATGGTGAGGAAAGTGGGGCCGATAGATATCGAGATATCTAAGGAGCTCTTCCGATCTAGAATGGCCGATGGCACTTCTGATGATGAGATAAAAGTCCTTAACATTATCAATTTGATTGATCAATTAGGACAAATGGTTTTGTCATGGATGGAGAGTTGAGCCAAGATTTGATCTTGCACTCACTCTCGGACTCCTTTCACAATTGTTGTGAATTTTTCATATGGACAAGCTAGATATCGCCGTCATTTGATTTGCTTAACATATTGAAAAATGTTGAGAGTCACTTTCAACCAAGAAAGATCAAGTCTTCTTGGTAGGGGCCAAAGGATCTTCGAAAAAGAAGAGCGATTCAAAGAAGGTATATAGAAAGGCATAAACAAAGGATAATAAGAACAAAAGCGATACGGATAGCAAAGGAGTTTGCTTCCACCGCAATAAGCTTTGGACCTTTGGAAAGAAAGAAAGCTGAGAAGCATCTTGCGAAGCTAACCAAAGAAGCTTAGTGAAGTTTGGTTACTAATCGATTTTTGTTCATGATTGAAATAAATTTTCTTTAAGTCGAGGTTCTACTTGGGTATTGGATCTGAGCTTTGGTTATCATAAATATAGATTTATGAAGGACCAAGCGAAGTAGAAAGCTAAACAAATATAAGTAATCCTTTCATGCGGAAATGTAGCAAAGGTTGCCATATTAGCCATAGAAACTTATAGTTTAGCAATGCCTACGGGCAAATCTATTAAGTCAATAAGTTGTTATTGTATTCCAGTTCTCGTTGGAAACATTATTTTCATTTTATTGTTGGACAATAAATCTTTGGTATTATAATTGAGAACAATTGTTGTTCTATTTATAATAATAATAATTTTGTATAGAAGCTGAATATTACTTAATAAATTTTGTATACTTGACTTACATAAAAATTATTTTGTAAATTGAACAAACTAGTATAAGAAAAGGAGATGATCATTCAAAGAGTTGAATGTATGTATTTGTTGAAATACAAGTGTGAATTATTTGAAAGGTTCAAAAGAATTGAAGTGAAACAAATTGGCAAAGTATTAAGATTCTTTGATTAGATCAAGGAATAAATATTTATGCAATAAGTTTTTAGATCATCTCAAATGGTTTTCTCATAATGGACGCCTCGATATGTGATAATTGATTGATGTATCGAAAGGAAAAATCGTACCTTGTTGGACATGAGTGCGACCCATAATGATTTTATCGACATTCCAAGTATCCTTACGGGATAATGTCCTAGAAATGGTACGCATATCTACGAAAATGGTAACCTCAAAATCCGGTCCCAAGACTCCATAAAAGTTATGGATGGGAGGATTCTAATCTTAAGTATGTTAAGATAAGGGTTGTCCAACTTATGTGAAAAGGTTTCAAAGGATAAGCTTGGGACAAGATTTGACAAGTCTGATTTGTGGGACATCCTAAAGTAAGTTTAGGGTATATGTTCTATAATCCTACTTAGCAAAAGGTGTTTGTTACGAAACACACGCCTTCTAAGATAAAGGTGTTTATCATTAAAGGGGCTAGTGGGAGGATAATAGATCTTGAAGAGTTCAAGAACCACAAAATACTATAAGTCAAATAAGAGGAACTGTAGATAGACCTATTGTACCACAACCGAATCGTAAATGCGGAATAGTACCAAAGATACCACGGGAGGTATGGATTCATCATGGATGATGATGATGAGGTACACATCATAGAAGATGATGATCGAGTTACATTCGATGAGGTAAGACTTCTAGTGTGTACAAAAGGGTCAGTGGGAGCATCGTGAAATTTCTAGTATTATATGTTGATATACTACGGATGAGGAATAACTTATCAATGCTACAATCCAGAAAAGATAAAGTTGTCTAAACATTCCTCCATGAATGATTTGGAAGAGTATCTTAATTGGGGATATAAATCTATATAGATAGATTTAAAAGGATGCTCGACTTAACCCGAGGAACGTATATTCATTTGATGCTAAAGTCGTTTAGCATGGCAAACTCAAGAGATGTCTCATGTTGATGAGCTATGAAGTGTATCTCTTAATAGTCCCCACAGACTCACGAAAAGAGAGGTCGCATGAATGACAATCATGTATCTGATGAAATGTACGAGACACGATGTTGATCGGTCGTATATTCGGAGAAGTTCACTATGAGTCGATGAAAAACATCTTAAAGTTCTTAACCGAGCACTAAAGATGTGAGCATATACATGGTGAGTCCGAATTAAAACTAGAGGGCTTATGAGACTCAAGTTTTTCGAGACAGACGAAGATGACGAGAAAATCCACTTTAAGGTAAAGCGTTATCTTGAGCGAGTAGTGCGATGAATGGGAAAGGTTCCAAACAAAGAAAGAGTTCTTTGGTTTAGTGATAAAGACAAAGTATATAGCTATAAATGAAGTCGCAAGTTGATTGTTTGGATTAAAAGTTCATTCTGAGAACTAGGAATAGTTTTTAAGTCTCATCTTGGATCTAAACATGTGTTGTGGCACTTTCATTTGATTATTAGAATCATTGAAAGATGGGAAATCACTATAGAGATAGTGGACTCTCATGAACAACATTACATATCCATTAACTAAAGCTTATCCAATGGCAGGATAATCGTCACTTAGAGAAGAAGAGTATAAGATACCATGACGATTGGCTTTAGTGCAAGTGGGAGATTGAAAGTAGTATGCACACAAGTCAATCATGTTTGATGATAAAGCATATACTTTGTAACAATCTTATTCATTTATTAATAAAAAGTATTTATTTATTAAAGGCTTTTAATTATCTACATGATCTTTGTTTTATAATATGTGATAAACCCATAGTTTTAAGCAATGCTTTTAGAATAATGATGATGATCATTCTAATGAGATCTAAATTCTTAGAAAGCTTAAAACTAAAATAGTTCCCAATCATTGGATTACTAAATTGGGGATTAGTGAATCCGGATAGATTGGTACATCGTTAACTTGCTCATTGGATGAGGATGATTGATCTCATGATCATTTTTGTGTGGAGACACTAAAGCAAGTATGTAGTAGTGCTTATTAGAGAATAAGTTCCTTTGAGCATTGGCTCGCTAAGGAATACCTAATGGAGTTTTATTTTGCTGTCGATAGGAATTCTGTAGTGATAGTAGTACAAGTAATCCTTGGACTTGAGATCATCATAGTATCTTGTGTATGATGAGTTATACTTTGACTTATTCTTTAAGACCCTTAGGGTATATCAAAGGTATGCTTGGGTATAATAAGTTATACATGGAGATAATGTATGATCGATAAAGAATCTACCACTTCAAAAGAAGAGAAATGTCCTATGTGATTCGATAAATGACAACCCAGTAGTCCTTGGTTTAAGGCGAGAATGAAATTAGAAAGGAGTTTCTAATTTGCATTATTTGGAGTTGTGCATTTAAGGATCGAAATACATATAATTAAATAAAATAAGACTTGACGGTAATTCCATGTCTTATATTTAATTAGGACATTGTATGGTGGAAGGATTGAATTATGCGGTAACTATTTACTCAAAGGTTCTTTAATGATTAATGTTGAAATCTATATTATCCGGAAAGTCGTTGATCATTTAGGGAGGCTTATCCTATTGTAGAATAAATATTATTTAAATAAATTAATTATTTAATTTATTTATTTAAATAAGATTAGAATTGTTCTAATTGATTTATTCACAATAGGTTTAATATGGAGAACCTAAAGGGTCACACCATAAAAGGAAGAATAATTATTTAAGAAGTTAATGGCATAATCGTAATAATAATATGTTAAGTATATTTAATTTAATCTATGGTGATAGAATAAATTAAATAGCTTAATATTATTATTTAATATTTTAGAAATATTAAATATAAATTAATAAGAGAGTCTTATTAATATTATTACAATTATTATTATTTTAAAAGAGTTTAGGAATTAATTTAATATAAGTACTCTCATTTACTCCTAATTGGATTAGGAAGAAAAATTAGTTAAAGGAGTTTAATTAATTATCCCTAATAAGATTAGGGAGCTTAATTAATTAAAAGAATTTAATTAATTAAATAAAAACCCAATTTCTTAATTGTTAAGGAGGGTTGCCCACATCAATAAATAAGAGGAGTCTTATTATGGGTGATAGGGGTTGTTGACTTTTTCAACATACGTAATAATTCCAATTGTTGGGAGAGTACACCTTTTCTATAGAGATAGAAAAACTAGGGTTTAGCCAACCACCCTTCTTCTTGAATTTTCTTCTTCCTTGGTGGATCACCTCTAGAGGCCAAACATTTGGGTGGCTAACGTTGATCAAAGGAAGGAACCAAACCCGGTGGATTCAAGTTGAGCGAAAGGATTTGGAGGTGAACTTTGTACCTGAGGAAGCTCGATCTTCAAGGGTATGATTGTATTCTTTATCTTTTCGTTTAATTAATAATTGTGCATAAAGGATGATCCGGGTATATGGTTTGTAAATTTTTTTAAACTCTGATTTTACACGCTTCCGCATTATTTTTGCAATTTGATTGCGCATATGAATATTACAAACCTAACAATTTCACCCATAACCAAAGCATTATATCAAATTAACACCTTATTATTCACAATAATAAATAGAGGAAATTCGATTTTATTTATAAAAAGTTGGGTTCTTACAACCTTCCCTTCTTATGAAATTCCGTCCTTAAAATTGACGTACGTACCTGGTGTTTTAAAAAGGTGAGGATACCTCGTTTTCATTTCTGATTCTAACTCCCAGGTCATTTCTTCAATAGCATGGTTTCTCCACAAAACCTTAACTTATGGTATAACCTTGGTGTGTAGGACATGCTCTTTCCTATCCAAGATCTTAACAGGTACCTCATCGTACGTTAAATCTTCGGCTATCTCGTCTGGTTCTAACTCAATAATGTTGTTTGGGTCTTTCACATATTTACGAAACATAGATATGTGAAAAACATTATGAACATGAGACATGCTTAGAGGTAATACGAGTCTATAGGCCACATTTCTTATTCGGTCAAGAATCTCAAATGCACCAACAAATCGTGGATTGAGTTTTCCTCTCTTCCCAAATCTTGTAACTCCCTTCCATGGAGCAATACGTAAAAATATATGATCCCCAATATTAAATTCCACATCCTTTCGATGAAGATCCGCATAACTCTTTTGTTGATCCTGTATCGTTTGTATACGTTGTTGAATCATTTGGATCTTTTCTGTAGTTATACGTACCAATTCTGGTCCCAACAACGTTGCTTCACCCACCTCGTTCCAGCATACTGGAGAATGACATTTTCTTCCATACAACGCCTCGAATGGAGCCACACCTATACTTGTCTGATAACTGTTGTTGTAGGAGAATTCCACCAATGGTAGGTACTTATTCTAACTCCCTTTGAAATCTAGGACACAGAGTCTTAATAGATCTTCAAGAGTTTGAATAGTCATCTCGATTGCTCGTCTGGTTTGAGGATGGTATGTCAGCTCAGAATCAATCGTAAATCTGGGCCCATAGCTTTCTACAAGCTAACCCAAAATCGTGAAGTGAATCTTGGGTCACGATCTGAAACTATGGATACTGGCATGCCATGCAATCTCACAATCTCATTCACTTACATACAAGCAAGACGTTCAAGGGAATAAGTCTCCCGTATAGGCAAGAAATGAGCAGATTTGGTTAATCTATCAACAATGATCCAAATCGCATCTATGCCTTGAGAAACCTTGGGAAGACCCGTAACGAAATTCATAGCAATGTGTTCCCACTTCCATTTCGGAATCTTATGTGGTTGCAATGGACCCTTTGGCACTTGAGGCTTCGCCTTTACATGTTGACAAGTTAAACACCTCGATAAAAACTTTGCGATCTCTCTCTTCATATTGCTCCACAAAAATATATGTTGAAGATTATGATACATTTTGGTACTCCTAGGATGGATTGCAAATGGTGTGTAATGTTCCTCCATCATGATTTTATGCTTCAATTCAGAATCGTTAGGAACATAAAGTCTAGAGTTGACTCGAAGTATTTCTTCTTCATCGATTCTTGCTTCTAGAATAGCACCTTCTTGCACTTTCTTTTTCATACGCATCAGCTCCAGGTCCGTAGCTTGAGCAGCTTTAACTTTATGATTAAAGTCGGTTCTACTCGTATGTTTGATATCATCACGTGGGTACTTGGAGCCTTTACCTCTATCACCATCCTTTGCAAGTCATACAAAATGGGAATTTGTGTTAACAACATTGCACTCGTACCTGCATATGATCTTCTCTCAATGCATTAGCTACTACGTTCGCTTTTCCAAGATGGTATTGAATAGTATGATCGTAATCTTTTAACAGCTCAAGCCATCGTCGTTGCTGCATATTGAGTTCCTTTTGGATGAAGAAATATTTGAGGCTTTTATGATCTATATAGATCTCCACTTTCTCCCCATACAGGTAGTGTCTCCAGATCTTCAATGCGAAAATGACTGCCACCAACTCCAAATCATGAGTAGGATAAATCCTCTCATATTCTTTGAGTTGTCGCGAGGCATAGGCTATGACTTTCCCATGTTGAATGAGAACACATCCTAACCCTTTGCCTGAAGCATCGTTGTAGATAACAAATCCATCCAAACCAGATGGTATTGTCAAAACAGATGTTGAAATGAGTCTCCTCTTGAGTTCTTGATAACTCTTTTCACAATCCTCGCTCCAACCGAATTTTGTATCTTTACGAGTCAGCTGAATTAACGAAGTAGCGATTCGAGAAAATCCTTCTACGAATCTCCGATAATAACCAGCTAAGCCCAGAAAGCTACGTACTTCGGTCACCGACTTTGGTTGCTCCCAACTTTGTATTGCTTCAATCTTCGTCGATTCGACAGATACTTATCCATGCACTATGGGCCAAGGATATTCGTGTATTCATCAATGGTCATGATCATGCCATAAAACAATTCATCTTTGCACCCTTGGCCGAAGAGAATCCATGGCCATAATCATACCAAAAACTGTCCATCAATTCACTACGGGCCAATGAGGACTTTTACCGCATCATTTTTAATATTTCGTTCATAATTATACCGAATAATCCCTGCTCATAATCATACCAAGTCCATCTATGCACTACGGCCAAAGATGACTTTCATAACAATATAAGCATGAGGATGATAAGAATTCAATAAAACAACTTCAAGGATAAATTTTTAAAGATTTATAATTTAATATATCCAGAAATCAATAATGTCCAAATTGTCAACATGATACTGCACTATGGAGTAAAATTCAAGAATAATATTGTATCAAAAATGATTTATAAATTTTTGACATGAATAGTACCCTGGGTGAATAGTAACCGAGTGAATAGTAACTTCAAGAATAGTAACCCCGTGAATAGTACCCCGACATGAAAAAGTTAAAACTTATCAAGAATGCTCAGAATAATATTTCCATGAAAAGATACTGGATGAAATGCAAATATCAAGGATATTCTACTAATTTCATGGAGTATAGAAGCCAAAATTTTAACAAAACGAGTATAGAATTCGAAATCTTAAACGAAATAATATTACTTACATACTACAGAGTATGGAAGAACATATTATTTCAAGCGAATATTGAACAACAATAACATCCCTTACGAATATTAAACGAAAATAATATTCATTCGAATATTGAACGAATATAATATTCCTTACGAATATTAAATGAAAATAATATTTCTTACGAATATTGAACGAAATAATATTCATACGAATACGAAATATAATATCTCTTCAGAATATGAAATAAATAATACCCCTTACTTCGAAAGAATAGTACATCTGACTGGAATATCATATATAACGCTGAAAGTAACTTGCACTGTATAGCAACACTCAAAGTATCAAAATACTCACAAGAAAATGCTCGATAATATAGAGAGAGAAGATTTCAATTTCTGGTGTGATTTTCAATTCTAACCTAAGCACCCTATTTATAGGAAAATGCATAGAACACCAAAGCAGAAAATTTAATAAAATAATAATATTTATTAAAAAAATTCACGCCCACCTCTTGAATCTAATTTCAGCTCATTTACCACGCATGTGGGGCCCACCAAAATGAAAAACATGTTTTTATCATTTAATGCAACAAAATCAATTCATACCCAATATTCCAGAACTTCAATAATTCATAATAAATAGCCCTTTTATCAGAAAAATTTGAATCTTATGACCTTTCATAGGAAATTCAATTCTCTACAACTTTGCAAGTTTAAGTTTTTCCAAATTCCAATAGAAATTGACCGAAATTCACATACGGACGATTTTGCAGGCTATAATCAAATTTCAGTCAAAATAGGGTCCACCAACACACAAAACATGTGTTAAACATTTTTTGTAACAAAAATACTCTTCCTCCTCATTTATTCATATATCCCACATTCATTGAAAAAATATCACCATTATTATATTATTATAATATAATAATATATTTAAATGAATTATTTTATCAGAAAAGATAAAATAGCAATTTTCAACAATTGTCACATTAAAAATTTTCTCCATCTATATCCACATAAAATGAATATTTTTCTTATCATATAAATTAATAATTAATTATTCACAAATAATATTACAGAATCACAATATTGACAACCATGATGTTCCCAGAAAAGAGGGGGCTTTCCGATAAGGATTTCTCCTTATTGGAGCGCAATTAGGTGACCAAACATCTCCTTAGATAGAACTTTCTAAACATTGCCAATAATGCTATCTAATAATATTATTCAAATAATATGAATTATTAATCTGATAATGGGAAATACTGTGCAGTGATAATTATTGAAACAACAATAATATAAAATATAAACGCAGCAATTATTGAATCAATAAAATAAAATATTGAACAATAATTACTGTAACAATTATTGAGTAGTGTCTTCTTACGTAAGAATCAATAATTGGTGCAATACCATGTATCTTCTTGTGCAACACCTGGCGACATCTTGTGTTTTAACCACCGGATATTCCAACAGTGTTAATGGTAACAACTACGTCGTTATTTATAAAAACTCATACTTGTCGTTTTCTTCATCCAATTGATTTCTGTTATGGGGCCCACAAAAAGTTGCGTCATCGTATGAATATTCCCCGACAGGAAGAATATTCCACGACCAAAAGAATATTCCCTGACAAAAATGAATATTTTATAACCACTTGCTTATTTTGAAAAATTTACATATATTACCCCCAACTATAACATTATATCAAACTTACTCCTTAATATCAAAAAAATATTTCGAGAAAATTAAATCTTTATTCATAAAATTATGGGTCTCACAATCTCCCCTCCTTATGAAATTTCGCCCTCGAAATTTATGTACGTACCTAGTATGCCAAAGAGGTGAGGATACCTCTTCAAATTCTAACTCTTGAGGTATAACCTTTGAGCGTTAAATATGTTTCTTCTTATCCAAGATTTTAATAGGTACCTCTTCATACGTTAAATCCTCAGCTATCTCGTCTGGTTTTAAATCCATATTATGGTTCGGGTCGTCCACATATATATGTAACATCGATACGTGAAAAATGTTATGAAAACGCAACATACTTGGCGTTAAAACGAGTCTATAGGCCACAGTTCCTACTCGATCGAGGATTTCAAATAGATAAATTAAATCAAGGGTTGAGATTTCCTCTCTTCGTCAATTCTTGCTTATAGAATAACGCCCTCTTGAACCTTCTTCTTCACATTCATCAGCTCTGAGTCTGTAGCCTAAGCGGCTTTAACTTTATCAATTAAAGTTGGTTCTAATCGTATATTTAACATCATCACGTGGGTCTCTAGAGTAAGTCATACAAAATGGGTCTTTGTGTTAACAATGTCGCACTCGTAACTGCATACGATCTTTTACTCAATGCGTCAGCTACCACGTTCGCTCTTCTACGATGATATTGAATGGTATGGTCGTAATCTTCAACAGCTCGAGCCAACATCTTTGGCGCATGTTACGTTCATTTTGGGTGAAAAAATATTTGAGGGTTTTAGAAATGGGTTTTGTACTGGGGTCAAATTTAAACGTTGAGTGCAAGTAGGAGAAATAAAAGAATGGGTAGAACCGATATCGAATAAGGTATAAACTTCGCAAGAGTTTATGATTAGCTTACCCGTGATAACTTCGTTCGGGTTCCTCGACAAACGCTCTCACTTATACTACCGACTTTGACTTTTCTGGGACATCCTTTGGCATCACTATCCCAGCTGGACTTGACTTCACTACACGACAAAATCGAGCTAGGTAACCTTCTCTTCCGTAATTGAAATACGCTTTGGGTTGCTGCGTACAGTTTGGACGGATGTGTCCCTCATGTCCGCATTTGAAACATACGATCGGTGGTCATTTTTCTTCCTTGGAAACGGGTGCCGCTGTCTTTCCATCATTATTGAACCTTCTTTTCTTGAAGTTGTTCTCACTTACTTCACCTTTCCTATTATCCTGACCATGATTACCACCGAAGTGGTTACTATTTCTGGCATATTGATTCCCTCCACGTTTGTTGTCACCGCTTCGATGACTGCTACCATTGGTATTATCGATTTGTTAGCTGCTTTCTCTTAGTTGGGTTGACTCGTTATCGTGCTCCAATAATTGAGCCCTATTTATAACATCTTAATACAAACACAGTTTGTGAGAAATTAGGTATTGACGTATCTCGGGTTTCAAACCTCTTAGAAACATCCACGTCATTCTCTCCTCATTATCAACCAAGTGAGACGCAAACCGGGACAACTCGGCAAACTTAGCTTCGTACTGTGACACGATTATATTGTTCTGCTCCAACTTAATGAACTCTACCTCTTTCATGTGATGAATACTTTCGGGAAAGTACTTGTCGTTGAACAGTTCTTGGAACTTCTCCCAAGACATTTTGAGTGCATCAGGCTGGGTACGTTTTATAGATTCCCACCAGTAATCTGCTTCTTCACACAACATAAAGGTGGCGAATGGAACCTTTTGCTCCTTTGAGCATTCCAAGACATCAAATATCTTGATGATCTACTTTATCCATGTCTCTGCCTTAAGTGGTTCTGGCTTTCCCAAAAACTCTGGTGGTCCCAACTCCTTGAACTGCTTAGCGGTGACCAACCGTGGGTTGCCAGTGATTCCACCTGCATTATGAACAGGATTTTCTCTCGTTTGGTGTTGCATGAATTCTAAAAAGCTCCTAAACGTACCGTCGTTCGTCATTTGATCAGTGTTGTTGTTTACATGAGGATTATTGCCTTCCTGATGCACATTATCCTGGATATTGATGGTTGGTGATTCAACGGTCTCATGTGCTCCATTGCTATTCTCAACATTCTCGGATGTCATTTTCAAACACTGTCACAAAATAAGGGTTAATTGACATGCCATGTAAGACCCCAAATTATTAATAAATGAAATTTATTTTCCTCTATTTATTATTTTGAAATAGTAAGGGTTGATTTGATTAATGTGGATAGTTATGGGTAAAATACGCAAATATTTTGAATAAGCAAGTGGTTATAAAATATTCATTATCGTCGGGGAATATTCGTTTGGTCGTGGAATATTAAATTGTCGGGGAATATTAAATGCGATGTATGCAGATTTTGTGGGCCCCATAACGGAAAGTGATTGGATGAAGAAAACGACAAATATAAGTTGTTTATAAATAATTGGCAGTAGTTGTTACAAGTATTATAATATCTTGTTGGAATACAATTGGTTAAAACACACTAATACGCGTTGTTGAACAAAGAAAGACATGGTATTGCACCAATTATTGATTCTTACGTAGAAGAAGGCACTACTCAATGATTGTTACGAAGAATTACTATTCAATATTTTATTTTATTGATTCAATAATTCTTTGCATTGATATTTTATATTCTTGTTGTTTCAATAAATTGTCATTACACGGTATTTTCCATTATCGAAGCAATAATTCATATTATCCGAATAATATTATTAGAAAAATTATTGGCAATGTCTAGAAAGTTCGCTAAGGAGAGGTTGGGTCACCTAAATTGCTACCAAGATGGAGAAATCTTTATTGAAAACCCCTCTTTCTCAGGAACGGCACGGTCACAAAGATCTTGTGATTCTGTAATATTATTTGTGAATAATTAATTATTGATTTATATGATGAGGAAAATATTGATTTTATGTGGATATAGATGGAGAAAATTTTTAAAATGACAATTGTTGAAAATTAATATTTTATCATTTTCTGATAAAATAATTCATTTAAATATATTATTTTAATAATATATTAACGGTGATATTTTTAAAATGAATGTGGGATATATGAGTATATGAGGAGGAAGAGTATTTTTGTGACATTAAATGTTTAACACATATTTTGTGTGTTGGTGGACACAATTATTGACCGAAATTTGATTATAGCCTGTAAAATCGCCCGTTTGTGGATTTCGGTCAATTTCTATTTGGAATTTGGAAAAACTTTCTTCTGGAAAGTTGTAGAGAATTGAATTTCCTATAAAAATTTGCGAGATTCAAATTTTCTAACAAAAGGGCTATTTATCATGAATTATTGAAGTTTCGGAGTTCCGAAATAATTGATTTTTGGGAGTTTTAATTAATTATTTTAAGAAAAACGTTTTTGGTGAGTTTATGAACCTCATTTAACATGTGCTATGGCAGAAATCAGATTTCAAAGGTGGGCTAAGGAATTTTGTTTATAAATAATATTATTATATTCAATTTTCTACTTTGGTGTTCTAAGCATTTTCCTATAAATAGGGAGCTTAGGTTAGAATTGAAAATCACACCAGAAATTGAAGTTTTCTCTCTATTTCTCTCTCGATATTTTGAGTGTATTCTTGTGAGTATACTTTGAGTGTTGATATACGGTGCAAGTTCAAGTCATAGCCTATATCCGGTGTTTCAACTAGAAATCTTGTCTTTTCGAGGTAAGGGGTGTTATTTTCTTCTCAAATGATATTATTTCTTCAATATCATTATCTTTGAAATATTGGTTGGAACTTTTATCAAATTTGAAACTTTTTCATGTCTGGGGTTACTATTCATGAGTTACTATTCATGAGTTCTTATTCACGAGTTACTATTCATGAGTTCTTATTCACGAGTTACTATTCACGAGTACTATTCATGAAGCGTGAAGATGTTTTTTGTGGAATTTCTATCTTTTGGTGTCGAGTTACTATTCACGATACCAAGACTATTCACGATATCACAAGACTATTTATTCACGAATCACGGCCTTTATTCAATAGAAAAATAAAATTTCTTCTTTTCGTCCAAAATATCTATTCTGGATACTAGCTTTGATTGTATCCATGTTTTGATCATTCTTGAATTTTACTTCAGTATGATTATTTATGAAGTATTTTTGAACCCGGATTGTTTAAAGTACGAATCCATAATACTTGTTCTTTTGTTTCACTGGATTCGTTTTCTTTGAAATATTTTCATCATCCTCAGTCCTAAATGATGATATTACTGAATATCTTTGGCCTGTAGTGCAAAGATGAATGATTTCTTGATGAATATCTTTGGCCCGTAGTGCAAAGATGAGCAGTGTTTAGATGAACATGACGGTGATGAATATCTTTGGCACTGTAGTGCAAAAGATGAATATTTGATTCCGAGATATATATTGATTGATGTTACTGAGGATAAAATATCGATGATGAACTTTTAAATTCATATATAGAAGATAGTAGTTTGTATTCTCTACTTAACTCTTCTAATGAATTGTTGTTTCATTGTAGATTGATGATTTAAAACCGGTTGTCTATTGTATTCTATTAGATTTTTCCCTGTTGAAGACTAACGATAATTTGTTGTATATTATCTTAGTCATAATATTCTTTCTTGGGCTAGTTGAGCTCACCCTTTTCCTTTTTGTTCTATTTTTCTTCTCGGGGAGGTGAGAATGTAGCAGTACTAGTCGGGTATGGAATGAAGGTTCTAGAAAGAGTTGTTTAGTAGTCCTCACCATTTTTGTAAAATAATATATCAATAATTATGATGGGGATTTATTTGCGTGTGGATATTGTCTAGATGGCAATATCTGTATTTAAACTCACAGTTTATATGTTGTAATAATAAAGTTGTAAATATTTCTGTACCATGTATTTGGCGACTCAGAATGGGTTGGACGGAATGGACCTATTTTGGGGGCGTCACATGCCACATATTATCTCTATATTCTCACCGACCAATCAAATACCAAATAAACTTAGGTAGGTCATACTAGTGAAGGAATTCCCCGTCTCTCCCCTCCTAGTTCTTATCTCACATCTCAGCCAGGGATCATATCCCTAAGCTTTGATACCAACTGTGACGCCCCAAAATAGGTATACATCACCCATCTTGAGTCGCCAAATACATGGTACAAAATTCAAATACAACTTAATAATACAACTATTGTGTAAAATACGACAAAACATAAACTGAGAGTTTTAATACGAATATTGTCTTCTAGACAGTATTTGTGACTCCCCCAAAATAAGTATACATCACCCATCTTGAGTTGCCAAATACATGGTACAAAATTCAAATACAACTTAATTATACAACAGTCGTGTAAAATACGACAAAACATAATCTAAGAGTTTTAATAAAAATATTGTCATCTAGACAATATCCACACTCAATAGAGTCCTCGTTACATTTATTGTCACACTATTTTATAGAATAGTGAGGACTACTAAAACAACCATCTGGACCGTCAATCCGTTCCCCGACTCGTCCCATCTATATTCTCATTTCCTGAAGAGAACAGTGAAAGAAAGGGTGAGCTCAACTAGCCCAGTAAGAAATATTATGACTAAAATAATGCAGAATAATTTATTGTTAGCCTTCAACAGTGTTAAACTGATAAAATATAACAAACATCAAGTTTAACTGCAGCAGAACAAGCAATCCATTAGAAGAGTCAAGTAGAGAATAAAATCTACTATCTTCTATGATTTAAAAGGTTTTTCATCACTTTTATCGCTGAGACTCAGCTTAATAAATAAACCACATCATCCCTGCACTACGACCAAGGATATTCATTAGTATCACGACCACAAATTATCCATGCACTACGGGCCAAGGATATTTGTGTATTCATCAATGGTCATGATCATGCCAACAACTGTCCATCAATGCACTGCGGCTAATGAGGACTTTTACCACATCATTTGTAACATTACGGTTATGATTATACCGAATAATCCCTGGTCATAATCATACCAAGTCCATCTATGCACTACAGGCCACATATGACTTTCAACATATAATAAACATAAGGATGATGACAATGATATAAGAATTCAATAAAACAAGTTCAAGGATAAATTTTTAAAGATTTATAATTTAATTTATCCAGAAATCAATAACGTCCAAATTGTCAACATGATACTGTTTTGTGGAGTAAAATTCAAGAATGCTCGGAAGAATATTTCTATGAAAAGATATTGGATGAAGCGCAAATATCCAAGATATTCTACTAATTCCATGGAGTATAGAAGCCAAAACTTTAATCAACTGAGTATAATAGAATATATGAAGCTGCAAATGCATTTTTTCCCGCCATGCGGTAATCCACGTAGACATATCATTTCCATAATTTAATAAGGAATTAATACGAAGGATCATTCACCATGCATGCGGTAGTCCACATAGACAGGTTATTCCAACAGAATAATAAAGAATGGAATAACAAAAGAATTCACCATGCATGCGATAGACCGCCCAGACATGTTATTCCAACAAAATAATAAAGAATGGAATAACAAAAGAATTCACCAGACATGTGATAGATCGCACAGACAGGTTATTCCAACAGAATTATAAAGAATGGAATAACAAAAGAATTCACCAAGCATGCGATAGACCGCACAGACAAGTTATTCCAACAGAATAATAAAGAATGGAATAACAACCCTTACGAGTATTGAAAGAAAATAACTCTCTTCGTAAATATGAAAGAAATAATACCCTTACCTTAGAAGAAAGCGGATCTTTGGAATAGTGAGGTAGCAGAGACTTCTCTTCTTCTTTCTCTCTATAATTTCTCTCTATAATAATTGCTCTTGTGAGACTTAGTGAATTGGTGAGAATGAAAGAAGAATGAGCTTCTATTTATAGGAAAATATAATTTCGATAATTACATGTTTTGGGGCTCGAAATATTATAGTATAATACCTTCCTCTCTTTTTTTATTTTTAATTTAGTCCTACAAGTATTATCAAACTTGCACCACCTCCCCTAATAGTAAATAATGTAAATTAATAGCTCATTCATGTGACTTAATAGTATAATCATGTGAAAAAACTAATTACAATATAGTACCTTCATCTATACCTCCATTTTTAATTTAGTCATGCAAGTATTATCAATCTTGCACCACCTCCCCTAATAGTACATGAATGTGAATCAATAGTACACACATGTGAACAAATAGTTATAAGCATGTGAAATAATATCAATTAATTGCTCATTTATCCGGTTAATTACCCGATTGGTCAATATAACCTCCAGACATCAATTATTATCGAAATAAATGTCGATTTCCACTAACACTAATAATCCCAACACAATGAAACTATCAATTTCATCTTTAATCAACATGAACTTATTCATCATTAATATTATAACTCATAATATTTAACAATCAGGTCGTTCCCATGAAAGAGGGGGCTTTCCGATAAGGATTTCTCCTTATTGGCGCGCAATTAGGTGACCAAACCTCTCCTTGACAAAACTTCTAGACATTGTCAATATTGCAAATAATAATATGAATAATTTTGTCGTCTCAATTATTGATTTAATAATAATAAATATTATGCAAATGATACTGTGACAATAATTGAATCAATAATATGAGAGATATTATGCAGTAACTACTGTAGCAATAATTGAGTATAACTGAGTGACTTCTCACGTAAGCATCAATAATCAATACCGTGTGCTATTATTCAACCACACGTATTACTGTACTTTTCCCACCGGGTAGTTCAACAGTTTAACGGTAAAACTTTCGCTGTTATTTTTATAAAAAGATAATTCTGTCATTTTCTAACTACGACAATACTTCCGTTGTGGGGTGATTATGTCGTCGTACGAATATTCCCTGTTAAAACGAATATTCCCCGACCAATCGAATATTATATAACCACTTGCTTACTTTGCAAAATTTGTAAATAATACCCACAACTATAACATTATATCAAATCCACACCATAATATTCAAAAATATATTTTGAAAAAAAATAATCTTTATTCATAAAAGTTGGGGTCTTACAGTATTCAACTCAAATGGAGTCCTCAATACATTTATTATCACACTATTTCATAGAATAGTGAGGACTACTAATGCTATCATCT
This sequence comes from Panax quinquefolius, assembly GCA_020205615.1. Taxonomy (NCBI): domain Eukaryota; kingdom Viridiplantae; phylum Streptophyta; class Magnoliopsida; order Apiales; family Araliaceae; genus Panax; species Panax quinquefolius. Next base: position 22,391,931 of record CM035174.1, on the reverse strand, counting down.
GGACCGTCACTCTGTTCCCCGACAAGTCTCGGCTACGTTCTCATTTCCTGAAGAGAACAAATAAAACAAAAGGGTGAGCTCAACTAGCCCAGTAAGAAATATTATGACTAAGATAATGCAGAATAATTTATCGTTAGCCTTCAACTGTGTTAAACTGATAAAATATAACAAACATCAAGTTTAACTGCAGCGGAACAAGTAATCCATTAGAAGAGTCAAGTAGAGCATAAAATCTACTATCTTCTATGATTTAAAAAGATTTTTCATCACTTTTATCGTTGAGACTCAGCTTAATAAATAATCCACATCATCAAATCACCCCTGCACTACGGCCAAGGATATTCATTAGTATCACGACCACACATTATCTATACACTACGGGCCAATGATATTCGTGTATTCATCAATGGTCATGATCATGCCATAAAACAATTCATCTTTGCACCCTTGGCCGAAGAGAATCCATGGCCATAATCATACCAAAAACTGTTCATCAATGTACTATGGGCCAATGAGGACTTTTACCATATCATTTTTAACATTTCGGTCATGATTATACTGAATAATCCCTGGTCATAATTATACTAAGTCCATCTATGCACTACGGCCAAAGATGACTTTCATAACAATATAAGCATGGGGATGATAAGAATTCAATAAAACAAGTTCAAGGATTAATTTTTAAAGATTTATAATTTAATATATCCAGAAATCAATAATGTCCAAATTATCAATATGATACTGCTTTGTGGAGTAAAATTCAAGAATAATATTGTATCAAAAATAATTTATAAATTTTTGTCATGAATAGTACCCCGGGTGAATAGTACCAAGTGAATAGTAACTTCGGGAATAGTAACCCCGTGAATAGTACCCCGACATGAAAAAGTTAAAATTTATCAAGAAAGCTCAGAATAATATTTCCATGAAAAAATACTAGATGAAACGCAAATATCAAGGATATTCTACTAATTTCATGGAGTATAGAAGCCAAAACTTTAACAAAACGAGTATAGAATTCGAAATCTGAAACGAAATAATATTAAATACATACTACAGAGTATGGAAGAAAATATTATTTCAAGCGAATATTGAACAACAATAACATCCCTTAGAATATTAAACGAAAATAATATTCATTTCGAATATTGAACGAATATAATATTCCTTACGAATATTAAATGAAAATAATATTTCTTGCGAATATTGAACGAAATAATATTCATACGAATACGAAAAATAATATCTCTTCAGAATATGAAATAAATAATACCCCTTACTTCGAAAGAATATTACTTCTGGTTGGAATATCAGATATAACGCTGAAAGGAACTTGCACCGTATAGCAACACTCAAAGTATCAAAATACTCACAAGAATACACTCGATAATATAGAGAGAGAAGATTTCCGTTTCTGGTGTGATTTTCAATTCTAACCTAAGCACCCTATTTATAAGAAAATGCTTAGAACACTAAAGCAGAAAATTTAATAAAATAATAATATTTATTAAAAAAATTCACACCCACCTCTTGAATCTGATTTCAGCTCATTTACCACACATGTGGGGCCCACCAAAATGAAAAACATGTTTTTATCATTTAATGCAACAAAATCAATTCAGACACAATATTCCAGAACTTCAATAATTCATAATAAATTGCCTTTTTATCAGAAAAATTCAAATCTTATGTCTTTCCAGAGGAAATTCAATTTTCTACAACTTTGCAAGTTTAAGTTTTTCCAAATTCCAAACAGAAATTGACCGAAATTCACATACGGACGATTTTGCACGCTATAATCAAATTTCAGTCAAAAATAGGGTCCACCAACACACAAAATATGTGTTAAACATTTTTTGTAACAAAAATACTCTTCCTCCTCATTTATTCGTATATCCCACATTCATTGAAAAAATATCACCATTATTATATTATTATAATATAATAATATATTTAAATGAATTATTTTATCAGAAAAGATAAAATATCAATTTTCAACAATTGTCACATTAAAAATTTTCTCCATCTATATCCACATAAAATGAATATTTTTCTTATCATATAAATCAATAATTAATTATTCACACATAATATTACATAATCACATTATTGACAACCAGACTGTTCCCACGAAAGAGGGGGCTTTCCGATAAGGAATTATCCTTATTGGCCGCTAATTAGGTGACCAAACCTCTCCTTAGACAGAATTTTCTAGACATTGCCAATAATGTTATCTAATAATATTATTTAAATAATATGAATTATTGATCTGATAATGGGAAATATTACGCAGTAACAATTATTGAAACAACAATAATATAAAATATCAATGCAAAGAATTATTGAATCAATAAAATAAAATATTGAATAAATAATTATCGTAACAATTATTTAGTAGTGTCTTCTTCACGTAAGAATCAATAATTGGTACAATACTGGTAATGCATCATGCAACACCGCCAGACATCGTGTTTTAACCAACGGGTATTCCAACAAAGGTTAACTGTGAATAACTACGCCAAGTTATTTATAAAAACTCATACTTGTCGTTTTTTCATCCAATCGCTTTCCGTAATGGGGCCCACAAAAGTCTGGCATTGTCGCATTTAATATTCCCAACGGGAAGATTATTCCACGACCAAACGAATATTCCCCGATAAAAATAAATATTTTATAACCACTTGCTTATTTTAAAAAAATTACATATATTACCCCCAACTATAACATTATATCAAATTTACTCCTAAATATCAAAAAAATATTTCGAAAAAATTAAATTTTTATTCATAAAATTCGGGGTCTCACAATTAGGTTAGCTTTTTGCATCTTTTTACCATAATAACCTCCAACAAATAAATGAATTCCTTTTATTGTGAGCATGTGATTCACATTTTTTTTAATTGTAATTAAGGGTGTAAACGAGTCAAATTGAACTAAACTCATATTCGACTCAAAAGTTAAATTCATACTCGAATTCGATTTGGATTCGAACTTTATTTGAAAAAACTTTACTCAAATTCAGTTCAGCTTGAATATTCATTATTCGAATTCGATCCGGCTCAGATCGAATAATATTCAAATTACTCGCGAGTTTCAAATTCAAGTCTCCACATAGTGATTAATTTTATAATACATATAATTATAAATTGAACTTATTAATTTTCTTAGAAATGAGAAAAAAAAAATTATAACTATACTTTACAAATATAAAATCACAATAAAAATTAAAAATAAAATAAAAAAATAATAACTAATTATCCTAATTTTATTTAACTTTATACATATTATAAGAGAATATATCGAGTATCTACTCGAATATGTATCAACCGAGTATACATCGAATCACAATAGAGAATTCGAGTAGTTTGAATTCTAAACGAGTCGAGTATAATATTGCTCAAATTTTATTTGTATTTTTATTCAAAATATTTTTTATGATTAAATTTTGATAATATTATTAACGAATCTGAATTTTACTCGTATTATTTAAATCAAGTCTGAACCGTTGGATTTACAACCTTTATTGTAATGACTTAAAGAGGAGAATTTTTTGTTTTTAAAAATTAGTAAATGAAATGTCCGTTCCGGAATTATGGACAATGTCACCATATATAATTAAAATAATGATGACTAAATGTTTAAATATACAGAAATGCTAGGGGGATTGGTTTTTAGCGACCGGACAATTTTTTTTTTTTTTTTTTTTTTAGAACTCTCAAATAATTTATAAAATTTATTGAAATTGAAATTTTTACAGAATCTAGTAATTTGGATGTCATTTGAATATATGTAAAAAATAGAGCTGCACAGTCTGTACAACTCTGTTTTTATATGTATCCAAATGACATCTAAATTACTAGATTCTATAAAAATTTCAATTCCAATAAATCTTATAAATTATTTGGGAGTTATAAAATAAAAAAAATAAAAAAATTGGTCAGTCCCCAGAGGCCTGTCGCCCCAGAGGCCAGAAGCACTCTTAAATATATGTAACCTGTGTCGGTGCAACATCTGAATTGAAAATGATATTTTTCTGAATCCATGAGCTGTTTATGAATCCATGAGCTGTTATCGATATATATATATATATATATATATATATAGCGATTCCCAATTAAGAAATTAATTACCTCTACGGCTCTACCCCTCACTTTCCACTCCAACAAATTCAGAAAACACAACATACCTAAAAATGGATTCTCCCTTGTCATCCTCACGTCCCCTAGAAATCTATGTCCTCCCCTTCCTCTCCCCCGGCCATATGATCCCCCTCTCCGAAATCACCTGCCTCTTCACCGCACGCGGCGAGCACGTGACCATCATCACCACCCCTTCCAATGTCGCCCTCATCCCGGACAAAGACCAAAATGCCTCTATCCTCCGCATTCACACTATCCCATTCCCTGCCAAGGAGGTTGGTTTACCGGAGGGGCTTGAAAACTTTTTTTCTGTTAAGGATATTGACACCGCGGCAAAAGTGTTCACCGGAATGCAACTCCTCCGGAACTCTATTGAAGAATATGTAACTGAGCACCGGCCGGATTGTCTTGTGTCTGATATGTTCTTCCCGTGGACGGCCGACCTCGCCATCCGGCTCGACATTCCTCGGTTGGTTTTTAATGCGACTTGCATGTTCTCTCAGGTCAGTGACATGCCACCTAAAGTGTTTAACGATAGTCAAAAATGTTCAAAATTTAAGCACGTTAACAAATACTCCCTCAGTCACAAATTAATTGTTCAATTTTAATTTTTTAAAATTAAATTGACCATTTTTAAAATTAATCTTTTACTTATTTTATTAAAATATAGGTGAAGAGATTATAACCAAAAAGAAAATATATATAATTTATTACTAATCATAATTTTTATAATTTTAGAAATATATTTATATATGTTTAATTATTAATTTTAAAATAGTCAATTTAATTTTAAAAAATCAAAATTTAACCGTTAATTTGGGACGGAGGGAGTACGTCAGTTCAAAGTTTTGACTTTTTTGAAAATAATTGTTTGAAATTTAATCACTTTTATGTTAAAATAAGACGACTAATATTGTCATATTAAAAAATCAGCTTCCAGAATGTCCAGAATAATAGATGTCATGTCAATTTTAATTGTTAAGTAATTCTAGAATAATTATAAAAGTATACTTGTTAAGTGTGGCTTGATGTACACATCTAGCATAATTTTTGCTCTAATAATATTAACGATGTAAACTAAAAACAATTTGTATATATTTCTAATAGTTTAACTAGAATTAAATGATTTTTTCACATGTTAAGATTAATAGTAATATTATACTCTCTTTGTATCATTAAAAGTCATATTTATAGAAAATAAATTATTTCATCATAAATTTTTTATTGATGATAATATAAAATATCATAATTATATATATTTTTCATTAGATATATTTCTAATATTTTCTATATATTTTAAGTTATATTACTTTTTTGTGAAAAATAAAAATAAAATATTACAGCTTATTTAACCTCATATTAAAAATTTTATAAATTCAAGTGACAAATTTACAAAAACTTACACATACATAGAAAAAAAATTTAAATTTCGATACCTCCTAACCTTTTTATCTTTTTTCCTGTCTCAGGTACTGAAAGACGCCGTCCGCCGCCCCGACTCGCCTCACCTGACTGTCAAATCCGACTACGACCCTTTTGTTATTGCCGGGCTCCCACACCCCATCACCATGACCCGAGCCGAGCTCCCGGACTACGTCCGGACCCCGAACGGGTACACCAAGATGATGGAAGAGTGGAAAGAGGCCGAGTTGAAAAGCTACGGCGTACTCGTAAACAATTACTACGAGTTCGACTCGGCCTACACCGATTTTTACCAAAAAATGGTCGCTCCAAATCAAAAAATCATTAATGTGGGCCCGGCGGCGTTAATTCACCGGAGCGGCAACGAGAAGGTGAAGAGAGGGCATAAAACGGTGGTGGGTGAGCATGAGTGTTTGTGTTGGCTCAACTCGAAAGATCCTAACTCGGTGCTTTATCTTTGCTTTGGGAGCGCGTGTATATTCCCTGATGCGCAGCTCATGGAGATAGCGTGTGGGCTCATGGCCGCGGGGCATGATTTCATGTGGGTGGTGCTTGGGAAGGATGATGAGAAGAAGGAAGATGAGGTGAATTGGTTGCCGTTGGATTTTGATGCGAAGATGATCAAGACCAATAAGGGAATGATAGTCAAGGGGTGGGCCCCACAGGTACTGATTTTTTTTATTATTTTTTTGAAGTCTCGTTCCGGGACAACAGTATGACTGTGCTTATATAAATAAATAGAAACGGTATGACTATTGCTTATAATATTGCAACAGTATGACTATGCTTATAATATTACTAATATTTAATCAAATCTCACATTAAAAATAGAAACATTATATATAAAAAATTAAAAATAAAAATATACGCACACAATTGTGAATCGAACCTGAGTCTAAAAACAATGCCCCAATCTTTAACTAGGTTTTTCAATAGGACCGGTATAGTTCGAGAACCCTCTCCCATACTCCTCCCGCGACCCAACCTGTTGTTTTTATCATCCCTGACTCGCCCTTCAAATAACATATATCTCGTACTAGTCATGCCCTTGACTTGAACCTATAATTCTCTACCCACCTTAAAATTAACTTCTTCAAAAAAAAATTTATTTTACTTTTGTACAATTATTTATTTATTCACAATCAAAACATGCATCACACCTTATTCTCAAAATTTTAGTTTTAGGTTGTATTTCTATGTACTTTTTCAACTAAAGCATGACACGTGGTGTGTTTCTATTTTTCCTACTTGATCATGAGAGGTGGTTATGCAATAATAGTTACTCCATCCGTCCCATAGTTATAGGCTGATTTTTCATTTTGAGATGTCCCAATATATAGGTTACTTACTATTTATAAAATTTAGTTGGTTCATTATTTTACTTTTATGCCCTTATAATAAATATTCAACCATTACTCTTTTTTTGAAAAAATAACATTCAATGTCATTATTTTTATCATCATATTTAATGTTGTTGTATTCTCTTTGGTTAAAGTTCTATTGTTGTGGATTTTAACACGTCAATCAATGAAGTTGAGAGTTTCAGTGTGATAAGTAAGGAATAATTAAGTTATTCATTAATTCTATATTAAGGGTATATGTGAAAAATTTATGTTAAAATTACCACTTCAACTAATTTTCTTAGACTATGTGCTAAAAGAAATCAGCCTATAACTATGAGACGGAGGAAGTATTTTTTCATTCTTACTTTCTCTCTCTTGTTCATTTACTCTCTTAATTTTTTTATTTTTTTACATTAGATCACACAAATAATGTGTATTTAACTAGTATATATAATTAGGTCGGTAGCGGGTCAAAGACAACTATATCCCATATTTAACCTTAATTTTATAAAGTTCAAAAAATGGGTAATATTAGAAATATTCGTTCTTAAAATATTATTGTTTTAAAAGAAAAAATTTATTTTAATTTATTTGTCGTTTATAACTTTTTAGGTAAATAATTTATTTATTTTTCTATATCTCACTAGTATTAATAGTTTTAACTTTTTATATAAAAGATAATGATGTAAATTCAAATAAATTTTAATTGTTAAATAATATTAAATAATTTTCATAATTCATATACAAAAACGATATTCTTTTAAAAAGGAAAATAGTTACCTAAAACCTCGTTCTTCTAAATTGTTTACTTTTTCCTTGTTTTTTCTCAAAGCTGTTGATCTTGGACCATCCATCGGTGGGTGGGTTTTTAAGTCACTGCGGATGGAACTCGGTGATCGAGGCTGTGAGTGCGGGCATCCCAATGGCCACATGGCCATTGTATGCAGAACATTTCTACAACGAGAAGTTGTTGACTCAGGTGCTGGGAATTGGGGTGGAGGTGGGCGCAGAGGAGTGGAACCTTTGGGTGGATGCTGGCAAAAAGGTGATCAAGAGAGGGAAAATTGAAAGGGCCGTCAACAAAATAATGGACGGTGGTGATGAATCGAAGGATATGAGGAGAAAGACGAAAGAGATGGGACAGAGAGCCAAGAAAGCTGTGGGAGAAGGTGGGTCCTCTCAAAGGAATGTAACGGTCCTAATTGAAGATCTAAGGAAACTCAGAGAGAAGAGGGAGAAAGCATAAAAAGAAAACTCGTTGTGATGGTCAGATTATGGGATAAATCACTTTTTTGTTATTGTACTAGAGTTCAGTTTTTATTATGATTATCGAATTTTTTTTTATTACAATTCAATAATTGTACTTTCAAAAATTATAAAATGGTCATTTCTTACTATTTTCGTCCAAAAAACGGACGAAAATGCTGAGTTGACGAAGAAAGTGTTGAATTGGCGATTTGACTCTATTTTTTTTGCTGATGTTTATATGATTTTGTCATGTGTAAAAATTACACATAATTGTATCTTAATAATAATTTAAAAATAATATTAATAATAATAATAATAATATTAAGAATAATAATAATAATAATAATTTCAAAATAATAATAATAATTATTTTTAAATAATAATACTTTCAAAATAATAATAATAACAACAACAATAATAATAATTTTTAATTAATAAAAATAATAATAATTGCAAAATAATAACAATAATAATTTTCTATCTGTCTATTTTATAATAAATTGATTCGCTGACAAATTTATGATTAATTCATGTTCCAGGAAATACTTTCTCAAAACAAATCATCCCCAAATTTTATCAAATTATCAGACTACGACTCAATTTCAATTCACGAAGGTTCAAGTTATCAAGTCTTCTCCCTCTGTAATTACACTCTTAACTTCTTCTCTCTCATACGTCCCTTTCTCTCTGATATTTTCTCTCTCCTTAAACTCAAATGGAAAGCTTTCATTTTTTTTTTGGCTAAATGCATTCCATGAATTGCCTAGTCTACGTCCGAGCCGTGGTCTCCGTCCTCTTCCTCGGGCGGCTAGGAAGCCGCGAGCTAGCCGGCGGCGCCATCTCCATTGGCTTCACAAACATCACCGGCTACTCCGTTTTAGTCCAGATCTGGCGTTATTCAGGGAGGAGGGAGAGAGAGATCTCATATGTTTTGATGGTGGGTTTGGATCTAGCATTTTGTTTTATTGACAATTATCTTTGCTTATGTTCAGATTCGGTGGATTTGTATTGATGTTTGTTTTTTCGATCTGGTCTCATGGTGTAGTTCTTGCTTATCTATGCTGCATGATCAGATATGGGTGATGGTGTTGTTACCAGTTACCTGCAGTTGCAGTTTGGTCCAGGAACTCAGTAATAAAAGAGATGAGAAAAAGAAGGGGTTCTCATGTTCAGGCTGAACACCTGAACCTTGCTAGTTTGTCAACGAAGGACCCTTACTGCTTGCCTAATAGTGGGGTTATGGGTCTAGTCTATTCTTTAATCTTTGTTGTAAAGCAACGTATTGCAAGGCCTCCCATATATTTATTTTTTTATTTTTTTTTATGATGGGTAAAACTGATGAATTTGTTAATTGTTCATGATAATACGAGTGTTCATTTAATGTGTAACTTTCTTGACAGATAAGCTTTCCAGGCCTTGAAAACTATGATAATAATTTTTAAATAATAATATTAATAATAATTTGTACAAATGTATTTATATAAAATTAATAAATTTATATTATTTTTAATAATAATAATTTTAAATAATAATAATAATTACAAAATAATAATAATTTTTACAAATGTATTTATATAAAATTAATGAATTTATATTATTATTTTAAAATTATTAATATTTTATTATAATTATTTAAAATTATTATTATTATTATTAATACACATGTAAAAAGCATATATGTACGCATCAACATTTCAAAATCATGTGTATGCTTAACTCAAAGACTTAAATACATTTTTTGAATGAAATCGTAAAGGAATAATAATTTTGTAATTTTTAAAAAGACAGTTATTCGATTCTGAATAAAAATGTTTTTAAGAACTATAATAAAAATCTGACCCAAAGATAAATGACCAAAAAAAGTGATTTATCTCATCAGATTATAGATAAATGTTGTATTTGTATAATACATAATAATTGAATAAGATAAATTTTGTTTTTTATTATTGATATTGTTGGATATATATATATATATATATATATATATATATATATTAATGAATGATAATTTTATCTAAAATAAAGCTATTAGGTGTGACTTTTGGTTCATATCTTTTCAAATTAAAAAGGTAACCTTTTAAAAGGATGCAACCTTTCAAAAGGATGTATATTTTCAAAGAGATATAACATTTCAAAGAGATATATCTTTTTAAAGGGATGTAACCTTTCAAAGGGATGTATTTTTTCAAAGAGATGTAACCTTTTAAAAGGATATAACCTTTCAAATGGATGTATATCTTCAAAGAGGTATTTGGAAACCTATAAATAAGTTCCAAATCTACCCAAAACAATCACTTTCAACTTCAACTTCAATTCTTCTCAAGTTCTTAAAATTAAATTCATTTTTCATTCATTATAGAGAGTATTTAAATTTTGTTGGTTCGTAGAACTCTTCCATTGAAGTCCTTCTTGTGAGAGTTGAAGACAATTTTATCCTAGGAAGTAGACGTCCATTGTTCCATCCATAAGCACCGATAGCGGGGATGAAATCTGCTTTAAGGAGAGACTGTCCAACAGTTGACTTGGTTTTAAAAATTTTGTCAATTGCATCTTGTAAGTCATTATTATAAAATTGTTTATTTTCTAATTTTGTTTATATAACTAGTATATATAATTACTTTTGAGATAACAATCTTAAAGCAAATTTACATGTTCTTCCTTAGTATTCATTTTATACTAATTTATAAAAACAGAAATTTTTGAGTACTTATTAGACTGCAAAATCCATTAAGGTCGCTTGGTAGTGCCACCGCCGCCAAATGGCCGAGATGTGGGCTTCACTTTTTTGACCCACCAAAATCTGGACTGTTTTGGCCCGACCCAATTTTTTAGCCCTACTGATGACTGGCGGTGGGTGCCCTTACCACTTGGATCCCTTTTAAAAACCCTATCAGATCTCGATCCGATCTCTAATCTCCTTAACCTTAAGGTCGCTAACTCGCTAAGGCTATAAGGCATAAAAACAGAGAGAGAACCTTCGGCCCTTCACACTTCACAGCCTCACCTCTACTCTTCCACAAATCCAATATACACACTTCGATTCGATCGATCGACAAGACGACGCATAAGCTTGCCTTCACAGTTCCTCCTCTCCCCTAAAAGGCTAAAACCCTACTCTATTCTCCTCGTCTCAGGCATTTTTCCACTCTCGTTTTGTTTTAATAAGATTTTAATCTATTGTTTATAATCATTTTGAGCGATTTTTGTTTGAACTTTGAATAATTGAATTAGTAATTTATCTGTATGAGTATGACTGTATGTCTTTGTGGTTGACTGATTTGGATAAAAAATTATTGGGTATTTCGTATTTGGGTGTGAATTTTGAAGGGTGGTTACTGGTTTATATATATATATGTGAGTATGACACTATGACTGTATGTATGTCTTCATCCCTCTTTGATTATCCAAGATAAGAAAAGGTGCTAACCTTTATTTCAAAAGTCTATCTTATCTAAGGCTAGGCTAATAGTACTTCTGCTCCCATTGGGTGACATATGAACTATATATCCTTTAAAGATTCTTTCTACATAGGGGTTGAAATCTGTGTGAGTTTTTTGAGAGTATCTTAAGGAATTTAGCAGCGACCTGCTGAAAACTTTCCTGTACTAATATATATTTATGGAAATTGTTTGGATTTACTGCTACTGAATTAATGGTTTGGACTTTTGGACATTGGTAGTCAAATCCAAAAATTTCTTGACATTTTTACTGCTCACTTGCTCAGGCCTCAGGTTGACTAAACTTAATGACATTGCAAGATTAGGCTACTCCTACCTCTACTTGTTGCTAATTCCACAAACCACTGCAGTTCATTTTTAGATAATTACAGTAAATTCTTTAAAGTTGGGAAATTATTGAGTATGTGTTAATTGTTTAAAATTTTTGTTTGTTTGTAGAGTTCTTATGGATCGACGGGATCGTGTAACAATTGATTTGATTGATGGGGGAATTGAAAGCTCAGACAATTTGACACAACCAATTGACAGTTCGAAGAGAAAACAAAGGGAAAGAAAGTTCAATTTGGAATCAATATGAAAAAAAGGTAGATCCTTCAACCAAAAAGTTAAGAGCATATTGTAAAACATGCACAAAAAGTTATGTTATTGGAGATGGTGGTAGTTCTCACGGGACTAGAAATTTGTATGCACATGAAAAGTCATGTCCCGGGTTAGTTAACCAAAATGTGACCCAAATGCATCTAGATCATGAAGGAAATATGCTTAAAAGAAAAATTAGTCAGCTCATTTATAGGGATAAAATGGTTGAAGCAATTATGATGCATAACTATCCATTCTTGATTGTTGAACATGAAGGATTATGAAGAGTGCATAACTATTTGAATCTAGATGTGAAATCGTATACTAGAAACACTGCCAAAGCGGATTGTATTAAAATTTATAAGCTTGAGAAAGTAATATTGAAACGTGCATTTGAGAACATCCGCGGTAGAATTTGTCTCACTTTTGATTTGTGGTCGACCGGTACTAGTGAGGGTTATATTTGTTTAACCGCTCACTTTATTGATCATGATTGTGTGTTGCACAGTAGGATTATAAATTTCTGTCATTTCCCCCCACCACATACCGATACTCTTTTATCAGAAAAAATCTTTGAGTTTTTAAAGGATTGGGGAATTGAAAAAAAGATCTTTTCTCTCACTTTAGATAATGCAACAAACAACTACAACATGCAAAATTTCTTGAAGGCTCATTTGAGAGGAAACTTGCTTTGCAATGGTGGGTTTTTTCATGTTCGGTGTTCTGCTCACATATTAAATCTCATTGTTCAAGATGGTTTGAAAATTGCAAGTGAACCTTTACGCAAAATTAGAGAGAGTGTCAAATATATTAAGGGATCTGAAAGTAGATTATTAAAGTTTGTTACATGTTGTGAACAATTGCTTGTGTCCGTAGAATCGGGTTTGCGTTTGGATTGTGTGACTAGAAGGAATTCTACATGGGAGATGCTTGATAGTATTCTAAAATTTAAAGATGTATTCTTTCAATATTCCATGGTTGAATCATCTTACACAACTTGTCCAACAAATGATGAGTGGGAAATAGCACAAGCTATGACTACATTTTTGAAACCATTTTGGAAAATTACAGAACTTTTTTCGGGAACCAGTTATCCAACAGCAAATCTGTATTTCTTACATGTGTTGAGGATAAAAGAACTTTTGATGTTTAATAAGTCTTGTGAGATTAAGGTAATTAGAAATATGGCAAATGAGATGTTGCCAAAGTTTGAAAAATATTGGAGCGACTATGTTGTTATCTTGTCCATAGCTACTATTCTTGACCCAAGGTATAAGGTGCAATTTGTCAAATATAAATTGAAAAAATTTGAGACGGATGAGTATGTTATAAATAAAAAAGTGGAGAAAATTGTGGATGCTATGAAATCTTTGTTCATGGAATATGTAACGGAGTTGTCAAAAGATGGTTCACAACAACCTCAAGATGGTGTAGGGACTTCAACTATTTCTACCACCAACACAAGTGAACATAGTGATGATGAGTTTGATGTAAGTAAAGTTTTCATGTATTATAAATTTTTTAATTTTTTGCATATTTATCTATATTGCATATTTATGTTGATGAACTTTTGATGTTTAAAATTTTAAATAGGAGTTTGTGAGGGAAGTGCAAGGTACTACATCAACAAGAACGGAATTGGAACAATACTTAGAGGAGAAAATCGTCACTAACAAATCTTCTTTTAATATTCTAGAAGAATGGAAAAAACTTTCTGAGAGGTACCCAATCCTTTTTTTTATTCTAGTTTTATACCTTTATTTTATACATGACTAATGACTATTTAGTACTTTCAAATATTACGTTATTATAGATATCCAATACTAGCGAATATGGCATATGATATCTTATCAATTCCAATTACAATGGTTGCTTCGGAGTCGTCCTTTAGCATTGGAGCAAAAGTTCTCATAAAATATCGTAGTTCGCTTTTACCGGATATTGCACAAGCATTAATTTGTGGACGTAATTGGATTTATGGATATGAAATACAAGGTTTGTTCTAGTTATAAATATTGTTACTTTAATTGTAGCCTTTTAGTTTAATTTTGGGTATTGAACTATTGATATTTTAAATTAGCATTTTTAATATAGATGATGGGTTGACGGACGACCAACTTTTGGTACCGCTAGTTGCAAATCAAGAGTCAAAGGGATCTAACATAGGCAAAATTACAAGGAGTGACTAGACATTACTCACTAGTAAGTACTTCATTTTTTATGGACTATTTCTTTGATTTTTGTTTGATTTTTCAAGTACTAAGAAAAGCTAATCTTGTGTTGTAATTGTGTAGTAAAAATGTAGAATTGAATGCTTTGTTGTAATTATAGACTATTGCTTTGTAGAATTTTTCAAGTACTATTGCTTTAGTGTAATGTCTAATTTTGTAGAATTTATGAGTATTGTGTTATATGTCTATATGAAGAATGCTATAGCCTTTGTTGAAATGAGTTTAATGCCAATTATTTAGTTTTTGTATAATTGTATTTGAAACATATTCTCAGGCTTCTGCTAGATATATGAATTGCAGTATGTATATCAGGCTTCTGAACCATCTTTTAAAATATAAGTATGGCAAATCTGTATTTCTTCTGCTAGATATCTTTGTTCATGGCTTCTGCTAGATATATGACACAAATTCAGAAGGAAATGCTATATATAATGACACATTTATGAATCTTTTTGTACAGGATGTCAAGCCATTCTTTTACTAGCATATGGGATTGCAAGTATGAAGTATGCACAATGCATTTGGAGTTATTTCTGTAACTCTGTTGAAGTGTTGATGGTGATTGGTGACATACTGACATGTCAAACAGTCAAATGAAATGAATAGTCTTGGACTTCTTGGTTTGAATTTGTGTACTTTGTATGATTGTATCATTGTATTTATTAGTAATACATACTATGCATTAGTAATATATTACTTATTTCCTTATCTAGCTTTACAGCAAGTATTTACAGGTTTTTAAAAGCAAAAAAATGAAAATGAAAAGCCCCAGGTGCCAGGCCAGCGGTACCTAACTCGGATCACGGCCGCGATAATTCCAAATTTCACCAAAACCTGAGCCTTTTTGGTTAGGTCACTGATGGGATCTAATTCGTCATTTGGGCCATCCCCAATTCGCTTGCTGTGTCTAGTACTTATTTTATACTAATATATAAATATATATTTAGTACAAATATATATTATAAATATATATTATTTATTAATACGTTACAATATATAAATATTATCCATTACATTTGGTGGGATAAAAATAATCGTGCATCAGTTTTATTTAATATTTCGGAAGATATATCATATATGCATATATATATACATCCTAATTGGTCGAATTTTAATTGTAAGTCATTCTGTTTGTCAATTACATCCAAATTCTGTACATTTGGTATATACCATTTATAAATCTAAGTTATGTACATTTGGTTTATAATAATTAAGATATTTTTGGTTTTATAAATTTGGTACGTAAATAAATAAATTTGATTATCGTATTGAAATATTTTCTTTAACGGTGGTGCATCGGATCAAAAAAATTTATTATACATAAAATAAATTTATATGGTCTACTTTTACATAGTATTTGATAATAATAATAATACAAGACAATATATAGAGAGAGAAACCACATATCTTTGATGTGAATGAGTAGATCAACCGTTATTTATCTTTGTTCTTTTTAGTTTCATTATAGAAATTTGTTTTTCGATTATTTTTAAAAAATAAAATAAAAATAAATTAAATTGAATACTGATTTACTTTATTATAATTACAAATTTAGTTTTTATTTTTCACCTTTTATTGTTTCTATTTTATTAAAGTGATTCTGTAAATTGTGTATTTAACAGAATTATGGAATTATCTAATTCAATTTTGCATAACTAGATCTATTACAACCAATGTTCCTACCAATGTTAGTCATGGTGAGAAACCTGAAAAATTCAGTGGGATTGATTTTAAAAGATGGCAACAGAAAATGTTGTTTTATCTTACTACATTGAATCTTTTAAGGTTTTTAAATAAGGATGCCCCTGTGGTAAACGATAATGAAACTGATAGGACCACATTGGCTGTTGTGGATGCATGGAAGCATTCTGATTTTCTTTGCAAAAATTATATCCTCAATAGATTGGACAATACATTGTATAATGTGTATAGCGTAATCAAAACTGCTAAGTTATTATGGGAGTCTTTGGATAAAAAATATAAAACGGAAGATGCCAGCATGAAGAAATTCGTTGTCGGTAAATTTCGGAATTTTAAAATGGTTGATAAAAAGACTGTCATAAATCAAGTCCAAGAGCTTCAATTGATAATTGTGACGCCCCCAAAATAGGTATACATCACCAATTCTGAGTCGCCAAATACATGGTACAGAAATCAAATACAAACTTCTTTTATTCAATACGACAAAAGCGTAGCTGAGAGTTTTTACATGAATATTGTCTTCTAGACAGTATTCAAACTCAAATGGAATCCTCATTACATTTATTATCACACTATTTCATAGAATAATGATGCCTACTATAGCCACCATCTCGGACCATCACTCCGTTCCTCGACTAGTCCCGACTACATTCTCATTTCTTGAAGAGAACAATGAAAGCAAAAGGGTTAGCTCAACTAGCCCAGTAAGAAATATTATGACTAAGATAATACAGAATAAATTATCTTTAGCCTTCAACAGTGTTAAACTAATAATAAACAACAAGTTTAACTGCAGTGGAACAAGTAATCCATTAGAAGAGTCAAGTAGAGCATGATATCTATTATCTTCTATGATTTAAAAAGTTTATCATCAACTTTATCGCTGAAACTCAGCTTAATAAATAATCCACATCACTAAATTAACCATGTACTACGGGCCAAGGATATTCATTAGTATCATAACCACGAATTATCCATGCACTACGGGCCAAGGATATTCGTGTTTTCACCAACTATCATGATCATACCGAATAATACATGGTCATAATCATACCAATAACTGTCCATCAATGCATTACGGGCCAATGAGGACTTTTACCACATCATTTGTAATATTACGAGTCATGATTATACCGAATGATCCCTAGTCATAATCATACCAATCAACAGTCCATCTATGCACTACGACTAAAGATGACTTTCACCACAATATAAGTATGAGGATGATGACAATGATATAAGAATTCAATTAAATGAAAGCAAAGGATAAATTTTAAAGATTTATAATTTAATTTATCCAGAATTCAATAATGTCCAAATTGTCAACATGATACTGCTTTGTGGAGTAAAATTCAAGAATAATATTGTATCAAAAATGATTTGGACCGAAAAGAAATCAAATTTTGTCATGCGTAGTACTCCGGGTGAATATTACCTCGTGAATAGTACTTCAGGAATAGTACTGTGACGCCCCCAAATTCAGGTGCTTGAAACCCGAATTCAGTGCTTCACGATACCATTTCTTTGAGCGGAATAATAATAATAATGTCTTAAATATCAAACTTAATTTACATATCAGAGTTGTCTAAATCCCAAGTACGCGACCTTTAAAACATTTCATTACACGATAGATAATAAATATCATCAACTTATTTAAGTCTAGCTATTACATAAGATAACACAAACTTATTTTGCTAGCTTTCCTTTCCCTTTGTTCTTTCCTGAACCTTCAGGTCGATTATACTTAGCTGAAAATAGTTAAATTAGGCAAGAATGAGCATTTGAGTGCCCAGCAAGTAATAACAAATAATAAACATTAGCTGAAAGGATTAAATATTTTCTTTGAATGACACTTCTATAACGAAGCAATAGTTGTGAAGTAAACTGAAGCAACACTAAACAACATAACCAATCTATTTCAAATTTTGAAACTACGTACTCACTATAATTGGTGAGAAGTCGACAGACCATGAACTTTGTTTTCAATTTTCAAAAAGGTTTAACAGAACTTCATTTGTAAACCGTCATAACTTATAGGCACCGGGGTGATCGCCCGCTATGCCTCAGATTGATCAATACTACATGCCAGAATGATATTCTCGCTCATCATATCCGCCTTAGGCGCACAAAAGTTTTCCCAGGTTCGGGATGTTCATACTTAGTCGGAAATCCGAACCAAACAATTTGGTTGGATATGAATAAGGTCCTATCATGTTCAATGATATTTTTAAATCTGTGTCTAGCCGAGTCAAATAGCTTAGACAACTTTTAATCAATGTATACATACCGAAATTTAATAGGTATGTATCAATAGGTATAACAATTATCCAAGTGAGGACACTTGTATAACCATACTTTAACGAACATAATGTATATATATCTGGATCTTACAGTAATACTGTACTAATAAAAAATGAACAAATAAAGTTTGAGAACTTGCATGAATACGAATATTTGGATACATAATCAATAACAATAGAGTTAATAATCTGGCGTAACGATAATATAATTCTGAAACTTTCTTACTCATGTCCATTGCCTAAAGGAAATGCAAAGGTTAGGATAGTTCGAATACTTGCATAAATACTATGATTAATAACAATAAAGTTTAAAAGCTTGTATAATCGGAATATAATTCAATAACGGACTTACACAGGTTTACTGCATAAATAGATATAAAGAGTAAAGATATTTGCCTTGAGCGTAGTTTATCCACGTTAACAAATCAATCACTTTCAAATCCTATTTATAGCGTATTATAAGCACAAGATGCTCATTAGCTAATACATTCTTTATTCAAGTTTGACATGATTCTAATATGCACATATGGTACAAATCAACTCATAGGTTTATCATGAAATCAAGTATCTAGTTACTTCATAAGCCAATTAAGAATGCTCAAATTTAAGGGCTTTTTATTCATGGACTTTCATTATATAAAGCAAATACTATCTTATCACCTAATCCTCACATATATATATGCATCAGTAGGTTTGAAACCATTTTTAGCAATATGGGTGTAGACACTCGAATTTTTCTGCACACCTGTCACTGACATTACAGGAGGGCAAATTCGTCTTTCAGAGATAACCCTGTAAGACAATTCATATCCAGTCCGGATACTACTGGAAGTTCAGCCTCAACCCCGGAACACACACCGGGTGTAAGACCCTGAATTTTATGAAATGAAAGTATTCATTTTTCTTATAATTATTATTTTATTTCGTAAATGGTTAAATTGATAAAAGTTTAAAGTTAAGGGTGATATGTGAAAATTTTTTGCAAAGTAAGCAAGTGGTTATAAAATATTCGCTTTGGTCGGGAAATATTCTTTTTGTTTGGGAATACCGTGCACGACAAGACAATCATTGGTGGACCCCATAATGTAAGTATTGTCGTAGTAAGAAAACGCATGTAATTATCTTTATATAAAAATAACTACGAAAGTGTTATCGTTAAAACCGTTGAACTACCCTAAGAGTAAAAGTATAGTAATACGCGTGGTTGCATAGTAGCACTACCAGATTGATTATTGATGCTTACGTGAAGAAGTCACTCAGTTATACTCAATTATTGCTACAATAATTGTCGTGATCATATCTCTCATATTATTGATTCAATTGTTGTCACAAAGATCATCTCAGATAATATGTTATATTATTAAATCAATAATTGAGACGACAAAGTTATTCATATTATTATTTGCAATATTGACAATGTCTAGAAGTTATGTCAAGGAGAGGTTAGATAATCTAATTGCGCGCCAATATGGAGAAATTCTTATCGGAAAGACCCCTCTTTCTTGGGAATGACCTGGTTGTTAAATATTGTGAGTTACAATATTAATGATGAATAAGTTCGTGTTGATTAAAGATGAAATTGATAGTTCCATTGTGTTGGAATTATTAGTGTTAGTGGAAATCGACATTTATTTCGATATTAATTGATGTCTGGAAGTTATACTGACCAATCAGGTAATTAACCAGATAAATGAGAAATTAATTGCTATTGATTCACATGATTATAACTATTTGTTCACATGTGTGTACTATTGATTCACAATCTTGTACTATTAGGGGAGTTGGTGCAAGATTGATAATACTTGCATAACTAAGTTAAAAATGGAGGTATAGATGGAGGTACTATACTATAATTCGTATTTTCACATGTTTTAAACTATTGAGTCACATGATTTACTATTGATTCACATGATTTACTATTAGGGGAGGTGGTGCAAGTTTGATAATACTTGCAGGACTAAATTAAAAATGAAAGAAAAGAGGAAGGTATTATACTGTAATATTTCGAGCCCCAAAATGTGCAATTATCGATACTATATTTTCCTATAAATAGAAACTCATTCCTTCATTATTTTTCACCAATTCACTAAAGCTATAGAGCAATTATTATAGAGAGAAATTATAGAGAGAAAGGAGAAGAGAAGTCTGCTACCTCACTATTCCAGTTTTCTTCTAAGGTAAGGAGTATTATTCTTTCGTCTTCATGAAGAGAGTTATTTTATTTCAATACTCGTAAGGGTTGTTATTCCATTCTTTATTATTATGTTGGAATAATCTGTCTATGCGAAGTACCGCATACATGGTAAAATTCTTCTGTTATTCCATTCTTTATTATTCTCATTGGAATAACTCGCCTCGTGCGGTTTATCGCATGCCTCCGTGAATTTCGTTGTTATTCCATTCTTTATTATTCGTTGGAATATCCTCGTCGTAAGCGGATTACCTATGACCTGGTTCCATTCTTTATTATTCTATTGGAATATTCTTTCTTTGCGGGTTACGCATGACCTGGTTCCATTGTTTATTATTCTGTTGGAATAACCTATCTGTGCAGATTACGCACGCCCGGTGAATTCTTCTGTTTTTCCATTCTTTATTATTCATTGGAATAACTCGCCTCATGTGGATTATCAGATGCATGGTGAATGATCCTTCAGTATTCATTCTTTATTAAATTGTGGAAATGATTCGTCTATGTGGATTACCCCATGGCGCGGTGAAAATCCATTCATAGATTTTTCAGATATTCTATTATACTGTATGAGATATCATTTCTTTTGTACTCGCCATGAAATATCATTTTCTTTGGTATTTTTCTTTTTTACGAGTTACTATTCACGTTAGTTACATTCACCGATTACTATTCACTCTAGTATTATTCACTTTCGGGTATTCGGGCACTTTTTCGTGTCGAGTACTATTCACAAGTTACTATTCACCCAAATTACTATTCACCCAAATATTATTCACTCGGTATTTGGGGTACTTTTCATGTCGAGGTACTATTCATTTAGGTACTATTCCCAAAGTACTATTCATTTCGGGTACTATTTAACGAAAAAATATATTTCTTTTATCGTCCAAATTATTTTTGGTACATGAATATTATTCTTGAATTTTACTCCACAAAGCGAAGATCATGTTGACAATTTGATATTTTTAAACTCGGATAAATTTAAAGTCTTTAATATTTATCCTTGATTTCGCTTTGATTAATGCTTATATCATTGTCATCATCCTCATGCTTATATTATGATGAAAGTCATTTTCGCTTACGTGCAAAGATGGACTATTGATTATTTGTTTTACAATTTGTATATCTTTCGCTTACGTGCAAAGATTTAATGCTTGATTATTGGTTTTACGCTTATATATCTTTGGCTTACGTGCAAATATGGATTGTTGATTATCGGGTTTTACAAACAGTATATCTTTAGATTACGTGAAAAGATGGATTGTTGATTATTGGTTTTACAGTTGTATATCTTTGGCTTACGTGCAAAGATGAACTATTGATTGATGAGTATCTTTGGCTTATGTGCATAGATGAACTGTTTATTGGTATGATTATGACCGGGGATCATTCGGTATAATCACGACCCGTAATGTTATAGATGATGTGGTAAAAGTCCTCATCGCCCGTAGTGCATTGATGGATGCTTATTGGTATGATTATAACCATGGATTATTCTTAAGATAATCATGACCATCGATGATTACATGAATATCCTCGTCAGTAGTGTGTGGATGATTCGATGATGTGGATTATTTATTGTCGAGTCTTAGTGATAAAATATTGATTATACACTTTTAATTCGTAAAGATAGTAGATATCATGCTCTACTGACTCTTCTAAAATACAATTGTATGTCTTTTTGGCCAGTAGTGCAAAGATGAATTGTTAATGAATATCTTTGGGTCAGAGTGCAAAGATGAATTTATTAGTATGATTATGAGCATGAATTGTGATTTGGTATAACCATGATTTTTAATGTTTCAGGTAAAGATATGTGATGAAAATTATCTTCGTCCTAGGTGCGAAGAGGAATTTAGAATCACAATTATGATTACGAGTTATTCATATAATTGTGGACATGAATTATTGATTGATGTTACAGGGATAAAACTTTATTGGTGGACTTTTAACATGGAGAAGATAATAGACCTGATGGTCTATTTGACTCTTCTAATGGATTGGTCGTTCCGCTGCAACTATGGTTGAAAAGTTTTATCATCTACCATATATTCTAAATCTCTGATTTATTACTGATGAAGGCTATTGATGATGTATATTATCTTTAGTCATGATATTCTTTACTGGGCTAGTTGTGCTCACCCTTTTTGCTTCACAATTCCTTTCAGGTAATAAGAGTGTTACCGGGTCGAGCGGGGGATAACAGGGGAATAGAACGGTGGTCTATAGCTATTGAGGTTCTCCCTAAATAGTATGGAAATAATTTTGTTGAGAACTTTAGATAAGTGTGTCGTATTGTATACTACATTTGATATTTAATTTTGGTGAACCGAATAGGGTGAGCTGAACCAAACTTTGAAAGGGTGTTTTGCCACTATCATACAAGATGTCTAATGACAAACAACCTCGTGTTATCATAAGACAGGGTTGTGCACATCCACTTACTAAGTATATCTACGAGCACTACCTATATGATATTGGAGTTTATTTGAAATATAATTTTTACTTGGAGACAACGGAGATAGTTATATGTCAAGAGAAGACTCACCATTGGAAAGAAGATGATAGTAATCTTCTTATTTTTCTTTGGGGACTTTTGGGTCAACCAAGGATAATTCTGTGGACATATGATATCTATCATAACCTAGACGCATGGCCTCCCATGTACGAAGGTTTCCTTGAGTATTTTCCAAAGATTTTAATTTCTAAAACAATTATTGACTGTACCTTTATGTAAGGTACCATTTTAAGGTCTTGTGGTCAAGGCACCACGAGAGTTATATATATTTGTATTAAAACTCACAGCTTATCTGTTGTCGTACTCTGCACGACAGTTTAACAGTTGTATAAACCATGTTTATATTTTATTTTTATAGTGCGATATCTGGCGACTCAGAATGGGTGATGTTTACCTATTTTGGTGGCATCACAAATGGTATCAGAGCTTAGGGATATGGTCGCTGGCGGAGATATGAGTTTAGAACTAGGAGGGGAGAGACGAGTAATATACTTCTCTAGTGCGTGACTTACCTAAGCCGAAATTTTTACTTGATAAGTTGACAATTTGTGATATGTCAATTGGCCTTTGTTTTGAAGATATATTCTAGAATGATATCTGAAATACAGGAGATGAGCAATGGAAAAATCATGATACAGAGGATATAACCGGGAAGGTACAATTCGAAAAGAAAGAAAGGTATTCTCATCTCTTCGAATACCAGGTACGTAAGTAAATTTTGAGGGCGAAATTTTATAAGGAGGGGAGATTGTAAGACCCCGAATTTTATGAAATGAAAGTAGTCAATTTTCTTATAATTATTATTTTATTTCGTAAATGGTTAAATTGATAAAAGTTTAAAGTTAAGGGTGATATGTGAATTTTTTTGCAAAGTAAGCAAGTGGTTATAAAGTATTCGTTTGGTCGGGGAATATTCTTTTTATCGGGGAATATCCGTACGACGGCACAATCATTGGTGGACCCCACAACAAAAGTATTGTCGTAGTAAGAAAATGACAGAATTATCTTTTTATTAAAATAACGGCGAAAGTGTTACCGTTAAAACTGTTGAACTACCAGGTAGTAAAAGTACAGTAATACGCGTGGTTACATAGTAACACACTCTATTGATTATTGATGCTTACGTAAGAAGTCACTCAGTTATACTCAATTATTGCTACAGTAATTTCTGCATCATATCTATCGTATTATTGATTCAATTGTTGTCACAGTACTATCATATATATAATATGTTATATTATTAAATCAATAATTGAGACGACAAAGTTATTCATATTATTATTTGTAATATTGACAATGTTCAGAAGTTCTGTCAAGGAGAGGTTAGATAATCTAATTACGCGCCAATAGGGAGAAATCCTTATCCGAAAGCCCCCTCTTTCCTGGGAGTTGTTAAATATTGTGAGTTATAATATTAATGATGAATAAGTTCGTGTTGATTAAAGATGAAATTGATAGTTCCATTGTGTTGGAATTAATAGTGTTAGTGGAAATCGACATTTATTTCGATATTAATTGATGTTTGGAAGTTATACTGACCAATTGGGTAATTAACCGGATAAATGAGCAATTAATTGTTATTGATTCACATGATTATAACTATTTATTCACATGTGTGTACTATTGATTGACATTCTTGTACTATTAGGAGAGTTGGTGCAAGATTGATAATACTTGCATGACTAAGTTAAAAATGGAGGTATAGATGGAGGTACTATACTGTAATTCATATTTTCACATGTTTAGAACTATTGAATCACATGATTTACTATTGATTCACATGATTTACTATTAGGGGAGGTGGTGCAAGTTTGATAATACTTGCAGGATTAAATTAAAAATGAAGGAAAAGAGGAAAGTATTATACTGTAATATTTTGAGCCCCAAAATGTGCAATTATCAAAACTATATTTTCCTATAAATAGAAGCTCATTCCTTCATTATTTTTCACCAATTCACTAAAGCTATAGAGCAAATATTATAGAGAGAAATTATATAGAGAAAGGAGAAGAGAAGTCTGCTACCTCACTATTCCAGTTTTCTTCTACAATAAGGGGTATTATTCTTTCGTATTCATGAAGAGAGTTATTTTATTTCAATACTCGTAAGGATTGTTATTCCATTCTTTATTATTATGTTAGAATAACCTGTCTATGCGAAGTACCGCATACATTGTGAAATTATTCTGTTATTCCATTCTTTATTATTCTGTTGGAATAATATGTTTGTGTGACGCCCCCAAATCCGGGTATCATCCAATCCGACAGATGGTGCTCCATGATACTACATTTCATATAATCATTCCATTGAAATAACAACAAAATGAGTGTAATTACTATCTTTGTATTACATTTGTAATAAATCCTTTCCCAGGTTCATAACCGAATACATTCGTTGTTCTTCATAAGTATATTACATACAAATATACTAGTCTATTACAGGACGATTAATTGTCCATCTTAGCCTTGCCTTTATCTCTCTTAGAACTCTTAGTTCGTTCGGCTTTAGCTGCAAATATATAGTTCAAGCAAGAATGAGCATAACTAGCTCAACAAGTCTTAACAACGAATCATATGAATATCACATAAATAAATACATGCTTTATTTCCGTATCTGAACAATTATCTACGAAGCATTATGAAACATTTGACTAATACTTCTCCTACAACAATTCCAGAGCATATATAATAGCTTAGGAATGATGAACCGGTCAATAGACCATGAACATACTCTTTTCGTTTTCATACTTGAAAAGGATATCCGACACTAAGCCCATCCACCCGTCTTTACTTACGAGCACTTCTAGGTGATCATCAGCCTATTGTACTCTATGTTGATCAACACTCTTACGTTAAACGTATTTACGTTCAACATTTGGCAACCTCGCGTGCCCATCGAATAATCGATGAAAATACTTTTGTTTGTACATAGACAAACTTACCTTCTCATCCGAACCAAATACTTGGTATAGGATAGCGTTAACAGTTCTATATCAACAGACTTGTAAACAAATCCAATCAACTCTCCAATACTTGTCTAGCCAGAATAAAACAGGCATCGACTTTTTCCTATTAACCATTCATGCATTATATAACATGCATCACGTAAAAACTTAGCTAACACGAAGGTTAGGCAAGCGTTATGAAAGACTTGCCTTCAAGTGTCTTCGAATATACAATTCAACTATTCTCAGTCTTTACAGGATCTACATGATACATTCACATAACACACTGTAATTAGTTATCAAACAAACTAACTTTATGGTTCTAACCAACTTCTTTCTCTTCTACGTTTTATTTGAATTAACTCCGTTAATAAAGTCGATTTAACTTTCTATATTTCGTTACATTTCATTAAAGTTCTTACGTCATTATTAAATTGACATTCGATCATTATTGGTGCACTACCAAAGTTGAACATGATTCCCGGTGCACGTATACTGTTCTCACGTTCTTCATTTAATTTCTATTAAACCATACTAGATCTTCTTACCTTAACAACTTATAAGTGATCTAAGGTAAGTCTTATCATGTACATTAAGTACCTCCTATATCTTACTTTAGGTCTACATCCAAATTGGAATAAAACCAAACTTGGTCAACATTTTTCTACTGCCGGCGCTGCGGCGCGACATCCTATGTATTCTAGTGGCGCTGCGGCGCCACTCTCCAGAGGTTTTGCCCGAACTTGGCATTGCGGCGTGAGTCCATATACAAACTCTCGCGCTGCGACACGAGTCTCCAGACCTTTTTATTTTCTCCCGGCCATAACTGGCACTGCGACGTGGCAGAAAACACTGGGTTTGGTGCTGCGGCGCCGAACCTGTGCACCAGTTGGCCAAAACAGTTAGGTTTCCTAACGAAACTCCCGGCTTCCTAATTTGTTCATTTTTCATCCGAATTGACCCATTCGAATTCGTACAAGTCACAAATTACATCCTTTACGTGTTCGTATAAGAATTTTACCTTTTCGAATATGTTAACTCAGAATTCACCTTTAAGTTCATTTTTAAGCGTTTGTTTAACGTTTTTCGTCCGTTCAATACTTGTTTTCTTCGTTATAAGTCGGAATGCGACGATTCTTTCGCCAATGACTCTTAATTACCTTATCTCACGTGTTAACATTGGAAACCAATGTTTTCAAGTCACACGACAACTTTTGACCTTTAATCCGGACTTTATACGTTTTTGACGTTTAACGTCTATTTCCGCAAAATCCGCCATAAGTTCGTTACTAATGTTCTCTAAGCCAAATCACATGGAATACTCCATGGACTTCATATCTACATCCTAACCAAGCAATAGGCACATTCCTTAGCTATATCGATTCTTAAATGTTCATTCAAAACTAAGTTTATGTTCAAGACTTTTTATGGTTTTAACTCACGTAACCACTTACGATTTCTATTTGTTCATGACCTATCAATGATTTGGTCATTACTAGGCATCCTTATCTCTCCTCAATAAACATGCTCCAACCATCTACGATTCTTCTATGAGAAAGAAATCGAAAAAGATGAAGATTACGGTTTATGAGAATTTATCTTTGAAGTAGTTAAAGTTCTTGATAAACGTCTAATGGTTTGCTCAGAAGTAGAAGGATTATAAGTTTCTAGCTCTTTTCTCTCTCTCAAATATGTTGGACAAGCTTTGTAAAAACTTCAAATGACCAACCTAGCTTTGTATATATAGAAAATCAAATGAGGGGCAAAATTGTCCATCTCCCCACCTCCTTACTTATTTACCACTTTGTCACCAAGTAAAATACTTGGTGACCAAGTGATGTGCTTGCCTTCAGACACCAAGTGGGAAGCCCACTTTTGCCCATGGGTCATCCCCATGGGTTGCCCCATGGGTTTTACCCATTCGGTGACCCACCGGTTCGATCCATGGTTTGGTTTTCTTGCATTGGGCTTAACCAATCTTATATTGGGCCTTAACTTGGGCTTACCACTTAATCCCTTGGGCTTGCTCATTCAATTGATTGGGCTAAACATAATCCAACTAAATGAATTAACATTAAGTCTTTACTTAATTCTAGAATACAACTCAGATTCCCTACACGATACTTTTATTTATTCTTTCCATATAATACTAGTATGATTATCGTATTGTACTCCGTATTGACTCATCATATTATACATAGGTACTAAATAATATCTTAATTGTATAACACATGCCTTAACCCTAACGTAATTTCCTCCTCGCGTTTCATTTCCTTCTCGGAAATCAATATACTCAACCCTTAGGTTTTAAGTCCGCAGGCGAAAACTTCGTTTGCCATAACGAAATTATTATTGGATATTCCATACTATCGTAATATTCTAATATTACGCGTTTCTCAGAATCTCGAATCCTAGCTCCGAACGAAATTGGATGAATAGTGTTTTTACGCAAACATTCTCAGAAAACCTTCGTTCTCGTCTTGATAATTCACAACAATTAATTCTAGCACAAAGCCAGAATACTAACCACATCCACACATTCTAGGTCATAGAACGACCTTCGAGTATCTTATTTACATAATAACTCAATTAAATTCATTTAATCCACATAATCAAATAAAAATTTAATTTATTAAAAAATTCGAAATTCTCGGGAGTTACATTCTTCCCTCCTTATAAGGATTCTGTCCCTAGAATCTCGCTATTCTTACATAAACAAATGAGGAAACTTTTCCTTCATTTTACTTTCCAGCTCCCACGTTACTTCTTCAGCATCGTGGTTACTCCAAATTACCTTTACTGAAGGTCTTACTTTATTTCTCAAGACTTGTTCCTTCCTATCAATAATCTGAATCGAAATTTCTTCATACGTTGAGTCCTTTTCTACCTGATTAGATTCATACTCTATTACGTGCTTGTAGTCCGATTTATAAGGACGCAACACAGACACGTAAAACACATTGTGTATTCTTTCCATTTCTGGAGGTAAGGGTACTTCATAAGCTACCTCTCCTACCCTTCTTGTTAGGTTTGTAATATTTATGTGCGCAATCAAATTGCATAAATTAGCGGAAGCGTGTAAAAATTAGAGTTTAAAAATTTTACAAACCATATACCCGGATCACCCTTTATGCATAATTATTAATTAAGCGAAAAAGATGAATAAGAGTCACACCCTTGAAGATCGAGCTTCCTCAGGTACAAGTTCACCTCCAATCCTTTTCGCGTTCAACTTGAATCCACCGGGATTGGTTCCTTCCTTAGATCAACGTTAGCCACCCAAGCGTTTGGCCTCTAGAGGTGATCCACCAAGGAAGAATAGGAATTCAAGAAGAAGGGGTATTGGCTCAAACCCTAGTTTTTCCTATCTCTATAGAAAAAGGGTACTCTCCAACAAATTGGAATTATGTCGTATGTTGTAAAAGTCAACAACCCCCACCACCCATAATAAGACTCCTCTTATTTATAGATGTGGGCAACCCATCTTAACAATTAAGGAATTGGGTTTTATTTAATTAATTAAATTCTTTTAATTAATTAAGCTCCCTAATCTTATTAAGGATAATTAATTAAACTCCTTTAACTAATTTTCCTTCCTAATCCAATTAGGAATAAATGAGAGTACTTATATTAAATTAATTCCTAAACTCTTTTAGAAATTAAAATAATAATAATTGTAATAATATTAATAAGACTCCTCTTATTAATTTATATTTAATATTTCTAAAATATTAAATAATAATATTAAGTTATTTAATTTATTCTATCACCATAGATTAAATTAAATATACATAACATATTATTACGATTATGCCATTAACTTCTTAAATAATTATTCTTCCTTTTATGGTGTGACCCTTTAGGTTCTCCATATTAAACCGGTTGTGAATAAATCAATTAGAACAATTCTAATCTTATTTAAATAAATAAATTAAACAATTATTTTATTTAAATAAATAATATTTATTCTACAATAGGATAAGTCTCCCTAACGATCAACGACTTTCCAGATAATATAGATTTCAACATTAATCATAAAAGAACCTTTGAGTAAATAGTTACAGTACAATTCAATCCTTCCACCATACAATGTCCCAATTAAATATAAGACATGGAATTCATCAAGTCTTATTTTATTTAATTATATGTATTTCGATCCTTAAATGCACAACTCCAAATAATGCAAATTAGAAACTCCTTTCTAATTTCATTCGCCGCCGCCAAGGACTCTTTGGGTTGTCATTTATCGAATCACATAGGACATTTCTCTTCTTTATTATTAAGTGGTAGATTCTTTATTGATCATACATTATCTCCATGTACAACTTATTATACCCAATCATACCCTTTGATATACCCTAAGGGTCTTAAGGAATAAGTCAAAGTATAACTCATCATACATAAGATACTATGATGATCTCAAGTCCAAGGATCACTTGTCATTACTACTATCACTACAGAATTCCTATTGACAGCAAATAAAACTCCATTAGGTATTCCTTAGCGAGCCACGCTCAAATGAACTTATTCTCTAATAAGCACCTACATACTTGCTTTAGTGTCTCCACACAAATGATCATGAGATCAATCATCCTCATCCAATGAGCAAGTTAACGTATGTACCAATCTATCCGGATTCACTAATCCCCAATTTAGTAATCCATCGATTGGGAACTATTTTAGTTTTAAGCTTTCTAAGAATTTAGATCTCATTAGAATGATCATCATCATTATTCTAAAAGCATTGCTTAAAACTATGGGTTTATCACATATTATAAAACAAAGATCATGTAGATAATTAAAAGCCTTTAATAAATTAATACTTTTTATTAATAAATGAATAAGATTGTTACAAAGTATATGCTTTATCATCAAACATGATTGGCTTGTGTGCATACTACTTTCAATCTCCCACTTGCACTAAAGCCAATCGCCGTGGTATCTTATACTCTTCTTCTCTAAGTGATGATTATCCTGCTGTTGGATAAGCTTTAGTTAATGGATATGTAATGTTGTTCTTGAGAGTCCACTATCTCTATAGTGATTTCCCATCTTTCAATGATTCTAATAATCAAATGAAAGTGCCACAACACATGTTTAGATCCAAGATGAGACTTAGAACTATTCCTAGTTCGTAATGAACTTTTAATCCAAACAATCAACTTGTAGCTTCATTTATAGCTATATACTTTGTCTTTATCACTAAACCAAAGAACTCTTTCATTGTTTGAAACTTTTCCAATTCAACGCACCACCTGCTCAAGATAATGCTTTACCTTAAAGTGGATTTTTCGTCATCTTGGTCTCTGTCTCGAAAAACTTGAGTCTCATAAGCCCTCTAGTTTTAATTCGCATCCACCATGAATATGATCACATCCTTAGTGTCGGTTAAGCACTTTAAGATGTTTTTCACCGACTCATAGTGAACTTCTCCATAATATGACCGATCAACATCGTGTCTAGTATATTTCATTGCATACATGATTGTCACTCATGTGATCTCTCTTTCGAGAGTCTGTGGGGACTATTAAGAGATACACCCATCGCTCATCCACATGAGACATCTCGAGTTTGCCATGCTAAACGACTTTAGCATCAAATGAATATCGTTCCTTGGGTTAAGTCGAGCATCTCTCAGTATCTATCTATATAGATTTTATCCCCAATTAAGATACTCTTCCCAAACCATTCATGGAGGAATGTTTAGACAACTTTATCTTTTATCGATCAGTAGCATTGGTATGTCATTCCTTATCCGTAGTATATCAACATATAGTACTAGGAATGTCACGATGCTCCCAATCGATTCTTTTGTACACACTAGGTTCATTCTTATTTTTGATAAAATCAAACTCTTTTGATTGCCTCATCAAAACGAATGTTCCATATTTGAGAAACTTGCTTCAATCCATTTCTCTGAGTGTCTACAACACTTACCTCATCGCGTGTAACTGGATCATCATCTTCTATGATGTGTACCTCATCATCATCATCTATAATGAATCCATACCTCCTAGGTATCTTGAGACTATTCCAAAATTACGATTCAGGTTGTGGTACAACAGTTACATCTACATGTTCCTCTTATTCGACTTATAAGTGTTTTGTGGTTCTTAAACTCTTCAAGATCTATTATCCTCCCACTAGCCCCTTCAATGATAAACACCTTTATCTTAGAAGGCAGCGTGTTTCGCAACAAACACCTTTTGCTAACTAAGATTATAGAACATATACCCTAAACTTACTTTAGGATGTCCCACAAATCGACACTTATAAAATCTTGTCCCAAGCTTATCCTTTGAAACCTTTTCACATAAGTCGACAACCCCTTATCTTAACATACTTAAGATTAGTAATCCTCCCCATCCATAACTTTTATGGAGTCTTGGGGCCGGATTTTGAGGTTACCATTTTCGTAGATATGAAGCCATTTCTAGGACATGATCCTGAAGGATATTGGAATGCTCAGTAAAATCATTATGGACCGCACCATGTCCAACAAGGTACGATTTTTCATTCAGATACATCAATCAATTATTGCAGATCGGGATGTGTCCATTATGAAAACCATTTGAGATGATCTAGAAACTTATTGCACAAGTATTTATTCCTTGATCTAATCAAAGAATCTTAATACTTTGTCAATTTGTTTCACTTCTGAATTCTTTGAACCTTTCAAATAATTCACACTTGTATTTCAACAAATACATACATTCAACTCTTTGAATGATCATCTCCTTTTTTTATACTAGTTTGTTCAATTTACAAAATAATTTTTCACGTAAGTCAAGTATACAAAATCCATTAAGTAATCTTTTCGGTTTATACTTAAACATTATTATTATAAATAGAACAACAATTGTTCTTAATTATAATACCAAAAATTTTATTGTCCAACAATAAAATGGAAATAATGTTTCTAACAAGAATTGGAATATACAATAACAACTTATCGACTTAATAGATTTGCTCCGTAAGCGTTGCTAAACTATAAGTTTCTATAGCTAATGCAAAGAACCTTTGCTTCATTTTCCACACATAGGATTACTTATCTATGTTCAAACTTTCCACTTCGCTTGGTCCTTCATAAATCTATATTTATGATAACCAAAGTCGGTATCCAATACCCAAGTAGAACCTCGACTTAAAGAAAATTTATTTAATCATGAACAAAAAGATTGAACCGAAACTTCACTAAGCTTCTTTGGTTAGCCTCTGCAAGATGCTTCTCGCAGTTTCTTTCCAGTGTCCAGGCTTATTGCAGTGGAAGCAAACTCCTTTGCTATCCAGATCAGTTTTGTTCTTATTATCCTTTGTTTATGCCTTTCTATTTACCTTCTTTGAATCGTTCTTCTTTTCGGAAGATCCTTTGGCCCCTACCAAAGAAGACTTGATCTTTCTTGGTTCGAAAGTGACTCTCAACATTTTTCAATATGTTAAGCAAATCAAATGAGGTCGATATCTAGCTTGTTTATATGAAAATTCACAACAATTGTGAAAGGAGTCCGGAGTGGGTGCAAGATCAAATCTTGGCTCAACTCTCCATCCTTGACAAAAACTCGTTATCCTAATTCGATCAATCAAATTGATAATGTTAAGGACTTTTATCTCATACTATAGTGCCATTGGCCATTCTAGATCTAAGAGCTCCTTAGATATCGATATCTATCGGCCCTACTTTCCTCACCATCAACTACTTGATGTGGGAATATAGTAGGAGCATCCATAGTTTCATGCCGACGTCAAGCTCGTTATTTCATGGATGCGAGCATGATGCATC
Source organism: Panax quinquefolius (assembly GCA_020205615.1). Taxonomy (NCBI): domain Eukaryota; kingdom Viridiplantae; phylum Streptophyta; class Magnoliopsida; order Apiales; family Araliaceae; genus Panax; species Panax quinquefolius. Next base: position 22,358,074 of record CM035174.1, on the reverse strand, counting down.
GAGCCAACTGTGCATCATCTCGACACTTTCTAAAAGTAGCAATCTCTTCCTTAGAGGCATTATGCGCAACTATTGCAGGATAGGCGATTATTAAGGACATAAGATAACTTTTACGCTATGAGAACTATTCTCAAATTCCTTAACCAATCATTTAATTCATCCGGTTAATTTAGCATCTAATATGCTTCAAAGTTGATAGTAATTTTAGACATTGTAAAATTTCAGTAAATGAATTTGTAATTAACAACATTTTAACATACATTCTTTTATTAATTACCAAAATAAATTAGGTCTTGTTTTAAATTGGTATCTCCCACTATTTTCTTCAAACTATATTACCTCAATATATATAGTAAGCAAAATCTAATTAAAGATTTGCTAGTGAGAATAAGGATCCCATTTCAAATGTATATAGCCTTGTGGTGACCACAACAAACTATATATAAATAAATAGGTAGACAACTTTTGTCAATTACATCAACTATGCAACTCCTTTTCTTTTGCCTCTTAGATTATTTTGATCAAGTGGTGGCACATCCGAATCAAAATTATCCAAGTTAAGTCCGACCTAGCACTCCATATATTCAAAAAAGAAAAATATCATCCTTGTGGTGACACAACAAAACAATATTGTTCAATTTTCTTTATAAGCATCAAATGTGATAAATTAACATCTTAAATACTTAATACTTGCCTTGTGGTGACACAATAAACTCATATTAAATATTTAATACTCTATTAATTTCATCATGCTAGAAGGCGACGTTCGATATTCCAAATATCTTTGAACGCTTAGGACTTAATATAAAAATTGAGGGGTTTGTTGTAAGACCCCGAATTTTATGAAATAAAAGTATTCAAATTTTTTTTAATTACTATTCATGAGTTACTATTCATGAGTTACTATTCACGAGTTACTATTCATGAGTTACTATTCACGAGTTACTATTCATGAGTTACTATTCACGAAGTTACTATTCATTTAGTACTATTCATGAAGCATGATAATTTTTTCGTAAGAAGGCATTACTCAATAATTGTTACGGTAATTATCGCTCAATATTTTATTTTATTGATTCAATAATTGCTACGTTGATATTTTATATTATTGTTGTTTCAATAATTGTCACGCACAAGATTTTCCATTATCTGAGCAATAATTCATATTATCCGAATAATATTAGTGGATAACATTATTGTCAATGCCTAGAAAGTTACGTTTAAGGAGAGGTTTGGTCACCTAATTGCGGTACAAGAAGGAGAAATTCTTATCGAAAGCCCCTCTTTCCTGGGAACCGCTCGGTTGTTATTATATTGTGATTATGTAATATTATTTGTGAATAATTAATTATTGATTTTTATGATGAGGAAAATATTGATTTTATGTGGATATAAATGGAGAAAATTTTTAAAATGACAATTGTTGAAAATTAATATTTTATCTTTTCTCGATAAAATAATTCATTTAAATATATTATTTTAATAATATAATAATGGTGATATTTTTACGTTGAATGTGGAATATATGAGTATATGAGGAGGAAGAATATTTTTGTTACAATAAATGTTTAAAACATGTTAAACATGTCTGTGGACCCCATTTCTCGATCGAAATTTGATTATAGATCGTAAAAATCGCCTCATTTGTGGATTTTGGCCAATTTTTGTTTGGAATTTGGAAAAACTTTCTTCCGCAAAGTTGTAGAGAATTGAATTTCCTATAAAAACTCCCCGAGATTCGAATTTTTGATAAAAGGGCTATTTATTATGAATTATTGAAGTTCAAGTTCAAATAATTGATTTTTGAAAGTTTCAATTAATTTTAATAACAAAAACGTTTTTTTTTGTTTTTTGTCATTATTAGTGGCTGAATTCAGATGGTCGGATGGTCGAGTGGGCATAGGAATTTAATATATATTATATTAATATTTTATTAAATTTTCTACTTTTGGTGTTCTAAGTATTTTCCTATAAATAGGGTGCTTAGGTTAGAATTGAAAATCACACCGTAACCCAAGTTTTCTCTCTATATTATCGAGCGTATTCTTGTGAGTATTTTGAGTATACTTTGAGTATTGCTATACGGTGCAAGTTCGTCAAGCGTTATTCCAAATGTAAGTATCGCTCTTTTCGAGGTAAGGGATAGTAAGGATTTTAAGTGGTTATTATGTTTTTAGTTTCGAAATTTTTTGAACCTTCAAAATTCTGGAAAAATTTGAAATGATATTTTGATGAGTTTTTAGAGTGTGTCCAAAATGGCGATTTTTGGATGTATAGATTAGAGTTATGGATTTTATGAGAAAAGACTATTTTAAAAGTAACTATTTATAACTCCTTGTGATTAACTCCAAAATTGATGAAATTTTTATTAGGAGTACATCTATATAATATCAGTATACCGTGTAAATTTCAGAATTTTTGGACAAAAGTATAATTTATGATAAATGTTTAAATATTCGGTGGTTTTGGCCATATGAAAAATAGTAAATGAATTTTTAAAATTTAGAGAAAAATATATGTTCAATATGGGACTATGTTATGCTAAATCCCAGAAAAGAAATATTTTTGGAATTGATTTGGTATTTTTCATGAAAATATTCTAGTTATGAGTAAATGAATTAAATATGTTATGTGAAGTAAGAAAATTGGAAAATATGATTTTATGGCTTGAGAATCATATATGAGGTATATGCAGATTTTTGATGAGGGTTTTGGTTATTGGTGATGAAATCTTATGAGTTTGGCATTTTATGATGATTAAATGCATTAATTAGTAAAGTGTAAACAATTTAATTAAATTGTTTAAAAGTTTTAGAAATGATTAAAATATTATTATAATATTAATAATATTAGATTAAGAGATTTCTAAGTGATTTATAACATTTGGATTAAGGTGTTATAAATATGGATATGAATTTTATTATGAAACTTTATTTTTTCGTGTCGAGGTTACTACGCACGCATACCTGCATACTACGTATTTATCACGGGGTACTATTCATTTACAAATTGGTTTCTTCTCCGACCAAATTATCGTTGATTTATGAATCTTACTCTTGAAATTAAAACCATGTTTTGATTATATTGTTTTTATATAACATTCTTATAACCCTAATGATAATATTTTCTTCGACTTGAGTGTAAAGATGGGTAGATTATTGGTATGATCATGACTATAGGTTCTCTTTGGCCAGTAGTGCAAAAGTTGAATTGTTGACTAGTATGATCATGACCATTGAATTTACAATTGAATATTTTTAGCTTAAGTGCAAAGGTGAATTGATCAACATGGTTATAATTATTGTTATATAACTTCTGAAATGATTATATATTTCTTTGATATATGAATATCTTTGGCTCAGAAAGTGCAAAGATGACTTGTTGTTGAAATATCTTTTGCTTTGTAGTGCAAAAGATGAATTATTGATGAATATCTTTGGCTCAGAATGCAAAGACGACTGTTGTTGAATATCTTTAAATTTCAGAGTGCAAAGATGAATTATTGATGAATATCTTTCGGCTCGTTGTGCAAAGATGACTTGTTGATGAATATCTTAGCCTGTAGTGCAAAGATGAATTATTGATGAATATCTTTGGCTCGTAATGCAAAGATGACCTGTTGATGAATATCTTTAGCCCGTAGTGTAAAGATGAACTGTTGATGAATATCTTTCGCCGTAGTGCAAATGAATTTATTAGTATGATTATGTACATGAATCGTGATTTGGTATAACCATGATATTTGATGTTTTGAGGTAAAGACAGTGATGAAAATTATCTTCATTCCGGATGAGAAGAGGAATTTAGAATCACAATTATGATTATGAGTTATTCATATGATTGTGGAAAGGAACCTGTTGATTGATGTTACAGGATAAAATATTGTTGGTGGACTTTTAACGTGAGAAGACAATAGATTTTATAGTCTATTCGACTCTTTTAATGGATCGCTCGTTCACGCAACTATGGTTGAAAAGTTTTATCATCTACCATATGTTCTAAATCTCGATTTATTATCGATGAAGACTATTGATAATTTATTTATCTTTAGTCATAATATTCTTTATCGAGCTAGTTGTGCTCACCCTTTTGTTTCACAATTCCTTTCGTGTAATAAAAGTGTATTTGGGTCGAGTGGGGGATAGCGAGGAATAGAATGGTGGTTTATAGATGTTGAGGGTGAGGTGAATTTAACTTGGAAGGGTGTTTTGCCACTATCATACAAGATGTCTAATGACATACAAACTCGTGTTATCATAAGACATGGTTGTGCTCATCAATTTGCCGAGTATATTTACAAGCACTACCTATATAATCTTGGTGTTTGTTTGGAGTATAATACCCAATTAGAGACAAAGGAGATAATGATATATCAAGAGAAGACTCACCATTGGGAAGAATATGATAGTAATCTTCTCGTTTTTCTTTTGGGGTCTATCAATCAACCAAGGATAATTTCGTGGCCATATGATATCTACCATAACCCAAAAGCATGGCCTCCCATGTATGAAGGTTTCCTTGAGCACTTCCCAAAGATTCTAATTTCTAAAACAGATTTTTTGACTATACCTTTATGTAAGGTGTCATTGTGACGTACACTGATTGGTATATATTTGTATCCAAACTCACAAAGATATGTGTTGTTGTATTTTGCACGACAATTGTTGTAATAAAGTTGTAGTTGTTTTTCGTACCATATATTTGGCGACTCGAGAATGGGTTGGATGGAATGGACCTATTTTGGGGTTGTTATATTTGTTATTAATTTGTCTCATCTTGTTTAAGCTAGCATTTACATATATATATATAAAAAATACGTCATTATATTAATTAACGAAGCATGTTTGCATAATATATATATATATATAGTATAAGCATGCACATATAGAATACTATATTCTACCGGATTGATTATGGACTTTTATTCTAGTTTGGTTCACTAGAGCCACCAAGTGAACCAAAAGGTCAAACCCTAGGGGTGCAAGAAATAATATTTAAATATAACTATTACATTTAAACCCGCGCTTCATTACAAACGGGTCTTCAAGCGCCTCTTACTCCTTAATCTCCAATTTTTAAAATTAATTCTAATTATTCCTATTACAAAACTATTTAAAATAAATAGAAACCTTGATCGTGATCAAGGGAAAATACATAGAGAGAGATAGAATTTACATTAAGAAAAAATTAGAGAAGACGAGGTCACGCAGAATCCCATTTAATAAAACCCATACATTCATGCATCCATCTAAAATAAAATCCAATCATATTAATCAATAGTCCATAATCAATCCCATTTATTATAATACACATCACCATATGCGATCAATAAATAACATTCATCTCATGAATAATAAACATTTAATATATATATTGATATCATTTAATGGGCAAATTTAGTTAGTATAAAATCTATTTTTGAATCAAAATAAACTCCTTTATTTTAATCCAAATTTAAATCAAAATAAAACTATTTTATTTTAATTTATCCAATTTTGAATAAAATAAACTATTTTATTTTAATCAAAATTTTAATCAAAATAAACTCCTTTATTTTAATTAATTATGGAATCTAATTCCAAGTAAAAAAAAATCTTTAATTAAAATAAACTCTTTTATTTTAATTAATTATGGAATCCAATTCCATGTAAAAAAATCTTTATTAAAGGAAAACACGGATATTCTTTCCCATTCACAAATAAACTCCTTTATTTTGAATAATATGAAATCTTATTTCATATTTAAATAAACTTCTTTATTTAAGGAAAGATGATTCTTTTTCCTATTCACAAATAAACCTTTTATTTTTGAATAATATGAAATCTAATTTCATATCAAAATAAACTCCTTTATTTAAGGAAAAATAGAATCCACTTTCAACTCTAATTAGTTATCTTGAAATCCAATTCCAACTCTAATTAGTTAAGATGAAATTTAATTTTAAAATTAAAATAAACTTTATATTTTAATATTAAAATAAACCTTTTATTTTAAAATTAAAATAAACTTTTATTTTAATTATAAAATAATAATATATATATATATATATATATATATATATATATATATATATATATCCTGAACTTTCTTTACCGACAACTCAATCAAGTGATTCCAACACCATGGCAGCGAAAATGGGATTTCATGTGCTGGAGATGATATATATATATATATATATATATATATATATAATATCCTATTCTTCCTTGGTGATTTCGCATGACCTGCTAATATGACATCTAATTTCCGCGTGGCCACGTATTAACAGAAGCTGTTCACGTTTTTTTTTGTTTTTTTTTAAATTTTATACAATAAAAATTATGCCCAATTAAATTATTCAAAATACATATCAATATACATATCAAATTAAACAATTAATAATTCGCATAAAAGTTTGGCTCTGATACCACTGTTAGGTTTGTAATATTTATGTGCGCAATCAAATTGCATAAATTAGCGGAAGCGTGTAAAAATCAGAGTTTAAAAATTTTACAAACCATATACCCGGATCACCCTTTATGCATAATTATTAATTAAACGAAAAAGATGAATAAGAGTCATACCCTTGAAGATCGAGCTTCCTCAGGTACATGTTCACCTCCAATCCTTTTCGCGTTCAACTTGAATCCACCGGGATTGGTTCCTTCCTTAGATCAACGTTAGCCACCCAAGCGTTTGGCCTCTAGAGGTGATCCACCAAGGAAGAATAGGAATTCAAGAAGAGTGGGTATTGGCTCAAACCCTAGTTTATTCTATCTCTATAGAAAAAGGGTACTCTCCAACAAATTGGAATTATGTCGTATGTTGTAAAAGTCAACAACCCCCACCACCCATAATAAGACTCCTCTTATTTATAGATGTGGGCAACCCATCTTAACAATTAAGGAATTGGGTTTTATTTAATTAATTAAATTCTTTTAATTAATTAAGCTCCCTAATCTTATTAAGGATAATTAATTAAACTCCTTTAACTAATTTTCCTTCCTAATCCAATTAGGAATAAATGAGAGTACTTATATTAAATTAATTCCTAAACTCTTTTAGAAATTAAAATAATAATAATTGTAATAATATTAATAAGACTCCTCTTATTAATTTATATTTAATATTTCTAAAATATTAAATAATAATATTAAGTTATTTAATTTATTCTATCACCATAGATTAAATTAAATATACATAATATATTATTACGATTATGCCATTAACTTCTTAAATAATTATTCTTCCTTTTTATGGTGTGACCCTTTAGGTTCTCCAAATTAAACCTAGGTTGTGAATAAATCAATTAGAACTATTCTAATCTTATTTAAATAAATAAATTAAACAATTAATTTATTTAAATAAATAATATTTATTCTACAATAGGATAAGCCTCCCTAGCGATCAACGACTTTCCGGATAATATAGATTTCAACATTAATCATAAAAGAACCTTTGAGTAAATAGTTACCGTACAATTCAATCCTTCCACCATACAATGTCCCCAATTAAATATAAGACATGGAATTATCGTCAAGTCTTATTTTATTTAATTATATGTATTTCGATCCTTAAATGCACAACTCAAATAATGCAAATTAGAAACTCCTTTCTAATTTCATTCTCGCTGCCAAGGACTCTTGGGTTGTCATTTATCGAATCACATAGGATGAGACCCCAGATTTTATCAATAAAGATTTAAATTTTGTTGAAATAATTTTTAATATTATGGTGTGAATTTGAGATAATATTATAGTTGTGGGTAGTATTTATAAATTTTGCAAAGTATGCAAGTGGTTATATTATATTCGATTGCCTGGGAATATTAGGTTTTAGCGAGGGAATATTCGTACAACTACTCAATCATTGGTGGACCCCATAACGTAATTATTGTCGGATTGAGAAAACGACAAAAATATTTTATATGAAATAACGGCGGAAGTTTTACCGTGTGGTTCTTGTTGAACTACTCGGTAGTAAAAGTACGAAGAATACGTGTGGTTGCATAGTCGCATTACACTGTATTGATTATCGATGCTTATGTGAGAAGTCACTCGGTTTGATTCCATTATTGTCGATTAATAATATGAATTATTATAGCGATAATGATGTTTGGTTTTATTCAGTATTATTAACGTAATAAAATGAAACATCTTTTATATAAAATAGAATACTTTATTAAAGTTATTCTATAAATAGAATATATTATATTTTGTTTTGCATAGTATTGCATAGTGGTTTGCATAGTAAAATATTTTTATATAAATAGAATATATTATATTTTATTTAAAAGATTTTTCTTTAAATATGGACCGTCGATTAAAGTAAATCAATCTGGACTGTTTCATGGATTAGTTACTTATGCATTCTATTTTCCTATAAATAGAAGCTCATTCCTTCATTATTTTCTTATTTAATTCATTGAAACTCTAGAGAGAGAAATTATAGAGAGAAGCTATAGAGAGAAAATTATAGAAAGAAGAAGAGTATTTCGCTACTTCACTACTTCTATATTCGGTTCTTTTTTACGGTAAGGGGTGTTATTCTTTCTTCTTGAAGAGAACTTACATTATTCCATTCACTATTATTCATTGGAATAACTCAGTAAAAGTGATATACCCTATACATAACTCGTATATACGGCGATATCCTATACTTGGTGAAATCCTTATGTTATTCCATTCTTATTTATTCTCATTGGAATAACTGTGATACGTGGTTTACCCTATACTTGGTGACATTCTTCTATTATTACATTGGAACATCCTCGTCTGCGTGTGTTTTACAGGACCGGTTCCGCTTTTTATTATTCATTGGAACATCCACGTGCAGTGTTTTACACGGACCGGTTCCGCCTTTTATCATACGTTGGAATATCCTATCGTGTGTTTTACACCGGATCCATTTCCATCTTTATTATTCATTGGAACATCCCGCGATTGTGAATTTCACCGACACGGTTCCGTTATTATTATTATTCGTTGAATAACCTGTCTTACATAATACCGCATGCATGGTGATTTCTTTTGTTATTCCATTCTTTATTATACCCAGTTGGTTAAAACTTGGACTTCTATACTCCATGAAATTAGTAGAATATCCTTGATATTTGCGTTTCATCCAAAGATCTTTTCATGGAAATATTCTTCCGATCATTCTTGAATTTTACTCTACTAAACAAAGATCATGTTGACAATTTGGACGTTAATAATTCATGGATTAAATAATTCTTGAACTTGTTTTATTGAATTATTATGTCATTGTCATCATCCTCATGTTATATTATGTTATCTTTGGCTTACGTGCATAGATGAACTTAGTATGATTATGACCAGGGATCATTCGGTATAATCATGACTTGATATAAATGATGTGACAAAAGTCCTAAGTGGCCTGTAATGCAGTGATGGATAGTTTTTGGTATGATTATGACCAGGGGTGATTCGGTATAGTCATGACCATTGATAATTTGATGAAAATCCTTGACCGTGGTACAGGGATGATTAGATGTGGTGGTTTATTTATTGTCGAGTCTCAATGATAAAAATTGATGAAAACTTTTTAAAACCTAAAAGATAGTAGACTTTATTCTCTACTTGACTCTTTTAATGGATTGCTTATTCATTCAGCAGCTTAAACCGGTTGTCTATTGTATTTTATCGGTTTAACTTTGTTGAAGGCTAATGATAATTTATTCGCATTATCTTAGTCATAATATTTCTTCTTTGGGCTAGTTGAGCTCACCCTTTCTTTCACCGTTTTTCTTAGTGAAATGAGAACATAGCCGGGACTTAGTCGGGAAACAGAGTAATGGTCCAGAGGATAGCATTAGTAGTCCTCACTATTACGTGAAATAGTGTGATAATAGTTGTAATGAGGACTCCTTTTGAGTTTGTATAATATCTAGTAGATAATATTTGTATTCAAACTCACGGTTTATGTCAGATTGTACACCACAGCAGTTATATTAGTAAGTTGTATTTGAATTTATGTACCATGTAAGTGGCGACCCAAGATGGGTGACGTATACCTAATTTTGGGGCGTCACATAGGACATTCTCTTCTTTTATTAGAAGTGGTAGATTCTTTATTGATCATACATTATCTCCATGTACAACTTATTATACCCAAGCATACCCTTTGATATACCCTAAGGGTCTTAAGGAATAAGTCAAAGTATAACTCATCATACATAAGATACTATGATGATCTCAAGTCCAAGGATCACTTGTCTTACTATCACTACAGAATTCCTATTGACAGCAAATAAAACTCCATTAGGTATTCCTTAGCGAGCCACGTTCAAAGTGAACTTATTCTCTAATAAGCACCTACATACTTGCTTTAGTGTTCCACACAAATGATCATGAGATCAATCATCCTCATCCAATGAGCAAGTTAACGTATGTATTCAATCTATCCGGATTCACTAATCCCCAATTTAGTAATCCATCGATTGGGAACTATTTTAGTTTTAAGCTTTCTAAGAATTTAGATCTCATTAGAATGATCATCATCATTATTCTAAAAGCATTGCTTAAAACTATGAGTTTATCACATATTATAAAACAGCATCATGTAGATAATTAAAAGCCTTTAATAAATTAATACTTTTTATTAATAAATGAATAAGATTGTTACAAAGTATATGCTTTATCATCAAACATGATTGGCTTGTGTGCATACTACTTTCACTTCTTAAAATCTCAAAAGGTCCTACAAACCTCAGACTTAACTTCCCTTTCTTTCCAAAATGCATCTTCCCTTTCCAAGGCTATACTTTTAGAAAAACATAAGACCCTACTTCAAACTCCCTCTTCTCTCGATGAGGATCTGTATACCTCCGTTGTCTATCTTGAGCCGCTACTAATATAGCTCTTATCAGCTTCACCATGTTTTTCGTTTGTTATACCATTTCAGGTCCTAACATTCGACGTTCACCTACTTCATCCTAGCAAAGTGGTGTTCTGCACTTCCTTCCATACAACTCTTCGTAAGGCGGCATGCCTATACTAGTGTGAAAACTATTGTTGTAAGCGAATTCTACAAAAGGTAGATGCTCGTCCCAACTCCCCTTGAAATCCATAACGCAAGATCTTAACATATCTTCTAGCGTTTGAATTGTCCTTTCGCTTTGTCCATCCGTCTGTGGATGATACGCCGTACTTAATCTCAAATGCGTTCCCATTTGCTCTTGCAAACTCCTCCAAAAGTTCGACGTGAATCGGGGATCACGATCGGACACAATCGAAACAGGTACTCCATGTCTGGAAATGATTTCCTTAACATAAAGCTTAGCTAACTGCTCTAGGTTATACCTAACTCCTATTGGTAGAAAATGAGCCAATTTAGTTAACCGATCCACTATTACCCAAATAGCGTCGTACCCTTTTCTCGTTGTTGGAAGTCTTACCACAAAATCCATGGTGATATGCTCCCATTTCCATTCCAGAATCTCCAGTGGTTGTATCAATCCACTCGTTCTTTGGTGTTCAGCCTTAACTTTTTGTCAAGTTAAGCACTTACTAACGTATTCTGCAATCTCCCTTTTCATGTTCGGCCACCAAAAGTTCTGACGAAGGTCTTGATACATCTTAGTACTACCAGGATGTATCGAGTACCTCGAACTATGGGCCTCACACATAATCTCTTCTTTCAGCTCGGAATTATTTGGAACCCAAATTCTTCCTTCAAAACGAAGTAAACCTTCTTTATCAAGGTTATACTCAGTCTTCACATCATCCTTCCTTATCTCTTTCATCCGTTCGCATTCTTCAGTACTTCTCTATACCTGCTTAACCCCTTCCACTATTGTTCGTCGAGTCTCTATTGAGAATAACATCTCCGCTGTTTCACTTGGCAACTTAACTTCTAATTTTATCCTAGCCATCTCTGTTATCAATTCATTCCTCCATAAATCTTTTCATAGCTTGCCCAATATTTGTTTCCTTATTTTTTCTGGAAATTGAAACAAGGAAACATGATCAAATCTTACCAAATAAAATTTAATCTAATAAAATCCTTCTTATGGGTAAACTAAATCTTTATTCTTTTTTTTTTAGCAAATCAAATCTGAATTCTTTATTTTGGAAATAAAATCAACTTTGAATTTTATTTTATAAATAAAATCAAGTCCGAATAAAATAAAATAAAATCTTAATTTGATTTTGAAAGTAAAAATTCGGATATATTGATAATATATTATTATTATTATTATTTTTAAAGGAAATTAATAATATTTGAAATCTTCCCTTTATATATTAGGAGAAAATCAAAAAAATTTCTTTTTATTATATATATATATATATATATATATTTAGAAAATTACATCTTTATACATTTTTATTTAGAAATGAATTTAAAGTTACTTATCTTTTGGAAAATCTTCGCGGCGAAGGAGCATTCATTCCAAGCAGTTGATTGGTAGAGCAACAGGACCTCAAAGGTATGAAGGGTAACAACCCCTAGGTAGTCGAGGCTTACATGGTCGAAGCCTACATGGCGAAAAAGCATTCATTCCAAGCAGTTGATTGGTAGAGCAACATGACCTCAAAGGTATGAAGGGTAACAGCCCCTAGGTAGTCGAGGCTTACATGGTCGAAGCCTAAATGGCGAAGGAGCATTCATTTCAAGCAGTTGATTGGTAGAGCAACAGGACTTTAAAGGTATGAAGGGGAACAACCCCTAGGTAGCCAATCCTTATAGGGGCCGAACCCTAGGGGTTCTAGGCCAACATGGCCGAAGCCTATAGTTTTTTTTAGGGAGAAAGGAACAACCCCTAGGTGGCCTAGGCCAACATGGCCAAACCCTAGGGGTCTTAGGCCAACATGGCCGAACCCTAGGCATTCTAGGCCAACATAGCCGAACCCTATGGCAAAAATGAAGTTTTTGGAAGAGCAGTTACTATTTTGATCATAAATTTTGACTCTTTTTGAGTTTCGGGGCCCATAATATATCAAAACGAAGCTAGAGAGGAGCCCTACAAAGCCAACATGGCCGAACCCTAGGTGGCCTAAGGCAACATGGCCGAACCCTATGGGAAAAATGAAGTTTAAATGAAAAAAATAAAGTTTTTGGAGGAACAACTACTATTTTTATCATAACTTTTGAATCGTTTGGAGTTTCGGGGCCCATAATATATCAAAACGAAGCTAGCGAGGAGCCCTACAAAGACAACATGGTTGAACCCTAGGGGGGCCGAACCCTAGGGGGGCCAAACCCTATAATTTTTTTTCAGAGCTCCCAATCTTTCCTTTGTCTTCCGAGCCCCATTACCTTGATTACATCTTGGTTTTTTCCCTCGGATAATAAAGAAAGACTTGACGTTTTGTCCACGAAGAATACGAAGGAAGAAAAAAATGCTCTACATGCAGTGAAACCGCTCCAGATGGCCAAACCCCTAGGGGGCGAACCCTAGGGGGCGAACCCTAGGGGGGCCGAACCCTAGGGGGCGAACCCTAACTCTTTCTGACATTGTTTCATCTTCTTTTCAGGTGTTTTGAAGTTTTACTCTCGGATATTCCTCTTTGGCATGGTGAGCACTTCGAGCTCAAGCACTTTATTTGACGTCCATTCCTTGCTTCTTTAGATCCCTTATGCTGAACTCTTTTTTTTTTTTTTTTTTTTTTTGCAGGCCCTCCCTGTTGAACATTCTGCAGACTTGGGAACAACCAAGGAGGCCCCGTTTCTCAGTGATTGGGAAAGGGTTTCCCTCCTTTGGTCTTTTCGTCGTCTTTTGGAAGCAAGTCCAAACTTATGCCCGTATAACTTTTCCTCCACCATAGAAAGAAGGCTTGTTTCTATATCCAATGGCTTATGGAAATTGGGATGACTTCTTGTCTGATTCATCTAACCACCTTCAAGAATAACAACATTGGATCGACTAGCTACTTAAGAATGCTGATTATGTGGATAACTTTACATCCAGCTATGTAGGAACATTCGTATCCAATAGGACCATGGTGTTCTTCTTTCTACATATACATCACTTCTTGGGGTGAATGCACCTTTACTCTAGAGGATGTCTATGCCCTCTTTCGGTAAGTATTTGCCCCCTGCGCGTGAGTCACGCCTTTGGTGAGATGATCGCACAAAATATTGTAAGTGTTAAAGTCTTGATTCTAGTGTCTGAACACTTTGTGGGGATTGATGTTTTGCAATCCTCAAAAACGAAAGTCCTAGGAGAAGGAACCTCTAGGGAGCAAAACACTAGAAGGGTGAGCCTTAGAGGAGCTCTCCTGGGATATTTTGAAAATCTTCGATCTAATCTTTCTTACCATCTCTTGAAATTTCTCTTTCTTTTGGAATCAAGAAGTCATTGAGAACCCAACATTTCATGAAGGCCTGAAAGCCTTGAAGGCCTGATAGCTTCGAAGGCCTGATAGCCTTGAAGTCCTGTTGATAGTGTTGAAGACCTGCTGATTGCTTCGAAGGCCTGATAGCATCGAAGACCTGATAATAGCGTTGAAGATCTACTGATGGCCTCGAAGACCTGCTGATGGCTTCGAAGACCAAGCTTTAGGTATTCCTCTATCTTCAATTCGACAGGTCATGACCTTTGGATCATGAACTGTCGTAGTTCTTTTCATTTCCTGTATCAGAAAATCATGTACATTTATTTCATACAAACTAACACTTGAATTTATACTTTTCTTCTTCTTCTTTTTTTTAAAAAATTAAAAAAAAAACGTTCAAGTATAAGTGAAAGTTTGTCAATTTATTGCTAAAAAAATCGCTTTTAACGAAAAGCATAACGTTTCATATAATAAATCTTGCTTTTGTCAGTGAAAGCATAACGTTCACCACTTTTAGAGATAAAGTGTAACTTTTTTGGGTTTGAGGGCTTATACTCAGGGGCCTCAATTACTTTTATTAAAGTTGAAAGTATAACTTTTCGGGTCTGAGGGCTTATAGTCAGGTGCCTCATTCACTTTTGATGATAAAGTGTAACACTCGGGTGCCTCGTCACTTGGGTCATCCAATTTCTTGGCAAGTGCAGTCTACGAGGACTTGAAAATAGGTGTCTCATCACTTGGGTCGTCCAATATTTTGGCAAGTACAGTCTACGAGGACTTAAAATCGGGTGCCTCGTCACTTGGGTCGTCCAATTTCTTGGCAAGTGCAGTCTACGAGGACTTGACCACCGTTTAGAGTGGACCACCATCTTGGGTGGTTTTTTTTTAGTCGTCAATTCTTGTGCCTCCTCCGTTGGTCATCCAATTTACTTGGCAAGGGATATTCCTGAGGACTTAAACCACCATTTTTGGTGGACAACCATCTTGGGTGAATTTTTAATTCATCTGTAGTTCAGAGTTTGTTCAATGGTACGTAGAGCCAATATTTGAGTTCTTGACTTCCGGGACTGCACCATGGGTGATGGTGTTGCACGTTTCTTCTCCTAGTTCAATCTCCCTGACTACCAGTTTCTCATGGTATATCCTCCGTAGACTGTAACAGTCCATAGTGGAATGCCCAGCGTATTGGTGGTATACACAGAAGTCTGATCTTCTTTTCATTTCTCCAGTTACAACCGACCGGGGCCTTGGAGGTTTCACCACTCCGTGCTTTCGACCCATTATAAATGACAGCTCTGAACGCCTTTCATTGCATGTAATAGCCTCTCGGGCGGCATTGTGGTATACTTGTCCCCATGTTTTTCTCTCGCTTCGCTCAAATTTCTCATTCTTCCCTTTTGCCTTCGTGGTTTTGACTGAGAATCCACCAGAGCCACAGTTGCTGTCCTCTTGCTCTTCCATGTATCCATCGCATGGCTGGTGGGAAATGTCATGATTACCCCCAAGTCTTGTGCAAATGATGAGAGGGTCGCAAATGAATCGCACGCCTTGGTAATGAGGTGGGGCTTGAAGGCGTATAAAGCACCATTGTTGCATATGTTAACCAAGTTCTTTTTTTCAATTGGTTCTACACACTTCTGTGCTTGGGCCTTGAACCTGTCAAAGTAATCTGACAGCTCCTCATTCGGCTTCTGCTTAAACCGCATAAGCTCTACAATGGTTACCTGTTTCTGCACATAGAAAAACTTCTTAAAAAATTATAATTTTTGGTAATCCCAATCATGAACTGACCCCTTCTCCAAATTATAGTACCAACTGAAGGCACTATCCGTCAAAGTCTTGTTGAATTCCCGCATCAACAAGTTGTGGTTGTTCACTTCATCATATCCTAGCCACGGAGACATCGACTCTACAAACCTGGCAATATGTTCCCTGGCATTTCCTTTCTCTCCGTTGTATTTTGGAAATTGTGGGGGATGCTCAATATACCCTGTCGGGTAAGATTGCCTCTGAATGTGTGCCAGGTAAGTTGGAGTAAAGTCTAACTCCGAGGGTTGGGATGTCTACCTGCGAAGTTGATTGATCACATCGATCATATCATCCTTCGTCACGTACTGGCTCGTGGCATGAACTCTCTGTGGTACAGAAATTGGCTGATGTACACTGACATCATGTAAATTTTGTATCGGTTGTGCTTGTGGGCCGGTTCTTTGAGCAAGGTTTGGGATGGTTGGCTTCTAAACTTGTGAAAATACGGGGATAACAGTTGGAATGATGTTTGTCTTAGGCTAGCCGACTTCCAATCTAGGTTGTGGCGCATCACCACTGTTTTGAGGTTCCAAGTGGATAATTGGGATGGACTGATTCTCCATAAATGGAGGTGTTATCTGATTCTCCTTATTGTTGCTATCGTTGTTGTTGTTGTCCTCCACTCCTGCCGGTTCTCCTTATGAATTGTTTGGGAACATAGCCTTGAAAGCGGGAATCTGCATCAACTGCTGGTGGAAATTTCCCATTTCCTCATGCTTTCTCTGCATCTCCAGCATCATAGCCATCATCATCCCTTGTTCTTCTCGTGCTTCCTTCAACGCCTCGAGCATCTCCAGTTACACAACATTTGTTTGCTCTCTGCTTTCTTCCTCGCTTTGCCTTCCCGCACCTGTCTGCCTGACATTCGCTGGTTGTTGATCAGCCATGTATGGTGATGTTGAACTTCCTTCCGATGCGTCTTCAGGGATAGGTTGATCGAGATTTAGATTCATGCCTTGGAAAGCTTGACTTGCTTGCCTTGGAACTGGACCCGGTGAGGTAATGCTATTTGTTGGTGAAGATCTTCCTGTTGTTCTCCCACTTCGAGTTGTGGGCATACCCTTCACACATTCTACACCTCCTCAGCTGAGTCGCCAAAGAAATGTGGGTAAAGAAATCGTGCCTTGCTAGTTAGGGTTTCGTGTTGGCTGAGGAGGAGAGAAATCCACGAAGAGCACGGAATTGATTGATTGATTGAAGAGGGGAGAACGACAGGTGGGCGATTACTCCAACGACGCGTGGCAGAACTCCTAGACTCCGGAAATCGAGTTAGGGTTATTTGGATTCCAAGAGCCTTCTTGTTGAGTCCTTTGAGTTGAGAGCGAGTATCCAAACCCTTTTTAGTGCTTTTAGGTGGAATCTCCAAGCCTTTAAGTCACCAAAAAGAGTCCAAGTCTTGTGTCTCTAGAGAGATCCCCTTCCCAATGGAATGTTAGGGGTATTTATAGGGTTCTTTGGAAAGTAGTCATGTGCAAGGCACATGCTTTCAGTGAAATTCCATAAATACCCTTTAGTCATTAGAATAATGCCCATATTGCCCTGTCCTTCTAGCCACCAATCCAATCCCTCAATCAATTCCCAAAATAAGCCGCCTCCACGAGTCTTCTGCCTCAGGACACGTGGAGGCTTCTCCCGGGTCAAGCACATTTATTTCTGACTTTTCTGTCTTTATTTTCATTAGGTTATGCGAACCTTAATTTGCACATTTAATGAGGCCGTGGAACCCTTATTGTGCATTTAATTCAATTAGGCCATGTGAACCCTAATTTTACACTTGGGCCCACATTTAGTAAATAACTTAATGATCATTAATAGTAAATAATTAATGAAATTTGCTTTAAAATATTAAAAGTTATATTTTATAACTGAAAATATTTCTAAATAACTTATTATCATTTAAAATGATTTTTAATGTAATAAAATCATTTTTAATTAATTTATTTAATGCATTTAATAAATAAATTAATTATCAATAATATTTAAATAAATACTAATATTTATGAAAAATATTTCAAATTATTAATATTTAATTTTTATAACTTAAAATAATTTTTAAAATTAATTTTGTAATTTTCGAAAATTAAAAACTATTTTTTAATAATTTTAAAAAATTAATTTAATTAATTTGAATAAAACTGTCGCTAAAGACTGCCTATAGCGACAAAACTGTCGCTATAGGTGTTCTTCGCGTTCTTGGCCAAACCCAGAAAATGCATGCCAGTGAATGAGTAAGGGGTTTGACGGAGATCAATTCTTTGGGTGTTGTGTTTGTGGGCATGTTGTTGATCAGAGCATGTAGTGCTAGTGTAGGACTACAAGATCCAACAACAAATATAATCATTCATCACATAACCAATAAGATTTAATCATCCAAAGTAGCTGTCAGAGCTGTTCTTTATTTCTGGGTTACCCAGAAATGAAGAACAGTTCGTGAGGCCTACTTTGGGCTTCCACAACTTGTAAGATATGAAATGTTTTAGTGATTTACAAAATTCAGTGTGTAACCAACATGTAAGTAAGTAGATCTATCACAAAAACTCATAACAACAACAAAACAACATAAAGATACAAGCTGGTCAAAGTCTGTCAGTCGTCATGCTTATCAGTTTTCTGGGTTACCCAGAAAACTGATTTCATGAACGTCTGACCTACTTTGACCAGCCACCAAATCCAATATATATGATATCTAGTGGTTATAAAAACATGGATGTAAACCTCAACTAACATACTACAACATGATTACAACAAAAAACATAACGAAGCAACCAGAAGAGAGATCTGGGCCTAAAGATACTGTCAGACGGTTCTGGGCCTATTTCTGGGTTACCCACAAACGTTTGGTCATGGTTGGTCAACGCTATTTGACCATTAATAACACGACACCTGTGCATCGTATGACACTAACTCCAGTTCCAGATTAAAGATAGAATAACATACTACTAGTTTAAACATTTAAACAGACAAAATCATAAACCGAATGAAATCTAGGAGGCCTGACATTCGTTGTCAAACATCAAAACAAATTTTTTCCAGATTTTGAGGAACATCAAATCCGAGCCTCTAGATGTTATGGATCTAACATCTAGCAACCCAGATCATCATTAGACACCTTATACAACATATTTAACATAAAAAAAGCAACATCAAACAACAAATCGTTGGACAGATTTCTTGGCTAGGGTTTATACCTTCTTTGATCAATTCTGATTTTGGCTTCTATTTTTGTTATGGTTATTTGTGGGGCTTGGTTCTTGACTGATATTATGAAATAATTTTGGAGGTTTGGGGCTTGAGAGAAAAGGTTTGAGTGTTTGACAAAAATAAGTGAACAAATGACACTTTCTCTCTCTCAAAATCTATTTATATAATGTGTTATGTGCAATGTATTGGCTGGCTCAGTGGCTGATCTGCTGAGAGATATGGCACATGGGGTGGTTGGATTTGGTCACCAACCCATCCTATTGTCAAACCCTACTAGTTAGCCAAAATAATCCAACTAGGGGCAAAATGGTCATTTGATAAATCATTTTAATGCTAATTTTGTAACTTGTCAAACCCTTAGGGTTTAACCCTTAGGGTTTAGCACAAATTAAATGATTTTCCAACTAGGGTTTGTACAAAAAATAAAATAAAATAAAATAAAATAAATTTTTGTTTCTAAAATTTTGCAATTAGGGTTTCATAATTATGATTAATTTTCTAATGAATCTATACAGGAACATTATGGTTTAATATCTCTAATTATAATTAACTTTGCTAATTTAGCAATTTGGATTTATTCTTTTGGTAATTAGGGTTTCCAATTACTAAATTAGGGTTCTAGTTCAGTAATTAGGGTTTAACAATTTAGGGTTTCTATAATTTACAATTATAATTTTTATACTTGTTAATTAATCATCTTATCACAATTACCAACAATATCGAACTCTAATTTGAATTTCAAATTAGGGTTTCTCATTTCCAAAAATTATGGTTTTATTAGGGTTTTCTAAATATTAGGGTTTCTAGAATTTTAATTAGGGTTTACCTAATTAATACATTTAATACACGACATAAATTATATAACACACTTATAAAACAATCTTGCACTCTAATTTGGATCTCAAATTAGGGTTTAACATTATTATTAGGGTTTGGTCATAATACACCGTAATTGATCAACCATTATTAATAAGAAAATACAAGACATATTCATAGCCATTGAAAAATCAAAATATAATTAATATTATATTATTATTCTCATACCTTGACAATAATCCAAAATTAGAGTTTGGATTTCATATATCGATTTATTCTTTCTATTTAACCTTAATAATTAAGGTAAAATAATTAACTTAATAACTTTTGTACTAAAATTCATATAATAAAATAATTATTATAATTATTCTAAAATCACTCCATATATTATTTAAATAATATATGATTATATTTTATGTTAAATAATTAATAAAAACATTTCTATCTTAAAATTAATTATTATAAGAATATACTTTATAATAATCAATAATTCTAAAATAAAATTATTTGTAAATATCCATGTAATAAATATATTTTTATTTACCACATAAATACATATACACATTATCTTGTACAAATCCTCATCCATAAAATAAAAAAAAAATTTATACATAAAAATTTCTTATTTATTTATATAAAAATATCGGGTTGTTACATTCACCCTCCCTTATAAAGATTCCGTCCCCGGAATCGCCGTTTTAAAACCTATACATACAGGGATACATAGCATACACAATCATTACCAGTAGATCTCGATCATAATTTGATCGAACTGATCTTTAACTATTCACATAAAGCTTGTCTTTCTGATTAAACGGAAATTTGATTTCTAAAAGAACTCAAATTCCTCCCTCAAAATTTCTTTATATAGTATTACACAAAATAAAAGTTGTATGAATAATACCTGGAGTTCCACTGCTAGTGGCCATCGTGTCCTGGACAGTCATGTTGTAGACCCTTGCCGTTGATTTTGTTGGTTTGTTCGATGACGTAGGTCCCGTTATTGCTAAAGTTCTGCTGCCAGTGCCCGTGTTCACACTACTTGCCTCCACCCTCCTCTTCGGACAATCTTTCACCTTGTGCTCAGTCGATCCTCATATAAAACATCCATTATTCATCCTAGGATTGGGGTAGTTGGGAGAGATATGGCCATCCTGCCCGCACTTGTAGCAAACGAATTTTCCTTTCAGACACTCCCCTGAGTGGTTCTTTCCACAAGTCTTGCATTGCACAGTCTGTTTCTTTACACCTTCTTGCTTCAGTACTTGTACACTTCCAAAACTGCTCACCTTCCTCTTTCCATCTCCACTCCTGCTCCCACTATTAATTCCTACCTTCCCAGCTCCTTCGGTCTTACCCTTATTCTTCCTCTCCTTGTTGTAGAGGCTCATAGCCTCACTCCCCTCCTCAGCAATAATCGCCTTCTCCATGAGTGCTGCAAATGTAGGAATCTGCAACACCGCCACCTTGTTATAGAGCCACAGTTTTAATCCCAGCTCAAACCTTCTAGCTTTCCTAGCCTCCGTATCAACTTGATGCGGGGCAAACCTAACTAACTCATTGAATTTTGCGGCGTATTCTGCAACAGTCATATCCTCCTGCTTCAATTCTAAAAATTTAACCTCCATCCTTTCCTGCATACTAGGTGAAAAATAGTTTTCAAAAAACAAAGTTTTAAATCTATCCCATGTGACTACACCTTCTCCTGCCCTCGCCTGATTCGCTTGTGACGCCCCCAAAATTAGGTATACATCACCCATCTTGGGTCGCCACTTACATGGTACAGAATTTAAATATAACTTATTAACATAAGCGTAGGTGTACAATACGACATCAATCGTGAGTTTAAATACAAATATCGTCTACTAGATATTATACAAACTCAAACAAAAGTCCTCATTACAGCTTATTATCACACTATTTTACGAATAGTGAGGACTACTAATGCTATCTTCGGGACCATCACTCGTTTCCCGACTCGTCCCCAGCCTATATTCTCATTTCACGAAGAAACGGTGAAAGAAAGGGTGAGCTCAACTAGCCCAAGAAGAAATATTATGACTAAGATAATGCGAATAAATTATCAATAGTCTTCAACAATGTTAACCGATAAAATACAATAGACAACCGGTTTAAGCTGCAGCTGAATATGCAATCCATTAAAAGAGTCAAGTAGAAAATAAAGTCTACTATCTTTTAGGTTTTAAAAGGTTTTTCATCAACTTTGTTATAGTTGAGACTCATCTTTAATAAATATTCCACATCATCGAATCACCCCCGCACTTTTCTGACCAAGGATATTCTTTAGTATCACGACCACAATTATTCATGCACTACGGGCCAAGAATATTTGTGTATTCATTAATGGTCATGATCATGCCAACAATCGCCCACCAATGCACTACTGACCATCGAGGATTTTTATCACATCATTTGTAACATTACGGTCATGATTACACCGAATAGTCTCGGTCATAATCATACCAAGTCCATCTATGCACTACATGTGCCCGCGAGATGACTTTCAACATACTATAAACATGAGGATGATGACAATGATATAAGAATTCAATAAAACAAGTTCAAGAATTATTTTATCCAGGAATTATTAACGCCCAAATTAGTAAAATTCAAGAATGATCGGAAGAATATTTCCATGAAAGATATTGGATGAAACGCAAATATCAAGGATATTCTACTAATTTCATGGAGTATAGAAGTCAAAGTTTTAACCAACCTGGGTATAATAAAGAATGGAATAACAAAAGAAATCACCGTGCATGCGGTATCAGATGATAAAAGTTATTCCAACAGTAATAATAATAACGGAACGAAGTCGGTGAAATTCACACCGATAGGATGTTCCAAGAATAATAAAGCGGAAACCAGGGTGTAAAAACACATGCACGGATGATGTTCCAATGTATAATTATAAAGGCGGAACCAGTCCGGTGTAAAACACATGCATGGATGTTCCAATGTAATAATAATAAAGATCGAACCAGTTAGGTGTAAAACACACGAGCATGGATGTTCCAATGTAATAATAGAAGAATGTCACCAAGTATAGGGTAAACTGGCGTATCTGAGTTATTCCAATGAATAATAAGCGATGGAATAACAACAGTTCTCTTCATGAATAAGAAAGAATAACACCCCTTACTTTTGGTAGGAGATTGAATCTTTGCAAAGAAGGTGTAGTAACAAAATACTCTTCTTCTTTCTCTCTTATTCTTTCTATACTTTCTCTCTATAGCTTGAATGAATTCGTGAAAAATAATGAAGCCCTAGGCCTCTATTTATAGAAGATTTCTAAGCTTAGCTTTTCTTAGTGTGAAAAGGCAAGTGGCTTCGACGACTAATGATGTGAAAAGAAAAGTGGTTTGACTCTGTAATGTGAAGCGACAAGTGGTTCGGCGCTTTGTAATGTGAAACGACAAGTGGTTCGACGTCGGTAAAGGTAATTACTATTAACGAAGGTAAATACTATTGTGAAGGTAAATACTATTCACAAGGGTAATTACTATTGACGAAGGTAATTACTTATTATTGAAGGTAATTACTATTCACAAAGGTAATTACTATTGATGAAGAGACTCTTAGATGATGACATATGAGCCCCCCATAAAATAATCAAACTTACCACAAATCATAATACATATTTAATCTTTCAACAATTATTAATCATTTATAACTTGTCGTCTCAATTATTGATTTAATACTATAACATATTATCTGAGATGATCTTTGTGACAATAATTGAATCAATAATATAAGAGATATGATGCAAAGAATTATCGTAGCAATAATTGAGCATAGGTGAGTGACTTCTCACGTAAGCATCGATAATCAATACCGTGTACTCTTTGCAACCATGCCAGTATTCTTATTTTTACCACCGGGTAGTTCAACAGTTTTAACGGTAACACCTCCGTAGTTATTTTTTATAAAATATTTTTGTCGTTTTCTCAATCCAAAGCAATAATTACATTGTGGGGTCCACTAATGATTGAGTAGTTGTACGAATATTCCCTAAAAGAATATTTCCCAGGCCAACGAATATTTTATAACAACTTGCATACTTTGCAAAATTTATAAATATTACCCACAACTATAACATTATATCAAATTTATTCCATAATATTCAAAAATAATATTTATAGAAAAATTCATCTTTATTTATAAAAGTTGGGGTCTTACATCGCTTCCCACCAAAAGTTTGCCTCACCCTTCATCATGTAGGTGGCAAAATTAGTCTTCTGCCCTTCAGCTACCCTAGCTACCACAAACGCCTTTTCAATCTCTTTAACCCAAGTTTGGGCTTTAACAAGGTCAGTTGTACCTTTGAATTTCGGCGGTCCTACAGCCTTAAAGTCTTTGAAATTCGCTAAGCGGTTGTCCGGCTGGTTTTCAGCGACTGGTATCCCTTGCTGCATAGCTTGTGCTACCATGTTTGCAAAATGCTGCATCGGGTCTACTTGTTGTTGTTCCTCAACGTTGTTGACAGATTCTTCTGCCCTTTGGTTTCGAGTTCGACGTCTTGGCGGCATTATCTGATTAAATGAAATCATAAATTTAACTTACATTCTAAACCTTATCTCATAAGTTTAATATATTAAACTTGTTTCATTTCTTAAACATATATTCATATTCATTTAACGAATATTGTACATAGCATAGCACATAATGCCTTAAGCATCATTCATCCCTTTTTGACTACAAAAGTTGGGATTTACAGTCTTGATCATTACAAAAGTTGGGAACATAACCTTACACAGACATACTTATCATATTTATTATATTAAACACACCTACATCACATAACCTATACTACTTATTTATTACACCTCTTCATTGGACAACTTTTTGCCTGATAACCTTCTATTCCATAGATAAAACATGCTCCTGGTTTGTAGTCAGGAAAATACAGAGTAGTATGTCCTTCATAACCGCACAGATAACATATTCTTTTCCCTTTCTTCTTATCGAATTTTCCTAAGTCATGGTCTTCTATCTTTCTTTTCCTCTTCTTGCTCGGAGCTACACACGCTGTGTTGCTTGTGGCTCCCATCTGATCAATTTAGATTTTAAGCTTATCTAGTTCTTCCATTGTTTTTATTAACGCTTGACGCAACTGATTATTCAATAACTTTTCTATCTCCCACAGCCTTTTCAGAGAAGAAACCTTGTTCCTCAGATCCTGCACTTCCATTGATGCTTGATCAGCTTCAACTTTAGTGTCTGAATTGCTATCTGTCAGCTCCACCATCTCCGGATCTGGTATTACATTTTCTATAATAACCACCTCGCCCGAGTTGTTTTCTTTGTGAGCCTCCATTTCAGCTATTGGCTTCGATATCAGCTCGGGTGTATGGGTTTGACCCTTCTTCATGCTATAAGCATATAACAAGCCTTTTCCACCAGACATCTACACACACAATTTATCCTGATTAGCATATAGTATATACACACAACAAATAAGAGTTTTATATAAGTTCTCTTTTATTTTGTTTGACGATGAATTTATTCAATTCATCCCCTTTTAAACTTTATATGAGTTATTTATATTTTCAATATTTTCCTCTGTTCTAAGGTTATAGCCTAAGGTCTAGTCCACCTAAGGTTTTTAACCCTAAGCTCTGATACCAACCTGTAGAGCCCCCAAATCCGGGTACTTGAAACCCTAACTCGGTGCTTTACGATACCATTTCTATGAGTGGAATAATACTAATAATAATAACAGTAATATAAAGATCAACTTAATTTATATATCATTAGAGTCTGAATCCCAAGTACGTAACCTTTAAACATTCATTACAACCCATGATAGATAATATATGTCATACTTGTCTTAATAAAGTTAATTATTACATAAAATATCAATTTTCTCATTCAGCAACCTTTCCCTTTCCCTTGTTCTTAGCAGAGCTCTCTGGTCGTTCACACTTAGCTGAAAATATTTAAATTAAGCAAGGATGAGCATTTGAGTGCCCAATAAGTAATAGCAATTATATATATATAAGCTGAAAGAATTTAAATGTTTTCTTTATACTACCCTTCTATAACGATTCAACAGTTGTGAAGTAATCTGTACCAATGATAATAATATATCAATTCTATACCAAATCTTTGAAACTACGTACTGACTATAAATAGGGTTTAGGTGACATTTTATGAACATTGTTTTCAATTTTTAAATAGGTTAAACAGAAATTCATCTGCAAACCGTCATAACTTATGGGCACGGGGGGTGATCAGCCCGTTATGCCCTGCATTGATCAATACTACATGCAAGAACGAGGGTATCGTTCACTCTGTCCGCCTTGGGCGCATAAAAGTTTTCCCGTGTAGGGATGTTCATACTTGTCTGGGTTCCAAATCAAAGGTTTTATCTCGTTCAATAATAATCTATAATTCAATATATATGTATACGGGTAATTAACAAAGGTATATCAACATGTGATTAAATACAATGATTATCCAAGTGGGGACACTTGGATAACCATTTATAGAAATTAATGAACAAAATATATATCTGAATTATCATATACTAACATGTTGATAATCAATGAACGTATATAATATAGGGTTAATAATCTGTACAGTAATAATATAGTTTAGAAACATTCTTACTTATGTCCATTGCATAAAGAAAATGCAAAGATAAGATACTTGCCTGATGCGCTGCTTATAGTTCACAACTTAGTTCTATCGTTTATATCACGATCTATCATTAATCAGATCATTCGTTCGATTAGAACAATATATTATAACACATAGTACTGCATTTCGCAGTCAGCACATAACCTAATCACATTATTACCCATGTTTAACAACCATTGAATCACAAATAATCACATATCTAATTAAATTATCTAAGTCCAGATCAATTTCTGAAACATGTCGGTGCACCGACAACTTTATCGGGTAATTATCGAGTCTAAGACTCTTTTCTGTAACTCAATATCTATAAATATCAGTCATATTATTTTTAAATGACTTAATATAATTTTAAAACATTTATTATAATTTATCATGAATTTTCAAACATCGGAATCATTATTAAATGATTTAAGTATTAAACCATTCTATTATCATTAATATTTAATTAATATTAAACTATTAATGAAATCATTTCTAAAATGTTAAAATTATTTATAATAACTTGAAATACTTTTAAAGTATTAATATTACCCTTAAATGATTTTTAAAACATTTAAAATCATTTTAAGTAATTATCATTAATAATTAAATATTAATGTACTATTTATCAAAATATTAAAAGTCATTATTTATAACTTAAAATATTTTTAATTCATTTATATCCTTTTAAATGATTTTTAAATTAATAAAACTATTTTAAACTATTTATTTAATATAATTATTAAATAAATTTAATATCATTAATAATAAATTAATAATTATTAATATTAAATTATTAATAAAATTATCCTTTAAATATTAAAAGTTATATTTTATAACTTAAAATATCTTTAAACACTTTATTTTCATTTAAAATGATTATTATAATATTAAAATCATTTTAATCTAAATTATTTAATATAATTATTAAATAACTTTAATATCATTAATAATAATTAATTAATTAAATTTACCTTTAAATATTGAAACTTATATTTTATAACTTCAAATATTTTTAAATACCTTATTATCTTTTAAAATGATTTTTAATATAATAAAATCATTTTTAATTAATTTATTTAGGAAATAAATTAATAATCATTAATATTAAATAATTAATGAAATTTACTTTAAAATATTAAAAGTTATATTTCATAACTTAAAATATTTCTAAATAACTTATTATCATTTAAAATGATTTTTAATGTAATAAAATCATTTTTAATTAATTTATTTAATGTATTTAATAAAATAAATTAATTATCAATAATATTTAAATAAATAATAATATTTATAAAAATATTTCAAATTATTAATATTTAATTTTTATAACTTAAAATAATTTTTAAAATAATTTTTGTAATTTTTGGAAATTAAATACTATTTTTAAATAATTTTCAGAAATTAATTTAATTAATTTTAATAAAATTATCGCTAAAGACTGCCTATAACGACAAAACTGTCGCTATAGGTGTTCTTCGCGTTCTTGGCCAAACCCAGAAAATGCATGGCAGTGAATGAGTGGGCAGGTTTGACCAGAGATCAATTACTGGGTGTTGTGTTTCTGGGCATGTTGTTGATCAGAGCATGTAGTGCTAGTGTAGGACTACAAGATCCAACAACAAATAGTATCATTCATCACATAGCCAGTAAGATCTAATCGTCCAAAGTAGTTATCGAGAGTCATTTCTTCATTTCAGGTTACCGAAATAAATGAAGAACAGTTCGTGAGGCCTACTTTGGGCTTCCACAACTTGTAAGTTATGAAATGTTTTAGTGATTTACAAGATTCAGTATGTAACCAACATGTAAGTAAGTAGATCTATCACAAAAACTCATAACAACAACAACACAACATAAAGATACAAGGCGGTCGAAAGTGCGTCGATCCGTAAATGCTTATCGGTTTTACGGGTTACCCAAAAGGCGATTTCATTTAACGTCGACCTACTTTTGACCGACCACAAAATCCAATATATATGCTATCTAGTGGTTATAAAAACATGGATGTAAAGCTCAACTAATATACTACAACATGATTACAACAAAAAACATAACGAAGCAACCAGAAGAGAGAGATCTGGAGGCCTAAAGATACTGTCAGACGGTTCTGGGCCCATTTCTGGGTTACCCAGAAACGTTTGGTCATGGCTTGTCAACGCTATTTGACCATTAATAACACGACACCTGTGCATCGTATGACACTTGTGACGCCCCCAAAACAGGTATACATCACCTATTCTGAGTCGTCAAATACATGGTATAGAATACAAATACACTTAATTATTATTTCGTGTAAAAAGTACGACAAAACATAAGTCGTGAGTTTTAATACAAATATTGTCGTCTAGACAATATACAAACTCAAATTCAATATTATTACATTTATTTTCCACTATTTCCTTTGAATAGTGAGGACTACTAATTTATCATCATCCGTCCGTCACTCCGTCCCAGACTAGTCCTCATTACGTTCTCATTTCACGAAGAGAACAATAAAAGTAAAAGGGTGAGCTCAACTAGCTTGGTGAGAAATATTATGACTAAGATAATGCGAGAATATATTATCGTTAGCTTTTCAATAAATGTTAAAAGCGATACAATATAACAACCATCAAGTTTAAGCTGCGATTGGAACAAACAATCCATTAAAAGAGTCAGTAGAGAATAAAATCTACTATCTTTTATGATTTAGAAGGTTTTCATCACTTTTATCCTTTGGGACTCGAGGTTCATCTACTACCGAGGATATTCTTTAGTATCACAACCACAATTATCTATGCACTACGGCCAAGAATATTTGTGTATTCAATAATGGCCATGATCGTACAACAATTTGTCCATCAATGCTCTACGGGCCAATGAGGACTTTTTCCACATCATTTGTAACATTACGGTCATGATTACACCGAATAATCCACGGTCATAATCATACCAAGTACATCTATGCACTACTGAGCCATGAGATGACTTTCAAAGAAAATATAAACATGAGGATGATGACAATGATATAAGAATTCAATAAAACAAGTTCAAGAATTATTTTATCCAGGAATCAATAGCGTCCAAATTGTCAACATGATACTGCTTTGTGGTATACAATTCAAGAATGCTCAGAAGAATATTTTCATGAAAAGATACTGGATGAAACGCAAATATCAAGGATATTCCACTAATTTCATGGAGTATAGAAGTCAAAACTTTAACAAACTGAGTATAATAAGGAATGGAATAACAAAAGAAATCACCAGGCATGCGATAGACCGCACATGCAGGTTATTCCAACAGAATAATAAATAACGGAATCAGGTCCGGCGTAAAACGCACAGAAAGGAAATTCCAACAAAATAATAAAGATGAAATCAGGTCCGGCGTAAAACGCACAGACAGGATATTCCAACAGAATAATAGTGACGGAATCAAGTCCGGCGTAAAATGCACGGACAGGATATTCCAACAGAATAATAAAGACGGAACCAGGTACGGCGTAGAATGCACAGACAGGATGTTCCAATAGAATGATAAAGAATGGAACAACAGAAGAATTTCACCAAGTATAGGGTAGCCCGCGTATACAGGTTATTCCAACAGAATAATAAAGAATGCAATAACAGAAGTTCTCTTCATGGATAAGAAAGAAATAATACTCCCTACCTTAGAAAAACTGGATACTGGAATAGTGAGGCAACAGTATTTTTGTCGTTTTCTCAATCCGACAATAATTCCGTTGTGGGGGTCCACCAATGATTGTGCCGTTGTTCGAATATTCCCTGTTAAAATGAATATTCCCCGACCAATCGAATATTATATAACAACTTGCTTACTTTGAAAAATTTGTAAATATTACCCACAACTATAACATTATATCAAATCCACACCATAATATTCAAAAATATATTTCGAGAAAATTTAATCTTTATTCAAAAAGTTGGGGTCTTACAACACTAACTCCCAGGTCATTTCTTCCACATCATGGTTTCTCCACAAAACTTTGACTTGAGGTATAACCTTGGAGCGTAGAATATGATCCTTTTTATCCAAGATTTTAACAGGTAACTCTTCATACGTTAAATCTTCCTCTATCTCTTCTGGTTCTAATTCAATAATGTGGTTCGGGTCTTTCACATATTTACGTAACATAGATATATGAAAAATGTTATGAACACGAGACATACTTGGCGGTAAAGCGAGTCTATACGCCACAGTTCATACTCGATCGAGGATTAAAAATTGGCCAATGAATCGAGGGTTGTGCTTTTCTCTCTTTTCAAATCTTGTAACTCCTTTCCATGGAGCAACATGTAAAAACACATGATCTCCAATATTGAATTCTACGTCCTTTCGATGAAGATCAACATAACTCTTTTGTCGATCTTGTGAGGTTTTTATACGTTATTCGGATCGTTTGTATCTTTAAAAGTAGTCACACGTATCAAATTCGGTCCCAACAACGTTGCTTCACCCACCTCATCCCAAATTATCTTTGGAGAACGACACTTTCTTCCATACAACGCCTCAAATGGAGCCATGCTAATACTTGCTTGATAACTGTTGTTTTAGGAAAACTCCAGCAATGGTAGGAACTTATCCCAACTTCCCTTGAAGTCAAGGACACAAAGTCTTAATAGATCTTCAAGAGTTTGAATGGTCCTCTCCGACTGCCCGTCCGTTTGAGGATGATATGCTGAGCTAAATCGTAAATCTGTGCCCATAGCTTTTTGCAAACTAACCCAAAATCTTGAAGTGAATCTTAGGTCTCGATCAGAAACTATGGATACTGGCATACCATGCAGTCTTATAATCTCGTTTATGTACGTACGAGCAAGATGTTCAAGTGTATAAGTTTCTCGTATAGGTAGGGAATGAGCAGACTTGGTCAATCTATCAACAATGACCCAAATTGCATCTATGCCTTGAGAAACCTTGGGAAGACCAGTAACGAAATCTGTAGTAATGTGTTCACACTTCCATTTTGGAATTTCAAGTGGTTGCAATGGACCTTTTGGTACTTGATGCTCCGCCTTGACTCGTTGACAAGTTAAACACCTTAAGATAAACTCTGCTATCTCTCTCTTCATATTTCTCCACCAAAATGTATGTCGAAGATCACGATACATTTGGTACTCTGAGATGGATTGCAAAGCGATTGTGTTGTGCGCCTCCATCATGATTTTATACTTTAAATCAGGGTCGTTAGGAACACAAAGTCTAGAGTTGACTCGAAGTATTCCTTCCTCATTGATTCTTACTTCCGGCATAGCACCTTCTTACACTTTCTTCTTTATACGCATTAGCTCCAGGTCTGTAGCTTGAGCAGCTTTAACTTTATCGATTAAAGTTGGTTCTACTCGTATGTTTGCCATCATCATGTGGGTCCCTGGAGTCTTTAACTCTATCTCCATCCTTTGTAAGTCATACAAAATGGGCCTTTGCGTTGACAATATCGCTTTTCAGATTGCATATGATCTCCTACTCAATGCGTCAGCTACCACGTTCGCTTTTCCAGGATGGTATTGGATGGTATGATCATAATCTTTCAATAATTCAAGCCAACGTTGTTGTCGCATGTTGAGTTCCTTTTGAGTGAAGAAATATTTGAGGCTTTTATGATCCGTAAAGATTTCCACTTTCTCCCCATATAAGTAATGCCTCCAAATTTGAAGTGCGAAAACGACAGCTGCCAACTCTTGATCATGAGTAGGATAATTCCTCTCATATTCTTTGAGTTGCCGTGAGGCATAGGCTATGACTTTCCCATGTTGCATGAGAACACATCCTAACCCTTTGCCCGAAGCATTACTGTGGATGACAAATCCTTCCGAGCTAGATGGTATTGTCAGAACAGGTGCTGAAATGAGTCTCCTCTTGAGTTCTTGAAAACACTTCTCATATTCCACGCTCCAACCGAATTTTGTATCTTTTCGAGTCAGCTGAGTTAATGGAGTAGCGATTCGAGAAAATCCTTCCACGAATCTCCTATAATAACCAGCTAAGCCGAGAAAGCTACGTACTTCGGTCACTGATTTAGGTTGCTCCCAGCTTTGAATTGCTTCAATCTTTTCCGGGTCAACAGATATCCCATGATTTGATATCACATGCCCAAGGAATGCAACTTCTTCAAGCCAGAACTCGCATTTCTTTAACTTGGCATATAACTTGTTTTCACGAAGCTTTTGGAGTAGCAGCCTCAAGTGCTGCGCATGATCTTCACGGCTTTTGGAATATATGAGGATGTTGTCAATAAAGACGACCACAAAATGATCCAAATATTCCTTGAATACTCGGTTCATCATATCCATGAAGGTAGGAGGTGCATTAGTCAATCCAAAGGACATGACTAGGAATTCATAATGCCCGTCTGGGGAGTTTAAAGCCGTCTTTGGAATGTCATCGGTTCTAATCTTCAATTTCGATATCCTGAGCGAAGATCAATCTTTGAAAAGAATTTGGCGCTTTGCAACCGGGTCAAACGGGTCATCAATACGTGGCAATGGGTACCTATTTTGATGGTGACATGATTCAACTCCGATAATCAATACAAAGTCGCATACTCCCATCTTTCTTCTTCACGAATAGAATGAGGAGCACCCCAAGGAGGCGTCTTAGGGCCGAATGAAACCGATGTCTAACAATTCCTGTAATTGGGTCTTTAACTCCTGAAGTTCAATAAGAGCCATTCGATATGGGGCTTTGGAAATGGGGTTTGTACCAGGTTCAAAGTCGATACAAAATTTAATTTTGACGCTCTGGGGGTAGGCCAGGAAGTTCTTCAAGGAATACGTCAGGAAATTTATTAACAACAGAAATATCATTCAAAACTGACATATTTTTGTTTAAATCCGTGACATGAGCTAAGAAAGCTTGACATCCGTTTTTCAATAAACGAATATCTTTATGGCTTGAGATGACCGTGATTGATTTTAATGGTTTGGTCGCTTGAATTTGCATAATAGGTTTATTAGGAATATGAAAGCTAACAACCTTACAAAAACAATCAATTTTAGCATGATGAGTAGTTAACCAATCAATCCCTAGAATCACGTCAAATGCAAGTATTTTTAAGGAGATAAGATCGACAGGTAACGCGCGGTTAACGATTTGATTCAAACAAGACTTATAAATAGTGGATGTAATGAAGGTTTCTCTTAATGGAGTTTCAATAGATAAGTCAAAGTCTAATTTCTCCGGAGTCAAATTTAAACGTTGAGTGCAAGTAGGAGAAATAAAAGAATGGGTATAACCGGTATCAAATAAGGTATAGACTTCACTAGAGTTTATGATAAGCTTACCCGTGATAACCTCGTTCGGGTTCCTTGCTTTCTGGGAGGTCACAACAAACGCTCTCCTTTGCACTACTGGCTTTGACTTTTCTGGGACGGCCTTTGGTGCCTCTATCCTAGCTGAACTTGTCTTCGGTGAACGATAAAATCGAGCTAAGTGACCTTCCCTTCCACAATTATAACATGCTTTGGATGGCATCGCGCAGTTTGGACTGATGTGTCCTTCCCCTCCGCATTTGAAGCATATGAGAGGTGGTCGTTCTCCTTCCTTGACAACGGGTGTTGGTGCTGACGTCTTTCCATCATTGTTGAATCTCCTCTTCTTGAAATGTCCATTCTTATAGTCTTGGCTATGATTACCACCGAAGTGGTTACCATTTCTGGCATGTTGATTCCCTCCACGCTTGTTGTCACCGTTTTGATGACTGTTACCACTGGTATTTTCATGTTGTCGGCTGCTTTCCCTTGGTTGCGTTGACTCGTTACCGCGCTCCAATAACTGAGCCCTATTTACAACATCTGAGTACAAACACAGTTTATGAGAAATAAGATATTGACGTATCTCCGGTTTCAAACCTCTTAAAACATTCGCCATTCGCTCCTCATTATCGACCAAATGGGATGCAAACAGGATAACTCCGCAAATTTAGCCTCGTATTGCGACACGGTCATATTGTTTTGTTCCAACTTGATAAACTCCACATCCTTCATGTGACGAATACTTTCGGGAAAGTACGTGTCGTTGAATAGCTCTTGGAACTTCTCCCGAGACATCTTGAAAAGGCCAGTCGGTTGATGCGTTTCTGATTCCCACCGATGAATCGCCTCTTCACACAACATGAAGGTGGCGAAGGAACCTTTTGCTCCTCGGAGCATCCTAAGACATCAAATATCTTGGTGATCTGCTTTATCCATGCTTTAGCCTTAAGTGGTTTTGGCTCTGCAATAAACTCCGGTGGTCCCAGCTCTTTGAACTGTTTAGCGGTAATCGTCCGAGAGTTTCCAGTGTTTCCACCTATATTTTGGATGAGCCGCGCTCTGCTTTGATGTTGCATGAATTGCATAAAGCCTCTGAACATTCCATCGTTCATCATTTGGTCAGTGTTGTTGTTTGCATGAGGATTGTCGCCTTCCTGATGCACATTATTCTGATTGTTGATCTGTGGAGATTCAACGGTTTCTTGTGCAATATTGCTATTCTCAATATTCTCAGATGCCATTTTCAAATACTGCCACAAAACAAGGGTTAATTGACATGCAACATATTATCCATATACTCTGACCAACCAATTAAATACCAAATAAACTTATGTAGGTCATACTAGCGAAGGAATTCCCCGTCTCTCCCCTCCTAGTTCTAGTCTCACATCTTAGCCAGGGATCATATCCCTAAGCTTTGATACCAACCGTGATGCCCCAAAAACAGGTATACATCACCTATTCTGAGTCGTCAAATACATGGTATAGAATACAAATACAACTTAATTATACAACTGTCGTGTAAATTATGACAAAACATAAGCTGTGAGTTTTAATACAAATATTGTCGTCTAGACAATATACAAACTCAAATTCAATATTATTACATTTATTTTCCACTATTTCACTGAATAGTGAGGACTACGAACGCTATCATCTTGTCCGTCACTCCGTTCCCCGACTAGTCCCCGCTACGTTCTCATTTCCTGAAGAGAACAATAAAAGTAAAAGGGTGAGCTCAATTAGCACAATAGGAAATATTATGACTAAGATAATGCAGAATATATTATCGTTAGCCTTCAACAATGTTAAACTGATACAATATAACAACCATCAAGTTTAACTGCAGTGGAACAAGCAATCCATTAAAAGAGTCAAGTAGAGAATAAAATCTACTATCTTTTATGATTTAGAAGGTTTTCATCACTTTTATCATTTGGGACTCAAATTTTAATAAATAATCCACATCATCGAATCACCCCCGCACTACTGACCAAGGATATTCTTTAGTATCATGACCACAATTATCTATGCACTACGGCCAAGAATATTTGTGTATTCAATAATGGTCATGATCATGCCAACAACTCATCCATCAATGCTCTACAGGCCAATGAGGATTTTTTCCACATCATTTGTAACATTACTATTCATGATTACAATCGAATAATCCTCGGTCATAATCATACCAAGTCTATCTATGCACTACAAATACATATGACTTTCAACAAAATATAAACATGAGGATGATGACAATGATATAAGAATTCTACAAAACAAGTTCAAGAATTATTTTATCCAGGAATTAATAACGTCCAAATTGTCAACATGATATTGCTTTGTGGAGTAAAATTCAAGAATGCTCAGAAGAATATTTTCATGAAAAGATACTGGATGAAGCGCAAATATCAAGGATATTCCACTAATTTCAGGGAGTATAGAAGTCAAAACTTTAACCAACTAAGTATAATAAGGAATGGAATAACAAAAGAAATCACCATGCATGCGATAGAACGCACAGGTAGGTTATTTCTACAGAATAATAAATAATCGAAATCGGTCCCACAGAAAGCGCACGCAGACATGGATATTCAAAAAATAATAAAAGGCGGAATCGAAGTCCAGGCGTAAAAGCGCATGTGATGAGGATATTCCAATGAATAATAAAGCGGAACCGGTCCCACAGAGAATGCATGCACGAGAATGTTCCAACAGAATGATAAAGAATGGAACAACAAAAGAATTTCACCAAGTATATATAGGGTAGCTTGGCATTATCTGAGTTATTCAATGAATAATAAAGAATGGAATAACACAAGTTTTCTTCATGGATAAGAAAGAAATAATACTCCCTACCTTAGAAAAACTAGATACTGGAATAGTGAGGTAGCAGACTTCTCTTCTTCTTTCTATAATTTCTCTCTATAATAATAGATCTAAAGCTTTTGTGAATTGGTGAGAAATGAAGGAAGAATGAGTTTCTATTTATAGAAAAAAATAGTTTCGATAATTGCACATTTTGGGGCTCAAAAAATTACAGTACAATACCTCCAACTTTTCCTTTATTTTTAATTTAGTCATGGAAGTATTATCAAACTTGCACCACCTCCCCTAATAGTAAATAATACGAAATAATAGTATACACATGTGAACAAATAGTTATAATCATGTGAAATAATAGCAATCAATTGATCATTTATCCGGTTAAATACTCGATTGGTCAATACAACCTCCAGACATCAATTATTATCGATTTTCACTAACACAAATAATTCCAACACAATGAAACCATTTTTATCAAAAATATAAATTTTGAAATTTCGAAGTTGGACTTTTCCCGAAAAAGTCAACTGTTGACTTTTTGACCAAATAGTGAATTCCGGAAAATTTTGTGTTTATAGACTATTTTTAATAATTTCATCGTTCCGGACTCAAATATCATGTCCGCGTTTCCAAATTCAACTCCGAACACAACTTCAATTTTAATAACATTCATCATTAATATTATAACTCACAATATTTATCAACCAGGTTGTTCCCAGGAAAGAGGGGGCTTTCCAATAAGGATTTCTCCCTATGGCGCCGCAATTAGGTGACCAAACCTCTCCTTGTGAACTTCTAGACGTTGTAAATATTGCAATTTAATAATATGAATAACTTTGTCGTCTCAGTTATTGATTTAATAAAATAACATATTATGCAGATGATACTATGACAATAATCGAATCAATAATATGAGAGATATAATGTAGCAATTTCTGTAGCAATAATTGAGTATAATTGAGTGACTTCTCACGTAAGCATCAATAATCAATACCGTGTGCTACTATGCAACCACGCAGACATAAAGATTTTTTACTACAAGGGTAGTTCAACAGTTAACAGTAAAACTTCTGCCGTTATTTTCATAAAGTATTTTTGTCGTTTTCTCAATCTGATAATAATTCCGTTGTGGGGGTCCACCAATGATTGTGACGTTGAATGAATATTCCCTGTTAAAATGAATATTCCCTGACCAATCGAATATTATATAACAACTTA
The DNA here is from genome assembly GCA_020205615.1 of Panax quinquefolius. Taxonomy (NCBI): domain Eukaryota; kingdom Viridiplantae; phylum Streptophyta; class Magnoliopsida; order Apiales; family Araliaceae; genus Panax; species Panax quinquefolius. The sequence continues at coordinate 22,320,030 of CM035174.1, read as the reverse complement.
CGTACTTTGCAAAATTTGTAAATATTACCCACAACTATAACATTATATCAAATCCACACCATAATATTCAAAAATATATTTCGAGAAAATTTAATCTTTATTCAAAAAGTTGGGGTCTTACAACACTAACTCCAGTTCCAGATTAAAGATAGCATAACATACTACTAGTTTAAACATTTAAACAGACAAAATCATAAACCGAATGAAATCTAGGAGGCCTGACATTCGTTGTCAGACATCAAAACAAAATTTTTCCAGATTTTGAAGAACATCAAATCCGAGCCTCTAGATGTTATGGATCTAACATCTAGCAACCCAGATCACCATTAGACACCTTATACAACATATTTAACATAAAAAAACAACATCAAACATCAAATCGTTGGACAGATTTCTTGGCTAGGGTTTATACCTTCTTTGATCAATTCTGATTTTGGCTTCTGTTTTTGTTATGGTTGTTCGTGGGGCTTGGTTCTTGACTGATATTACGAAATAATTTTAGAGGTTTGGGGCTTGAGAGAAAAGGTTTGAGTGTTGGACAAAAATAAGAGAACAAATGACACTTTCTATCTCTCAAAATCTATTTATATAATGTGTTTTGTGCAATGTATTGGCTGGCTGAGTGGCTAATCTGCTGAGAGTTATGGCACATGGGGTGGTTGGATTTTGTCACCAACCCATCCAATTGTCAAACCCTACTAGTTAGCCAAAATAATACAATTAGGGGCAAAATGGTCATTTGATAAATCATTTTAATGGTAATTTTGTAACATGTCAAACCCTTAGGGTTTAACCCTAAGGTTTATCATAAATTAAATGATTTTCCAACTAGGGTTTGTACAAAAAATAAAAAAAAAATTTATTTCTAAAATTTTTAAATTAGGGTTTCATAATTATGATTAATTTTCTAATTAATCTATATAGGAACATTAGGGTTTAATATCTCTAATTATAATTAACTTTGCTAATTTAGCAATTAGGGTTTATTCTTTTGGTAATTAGGGTTACCAAATAAAAATTAGGGTTTCTAATTACTAAATTAGGGTTTTCAATTACTAAATTAGGGTTCTAGTTCAGTAATTAGGGTTTAACAATTTAGGGTTTCTATAATTAGCAATTATAATTTTAATACTTGTTAATTAATCATCTTATCACAATTAGCAACAATCTTGAACTCTAATTTGAATTTCAAATTTGGGTTTCTCATTTCCAAAAATTTGGGTTTTATTAGGGTTTTTTAAATATTAGGGTTTCTTGAATTTTAATTAGGGTTTACCTAATTAATACATTTAATACACGACATAAATTATATAACACACTTATAAAACAATCTTGCACTCTAATTTGGATCTCAAATTAGGGTTTAACATTATTACTAGGGTTTGGTCATAATACACTGTAATTGACCAACCATTATTAATACAAAAATACCGTACATATTAATAGCACTAAAAAATCAAAATATAATTAATATTATATTATTATTATTCTCATACCTTGATAATAATCCAAAATTAGGGTTTGGATTCCATATCTCGATTTATTCTTTCTATTTAACCTTAATAATTAAGGTAAAATAATTAACTTAATAATCTGTACTAAAATTCATATAATAAAATAATTATTATAATTATTCTAAAAATCACTCCATATATTTTTTAAATAATATATGATTATATTTTTATGATAAATAATTAATAAAAACATTTCTATCTAAAAATTAATTATTATAAGAATATACTTTATAATAATCAATAATTCTAAAATAAAATTATTTATAAATATCCATGTAATAAATATATTTTTATTTACCACATAAATACATATACACATTATCTTGTACAAATCCTCATCCTTAAAATAATAAAAATTTTATACATAAAATTTCTTATTTATTTATATAAAAATATCGGGTTATAAAGATATATATGAAGCTATTTATTGGTATGATTATGACGAGGATCATTCGGTATAATCATGACCCGTAATATTACTGAGATGATGTGGTAAAAGTCCTCATTGGCCCGTAAGCGCATTGATGGGCGATTATTGGTATGATTATAACCATGGATTATTCGGTATAATCATGACCATTGATGATTACATGAATATCCTCGCAGTAGTAAGCGAGGATGATTCGATGATGTGGATTATTTATTAAGCTGAGTCTCAGCGATAAAATATTGATTATACACTTTTAATTCGTAAAAGATAGTAGATATCATGCTCTACTTGACTCTTCTAAAATACAGTTGTATGTGTAAGACCCCAACTTTTATAAATAAAGATGAATTTTCTATAAATATTATTTTTAAATATTATGGAGTAAATTTGATATAATGTTAGAGTTGTGGGTAATATTTATAAATTTTGCAAAGTAAGCAAATTGTTATAAAATATTCGTTTGGTCGGAGAATATTCTTTTTGTCGGGGAATATTCGTACGACGACACAATCATTGGTGGACCCCATAACGGAATTATTGTCGGATTGAGAAAACGACAAAAATACTTTATGAAAATAACGGCGGAGGTGTTACCGTTAAAGCCGTTGAACTACCGGTAGTAAAAGTAAATGCGATGTCTGGCTATGGTTGCAGTAGTAGACACACGGTATTGATTATTGATGCTTACGTGAGAAGTCACTCATTTATACTCAATTATTGCTACTGATAATTCTTCGCATCATATCTCTTAGATTATTGATTCAATTATTATCATAGTATCATCTGTATAATATGTTATATTATTAAATCAATAATTGAGACGAAAAGTTATAAATGATTAATAATTGTTGAAAGATTAAATGTGTTGATTAAAAATAAAATGATTTGTGGTAATATTTATTCAATCCTTGATGTATATAAATCGTCTATTATGAGACGTTTGTGGTAAGTTTGGTTATTTTATGGGGGACCCATATGTCATCATCTAAGAGTCTCTTTATCAATAGTAATTACCTTCGTCAATAGTAATTACCTTCGTCAATAGTAATTACCTTCGTCAATAGTAATTACCTTTACCAGACGTCAAACCACTTGCCGTTTCATATTACAGGCGTCGAACAAATTGTCGTTTCACATTACAGGCGTCAAACCACTTGGTGTTTCACATTACAGGCGTCAAACCACTTTTCTTTTCACATCACCAGTCGCCAAGCCACTCGCCTTTTCACATTTCAAGTGCTAAGCTAGAAATCTTCTATAAATAGAGGCCTAGTGCTTCATTATTTTTCACGAATTCATTCAAGCTATAGAGAGAGAAAATATAGAGAGAATAAGAGAGAAAGAAGAAGAGTATTCTGTTACTAAACTACTGCAGTATTCAATCTCCTACTAATGTAAGGGGTGTTATTCTTTCTTATTCATGAAGAGAAGCTGTTGTTATTCCATTGCTTATTATTCTTACATTGGAACAACTTTGTGATACGCTTGGTTTACCCTATACACGGTGACATTCTTCTATTATTCTGTTGGAACATTTGGTGCATGTGTGTTTTACACCGGACTGGTTAAAATCTTTATTATTATTACATTGGAACATCTTATGCGTGTGTTTTACAGGACTGGTTAAAATCTTTATTATTATTCTGTTAGAACATCCGTCGATTGCAAATTTTGCACGATCCGCTTTATCCATGCTTGACCTTAAGTGGTTTTGGCTCTCCAATAAACTCCGGTGGTCCCGGCTCTTTGAATCTGTTTAGCGCAGAATCGTCCGAGAGTTTCGGTGTTTCCACCTACATTTTGGACGAGAATCGCTCTACTTTGATGTTGCATGAATTGCATAAAGCCTCTGAACATTCCATCGTTCATTATTTGGTCAGTGTTGTTGTTTGTATGAGGATTGTCACCTTCCTGATGCACATTATTCTGATTGTTGATCTGTGGAGACTCAACGGTTTCTTGTGCTCCATTCCTATTCTCAATATTCTCGGATGCCATTTTCAAATACTGCCACAAAACAAGGGTTAATTGACATGCAACATATTATCCATATACCCTGACCAACCAATTAAATACCAAATAAACTTATGTAGGTCATACTAGCGAAGGAATTCCCCATCTCTCCCCTCCTAGTTCTAGTCTCACATCTTAGCCAGGGATCATATCCCTAAGCTTTGATACCAACTGTGACGCCCCCAAAACAGGTATACATCACCTATTCTGAGTCGTCAAATACATGGTATAGAATAAAAATACAACTTAATTATACAACTATCGTGTAAATTACGACAAAACATAAGCTGTGAGTTTTAATACAAATATTGTCGTCTAGACAATATACAAACTCAAATTCAATATTATTACATTTATTTTCCACTATTTCACTGAATAGTGAGGACTACGAACGCTATCATCTGGTCCGTCACTCCGTTCCCCGACTAGTCCCTGCTACGTTCTCATTTCTGAAGAGAACAATAAAAGTAAAAGGGTGAGCTCAACTAGCCCAGTAGGAAATATTATGACTAAGATAATGCAGAATATATTATCGTTAGCCTTCAACAAATGTTAAACCGATACAATATAACAACCATCAAGTTTAACTACAATGAACAAGCAATCCATTAAAAGAGTCAAGTAGAGAATAAAATCTACTATCTTTTATGATTTAGAAGGTTTTCATCACTTTTATCATTTGAGACTCGATTTTAATAAATAATCCACATCATCGAATCACCCCTGCACTACGGCCAAGGATATTCTTTAGTATCATGACCACAATTATCTATGCACTACGGGCCAGGAATATTTGTGTATTCAATAAAGGTCATGATCATGCCAACAACTGTCCATCAATGCTCTATGGGCCAATGAGGACATTTTCCATATCATTTGTAACATTACGGTCATGATTACACCGAATAATCCCTGCTCATAATCATACCAAGTCCATCTATGTGCTACATGCCACATATGACTTTCAACAAAATATAAACATGAGGATGATGACAATGATATAAGAATTCAATAAAACAAGTTCAAGAATTATTTTATCCAGGAATCAATAACGTCCAAATTGTCAACATGATACTGCTTTGTGGAGTAAAATTCAAGAATGCTCAGAAGAATATTTCCATGAAAAGATTGTTAGGTTTGTAATATTCATGAACGCAATCAAATTGCAAAAATAAGCAGAAATGTGGAAAATCAGAGTTTAAAAATTTTACAAACCATATACCCGGATCACCCTTTTTGCACAATTATTAATTAAACGAAAAATTGAAGAACAAGAATCATACCCTTGAAGATCCGAGCTTACTCAGGTACAAGTTCACCTCCAATTCTTTTCGCGTTCAACTTGAATCCACCGGGTTTGGTTCCTTCCTTTGATCAACGTTAGCCACCCAAGTGTTTGGCCTCTAGAGGTGATCCACTAAGGAAGAAGTAGGATTCAAGAAGATGGGTGGTTGTCTAAACCCTAGTTTTTTTATCTCTATAGAAAAGGAGCGTACTCTCCAACCATTGGAATTATATCTTATTCTTGATATCTGATATAAGACTCCTCTTATAAAGATATCAAGTAACCCTATTAAAAAAATAAGGTATTATTTAATTCAACCCTTTTAATTAAAGGGTCTCCCCAATCTTATTAGGGATAATTAATTAAATTCCTTTAACTAATTTTCCTTCCTAATCCAATTAGGAATAAATGAGAGTACTTATATTAAATTAATTCCTAAACTCTTTTAGAAATTAAAATAATAATAATAATTGTAATAATATTAATAAGACTCCTCTTATTAATTTATATTTAATATTTCTAAAATATTAAATAATAAATATTAAGCTATTTAATTTATTCTATCACCATAGATTAAATTAAATATACATAATATATTATTACGATTATGCCATTAACTTCTTAAATAATTATTCTTCCTTTTATAGTGTGACCCTTTAAGTTCTCCATATTAAACCGGTTGTGAATAAATCAATTAGAACAATTCTAATCTTATTTAAATAAATAAATTAAACAATTAATTTATTTAAATAAATAATATTTATTCTGATAGGGATAAGCCTCCCTAGCGATCAACGACTTTCCGGATAATATAGATTTCAACATTAATCATAAAAGAATCTTTGAGTAAATAGTTACTGTACAATTCAATCCTTCCACCATACAATGTCCCAATTAAATATAAGACATGGAATTCTTGTCAAGTCTTATTTTATTTAATTATATGTATTTCGACTCTTAAATGCACAACTCCAAATAATGCAAATTAGAAACTCCTTTCTAATTTCATTTACGCTTTCGCCAAGGACTCTTTGGGTTGTCATTTATCGAATCACATAGACAATTCTCTTCTTTTAATAGAAGTGGTAGATTCTTTATTGATCATACATTATCTCTATGTACAACTTATTATACCCAAGCATACCATTTGATATACCCTAAGGGTCTTAAGGAATAAGTCAAAGTATAACTCATCATACACAAGATACTATGATGATCTCAAGTCCAAGGATCACTTAGACTACTATCACTACTGAGAATTCCTATTGACAGCAAAGTAAAACTCCATTAGGTATTCCTTAGCGAGCCACGCTCAAATGAACTTATTCTCTAATAAGCACCTACATACTTGCTTTAATGTCTCCACACAAATGATCATGAGATCAATCATCCTCATCCAATGAGCAAGCAACGTATGTACCAATCTATCCGGATTCACTAATCCCCAATTTAGTAATCCAATGATTTGAAACTATTTTAGTTTTAAGCTTTCTAAGAATTTAGATCTCATTAGAATGATCATCATCATTATTCTAAAAGCATTGCTTAAAACTATGGGTTTATCACATATTATAAAATAGCATCATGTAGATAATTAAAAGCCTTTAATAAATTAATACATTTTATTAATAAATGAATAAGATTGTTTAAAAGTATATGCTTTATCATCAAACATGATTGGCTTGTGTGCATACTACTTTCAATCTCCCACTTGCACTAAAGTCAATCGTCATGGTATCTCATACTCTTCTTCTCTAAGTGACGATTATCCTGCTGTTGGATAAGCTTTAGTTAATGGATATGTAATGTTGTTTTTGAGAGTTCACTATCTCTATAGTGATTTCCCATCTTTCAGTGATTCCTATAATCAAATGAAAGTGCTACAACACATGTTTAGATCCAAGATGAGACTTAGGAACTATTCCTAGTTCTGTAATAAACTTTTAATCCAAACAATCAACTTGCAGCTTCATTTATAGCTATATACTTTGTCTTTATCACTAAACCAGCAACCTTTTGCTATTTGGAACCTTTCAAATTCATTACACCCTTTGTTCAAGGTAACACTTTACCTTAAAGTGGATTTTCGATCGTCTTGGTGCATCTAAAAAAAACTTGAGTACGTAAAAGCCCTTTAGTTTTAATTCGGACCCACCATGTATGCTCACATCCTTAGTGCTTGGGTTAAGAACTTTAAGATGTTTTCACTTTGTCTTACGGTGATCTTCTCCGAATATGACCGATCAACATTAGATCTTGTATATTTCATTGCATACATGATAGTCACGCATGCGATCTCTCTTTTCAGGAGTCTGTGGGGACTATAAAGAGAGATACACTCCATAGCTCATCAACATGAGACATCTCTTGGAGTTTTCCATGCTAAACAACTTTAGCATCAAATGAATATACGTTCCTTGTGTTATGTTGAGCATCCTTTTAAATCTATCTATATAGATTTATATCCCCAATTAAGATACTCTTCCAAATCATTCATGGAGGAATGTTTAGACAACTTTATCTTTACTGATTGTAGCATTGGTATGTCATTCCTTATCCGTAGTATATCAACATATAGTACTAGGAATGTCACGATGCTCCCACTGACCCTTTTGTACACACTAGGTTCATTCTTATTTTTGATAAAATCAAACTCTTTTGATTGCCTCATCAAAATGAATGTTCCATATTTGAGAAAATTGCTTCAATCCATTTCTCTGAGTGTCTACAACACTTACCTCATCGTATGTAACTAGATCATCATCTTCTATGATGTGTACCTCATCATCATCATCTATGATGAATCTATACCTCCCGTATCTTCGGTACTATTCGATTCTGATTGGTTGTGGTATAATAGGTCATCTACAAAAGTTCCTCTTATTTGACTTATAGTATTTTGTGGTTCTTGAACTCTTCAAGATCTATTATCCTCCCACTAGCCCCTTTTAATGATAAACACCTTTATCTTAGAAAGCGTGTTTCGTAACAAACACCTTTTCTAAGTAGAATTATAGAACATATACCCTAAACTTACTTTAGGATGTCCCACAAATCTGTACATGTCAAATCTTGTCCCAAGCTTATCCTTCGAAACCTTTTCACATAAATAGGACAACCCCTTATCTTAACATACTTAAGATTAGGAATCCTCCCTGTCTATAACTTTTATGGAGTCTTGGGGCTGGATTTTGAGGTTACCTTTTCCTAGATATGCAGCCATTTCTAGGACATGATCTTAGAAGGATACTGGAATGTCGGTAAAATCATTTTGGACCGTACCATGTTCAACAAGGTATGATTTTACCTTTCAGATACATCAATCAATTATTACGTATCATGAGGTGTCCATTATGAGAAAAACCATTTGAGATGATCTAGAAACTTATTGCACAAGTATTTATTCCTTGATCTAATCAAAGAATCTTAATACTTTGCCAATTTGTTTCATTTCTAAATTCTTTGAACCTTTCAAATAATTCATACTTGTATTTCAACAAATACATACATTCAACTCTTTGAATGATCATCTCCTTTTCTTATACTAATTTCTTCAATATGCAAAATTATTTTCATGTAAGTCAAGTATACAAAATTTATTAAGTAATATTCGATTCTATACAAAACATTATTATTATAAATAGAACAACAATTGTTCTTAATTATAATACCATCGATTTCATTGTCCAACAATAAAATGGAAATAATATTTTAACAAGAATCGGAATACAATAACAACTTATTGACTTAATAGATTTGCCCGTAGGCATTGCTAAATTATAAGTTTCTATGGCTAATATGGCAACCTTTGTTACATTTCCTTATAGGATTACTTATATTTGTTTAGCTTTCTATTACGCTTGGTCCTTCATAAATCTATATTTATGATAACCAAAGTCGGTATCCAATACCCAAGTAGAACCTTGACTTAAAGAAAAATTTATTTCAATCATGAACAAAATCAGATTGTAATCGAAACTTCACTAAGTTTCTTTGGTTAGCCTCGCAAGATGCTTCTCAGCTTTTTTTTCCGGTGTCCGTGCTTATTATTGCGGTGGAAGCAAGCTCCTTTGCTATTCAGATCAGTTTTGTTCTTATTATCCTTTGTTTATGCCTTTCTATTTACCTTCTTTGAATGGTTCTTCTTTTCAGAAGATCCTTTGGCCCCTACCAAGAAGACTTGATCTTTCTTGGTTTGAAAGTGACTCTCAACATTTTTCAATATGTTAAGCAAATCAATGAGGCCGATATCTAGCTTGTTCATATAAAAATTCACAACAATTGTGAAAGGAGTCCGGAGTGAGTGCAAGATCAAATCTTAGCTCAACTCTCCATCCATGACAAAACTCGTTGTCCTAATTGATCAATCAAATTGATAATGTTAAGGACTTTTATCTGTACTGTAGTCTCATTGGCCATTCTAGATCGGAAGAGCTCCTTAGATATATGATATCTATCAGTCCCACTTTCCTCACCATCAACTACTTGATGTGCAGGAATATAGTAGGAGTCTCCATAGTTTCATCTTGTATTTTGAAGCTCGTTACTCATGGATGCGAGCATGATGCATTGAGCCAATGTGCATCATCTTGCCACTTTCTAAAAGTAGCAATCTCTTCCTCGGAGGCATTATTCGCAACCATTGCGAGGATAGGCGTATTAAGGACATAAGATAGCTTTTCAAACTATGAGAACTATTCTCAAATTCCTTAACCAATCCGATTTAATTGGCCGGTTAATTTAGCATCTAATATGCTTCGCAGATGATAGTAATTTTAGACATTGTAAAATTCTGTAAATGAATTTATAATTAACAACAACATACATTCTTTTATTAATTACCAAAATAAATTAGGTCTTGTTTTAAATTGGTATCTCCCACTATTTTCTTCAAACTATATTACCCTCAATATATATAGTTCGGCAAAATCTAATTAAAGATCTGCTAGTGAGAATAAGGATCCCATTTCAAATGTATATAGCCTTGTTGTGACACAACAAACTATATATAAATAAATAGGTAGACAACTTTTGACAATTACATCAACTATGCAACTCCTTGTATTTTGCCTCTTAGATTATTTTGATCAAGTGGTGACACATCCGAATCAAAATTATCCAAGTTAAGTCGAACCTAGCACTCCATATATTCAAAAAAGAAAAATATCATCCTGGTGGTGACACAACAAAACAATATTGTTCAATTTTCTTTATAAGCATCAAATGTGATAAATTAACATCTTAAATACTTAATACTTGCCTTGTGGTGACACAACAAACTCATATTAAATATTTAATACTCTATTAATTTTATCATGCTAGAAGGCGACGTTCGATATTCCAAATATCTTTGAACGCTTAGGACTTAATATAAAAAATTGAGGGGTTTGTTAATAATTTGTCTCATCTTGTTTAGCGCGCATGCACATATATATAAAATACGCGTCATATTAATGAACATGCGAAGTATGTTCGCATAATATATAATATATATAGTATAAGCATGCACATATAGAATACTATATTCTACTCGGATTGATTATGGACTTTTATTCTAGTTTGGTTCACTAGAGCCACCAAGTGAACCAAAAGGTCAAACCCTAGGGGTGCAAGAAATTATATTTAAATATAACTATTACATTTAAATCCGGGCTCCATTACAAACGGGTCTTCAAGCGCTCCTTGCTCCTTGATCTCTAATTTTTTAAAATTAATTCTAACTATTCCTATTACAAAACTATTTAAAATAAATAGAAACCTTGATCGTGATCGAAGGGGAAGTACATAGGAGGAGATAGAATTTACATTCGTAAAAATTAGAGAAAGCGAGGTAATGAGACCCCATTTAATAAAACTCATACATTTATGCATCCAACTAAAATAAAATCCAATCACATTGGTCAATTGTCCATAATCAATCTCATTTATTATCATACATATCACCATATGCATCAATACATAACATTCATCCGATGAAAAATAAACATTCAATATATATATTGATATCATTTAATGGGCAAATTTAGTTAGTATAAAATCTATTTTTGAATCAAAATAAACTCCTTTATTTTAATCCAAATTTAAATCAAAATAAAACTATTTTATTTTAATTTATCCAATTTTGAATAAAATAAACTATTTTATTTTAATCAAAATCTTTAATAAACTCCTTTATTTTAATTAATTATGGAATCCAATTCTATGTAAAAATAAAATAAAAATAAACTCCCTTATTTTAATTAATTATGGAATCCAATTCCATGTAAAAAATAAATAAATAAAAAAAATAAAATAAAAATAAAAATAAACTCCTTTATTTAAGGAAACACGGATTTTCTTTCCTATTCACAAATAAACTTCTTTATTTTGAATAATATGAAATCTTATTTCATATTTAAATAAACTCCTTTATTTAAGGAAACATAGAATCCAATTTCAACTCTAATTAGTTATCATGGAATCCAATTCCAACTCTAATTAGTTAGCATGAAATCCAACTTTAAAATTAAAATAAACCTTTTATTTTAATTATAAAATTATTACATTAATATTATATATATATATATAATAGTAACGTGATTCCTTGAAAAACACTCCTGTTAATCTTCCTGGGCCACGTGAATAATAAAAAGTTGATAACCCTTGAATCCTACTCCTGTACCATGCACGATTAATAAGATCCTTGATATATATAGGTATATAATATATATTTATAATAAAGTAATCATTCTTCTCATGCTTCAGTGGCGTGATCCACTTGGTATCCCTGTTCCGTGTTTTAGCAAAAAAGCAAAAAACGGCATTACCAATTTTTTTTTTTTTTATAAATTTTATACAACAATTTATGCCCAATTAAATTATTCTAAACACATATCAATATACATATCAAATCCGAACAATTAATAATTCGCGATAAAGGTTTGGCTCGATACCGATACCTTCGTTAGGTTTGTAATATTCATGAACGCAATCAAATTGCAAAAATAAGTTTAAACGTGGAAAATCGAGTTTAAAAATTTTACAAACCATATACCCGGATCACCCTTTATGTACAATTATTAAGTAAACGAAAAATTGAAGAACAAGAATCATACCCTTGAAGACCCGAGAGCTTCCTCAGTACAAGTTCACCTCCAATTCTTTTTTTCGTTCAACTTGAATCCCACCGGGTTTGGTTCCTTCCTTTGATCAACGTTAGCCACCCAAGTGTTTGGCCTCAGAGGAATCCACCAAGGAAGAAGTAGGATTCAAGAAGATGGGTGGTTGGCTAAACCCTAGTTTTTCTATCTCTATAAAAAAGGGGCGTCTTTCTCCAACCATGGAATTATATCTTATTCTCGATATACGATATAAGACTCCTCTTATAAAGATATCAAGTAACCCTATTAAAAAAATAAGGTATTATTTAATTCAACCCTTTTAATTAAAGGGCTCCCCAATCTTATTAGGGATAATTAATTAAACTCCTTTAACTAATTTTCCTTCCTAATCCAATTAGGAATAAATGAGAGTACTTATATTAAATTAATTCCTAAACTCTTTTAGAAATTAAAATAATAATAATAATTGTAATAATATTAATAAGACTCCTCTTATTAATTTATATTTAATATTTCTAAAATATTAAATAATAATATTAAGCTATTTAATTTATTCTATCACCATAGATTAAATTAAATATACATAACATATTATTACGATTATGCCATTAACTTCTTAAATAATTATTCTTCCTTTTATGGTGTGACCCTTTAGGTTCTCCATATTAAACCTATTGTGAATAAATCAATTAGAACAATTCTAATCTTATTTAAATAAATAAATTAAACAATTAATTTATTGAAATAAATAATATTTATTCTACAATAGGGATAAGCCTCCCCAGCGATCAACGACTTTCCGGATAATATAGATTTCAACATTAATCATAAAAGGACCTTTGAGTAAATAGTTACCGCATAATTCAATCCTTCCACCATACAATGTCCCAATTAAATATAAGATATGGAATTTCTTGTCAAGTCTTATTTTATTTAATTATATGTATTTCGACTCTTAAATGCACAACTCAAATAATGCAAATTAGAAACTCCTTTCTAATTTCATTACGCCGCCAAGGACTCTTTGGGTTGTCATTTATCGAATCACATAGACAATTCTCTTCTTTTAATAGAAGTGGTAGATTCTTTATTGATCATACATTATCTTCATGTACAACTTATTATACCCAAGCATACCCTTTGATATACCCTAAGGGTCTTAAGGAATAAGTCAAAGTATAACTCATCATACACAAGATACTATGATGATCTCAAGTCCAAGGATCACTCAGACTACATCACTACTGAGAATTCCTATTGACAGCAAGTAAAACTCCATTAGGTATTCCTTAGCGAGCCAACGTTCAATTGAACTTATTCTCTAATAAGCACCTACATACTTGCTTTAGTGTCTCCACACAAATGATCATGAGATCAATCATCCTCATCCAATGAAAGCAAGCAACGATGTACCAATCTATCCGGATTCACTAATCCCCAATTTAATAATCCAATGATTGGGAACTATTTTAGTTTTAAGCTTTCTAAGAATTTAGATCTAATTAGAATGATCATCATCATTATTCTAAAAGCATTGCTTAAAACTATGGGTTTATCACATATTATAAAAACAAAGATCATATAGATAATTAAAAGCCTTTAATAAATTAATACATTTTATTAATAAATGAATAAGATTGTTTCAAAGTATATGCTTTATCATCAAACATGATTGGCTTGTGTGCATACTACTTTCAAAGATACTGGATGAAGCGCAAATATCAAGGATATTCCACTAGTCAAAAATTTAACCAACTAAGTATAATAAAGAATGGATTAACAAAAGAAATCACGTGCACGCGATAGACCAAGAGGTAGGTTATTCCAATGTAATAATAAATAACGGAATCGGTCCCGGAAAAACGCATGCATGTGATATTCCAACAAAATAATAAAAGGCGGAATCGAGTCCGTAGTAAACGCATGTGAACAAGATATTCCAACGAGAATAATAAAGAGCGGAACCAGTCCGACGAGAACGTCATGCAGAATGTTCCAATAGAATGATAAAGAATGGAACAACAGAAGAATTTCACCAAGTATAGGGTAGCCCGCGTATACAGGTTATTCCAACGGAATAATAAAGAATGGAATAACACAAGTTCTCTTCATGGATAAGAAAGAAATAATACTCCCTACCTCAAAAAAACTGGATACTGGAATAGTGAGGTAGCAGACTTCTCTTCTTCTTTCTATAATTTCTCTTTATAATAATTGATCTAAAGCTTTTGTGAATTGGTGAGAAATGAAGGAAGAATGACCTTTTATTTATAGAAAAATATAGTTTTGATAATTGCACATTTTGGGGCTCAAAAAATTACAGTACAATACCTCCAGCTTTTCCTTTATTTTTAATTTTGTCATGGAAGTATTATCAAACTTGCACCACCTCCCCTAATAGTAAATAATGCGAAACAATAGTATACACATGTGAACAAATAGTTATAATCATGTGAAATAATAGCAATCAATTGCTCATTTATCCGGTTAAATACTCGATTGGTCAATATAACCTCCAGACATTAATTATTATCGAAATAATTGTCGATTTTCACTAACACAAATAATTCCAACACAATGAAACCTTTGTATCAAAAATATAAATTTTGAAATTTCAAAGTTGGACTTTTCCCGAAAAAGTCAACTGTTGACTTTTTGACCAAATAGTGAATTCTAGAAAATTTTGTGTTTATAGACTATTTTTACTAATTTCATCGTTTCGGACTCAAATATCACGTCTGTGTTTCCAAATTCAACTCCGAACACAACTTCAATTTTAATAACATTCATCATTAATATTATAACTCACAATATTTATCAACCAGGTTGTTCACAGGAAAGAGGGGGCTTTCCAATAAGGATTTCTTCCTATTGGCGCGCAATTAGGTGACCAAACCTCTCATTGACAGAACTTCTAGACATTGTAAATATTGTAATTTAATAATATGAATAACTTTGTCTTCTCAATTATTGATTTAATAAAATAACATATTATGCAGATGATACTATGACAATAATCGAATCAATAATATGAGAGATATGATGTAGCAATTTCGGTAGAAATAATTGAGTATAATTGAGTGACTTCTCATGTAAGCATCAATAATCAATACCGTGTGCTACTATGCAACCACGCGTATTACTATACTTTTACTACCGGGTAGTTCAACAGTTAACAGTAAAACTTCCGCCGTTATTTTCATAAAGTATTTTTGTCGTTTTCTCAATCCGATAATAATTCCGTTGTGGGGGTCCACCAATGATTGTGACGTTGAACGAATATTCCCTGTTAAAATGAATATTTCTCGATCAATCGAATATTATATAACAACTTGCATACTTTGAACAATTTGTAAATATTACCCACAACTATAACATTATATCAAATCTACACCATAATATTCAAAAACATATTTCGAGAAAATTTAATCTTTATTCAAAAAGTTGGGGTCTTACAACACTAACTCCAGTTCCAGATTAAAGATAGCATAACATACTACTAGTTTAAACATTTAAACAGACAAAATCATAAACCGAATGAAATCTAGGTGGCCTGACATTCGTTGTCAGACATCAAAACAAAATTTTTCCAGATTTTGAAGAACATCAAATCCGAGCCTCTAGATGTTATGGATCTAACATCTAGCAACCCAGTTCACCATTAGACACCTTATACAACATATTTAACATAAAAAACAACATCAAACAACAAATCGTTGAACAGATTTCTTGGCTAGGGTTTATACCTTCTTTGATCAATTCTGATTTTGGCTTCTATTTTTGTTATGGTTGTTCGTGGGGCTTGGTTCTTGACTGATATTAAGAAATAAATTTAGAGGTTTGGGGCTTGAGAGAAAAGGTTTGAGTGTTGGAAAAAAATAAGTGAACAAATGACACTTTTTATCTCTCAAAATCTATTTATATAATGTGTTATGTTCAATGTATTGGCTGGCTGAGTGGCTGATCTGCTGAGAGTTATGTCACATGGGGTGGTTGGATTTGGTCACCAACCCATCCAATTGTCAAACCCTACTAGTTAGCCAAAATAATACAACTAGGGGTAAAATGGTCATTTGATAAATCATTTTAATGGTAATTTTGTAACTTTTCAAACCCTTAAGGTTTAACCCTAAGGTTTATCACAAATTAAATGATTTTCCAACTAGGGTTTGTACAAAAAATAAAATAAATTTTTATTTCTAAAATTTTAAAATTAGGGTTTCATAATTATGATTAATTTTCTAATTAATCTATACAGGAACATTAGGGTTTAATATCTCTAATTATTATTAACTTTGCTAATTTAGTAATTACGGTTTATTCTTTTGGTAATTAGGGTTACCAAATTAAAATTAGGGTTTCCAATTACTAAATTAGGGTTCTAGTTCAGTAATTAAGGTTTAAAAATTTAGGGTTTCTATAATTAACAATTATAATTTTAATACTTGTTAATTAATCATCTTATCACAATTAGCAACAATCTCGAACTCTAATTTGAATTTCAAATTAGGGTTTCTCATTTCCAAAAATTTGTGTTTTATTAGGGTTTTTTAAATATTAGGGTTTCTAGAATTATAATTAGGGTTTACCTAATTAATACATTTAATACACGACATAAATTATATAACACGCTTATAAAACAATCTTGCACTCTAATTTGGATCTCAAATTAGGGTTTAACATTATTATTAGGGTTTGGTCATAATACAATCGTAATTGACCAACCATTATTAATCTGAAATACAAAGATACATATTCATAGCATCGAAAAATCAAAATATAATTAATATTATATTATTATTCTCATACCTTGACAATAATCCAAAATTAGGGTTTGGATTCCATATCTCGATTTATTCTTTCTATTTAACCTTAATAATTAAGGTAAAATAATTAACTTAATAATCTGTACTAAAATTCATATAATAAAATAATTATAATTATTCTAAAAATCACTCCATATATTTTTTAAATAATATATGATTATATTTTTATGATAAATAATTAATAAAAACATTTTTATCTCTAAATTAATTATTATAAGAATATACTTCATAATAATCAATAATTCTAAAATAAAATTATTTGTAAATATCCATGTAATAAATATATTTTTATTTACCACATAAATATATATACACATTATCTTGTATAAATCCTCATCCTTAAAATAATAAAAAAATTTATACGCAAAATTTCTTATTTATTTATAGAAAAATATCGGGTTGTTACAGCATATATGAACTGTTTATTGGTATGATTATGACCAGGGATCATTCGGTATAATCATGACCCGTAATGTTACAGATGATGTGGTAAAAGTTCTCATTGGCCCGTAGCACATTGATGGACAGTTATTGGTATGATTATAACCATGGATTATTTGGTATAATCATGACCATGGATGATTACATGAATATCGTTGGCCGTAGTGCAGGGATGATTCGATGATGTGGATTATTTATTAAGCTGAGTCTCAGCAATAAAATATTGATTATACACTTTTAATTCGTAAAAGATAGTAGATATCATGCTCTACTTGACTCTTCTAAAATACAGTTGTATGTGTAAGACCCCAACTTTTATAAATAAAGATGAATTTTCTATAAATATTATTTTTGAATATTATGGAGTAAATTTGATATAATGTTATAGTTGTGGGTAATATTTATAAATTTTGCAAAGTAAGCAAGTTGTTATAAAATATTCGTTTGGTGGGGAATATTCTTTTTGTCGGGGAATATTAGATTTACTCACCACAATCATTAGTGGACCCCCTAGCGGAATTATTGTCGGATTGAGAAAACGATAAAAATACTTTATGAAAATAATGGCGGAGGTGTTAACATTAAAACTGTTGAACTACCCGGTAGTAAAAGTACAGTAATACGCGTGGTTGCATAGTAGCACACTGTATTGATTATTGATGCTTACGTGAGAAGTCACTCAGCTATACTCAATTATTGCTACAGTAATTGCTGCATCATATCTCTTAGATTATTGATTCAATTATTATCATAGTATCATCTGTATAATATGTTATATTATTAAATCAATAATTGAGACGAAAAGTTATAAATGATTAATAATTGTTGAAAGATTAAATATGTGTTGATTAAAAATAAAATGATTTGTGGTAATATTTATTCAATCCTTGATGTATATAAAGAGTCTATTATGAGACGTTTGTGGTAAGTTTGGTTATTTTATGGGGGACCCATATGTCATCATCTAAGAGTCTCTTTATCAATAGTAATTACCTTCGTCAATAGTAATTACATTCGTCAATAGTATTTACCTTCGTCAATAGTAATTACCTTTGTCAATAGTAATTACCTTTACCAGACGTCAAACCACTTGCCGTTTCATATTACAGGCGTCGAACAAATTTTTGTTTCACATTACAGGCGTCAAACCACTTGGTGTTTCACATTACAGGCGTCAAACCACTTTTCTTTTCACATCACCAGTCGTCAAGCCACTCGCCTTTTCACATTTCAAGTGCTAAGCTAGAAATCTTCTATAAATAGAGGCCTAGTGCTTCATTATTTTTCACGAATTCATTAAAGCTATAGAGAGAGAAAGTATAGAGAGAATAAGAGAGAAAGAAGAAGAGTATTCTGTTACTAAACTACTGCAGTATTCAATCTCCTACTAATGTAAGGGGTGTTATTCTTTCTTATTCATGAAGAGAACTGTTGTTATTCCATTGCTTATTATTACATTGGAATAACTCAGATATGCTGTGGTTTACCCTATACTTGGTGACATTCTTCTATTATTCTGTTGGAACATTTTGTATGTGTGTTTTACATCGGACCTGGTTCCGTCTTTATTATTATTCTGTTGGAACATCCTATCGGTGCAAATTTTGCCTGATCTGCTTTATCCATGCTTCAGCCTTAAGTGGTTTTGGCTCTCCAATAAACTCCAGTGGTCCCAGCTCTTTGAACTGTTTAGCGGTAACCGTCCGAGAGCTTCCAGTGTTTCCACCTACATTTTGGACAGTAGCCACTCAAGCCTGATGTTGCGTGAATTGCATAAAGCCTCTGAACATTCCATCGTTCATCATTTGGTTAGTGTTGTTGTTTGCATGAGGATTGTCGCCTTCCTGATGCACATTATTCTGATTGTTGATCTGTGGAGACTCAACGGTTTCTTGTGCTCCATTCCTATTCTCAATATTCTCGGATGCCATTTTCAAATACTGCCACAAAACAAGGGTTAATTGACATGCAACATATTATCCATATACTCTGACCAACCAATTAAATACCAAATAAACTTATGTAGGTCATACTAGCGAAGGAATTCCCCATCTCTCCCCTCCTAGTTCTAGTCTCACATCTTAGCCAGGATCATATCCTAAGCTTTGATATTATGTTGTGACGCCCCCAAAACAGGTATACATCACCTATTCTGAGTCGTCAAATACATGGTATAGAATACAAATACAACTTAATTATACAACTATCGTGTAAATTACGACAAAACATAAGCTGTGAGTTTTAATACAAATATTGTCGCGTGCAGACAATATACAAACTCAAATTCAATATTATTACATTTATTTTCCACTATTTCTTTGAATAGTGAGGACTACGAAAACTATCATCCGTCCGGTCACTCCGGTTTCCTCGACTAGTCCCCTCGCTACGTTCTCATTTTCTGAAGAGAACAATAAAAGTAAAAGGGTGAGCTCAACTAGCCCAATAGGAAATATTATGACTAAGATAATGCAGAATATATTATCGTTAGCCTTCAATAGTGTTAAACTGATACAATATAACAATCATCAAGTTTAACTACAGCGGAACAAGCAATCCATTAAAAGAGTCAAGTAGAGAATAAAATCTACTATCTTTTATGATTTAGAAGGTTTTTCATCACTTTTATCGCTAGGACTCAGCTTAATAAATAATCCACATCATCGAATCACCCCTACACTACGGCCAAGGATATTCTTTAGTATCATGACCACAATTATCTATGCACTACGGGCCAAGAATATTTGTGTATTCAATAATGGTCATGATCATGCCAACAACTGTCCATCAATGCTCTACGGGCCAATGATGACTTTTTCCACATTATTTGTAACATTATGGTCATGATTACACCGAATAATCCCTAGTCATAATCATACCAAGTCCATCTATGCACTACGTGCCACATATGACTTTCAACAAAATATAAACATGAGGATGATGACAATGATATAGGAATTCAATAAAACAAGTTCAAGAATTATTTTATGCAGGAATCAATAACGTCCAAATTGTCAACTTGATACTGCTTTGTGGAGTAAAATTCAAGAATGCTCAGAAGAATATTTCCATGAAAAGATACTGGATGAAGCGCAAATATCAAGGATATTCCACTAATTTCATGGAGTATAGAAGTCAAAACTTTAACCAACTGAGTATAATAAGGAATGGAATAACAAAAGAAATCACCAGGCATGCGATAGACCGCACGGGTAGGTTATTCCAACAGAATAATAAATAACGGAATCAGGTCCGGCGTAAAATGCACAGACAGGATATTCCAACAAAATAATAAAGGCGGAATCAGGTCCGGCGTAAAACGCACAGACAAGATATTCTAATAGAATAATAAAGACGGAACCAGGTCCGGCGTAGAACGCACAGATAGAATGTTCCAACAGAATGATAAAGAATGGAACAACAGAAGAATTTCACCAAGTATAGGGTAGCCCGCGTATACAGGTTATTCCAACAGAATAATAAAGATTGGAATAACACAAGTTCTCTTCATGGATAAGAAAGAAATAATACTCCCTACCTCAGAAAAACTGGATACTGGAATAGTGAGGTAGCAGACTTCTCTTCTTCTTTCTATAATTTCTCTATAATAATTGATCTAAAGCTTTTGTGAATTGGTGAGAAATGAAGGAAGAATGAGCTTCTATTTATAGAAAATTATAGTTTCGATAATTGCACATTTTGGGGCTCGAAAAATTACAGTACAATACCTCCAACTTTTCCTTTATTTTTAATTTAGTCATGGAAGTATTATCAAACTTGCACCACCTCCCCTAATAGTAAATAATGCGAAACAATAGTATACACATGTGAACAAATAGTTATAATCATGTGAAATAATAGCAATCAATTGCTCATTTATCTGGTTAAATACTCGATTGGTCAATATAACCTCCAGACGTCAATTATTATCGAAATAATTGTCGATTTTCACTAACACAAATAATTCCAACACAATGAAACCTTTGTATCAAAAATATAAATTTTGAAATTTCGAAGTTGGACTTTTCCCGAAAAAGTCAACTGTTGACTTTTTGACCAAATAGTGAATTCTAGAAAATTTTGTGTTTATAGACTATTTTTACTAATTTCATCGTTTCGGACTCAAATATCACGTCCGCGTTTCCAAATTCAACTCCGAACACAACTTCAATTTTAATAACATTCATCATTAATATTATAACTCACAATATTTATCAACCAAAGTCGTTCACGT
This sequence comes from Panax quinquefolius, assembly GCA_020205615.1. NCBI lineage: Eukaryota > Viridiplantae > Streptophyta > Magnoliopsida > Apiales > Araliaceae > Panax > Panax quinquefolius. Next base: position 22,298,187 of record CM035174.1, on the reverse strand, counting down.
GAAAGAGGGGCTTTCAATAAGGATTTCTCCTTTGGCGCAAGCAATTAGGTGACCAAACCTCTCCTTGATAGAACTTCTAGACATTGTAAATATTGCAATTTAATAATATGAATAACTTTATCGTCTCAATTATTGATTTAATAAAATAACATATTATGCAGATGATACTATGACAATAATCGAATCAATAATATGAGAGATATGATGTAGCAATTACTGTAGCAATAATTGAGTATAACTGAGTGACTTCTCACGAAGCATCAATAATCAATACCGTTTGCTATTATGCAACCACGCCAGACATCGTACTTTTTTTTATCACGGGTAGTACAACGATTAATGAAGAAACTTCCGCCGTTATTTTCATAAAGTATTTTAGTTGTTTTCTCAATCCGATAATAATTCCGTTGTGGGGGTCCACCAATGATTGTGACGTTGAACGAATATTCCCTGTTAAAATGAATATTCCCTGACCAATCGAATATTATATAACTACTTGCATACTTTGCACAATTTGTAAATATTACCCACAACTATAACATTATATCAAATCTACACCATAATATTCAAAAATATATTTCGAGAAAATTTAATCTTTATTCAAAAAGTTGGGGTCTTACAACACTAACTCCAGTTCCATATTAAAGATAGCATAACATACTACTAGTTTAAACATTTAAACAGACAAAAACATAAACCGAATGAAATCTAGGAGGCCTGACATTCGTTGTCAGACATCAAAACAAAATTTTTCCAGATTTTGAAGAACATCAAATCCGAGCCTCTAGATGTTATGGATCTAACATCTAGCAACCCAGATCACCATTAGACACCTTATACAACATATTTAACATAAAAAAAAACATCAAACAACAAATCTTTGGACAGATTTCTTGGCTAGGGTTTATACCTTCTTTGATCAATTCTGATTTTGGCTTCTATTTTTGTTATGGTTGTTCGTGGGGCTTGGTTCTTGACTGATATTATGAAATAATTTTAGAGGTTTGGGGCTTGAGAGAAAAGGTTTGAGTGTTGGAAAAAAATAAGTGAACAAATGACACTTTCTATCTCTCAAAATCTATTTATATAATGTGTTATGTGCAATGTATTGGCTGGCTGAGTGGCTGATCTGCTGAGAGTTATGGCACATGGGGTGGTTGGATTTGGTCACCAACCCATCCAATTGCAAACCCTACTAGTTAGCCAAAATAATACAACTAGGGGTAAAATGGTCATTTGATAAATCATTTTAATGGTAATTTTGTAACTTGTCAAACCCTTAAGGTTTATCACAAATTAAATAATTTTCCAACTAGGGTTTGTACAAAAAATAAAAAAAAATTTATTTCTAAAATTTTGAAATTAGGGTTTCATAATTATGATTAATTTTCTAATTAATCTATACATGAACATTAGGGTTTAATATCTCTAATTATAATTAACTTTGCTAATTTAGCAATTACGGTTTATTCTTTTGGTAATTAGGGTTACCAAATTAAAATTAGGGTTCTAGTTCAGTAATTAAGGTTTAACAATTTAGGATTTCTATAATTAACAATTATAATTTTAATACTTGTTAATTAATCATCTTATCAAAATTAGCAACAATCTCGAACTCTAATTTGAATTTCAAATTAGGGTTTCTCATTTCCAAAAATTTGGGTTTTATTAGGGTTTTTTAAATATTAGGGTTTCTAGAATTTTAATTAGGGTTTACCTAATTAATACATTTAATACACGACATAAATTATATAACACGCTTATAAAACAATCTTGCACTCTAATTTGGATCTCAAATTAGGGTTTAACATTATTACTAGGGTTTGGTCATAATACACCGTAATTGACCAACCATTATTAATATGGAAATACAGTACATATTCATAGCACTGAAAAATCAAAATATAATTAATATTATATTATTATTCTCATACCTTGATAATAATCCAAAATTAGGGTTTGGATTCCATATCTCGATTTATTCTTTCTATTTAACCTTAATAATTAAGGTAAAATAATTAACTTAATAATCTGTACTAAAATTCATATAATAAAATAATTATTATAATTATTCTAAAAATCACTCCATATATTTTTTAAATAATATATGATTATATTTTTATGATAAATAATTAATAAAACATTTCTATCTAAAAATTAATTATTATAAGAATATACTTTATAATAATCAATAATTCTAAAATAAAATTATTTATAAATATCCATGTAATAAATATATTTTTTTTACCACATAAATACATATACACATTATCTTGTACAAATCCTCATCCTTAAAATAATAAAAAAATTTATCATAAAATTTCTTATTTATTTATATAAAAATATCGGGTTGTTACAACATATATGAACTATTTATTGGTATGATTATGACCAGGGATCATTTGGTATAATCATGACCCGTAATGTTACAGATGATGTGGTTAAAGTCCTCATTGGCCCGTAGCGCATTGATGGACAGTTATTGGTATGATTATAACCATGGATTATTCGGTATAATCATGACCATTAATGATTACACGAATATCCTTGGCCGTAGTGCAGGGATGATTCGATGATGTGGATTATTTATTAAGCTGAGTCTCAGCGATAAAATATTGATTATACACTTTTAATTCGTAAAAGATAGTAGATATCATGCTCTACTTGACTCGTCTAAAATACAGTTGTATGTGTAAGATCGCAACTTTTATAAATAAAGATGAATTTTCTATAAATATTATTTTTGAATATTATGGAGTAAATTTGATATAATGTTATAGTTGTGGGTAATATTTATAAATTTTGCAAAGTAAGCAAGTTGTTATAAAATATTCGTTTGGTCGGGGAATATTCTTTTTGTCGGGGAATATTCGTACGACGGCACAATCATTGGTGGACCCACAACGGAATTATTTTCGGATTGAGAAAACGAAAAAAATACTTAATGAAAATAACGACGGAGGTGTTACCGTTAAAAATGTTGAACTACCCGGTAGTAAAAGTACAGTAATACGCGTGGTTGTATAGTAGCACACGGTATTGATTATTGATGCTTACGTGAGAAGTCACTCATTTATACTCAATTATTGCTACATGAATTCACGCATCATATCTCTTATATTATTGATTCAATTATTGTCACAAAGATTATCATCAGATAATATGTTATATTATTAAATCAATAATTGAGACGACAAGTTATAAATGATTAATAATTGTTGAAAGATTAAATATGTGTTGATTAAAAATAAAATGATTTGTGGTAATATTTATTCAATCCTTGATGTATATAAAGAGTCTATTATGAGACGTTTGTGGTAAGTTTGGTTATTTTATGGGGGACCCATATGTCATCATCTAAGAGTCTCTTCATCAATAGTAATTACCTTCGTTAACAATAATTACCTTCCTCAATAGTAATTACCTTCGTCAATAGTAATTACCTTTACCAGACGTCAAACCACTTGCCGTTTCATATTACAAGCGTCGAACCAATTGTCGTTTCACATTACAGGCGTCAAACCAGTTGGTGTTTCACATTACAGGCGTCAAACCACTTTTCTTTTCACATCACCAATCGTCAAGCCACTTGCCTTTTCACATTTCAAGTGCTAAGCTAGAAATCTTATATAAATAGAGGCCTAGTGCTTCATTATTTTTCATGAATTCATTCAAGCTGTAGAGAGATAAAGTATAGAGAGAATAAGAGAGAAAAGAAGAAGAGTATTCTGTTACTAAACAACTGCAGTATTCAATCTCCTACTAATGTAAGGGGTGTTATTCTTTCTTATTCATGAAGTGAATCGTTGTTATTCTATTGCTTATTATTCTCTTTGGAATAACTTTTTGTATGCATGGTTTACCCTATACTTGGTGACATTCTTCTTTTATTCATTGGAACATTTTGTCTGTGTGTTTTTTACGGACTCGGTTCCAGATTTATTATTATTCTTGCTGAACATCTTTGTCGTGTGTTTTACAGGACACTGGTTACATTTTTATTATTATTCATTGGAACATCCTCGCTTGCAAATTTTGTCCGACTCGGTTTTGTTATTATTATTACATTGGAATAACTCGCTCTATCGCAAGTACCGCATGCATGGTGATTTCTTTTGTTATTCCATTCTTTATATATTCATTTGGTTAAAGTTTTGACTTCTATACTCCATGAAATTAGTAGAATATCCTTGATATTTGCGCTTCATCCAGTATCTTTTCATTGAAATATTCTTCTGATCATTCTTGAATTTTACTCTACAAAGCAGTATTATGTTGACAATTTGAACATTATTAGTTCCTGGATAAATTAATTCTTGAACTTGTTTTATTGAATTCTTATATCATTGTCATCATCCTCATGTTTATATTATGTTGAAAGTCATCTCGTATTCTGTAGTGCATAGATGGACTTGGTATGATTATGACCGAGGATTATTCGGTGTAATCATGATCGTAATGTTACAAATGATGTGGTAAAAGTTATCATTGGCCCGTAGTGCATTGATGGGATGATTGTTGGCATGATCATGACCATTAATGAATACACAAATGTCCTTCAATGTAATGCATGGATAATTTGTGGTCGTGATACTAAAGAATATCCTTGGCCGTAGAAAAGTAGGGTGATTCAAGATGTGGATTATTTATTAAAAGTCGAGTCCCAAATGATAAAAGTCATGAAAACCTTTTAAATCATAAAAGATAGTAGATTTTATTCTCTACTTGACTCTTTTAATGGATTGCTTGTTCACCGCAGCTTAAACTTGATGTTGTTATATTTTATCGGTTTAACATCATTGTTGAAGGCTAACGATAATTTATTCTGCATTATCTTAGTCATAATATTTCTTACTGGGCTAGTTGAGCTCACCCTTTCTTTCACTATTCTCTTCAAGAAATGAGAATATAGCAGGGACTAGTCAGGGAACGGAGTGACGGTCTAGAGGATAGCATTAGTAGTCCTCACTATTCTGTGAAATAGTGTTTTAATAATTGTAATGAGGACTCCTTTTGAGTTTGTATAATTTCTAGTAGACAATAATTGTATTCAAACTCACAGTTATGTTTTGTCGTATTGTACACGACAGTTGTATTAGTAAGTTGTATTTGAATTTTGTACTATGTATCTGACGACCCAAGATGGGTGATGTATACCTAATTTTGGGGGCGTCACAGTATGTCTTTGGCCTGTAGTGCAAAGATGAATTGTTAATGAATATCTTTGGCCGTAGTGCAAAGATGAATTTATTAGTATGATTATGAGCAGGAATTATGATTTGGTATAACAATAATTTTTGATGTTTCAGGTAAAGATAAGTGATGAAAATTATCTTCGTACTGGGTGCGAAGAGGAATTTAGAATCACAATTATGATTACGAGTTATTCATATGATTGTGGACATAAATTGTTGATTGATGTTACAGGGATAAAAAATTATTGGTGAACTTTTAACATGGAGAAGATAATAGACCTGATGGTCTATTTGACTCTTCTAATGGATTGCTCGTTCCGCTACAACTATGGTTTAAAAGTTTTATCATCTACCATATGTTCTAAATCTCTGATTTATTACTGATAAAGACTATTGATGATGTATATTATCTTTAGTCATGATATTCTTTACTAGGCTAGTTTTGCTCACCCTTTTTGCTTCATAATTCCTTTCAGGTAATAAGATTGTTGCCGGGTCGAGCGGGGATAACAGGGGAATAGAACGGTGGTCTATAGCTGTTGAGGATCTCCCTAAATAGTACGGAAATAATTTTGTTGAGAACATTAGATAAGTGTGTCGTATTGTATACGTTATTTGATATTTAATTTTGGTGAACCGAATAGGGTGAGGTGAACCCAACTTTGGAAGGGTGTTTTGCCACTATCATACAAGATGTCTAATGACATACAACCTCATGTTATCGTAAGACAGGGTTGTGCACATCCACTTACTGAGTATATCTATGAGCACTACCTATATGATCTTGGAGTTTATTTGAAATATAATTTTCACTTGGAGACAACGGAGATAGTTATATGTCAAGAGAAGACTCACCATTGGAAAGAAGATGATAGTAATCTTCTTGTTTTTCTTTGGGGACTTTTGGATCAACCAAGGATAATTATGTGGACATATGATATCTATCATAACCTAGACGCATGGCCTCCCATGTATGAAGGTTTCCTTGAGTATTTTCCAAAGATTTTAATTTCTAAAACAATTGTTGACTGTACCTTTATGTAAGGTACCATTGTAAGGTCTTGTGGTCAAGGCACCACGAGAGTTATATATATTTGTATTAAAATTCACACTTATCATCTCATTGTCGTACTCGCATTTACGTTCAACAGTTGTATAAACAAAGTTTATATTTAATTTTTATAGTGCGATATCTGGCGACTCAGAATGGGTGATGTATACCTATTTTGGGGGCATCACACCGGGAGTATCGGTTCCAACCTCAGAGATAACCCCAAGGCATGCATTTCCAATACCGGAAATTCCACCGGAGAAGGTCAATTCATCTCGGAGATAACCCTGAGATATTCAGTCTCAGTCCCAACACTAAGAGTAGCAATTACCAACTTTGGAGATAACCCCAAGGAATGAAGTTCCAGAGATAACCCCGGAAATGCTTGTTTCAAATGCATGCAATCATCTTTAACCTCGGCACTCACACCGAGGCACTCAGTACAAGACCCGGAGATAACACCGAGAAAACAGGCACACATCAGAGATGACACTTAGGACCTTCAACACTTGCAGCAGTCCAATCTTAGAGATAACCCTGAGCAACGTCTGCTTTATCAGCCCAAACCGGCGATAACTCCGGTGAGGGGCAAAGTCATCATCTTGCCACTTTGACGCCACATCGCAATGTCTCAAGATTTCATACATACATTTCTACACATCAATGTCCCACAAGAACCAAGGAGGTCCAATCCCGAGTGACTATTATGTAGGACAACAGATAGAATTTGAAACTTCAAGACCAGAGGGCATGGTCTCATCTTCCTGACTTTGTACAACCTCTAATCCCATGTCATTGCGCAACTCTCGACAACGGCGGTCCGAAATAGGTCTTACATACCTCAGTCGAATTCCTGGATTGCAATTCTGAAAGTTCAAGCGGACATTATAGTGCATGCGTGCACGTAATTCAAGATGACATGACCCGCGAAGCCCGGGGAAACCCGGGCAGCTGCAGGTACATCTGTGGCTAGCTACAGGTACACCCGCGGCTCCTCCCTCTATAAATAGAGGGCTTGGGGTGTCCATTTTGAAAGAGAAAAAGGCGAGGAAGCCCTGTCAAATTTGCTTTGTACTCACCCTACACTGAGTGCTTTCTCATTTTAAACACTTGTGAGCTCACATATAGCTTCTATTTTGTACTGACGGGAGCCGAGTGTTCATCCTTTTAAAGATATAGAAGTCTTCTTTGGCAGCACACTGTAAGCCTTCTCACACACTTTAAAAGCTTTTCTCTTCATCTTTGCACACACTATTATTCACGTTGAGAGTCATGTTTCGTGTGTTTGCCCAGACTTCGGTCCGTGGTTTCATTTCAGTTTATATATATATATTTACTCTTAATCCCGCCTGGAGTTTACTTCATGGCGGTTGATAGTCTTTACAGCTTTCTTTACTTTTCGTCCCGCCTAGAGTTTACTTCGTGGCGGTTGATTGCTTTTACAACTTTATTTATATTTCTGATCCCCCATGGAAGTGCTTCGTAGTGGCTGATCATGTCTGTATATATATATATTTACAACTTTTATATATATACTTGCTTACTGCTTTATTATCAATTGCGGCATCATGTGAGCCTAGGAATCATGTGATCACAGATTCAGTTTACTAGATCCAGATTCGGTTCCAGTGATGGACATTTCCAGCTGTAAGAATCTTGTAAATTTATTCACGGTGTTTGGATTTCCTCAGATGGTTTTCATACCCACGAGGAGTTCGGCACTACTTTGTACATTATTTTCTTGAAGATGCTTCGCATCTCAAAAATTAAAAATAATCAAGATGAACACTTAATAAAAATGGGAGTGTAAAATGTCTCAATTACTATTGAGCACAAGGGTTTGAAAAACCTCTTTTATAAAACATCACTGCCATATCTTGTTTAAAATTGAATTTTTACAGAAATTCAAACCTTGTGCATATAGGTGCGAACGAGGCCTCGCATTACTTCCAAATAACTGCACATTTACCCACACACACACACACACATTCATATAATAGTTTCTTGAAAAGTGGCAGTCACCGTGGTAACATGGTTGTCGGGGGGTGCCTAACACCTTCTCTCCGCATAATCAAGTCCCCGTACCTTAATGAATCTCGGTTTCACCGACCCGTTTAGTAGTGTCACATAACTGGGTCAATGTGCAAACCTTTTCTCGGTTGTGTCGCTACAACCATATAAAAAACCAACTTGCGACTCTTAACAGCCCATCGACGACATAATACATGTCGGACCTTTTTCACTTATTTTTTCAAACAAATCTCACCTAACATGAGTACGCCAAAGAACAAGTAACGAAAAGGGACAAATAAAAATCCCAACATCGACAGGTGGCGACTCTACTGGGGAAGATACCAGTAAGAGGACTTAAGCCGCTATTACAAGCTTTTCAAAACTGTTATATGTTTGTGTGTGAATGTTGCATTTACATTTATGATGAATGTGTATGAATGCATATATTTTTATGCGATTAATGCTTTACACTATATCTGCTTGTGATATTAGTGCTTCACATATGTCATCATTTTCATAAACGATGAGACACATTGTATGTGAATGTATGTTGTGTGGTTCCTCCACCAGGAGGCTATCATGTCGGTGTTTGATTACTGGACTCGTAGGAAGACTAATTCCAACGAGGCTCAGGAAAGGAACCACCCAAATTCGCTCCAGTTGAAAGACCGGGTTAATTTCCCGTCGAGTAAATTGTGATGATTTGGGAACTTTCATGCCAAAAAGTCGCGAGAGTAACCTAAGATAGGCCAGCCTTTGATAAACCAAACGCGGAGGAAAGTCTTTTCATGCTTTCTCATTTCAAATTACTCGTAAAAATCAATTACTTGTAATTTCATTGCATATTCATTTCCATGTAATGAGAAATATGAAGAAACTTGTGTACATACATATTTAAATTAACATGTTATCCTGTACTACAAACATCTAACATCCGCCTTGCAGGATAATATTCCTAGAATGGATACATTGCATGTAAACATTTACACATTCCCTAAAGACTAAACTACGCAAGTCTTTTGCAGGGAAGCAATCAGACATATTACCCAATCAAAATTCAAAATGGCCACGAGCCTACAGTCAATTATGTCGTCATCAGACCAGACTGACCTTAATCCAGTTTCTCGTAAAGAATTTGATGGATTAAGTAAATAAATCATAGATTTGGCTGTTCTGCTTAAAGAACTACACCAGTCTACTCAGGGTATGAGGATACCCGTACATGCTGAATCCTCTACACAAGGAGGAACCCAAGGTCCTGATAAAACCATTATAGTACCTGAACTTCAGTTGGATACGACCAACAAAATTCATGATACCACCCATCTTAAAGGAGATCCAGACACCGGTGACATTAGAAAGAATGTCCTTCAAATGGAAGAAACCCTTCATGCAATCAAAGGAATTGGAGCACACGCAAGTGTCTCATATGCTGACCTTTGTATATTCCTTGGTGTTCATTATCCAGAAAAGTTCAAAACTCATGACTTCGAAAAATATGATGGGTTAGGAGATCCTTACACACATTTGAAGGTGTTTATTGGAGAACTTGGATCTTATGCAGAGGACGAGAAACTCAGGATGCAACTGTTCCAGAAGAGTCTGACTGGAGAAGCCCGTTCGTGGTATACCAGATTAGACAACTCAAAGATCCATAGTTGGGAGGAGCTAGCTCATGCCTTCCTCACTCAATACAGATTCCAGTCTCAGATGGCTTCTGACCGGTACTATATTACCAAGGTGAAGAAACAGTCCAATGAGTCTTTCAAAGAGTATGCTCAAAGGAGGAGGTGCCTTGCTACTCTTATTCCTTCTATGACGGAATCAGAAATGGTCATGACCTTCATAGACATAAAAGAAGCTCCTTTATATGAAAGAGTCTTAGCTGGCAATGGTAAATCATTTTCTAAAATGATTAAACATGGGGAGATGGCTGGGATGGGATTGAAGTCAGGAAAGATTCAAGGCCTAGCTGCCATTAAAGCTGTTGCTGAGCACAACCAGTTCAGAAATCATGGAAACAAGCCCCGGAGGGTCCATAAAAAGAAAAAGGAGGATGTTTCCTTTATACTACAAGGTCAGAAAGGCAATCAGAACATGCCTATCCAGAGGAGAAATTACACTCCCTTTCAAGCACAATTGTAAGACCCCAGCTTTTATAAATAAAGATGAATTTTCTATAAATATTATTTTTGAATATTATGGAATAAATTTGATATAATGTTATAGTTGTGGGTAATATTTATAAATTTTGCAAAGTAAGCAAGTTGTTATAAAATATTCGTTTGGTGGGGAATATTCTTTTTGTTTGGGAATATTAAGACGACGGCGGCTCAATCGATGGTGGACCCCATTAACGGAAGTATCATGTCGTAGTTAGAAAACGACAAAATTATCTTTCATAAAAAATAACGGCAGAGGTGTTACCGTTAAAACCATTGAACTACCTAGTAGTAAAAGTACAAAGAATCTGGCGTGGTTGCATAGTTGCACACTCAGTATTAATTATTGATGCTTACGTGAGAAGTCACTTAGCTATACTCAATTATTGCTACAAGAATTTGCCGCATCATATCTCTTATATTATTGATTCAATTATTGTCATAGTATCATCTGTATAATATGTTATATTATTGAGACGACAAGTTATAAATGATTAATAATTGTTGAAAGATTAAATATGTGTTGAGTAAAAATAAAATGATTTGTGGTAATATTTATTCAATCCTTGATGTATATAAAGAGTCTGTTATGAGACGTTTGTGGTAAGTTTGATTATTTTATGGGGGGGCCCATATGTCATCATCTAAGAGTCTCTTCGTCAATAGTAATTACCTTCGTCAATAGTAATTACCTTCGTCAATAGTAATTACCCCTTCGCAAATAGTAGTTGTCCCTTCAATATTACCAAGAGTTAACTGCCTCTTCGGTGTTCCAAGAGTTAATTACCCCTTCGTAAATAGTAGTTGTCTCTTCAATATTACCAAGAGTCATTTTAACCCTTCGTTAAGACCAAGAGCCACCCTCAGTTTTTCTATAAATAGAAAGCTCATTCCTTCATAATTTCTTACGAATTCATTGAAACTCTAGAGAGAGAAACTATAGAGAGAAAGAAGAAAAGTATTCTGTTACTTCACTTTTCCAATATTCAGTTCTTCTAAGGTAAGGGATATTATTTGTTGTACCCGTAAGGGGTGTTATTCTTTCTTATTCATGAAGAGAACTTCTGTTATTCCATTCTTTATTATTCTGTTGGAATAACCTGTATACGCGGCATACCCTATACTTGGTGAAATCCCTCTGTTATTCCATTTTTTATTATTCTGTTAGAATAACCTCAGATACGTGACATACCCTATACATAATCAGATACGTGGTTTACCCTATACTTGGTGACATTCTTCTATTATTCATTTGGAACATCCTGTCATGCATGTGTTTTACATCGGACTGGTTCCGTCTTTATCATTCTCGTTGAAATATCCTATCGTGTGTTTTACACCGGATCTGGTTCCATCTTTATTATTCATTTGGAACATCCCGCTTGGTGTGAATTTCACCGACCGGTTCGTTATTATTCTCATTGAATAACTTTGTCATGCTAAGTACCGCATGCATGGTGATTTCCTTTGTTATTCCATTCTTTATTATACCCAGCTTAAGTTAAAACTTTGACTTCTATACTCCATGAAATTAGTAGAATATTCTTGATATTTGCGTTTCATCCAGTATCTTTTCATGGAAATATTCTTCTGATCATTCTTGAATTTTACTCTACAAAGCATTATCATGTTGACAATTTGGACGTTATTAGTTCCTGAATAAATTAATTCGTGAACTTGTTTTATTGAATTATTATGTCATTGTCATCATCCTCATGTTATATTATGTTATCTTGGGGACGACGTGCATAGATGAATTTAGTATGATTATGACCGAGGATCATTCGGCATAATCATGGCTTGTTATAAATGATGTGATAAAAGTCCTCGGTGGCTCGTGAATGCGTTGATGGATAGTTTTTGGTATGATTATGACCGTGGTGATTCGGTATAGTCATGACCATTGATAATTTGATGAAAATCCTTGACCGTGGTACGGGGATGATTAGATATTGTGGTTTATTCATTAAACCGAGTCTTAGTGATAAAAATTTATGAAAACCTTTTAAAACCTAAAAGATAGTAGACTTTATTTTCTACTTGACTCTTTTAATGGATGCGATATTCACCGCAGATTAAACTGGTTGTCTATTGTATTTTATCGGTTTAACATTGTTGAAGACTATTGATAATTTATTCTCGCATTATCTTAGTTATAATATTTCTTCTTCGGGCTAGTTGAGCTCACCCTTTCTTTCACCGTTTTCTTCGTGAAATGAGAATATAGCCGGGACGTAGCCTGGGAGCGGAGTAATGGTCCAGAGGATAGCATTAGTAGTCCTCACTATTTCGTGAAATAGTGTGATAATAATTATAATGAGGACTCCTTTTGAGTTTGTATAATATCTAGTAGACAATATTTGTATTCAAACTCACAGTTTATGTCGTATTGTACACGACAGTTATATTCGTAAGTTGTATTAAAATTCTGTACCATGTAAGTGACGACCCAAGATGGGTGACGTATACCTAATTTTGGGGGCGTCACAACAATCTTCAAACCCTCCATTGCCAAAAGGTGGAGAAGTCAAACGCCCTCGAGTGTTCACACCCTTAGGGGACTCGCTCGAGAACATTCTCACTCTTCTGACAACTTAAAAGAAAATTACGCATCTTCTTCCACCAGCCAACCCTAATGGGAGGGGTTTCAATATTGCTCGAAAATGTGCTTATCATGCCGGGGCACCTGGACATGATAATAAAGATTGTTGGGCCTTGAAACACAAGATCCAAGATTTAATAGACAACGGTGAGATAGTGGTCACCAAACTAGATCAACCTCACGTACAAGACAACCCTCTTCCTCAACACAAAGAGGAAGAGGTCAACATGATTAATTGGAGCAGTGGACAGAGTTCCAATTTTAACGGTGAATCATCCCAGACCATTAAAGACATTGTTGGTAAATGGGATTATGCAAAGTTCCAGTTCACAATTGAACGAAAGGTAAAAGCTCTATGTAAGCAGATTGAGCAATTGGCAGAACTAGTGACCTATCAGCATGAAGTCACATGCAAATTAGTCAGCCAGGAGCATGCTAGTCTGCTCCCTTTTGTTGTGAATACTCCCTCGTCACCTTCGGAAAAAGAAGCACTGGAAGACAAAGTGACGAAGAGAGCAAGTGCCAAAGCCCATCGGGAAATTGCCAATAGAAGGGAATTTACATACATGGGCCAACCTATGGAGGAGATACTTCAGATGCTGATCAATGAAGGAAGAATCACTGATAAGTAGGTTTTATACCTACTTATTAAATAACAATTTATGAGAATTATGCTCATCTCAAGTGGATTTTAGTATGTTTTTAATTGCATTTTGCGTTTATTTTACATTACTTGATTAGAACTCCTCTGGTATGGAAATGAAGGAAATGGCATGATGTGGCGTTGACACCGTAGTATGGACCTACCAAAGGCGTGGCAAACAGAATGTGTTGACAAGGAACTGAGTGATTGTGAAGGAAAAATAACAAGCAACAAGAATAGAGATAGATAGCAAATGTACGTGAAGCGAAGCGGGCGTGGGCTGCCGCTACCAAAGCAGTTCTTTGCGCTTACCAGCATTACGGTGTAGAGACCTGGAAATACACCTCGCAAGGCCAAGATAGCTTAATCAGCGCGCGCACATTGCTGGAGAAGCTAGCGCCACGCCTAGTTTGTATGGAGATCACGCGCAACCGCGCGCGTTATATGCAGCAGTTACTTGACTTTTGTTTTTGAATTTGAAATTCGAATGCGGTCTCATTAAAAACTATCCTGGTTGGTTCTAGAGAGATGGTGATGTACGTTTTTATCAATTTTTCAATTAGGGAACTAGTGTTCCAAGCAAAGACTAATCCTAGAGATGATTTGAGCATAACTAAATATTTTCTACATCTTCTCTTGAATTCAGTTACTATATAAGTATTCATTTTCTTTTGCTGGAAATGATTGAGATTTGGATAACATTCCGAAACGAATTCTACAAGTGGGTTTGATAAATTCTATTTTCTCTTTCTCTTGTGATATTTATTCTCAATGTGTTACTATAATCCCATAATGGTTTTAGGTTTAGAAATGAACTAAACTCCATTATGGGATTCTAATAGATTTTGATATGTAATCTATAATTAATTGCTTGAATGCTTGGTTACTCGTTTATCATTGGGATTTCTGTTATGATTGATTGGATTATATGAATGTTTGATCACCATTCATCTTATATGCTTATATGGAATTAAAAAATGACAGGTGAGCATGGTTGAAATCATAATAGCATGCGTTTATGAGGCTGAAATGTTTAACTTCTTATTTCGTGAACCAGATAGAAATATATTATTTCACCGTGTGTAGTAATATAAGAGCTTGTGCTTCAATTCAATATTACTGCTGTGACGCCCCCAAAATTAGGTATACATCACCCATCTTGAGTCGCCAGATACATGGTACAGAATTCATATACAACTTAATAATACAACTGTCGTGTACAATACGACAAAACATAAACTGTGAGTTTGATTAAAAATATTGTCTACTAGAGAGCATACAAAATCAAAAGGAGTCCTCATTACAATTATTATCACACTATTTCACAGAATAGTGAGGACTAATAATGCACCATCTAGGACCATCACTCCGTTCCCCGACTCATCCCAGCTATATTCTCATTTCCTGAAGAGAACAGTGAAAGAAAGGGTGAGCTCAACTAGCCCAGTAAGAAATATTATGACTAAGATAATGCAGAATAAATTATCATTAGCCTTAAATAGTGTTAAACTGATACAATATAACAAACATCAAGTTTAACTGCAGTGGAACAAGCAATCCATTAAAAGAGTCAAGTAGAGAATAAAATCTACTATCTTTTATGATTTAAAAGGTTTTTCATCACTTTTATCGCTGGGACTCAGCTTAATAAATAATCCACATCATCGAATCACCCCTGCACTACGACCAATGATATTCTTTAGTATCACGACCACAATTATCCATGCACTACGGGCCAAGAATATTTGTGTATTCATTAATTGTCATGATCATGCCAACAACTGTCCATCAATGAACTACGAGCCAAGAATGACTTTTTTCACATCATTTGCAACATTACGATTATGATTACACCGAATAATCCCTGGTCATAATCATACCAAGTCCATCTATGCAGTACAGCCCACAGATGACTTTCAAAAAAATATAAACATGAGGATGATGACAATGATATAAGAATTCAATAAAACAAGTTCATTAATTAATTTATTCATGAACTAATAACGTCCAAATTGTCAACATGATACTGCTTTGTAGAGTAAAATTCAAGAATGCTCAGAAGAATATTTCCATGAAAAGATACTGGATGAAGCGCAAATATCAAGGATATTCCACTAATTTCATGGAGTATAGAAGTCAAAACTATAACCAACTGAGTATAATAAAGAATGGAATAACAAAAGAAATCACCATGCATGCGGTACTTCTCATAGACAGGTTATTCCAACAGAATAATAATTAACGGAACCAGGTCATGCATAAAGCACAGACAGGATGTTCCAACAGAATAATAAAGAACGTAATAATAACAGAAATCACCATGCATGCGGTACTTCGCATAGATAGGCTATTCCAACAGAATACCAATAAAGACGGAACCAGGTCCGACGTAAAATGCACAAACAGGATATTCCAACAGAATAATAATAAAGACGAAATATTAGAAGAATGTCACCAAGTATAGGGTAGATCACAGATATTTGGTTATTCCAATGTAATAATAAAGAAAGGAATAATGTGAAGTTCTCTTCATGAATACAAAAGAAATAATACCCCTTATTTAGTACAACAAATAATATCCCTTACCTTAGAAAAAAAAAAATCTGGATATAAAAATAGTGAAGTAGCGTAACACATTTCTTCTTTCTCTCTATAGTTTTCTCTCTATAGTTTCAAAGTGAATTCATAAGAAATAATGAAGGAATGAGCTTCTATTTATGAAAAATGGATCGTGATAGTAACTAACTCATGAACGGTCTAGATTGATTTACTTTAATCTCGACATCCATATTTAAAGCAAAATCTTTTAAATAAAATATAATATATTCTATTTATAATCTAATAAAACGAATAACTTTATAAAAGATTTTACTATGCAAACACTATGCAGCACTATGCAAATACTATGCATAATAAAATATAAAATATTCTAATTATTGTCTAATAAAATAAATAACTTTATAAAAGTATTTTGTTTTTATATAAAAAGATTTTACTATGCAAAACACTATGCAAATAAAATGCAACACTATGCATAATAAAATATAATATATTATATTTATAGAATAACTTTATAAAAGTATTCTGTTTTATATAAAAAGATTTTACTATGCAAAACAATATGCATAATAGAATATAATATATTCTATTTATAGAATAATTTTATAAAAGTATTATGTTTTATTACATTAATAATACCAATAAAACAAAGCTGAGTGACTTATCACAAAAGCATCAATAATCAATACCGTATGCTACTATGCAACCACACGTATTACTGTACTTTTACTACCGAGTAGTTCAACATTATTAACGGTAAAACTTCCGCCGTTATTTTTAATAAAATATTTTTATCGTTTTCTCATTCCGACAATAATTCCGTTGCGGGGTCCACCAATGATTGTGCCGTTGCATGAATATTCTCTGATAAAACAAATATTCCCCGACCAATGGAATATAATATGACAACTTGCATACTTTACAAATTTATAAATACTACCCACAACTATAACATTATATCAAATCTACACCTTAATATTCAAAAAAATATTTCGAGATAATAAAATCTTTATTCATAAAATCTGGGGTCTCACAATCTCCCCTCCTTATGAAATTTTGCCCTCGAAATTTACGACGCACTGGTATGTCAAGAGGTGAGGATCCCTTGACTTCATTTTGATTCTAATTTTGAGGTATAACCTTTGAGTGTTGAATACGATCCTTCTTATCCAAGATTTTAACACGTATCTCCTCATACATTAAATCTTCTGCTATATCGTTTAGTTCTAATTTAATAATGTGGTTCAGGTCATCCACATATTTACGTAACATCGATACATTAAAAACGTTATGAACACGCAACACACTTGGCGGTAAAACGAGTCTATATGCCACAGTTCCTACTTCATCGAGGATTTCAAATGGGCCAATTAAATCGAGGGTTGAGATTTCCTCTCTTCGTCGATTCTTGCTTCTAGAATAATGCCCTCTTGAACCTTCTTCTTCACATTCATCAGCTCCGGGTGTGTAGCTTGAGCGACTTTAACTTTATCGATTAAAGTCGATTCTACTCGTATATTCGTTATCTTCACATGGGTCCCTAGAGTCTTTAACTCTATCTTCATCACTTGTAAGTTATACGAAATGAGTCTTTGTGTTAACAACATCGCACTCGTAAACGCATCCGATCTTCTACTCAACACGTCAAGTACCACATTCACTTTCCCACAATGGTATTGAATGGTACGATCATAATCTTCAACAGCTCGAGTCAACGTCTTTGGCACATTATACGTTCGTTTTAGTTGAAGAAATATTTGAGGGTTTTAGAAATGGGTTTTGTACTGGGGTCAATACAAAATTCGATTTCATGCTCTAGGGTAGGCTAAGAAGACTTCAAGAATACGTCAGGAAATTTATTAACAATAGAAATATCATTCAAAGTTGTGACCCTCATCAAAGACTTGGATAGTACGTTACATTGATACCTATCAACTTGCCATCGTCATTCACGACGTCGCCTACAGAAAGTCTGGCTTCGGTGCATTCCACTCAAGGAAGTCAACAACGAAAGAACCGGGGCTCTTTACTTATGGCTTGATATGACAATGATTGACTTTAGTGGTTTGGTTGCTTGAATTCACATAACAGGTTGGATAAGAATATGAACGCTAACAAACTTACGAAAAGCATGATGAGTAGTAAACTAATCAATTCCTAAAATTGCATCAAAAGCAAGTATTTTCAAAGAGACAAGATCGACACGTAACGTGAAAGTGTTGATTTGAACAAGATTTAAAAATAGTGGAGGTAACGAAGGTTTCTCCCAACAGATATATCCATTTCATCTATTTTGGCTTTATTGGATCGGACGTCTTTTTCTACAATATCTACACGTCGTGCGGCTTTTACCCATGCGTCATCTATTCTCCTTCGTTCATTTGTTTCTGCTTTCATCAGAACTTTGATCATAGCATTCTCAGATTCCAGCTCTAATATCTTATACTCTGCCAAAGAGTGCTTCTGTTCAAGCATCGCATATTGGGTAACACAATTTTGAATGGTTGCATCTCTTTGCTCCACGACCGCTTGCCGTTCTTCAGCCTGCTCTTCTAAATCATGAATATGATTTTGTAATGCTAAATTTTGATCATAAAATTCTTCTAATAAATTCTCATCAGGTTCCTCTTCTTCCTCACTCTCAGCTGCTACCTCTGCAACTAGCTCGGGTGTAACTATTAGTTCTTCACGTACCACGTAGATATCTCTAATTTCTTCTTCGTCTGACATCACATTAACTTGGTTAGTGATTAAAGGTGTCTCAACGGTCTCATGTGCTTCATTGCTTATCTCAACATTTTTGGATGCCATTTGCAAATACCGCCACAAAACAAAGGTTAATTGACATGTAACACATTATCCATATACTTTGACCGACCAATTAAATATCAAATAAACTTAGGTAGGTCATACTAGCAAAGGAATTCCCCGTCTCTCCCCTCCTAGTTCTTGTCTCACATATCAGCCAGGGATCATATCCCTAATCTTTGATACCACTTGTGACGCCCCCAAAATTAGGTATACATCACCCATCTTGAGTCGCCAGATACATGGTACAGAATTCAAATACAACTTAATAATACAACTATCATGTACAATACGACAAAACATAAACTGTGAGTTTGAATACAAATATTATCTACTAGAGAGTATACAAACTCAAAAGGAGTCCTCATTACAATTATTATCACACTATTTCACAAAATAGTGAGGACTACTAATGCACCATCTAGGACCATCAATCCGTTGCCCGACTCGTCCCAGCTATATTCTCATTGAAAGTAATATGCACACAAGCCAATCATGTTTGATGATAAAGCATATACTTTGTAACAATCTTATTCATTTATTAATAAAAAGTATTAATTTATTAAAGGCTTTTAATTATCTACATGATCTTTGTTTTATAATATGTGATAAACCCATAGTTTTAAGCAATGCTTTTAGAATAATGATGATGATCATTCTAATGAGATCTAAATTCTTAGAAAGCTTAAAACTAAAATAGTTCCCAATCATTGGATTACTAAATTGGGGATTAGTGAATTCGGATAGATTTGTACATACGTTGCTTGCTTCATTGGATGAGGATGATTGATCTCATGATCATTTGTGTGGAGACACTAAAGCAAGTATGTAGGTGCTTATTAGAGAATAAGTTCATTGAACATTGGCTCGCTAAGGAATACCTAATGGAGTTTTACTTGCTGTCAATAGGAATTCTGTAGTGATAGTAGTACAAGTAATCCTTGGACTTGAGATCATCATAGTATCTTGTGTATGATGAGTTATACTTTGACTTATTCCTTAAGACCCTTAGGGTATATCAAAGGGTATGCTTGGGTATAATAAGTTGTACATGGAGATAATGTATGATCAATAAAGAATCTACCACTTCTATTAAAAGAAGAGAAATGTCCTATGTGATTCGATAAATGACAACCCAAAGAGTCCTTGGTTACAAGGTAATGAAATTAGAAAGGAGTTTCTAATTTTCATTATTTGAGTCAGTGCATTTAAGAGTCAAAATACATATAATTAAATAAAATAAGACTTGACAAAGAATTCCATGTCTTATATTTAATTGGGACATTGTATGGTGGAAGGATTGAATTGTACGATAACTATTTACTCAAAGGTTCTTTTATGATTAATGTTGAAATCTATATTATCCGGAAAGTCGTTGATCGCGCTAGGGAGGCTTATCCCTATTGTAGAATAAATATTATTTATTTAAAAAATTAATTGTTTAATTTATTTATTTAAATAAGATTAGAATTGTTCTAATTGAATTATTCACAACTAGGTTTAATATGGAGAACCTAAAGGGTCACACCATAAAAAGAAGAATAATTATTTAAGAAGTTAATGGCATAATCGTAATAATATGTTATGTATATTTAATTTAATCTATGGTGATAGAATAAATTAAATAGCTTAATATTTAATATTTAATATTTTAGAAATATTAAATATAAATTAATAAGAGGAGTCTTATTAATATTATTACAATTATTATTATTATTTTAATTTCTAAAAGAGTTTAGAAATTAATTTAATATAAGTACTCTCATTAATTCCTAATAGGATTAGGAGGGAAAATTAGTTAAAGGAGTTTAATTAATTATCCCTAATAAGATTAGGGAGCCCATTTAATTAAAAGAGTTTAATTAAATAATACCTTATTTTTAATAGGGTTACTTGATATCTTTATAAGAGGAGTCTTATATCAGATATTAAAGATATACGACATAATTCCAATTTGTTGGAGAGTACGCCTTTTCTATACAGATAGGAAAAACTAGGGTTTGAGCCAATACCCCTTCTTCTTGAATCTTTATTTTTCCTTGGTGGATCACCTCTAGAGGCCAAACACATGGGTGGCTAACGTTGATCAAAGGAAGAAACCATACCCGGTGGATTCAAGTTGAACGCGAAAAGGATTGGAGGTGAACTTGTACCTGAGGAAGCTCGGATCTTCAAGGGTATGTTTCTTATTCATCTTTTTCGTTTAATTAATAATTGTGCATAAAGGGTGATCCGGGTATATGGTTTGTAAAATTTTTAAACTCTGATTTTCCACGTTTCCGCATTATTTTTGCAATTTGATTGCGTTATGAATATTACAAACCTAACACTCATTTCCTGAAGAGAACAGTGAAAGAAAGGGTTAGCTCAACTAGCCCAGTAAGAAATATTATGACTAAGATAATGCAGAATAAATTATCATTAGCCTTAAACAGTGTTAAACTGATACAATATAACAAACATTAAGTTTAACTGCAGCGGAATAAGCAATCCATTAAAAGTGTCAAGTAGAGAATAAAATCTACTATCTTTTATGATTCAAAAGGTTTTTCATCACTTTTATCGCTGGGACTCAGCTTAATAAATAATCCACATCATCCAATCACCCCTACACTACGACCAAGGATATTCTTTAGTATCACGACCACAATTATCCATGCACTACGGGCCAAGAATATTTGTGTATTCATTAATGGTCATGATCATGCCAACAACTGTCCATCAATGCACTACGGGCCAATGAGGACTTTTTTCACATCATTTGTAACATTACGGTTATGATTACACCGAATAATCCCTGGTCATAATCATACCAAGTCCATCTATGCACTACAGGCCACAAATGACTTTCAAAAAAATATAAACATGAGGATGATGACAATGATATAAGAATTCAATAAAACAAGTTCAATAATTAATTTATTCATGAACTAATAACGTCCAAATTATCAACATGATACTACTTTGTAGAGTAAAATTCAAGAATGCTCAGAAGAATATTTCCATGAAAAGATACTGGATGAAGCGCAAATATCAAGGATATTCCACTAATTTCATGGAGTATAGAAGTCAAAACTTTAACCAATTGAGTATAATAAAGAATGGAATAACAAAAGAAATCACCATGCATGCGGTACTTCTCATAGACAGGTTATTCCAACAGAATAATAATTAACGGAACTAGGTCATGCGTAAAGCATAGACAGGATGTTCCAACAGAATAATAAAGAACGGAATAATAATAGAAATCACCATGCATGCGGTACTTCGCATAGACAGGTTGTGACGCCCCCAAAATAGGTATACATCACCCATTCTGAGTCGCCAAATATATGGTATAGAAACAAATACAACTTCATTAAACTGTGAGTTTAAATACAAATAGAGAGTATAAAAACTCAAAAGGAGTCCTCATTACAATTATTGATACACAATTTTAAAAATAGTGAGGACTGCTAAAACAACTTTCTAGAACCATCACTCCATACCCCGACTAGTTCCTGCTATGTTTTCACCTCCTGAGAAGAAAAATGGAACAAAAGGGTGAGCTCAACTAGCCCACTAAAGAATATTATGACTAAGATAATATACAACAAATTATCATTAGTCTTCAACAGGGAATAATCTGATAAAATATAATAGACAACAAGTTTTAGATCAACAACTGCAGCGAAAAACATCAATCCATTAGAAGAGTCAAGTAGAGAAAGAATTCTTCTATCTTCTAAGATTTAAAAGTCCATCATCAATACTTTATCCCTGTAACATCAATCAATATACATCTTGAATCAAATATTCATCTTTGCACTACAGGCCAAAGATATTCATTTGTATCACCAGTTGGTCATGTTCATCTCAACACCTGTTCATCTTTGCACTACGGGCCAAAGATATTCATTAGGTAATCATTCATCTTTGCACTACAGGCCAAAGATATTCATTTGTATCATCATTTAGGACTGAGGATGATGAAAAATATTTTAAAGAAAATGAATCCATTGAGATAACAGATCAAATATTAAGGATTCGTATTACAGTTTATCAAAGTTCAATAATATTCCGAAATAACCAATTTTGAAGCAGAATTCAAAAATAATGATCAAAACATGGATACAATCAAAGATAGTAACCATAATAGCCAACTTGGACAAAAAGAAGAAAATTTCATTTTTTGGTGAATAGTGTCGTATTCGTGAATAGTGCCGTATACGTGAATAGTAACCCCGACACAAAAAGTTCCAAATTTGATAAAAAAGTTCATACCAACATTTCGGTATAATGATATTGAAGAAAATATCATTTTAAGAAGAATATAACACCCTTACCTCAAAATATCGGTCTTCCGATTGGAATATCTCAGATATCTGGTGAAGGAAACTTTGTCTTGATGAATAGAAACTCACAAAGTATCTAAATACTCACAAAATACACTCAATAATCTAGAGAGAGAAAAGAGAAAACTTGTTTCGGTGTGATTTTCAATTCTAACTTAGCCCCTATTTATAGGAAAATGTTAGCATCAAATGCAGACTTAACTCGCAACCTCGATGGCTTTTTACTCGCATTATTCCCACCCACCACATTTGAATAAAAATCTCAAAGACATTTTCACCAACCAAAAGTGGGGCCCACCAATTCTAGAATTTTCTACCAAAATCATTTATAACCTAATTTCCTAATCACCACCTCTTAAAATTCATAACAAATCATACGCTCATTTTAACGGTTCAAAATTTGTGGACATCTACTCAACTTATATATGTATAACATATCCAAAATTACAACGATTCAACTAGGATTAAAAATTATAACTCACGCAATATATCTCAAAAACACGGGTTTAATTTTTAATACCTCTATTCCGACAAAAATATTGATAAAACACCTCAACATTAACTCCTTCATTTTTAACCACAATAAATATATCCAACATTTATATCCACATAAAATAAATATTTCCTTATCATATGAATCAATAATTAATTATTCATAAATAATATTACGTAATCACATTTATGACAACCAGTAGTTCCTAGGAAAGAGGGGCTTTCAATAAGTATTTCTCCTCATCGCCCGCAATTAGGTGACCAAACATCTCCTCGATGAACTTTCTAGACATTGCCAATAATGCTATCTAATAATATTATTCCAAATAATCAATTATCGATCCGATAAAGGAGATAATTGCGCGATGACGATAATTGAAACAAAAATAATATAAAATATCAATGCAAAGAATTATTGAATCAATAAAATAAAATATTCAACAAGAATTCATCGTGATAATTATTGAGTAGTGCCTTCTTCACGTAAGGATCAATAATTCAAAAAATATCGTAAAAACCGTAAGTAACTCTTCGTGCAACCACGCCAGACATCGTATTTTAACCACTGGGTATTCCAATAATGTTAACAGTAACAACTATGCCGTTATTTAATTTTGTCGTTTTCTTCATCCGACAATTATCCGTTATGGGGCCCACAAATAGCTGTGCCGTCGAACGAATATTCCCCGACAACAATGAATATTATATAACCACTTGCATATTTTGAAAATTTTGCACATTTCACTCATAACCAAAGTATTATATCAAATTAATACCTTATTATTCACAATAATAATTAGAGGAAATTTGATTTTATTCATTAATAAGTTGGGGTCTTACAACCTCCCCTCCTTATAAAATTTCATCCTCGAAATTAACGTACGTACCTGGTGATTCGAAAAGGTGAGGATACCTCGCTTTAATTTCTGATTCCAACTCCCAGGTCATCTCTTCAATAGCATGGTTTCTCCACAAAACTTTAACTTGTGGTATAACCTTCGTGCGTAGGACATGCTCTTTCCTATCCAAGATCTTAACAGGTACCTCCTCGTACGTTAAATCTTCAGCTATCTCGTCTAGTTCTAACTCAATAATGTGGTTCGGGCCTTTAACATATTTTCGAAGCATAGATATGTGAAAAACATTATGAACACGAGACATACTTGGAGGCAATGCGAGTCTATAGGCCACATTTCCAATTCGGTCAAGAATCTCAAATGGACCAACAAATCTTGGATTGAGCTTTCCTCTCTTCCCAAATCTTGTAACTCCCTTCCATGGTGCAACATGTAACAATACATGATCCCCAATATTAAATTCTACGTCCTTTCGATGAAGATCCGCATAACTCTTTTGTCGATCCTGTGCCGTTTGTATATGTTGTCGAATCGTTTGGATCTTCTCTGTAGTCATTCGTACTAACTCTGGTTCCAACAATGTTGCTTCACCCACATCGTCTCATTATACTGGAGAACGACATTTTCTTCCATACAACGCCTCGAATGGAGCCACACCTATGCTCGCCTGATAACTGTTGTTGTAGGAGAATTCCACCAATGGTAGGTACTTATCCCAACTCCCTTTGAGATCTAGGACACAGAGTCTTAATAGATCTTCAAGAGTTTGAATAGTCCTCTCTGATTGTCCGTCCGTTTGAGGATGGTATGCCGAACTGAATCGTAAATCCGTGCCCATAGCTTTCTATAAGCTAACCTAAAATCGTGAAGTGAATCTTGGGTCACGATCCGAAACTTTGGATACTGGCATGCCGTGCAATCTCAAAAACTCGTTCACGTACATACTAGCAAGACGTTCAAGGGAATAAGTCTCACGTATGGGCAAGAAATGGGCAGACTTGGTTAATCTATCAACAATAACCCAAATCGCATCTATGCCTTGAGAAACCTTGGGAAGACCCGTAACGAAATCCATAGTAATGTGTTCCCACTTCCATTTCGGAATCTCAAGTGGTTGTAATGGACCCTTTGGCATTTGATGCTCCGCCTTTACACGTTGACAAGTTAAACACCTCGAGATATACTCTACGATCTCTCTTTTCATATTGCTCCAGCAAAATGTATGTCGAAGATCATGATACATTTTGGTACTCCCAGCATGGATTGTAAACGGTGTGTTGTGTGCCTCCATCCCGATTCTATGCTTCAATTCAGAATCGTTAGGAACACAAAGTCTGGAGTTGACTCAAAGTATTCCTTCTTCATCGATTCTTGTTTCTGGAATAGCACCTTCCTGCACTTTCTTCTTCATACGCATCAGCTCCATGTCCGTAGCTTGAAAGCGCCTTTAACTTTATCGATTAAAGTCAGTTCTACTCGTATGTTTGATATCATCATGTGGGTACTTGGAGCCTTCATCTCTATCTCCATCCTTTGCAAGTCATACAAAATGGGCCTTTGTGTTAACAACATTGCACTCGTACCCGCATATGATCTTCTACTCAATGCGTCAGCTACTACGTTCGCTTTTCCAGGATGATATTGGATGGTATGATCGTAATCTTTCAGAAGCTTGAGCCAACGTCGTTGTCGCATGTTGAGTTCCTTTTGGGTGAAGAAATATTTGAGGCTTTTATGATCTGTATAGATCTCCACTTTCTCCCCATACAGGTAGTGTCTCCATATCTTCAACGCGAAAACGACTGCTGCAAGCTCCAAATCATGAGTAGGATAATTCCTCTCATATTCTTTGAGTTGTCGTAAGGCATAGGCTATGACTTTCCTATGTTGCATGAGAACACATCCTAACCCTTTGCCTAAAGCATCGCTGTAGATAACAAATCCATCCGAAGCAGATGGTATTGTCAAAACAGGTGCCGAAATGAGTCTCATCTTCAGTTCTTGAAAACTCTTCTCACAATCCTCGCTCCAATCGAATTTTATATCTTTACGAGTCAGCTGAGTTAATGGAGTAGCGATTCGAGAAAATCCTTCCACGAATCTCCGATAGTAACCAGCTAAGCCCAAAAAGCTATGTACTTCGGTCACCGACTTTGGTTGCTCCCAACTTTGTATGGCTTTAATCTTCATCGGGTAGACAGATACTCCATGTTTTCAAACCACATGCCCAAGGAATGCTACTTCCTCAAGCCAGAACTCGCATTTCTTCAACTTGACATATAGCTTGTTATCGCGAAGCCTTTATAGTACCAACTTCAAATGGCGCTCATGATCTTCACGGCTTTTGGAATAGATGAGGATGTCATCAATAAAGACAACAACGAACTGATCCAAATATTCCTTGAATACACGGTTCATCATATCTATGAAAGCAGCAGGAGCATTAGTCAATCCAAAAGACATGACTAAGAATTCGTAATGCCCATACCGAAGTTTCAAGGCGTCTTTGGAATATCCTCGCTTTTAATCTTGGTGATGATATCCAACTAAGATCGATCTTGGAAAGAATTACGCTCCTTCAGAATCGGGTCAAACAGTCATCAATGCGAGGTAGGCGATACCTATTCTTGATAGTGACATGATTCAATTTCGGTAGTCGATACAAAGTCGCATAAAACCGATTATTCCAATGTAATACCAATAAGTTTGGGTCTTACACAGGTTATTCAAATTAGAGGAAATTTGATTTTATTCATTAATAAGTTTGGGTCTTACACAGGTTATTCCAACAGAATACCAATAAAGACGGAACCAGGTCCGGCGTAAAACGCACAAACATGATATTCCAATGTAATAATAATAAAGATTTTAATATTAGAAGAATGTCACCAAGTATAGGTAGTTCACAGACATCTTTGGTTATTCCAAAGCAGAATAATAAAGAATGGAATAAATCAAGTTCTCTTCATGAATACAAAAGAAATAATACCCTTTTACTTAGTACAACAAATAATATCCCTTACATTAGAAAGAAGAGTAATCTTTGGATATAAAAGTAGTGAAGTAGCGAGAACACTTTTCTTCTTTCTCTCTATAGTTTTCTCTCAGAGTTTCAAATTGAATTCGTAAGAAATAATGAAGGAATGAGCTTCTATTTATAGAAAAATGGACCCAGATAGTAACTAACTCATGAACGGTCCAGATTGATTTACTTTAATCTAACGGTCCATATTTAAAAGTAGTGAAGAAGCGTAACACTTTTCTTCTTCTCTCTCTATAGTTTCTCTCTCAGAGTTTCATTGAATTCGTAAGAAAGAAATAATGAAGGAATGAGCTTCTATTTAGAAAAATGGATCAAGATAGTAACTAACTCATGAACGGTCCGATTGATTTACTTTAATCTGACGGTCCATATTTAAAGTAAAATCTTTTAAATAAAATATAATATATTCTATTTATAATCTAATAAAACGAATAACTTTATAAAAGATTTTACTACGCAAACACTACGCAGGCACTATGCATAATAAAATATAATATATTCTAATTATTGTCTAATAAAACAAATAACTTTATAAAACATTTTATTTTATATAAAAAGATTTTACTATACAAAATACTATGCAAACACTATGCAACACTACGCATAATAAAATATAATATATTCTATTTATAGAATAACTTTATAAAAGTATTCTCTTTATATAAAATATATTTTACTATGCAAAACACTATGCTGAATACTATGCATAATAGAATATAATATATTTTATTTATAGAATAACTTTATAAAAGTATTCTGTTTTCTAACATTAATAATACCAATAAAACAAAACTGAGTGACTTATCACATAAGCATCAATAATCAATACCGTGTGCTACTATGCAACCACACGTATTACTGTACTTTTACTACCGAGTAGTTCAACATTATTAACGGTAAAACTTCCGCTGTTATTTTTAATAAAATATTTTTGTCATTTTCTCATCCCGCAATAATTCCGTTGCGGGGTCCACCAATGATTGTGTCGTTGCACGAATATTCCCCGATAAAACAAATATTCCCCGACCAATCGAATATAATATGACAGCTTGTATACTTTACAAAATTTATAAATACTACCCACAACTATAACATTATATCAAATCCACACCATAATATTCAAAAAAATATTTCGAGAAAATAAAATTTTTATTCATAAAATTTGGGGTCTCACAGCTGCAATTTCACATAGGAATATAGTGACTTTGGCATTATTGTTGATTATATGATTTCTATCACAATGTGGATATTATGTAAACATGTCATAATTCATTGAAAAATGATTATGTCTACTTTTGTGATCTTGGCTAATTTTTCATGATAAATGTATGATTGTGCATGATGGCAATGTTTAGATGAAATATGAAATGAAGTTAGAATCCCATTCTTTCCAAATTTGATTCATTAAATTAGTTTTGTGTTTTATTCATTAATTGAATATATATTAAGCATCATTGTGAAGTATTCGTTTAAGCATATAAAATAGTGATACTATTGGTGTATGATTGTTTAATTTTAAAACCTTTCTCCGTGGATCGATACTGTTCTTACTATGTACTACTTGTTGACCCATGTATGCTTGCATGAGTTAGAGTCCTTTCGTTAAGACTAAAAAGGAGGCAACAAGGTTTTTAGAGCCGTTGCCGGGGAGAGGCGTTTAATTTTAATATTATTATCATCAATTTTAAGCTAAATTGTATGACTTAAACAATTCTAATCTTGTCTCATTTCTATTTTTTGTTTCTATTTCAGGCACTTTTATATAGTATATGCGTACTCGATCCTCCAATCCTGAGTTAACACCTTTACAAGACAACATCAACGATAGGTGTTGGAAATCAAGAGCACGTAGAAATATAAAAGCAGAGTTAGAAACCACAACATCTAATATGGCAGCCGAAGAGTAAAGAGAGGAGCAAATGGCTTTAAGAGATTATTCAATGCCGAATATTAATGGATTTCAATCAAGTATAGTCAGACCAGCGATAGCAGCTAACACCTTCGAGATTAAGTCGGGCACTATTCAAATGGTGCGTAAATTGAAGTACTGATTGGGGTGTCGCCATCGACGATCCAAATGAACACCTTTTGAGCTTCATTGAAATATGTGATACTTTCAGATACAACGGGGTGACAGAGGATGCAATCAGACTTAGACTATTTCCATTTTCATTGTGGGATAAAGCTAGAAGTTGGCTTCACTCTTTACCTCCGGGATCTGTAAAACCCCCAAACTCGGATACTTGAAACCCGAACTCGGTGCTTCACGATTCCATTTTTATGAGCGGAATAATACTAATAATAATAACAATAATATAAATATCAAACTTAACTTAAATTTATCAGATTCTAATCCCAAGTACGTAACCTTTACTATATTCTTTACATGATATATAATACATATCATTATCTTAATACAGTCTAACTATTACAAAAGATACCATTAACAATATTCTGTTTGCTTTCATTTTCACTTATTCTTATCTGAACCTTCAGGTTGATCATGCCTAGCTGAAAACATTTAAATTTAAGCAAGGATGAGCATTTGGGTGCCCAGCAAGTAATAACAATTATGAATATAATTAGCTGAAAGAAATAAATGTTTTTTTTTGTACATCACTTCTACAACGAATTTATAGTTGTGAAGTAAACTGAATCGATAATAACAACATAACAATTCTATCCCAAATTTTTGAAACTACATATTGACTATATATATATAGGTATTAGTCGACAGATTATGAATATTATTTTTAGTTTTCGCTAAGGTTTAGCAGAACTTTATTTGTAAACCGTCATAACTTACGGGCGTTAGGTTGTACTTCCCATGGGCCCTGTATTGATAAATACAACATTACAAGAACGATAGAATCGTTCACTTTGTCTCTACCAAGATAAAAGTTTTCTCGTGATCGGGATGTTAATCTTTCAGATCGAATCCGAACCAAAACAATTTGATTGGATACAAAAAGGTTTTAACTTATTCAACGATATTTCTGAATATGTGTCTAGCTGGGTCAAATAGCTTAGACGGCTTTATATATATATATATCAACATGTGTTTAACTACAATGATTATCCAAGTGGGGAAACTTGTGTAACCATATTTAGAAATTAACGAACAGAATATATATATCTGAATTA
The DNA here is from genome assembly GCA_020205615.1 of Panax quinquefolius. Lineage (NCBI taxonomy): Eukaryota > Viridiplantae > Streptophyta > Magnoliopsida > Apiales > Araliaceae > Panax > Panax quinquefolius. The sequence continues at coordinate 22,267,284 of CM035174.1, read as the reverse complement.
TCATATACTAACATGTTGATATACAATGATCGGATATAAAATATATCACAATAGGGTTAATAATATAGCATAATAATAATATAATTCTGAAACTTCTTACTGATGCCCATTGCATAAAGGAAATGTAAAGGTAAGATATCACCGATCGATGCTACCGATTACGTAACTTAGTTCTATCTTTATATAACACCTATCAGTAATAAGATCATTTGATCGATTAGAATATCATACTATAACACATGGCACTGCTTATTCAGTCAGCATATAACCTAATCACATTGTCACATATGTTCCACAACCATTGAATCACAAATAAACACATATCTAATCAAATTATCTAAGTCCAGATCAATTTCTGAAATATGTCGGTGTACCGACAGCTTTATTAGGTAATTATCGAGTCTAAGACTCCATCTTGTAGTTCAATATCTATAAGTATCAGCCATATTATTTTTAAATGATTTATAATAATTTTTAAATATTTATTATAATTAATCATGAATTTTCAAATACCAGAATCATTATTAATTGATTTAAATATTAAACAATTCTATTATCATTAATATTTAATTAATATTAAACTATTAATGAAACCATTGCCAAAATTTTAAAGTTATTTATAATAACCCAAAATACTTTTAAAGTATTAATAAGACACTTAAATGATTTTTAAAAGAATTAAAATCATTTTTAAATAATTATCATTAATATTAAAGTATTAATGTATTATTTATCAAAATATTAAAAGTAATTAATTATAACTTAAAATATTTTTAATTCATTTATATCATTTTCAAATTAATAAAACCATTTTAAAACTATTTATTTAATATAATTTTTAAATAAACTTAAAATCATTTATTATTTAATTAATATCATTAATATTTAAATTATTAATGAAATTATCCTTTAAATATCAAAAGTTATAATTTATAACTTAAAATATCATTAAACACTTTATTTTCATTTTACATGATTTTTATAATATTAAAATCATTTTTAAAATAATTTATTTAATATAATTATTAAATAATTCTAATATCATTAATAGTAAATAATTAATGAAATTTACCTTTATATATTGAAAGTTATATTTTATAACTTAAAATATTTTTAAACTATTTATTTTCATTTAAAATGATTTTTCTAATATTAAAATCATTTTTAAACTAATTTATTTAATATAATTATTAAATAAAGCTAATTTCATTAATATTAAAATATTAATATTTTTCATGACAAAATATCAAAAGTTATATTTTATAACTAAAATACTTTTATAATCTTTAAATCATTTTTCTATATTTTTTAAACCATTAATTCTATTTTTCATAATTTATTTAATGCATTTATTAAATAATTTAATTACCATTAATATTAATTTATTAATGAAATTTCATCACAAAATATTAAAAGTTACATTTATAACTCAAAAATATTCTTAAACAATTTATTCTTATTTAAAATTATTTTTATAACATTAAAATCATTTTGTAAAACCCTAACTTTTGAATAAAGATGAATTTTCTATAAATATTATTTTTGAATATTATGGAGTGAAATTGATATAATATTATAGTTGTGGGTAATATTTATAAATTTTACAAAGTACGTAAGTTGTTATATAATATTCGATTGGTCTGGGAATATTCGCTTTTAACATGGAATATTCGTATAACCAAGACAATCATTGGTGGACCCTACAACGGAATTATTGTCGATTGAGAAAACGACAAAAATACTTTTATAAAAATAACGGTGGAAGTTTTACTGTTAACTATTAAAAACACCGGTGTTAAAAAATTAAAGAATATGTCTGGCGTTAGTTAAGTAGTAGCACGATATTAATTATTGATGATTACGTGATAAGTCACTCGCTTTTGTTGGTATTATTAATGTAATAATACGTAAAATCTTTTTATATAAAAATGAATACTTTTATAAAGATATTCTATAAATAGAATATATTATATTCTATTACGCATAGTGTCGATAAAGTTGTCCGCATAGTATTTTGCATAGTAAAATCTTTTTTTATATAAAATGTAATACTTTTATAAAGTTATCATTTTACTAGACAATAATTAGAATATATTATATTTTATTATGCATAGTGTTTGCAGATAAGTGCGCGATAGTGTTCAGATAGTAAAATCTTTTATAAAATTATTCATTTTATTAGATTATAAATAGAATATATTATATTTTATTTAAAAGATTTTGCTTTAAATATGGACCTTCAGATTAAAGTAAATCATTTCGGACCGTTCATGAGTTAGTTACTATGCGGTCCATTTTATATAAATAAGCTCATTCCTTCATTATTTTTTATTTAATTCACTTTGAAACTCTACAGAGAGATAAACTATATAGAGAGAAAGAAGAAAGTATTCTCGCTACTTCACTACTTATATATCCAAGACTTTTCTTCTTAAGGTAGGGAATATTATTTGTTGTACTCGTAAGGGGTGTTATTCTTTTGTATTCATGAAGAGAACTTATGTTATTCCATTCTTTATTATTCTCGTTAGAATAACCTCGTATACGCTGCTACCCTATACTTGGTGACATTCTTCATTATTATTCCGTCTTTACTATTCTCGCTGGAATATCCCTGCTCATGCGCTTTTCTATGGGACTGATTAAAATCTTTTTATTACATTGCTGAATATCTTATGCATGCGTTTTTCTTTGGGACCGATTCCGTCATTATTATTTTGTTGGAATATCCTCGTCAGACGCTTTTCTGCCGGACTGATTCCGTCCTTATTAGTATTACATTGGAATAACTTTGCTATCTATCTGAAGTACCACATGCATGGTGATTTCGTTGTTATTCCATTCTTTATTATTCTGTTGGAACATCATGCTTGCATGTAATTTCACCGACCGATTCCGTTATTTAGTATTTTGTTGCAATAACTCGCCTCATGGCATACCGCATGCATGATGATTTCTTTTGTTATTCCATTCTTTATTATACTCGGTTGGTTAAAGTTTTTACTTCTATACTCCATGAAATTAGTGGAATATCCTCGATAATTGCGTTTCATCCAAAGATCTTTTCATGAAAATATTCTTCGAGCATTCTTGAATTTTACTCTACAAAGCAAAGATCATTTTGACAATTTGGACGTTATTGGTTCTTGGACAAATTAATTCTTGAACTTGTTTTATTGAATTCTTATATCATTGTCATCATCCTTATATTTATATTTTTGAAAGTCATCTATATTCAAGTGCATAGATGGACTTGTAGTATGATTATGACCGAGGATTATTCGATTGTAATCATGATCGTAATGTTACAAATGATGTGGTAAAAGTCCTCGTTCGTCTGTAGTGCATTGATGGATGATTGTTTGGTATGATCATGACCATTAATGAATACACAAATATTCTTGGTCCATAAAGTGCATGGATAATTGTGGTCGTGATACTAAAAGAATATCATTGTCAGAAAAGTGGAGGATGATTCGATGATGTGGATTATTTATTAAGTTTGAGTCCCAACGATAAAAGTGATGAAAAACCTTTTAAATCATAAAAGATAGTAGATTTATTCTCTACTTGACTCTTTTAATGGATTGCTTGTTTCTGCTGCAGCTTAAACTTGATGTTTGGTATATTGTATCGGTTTAACACTATTTAAGGTCGATGATAATTTATTATGCATTATCTTAGTCATAATATTTCATCGGGCTAGTTGAGCTCACCCTTTCTTTCTTTGTTCTCTTGTGAAATGAGAACATAGTTGAAACGAAGTCTGGGAAGCGGAGTGATGGTCCTAGATGGTGCATTAGTAGTCCTCACTATTCTGTGAAATAGTGTGATAATAATTGTAATGAGGACTCATTTTGAGTTTGTATACTGTTTAATAGACAATATTTGTATTCAAACTTACAGTTTTTGTTTTGTCGTATTGTACACGACAGTTGTATTATTAAGTTGTATTTGAATTATGTACCATGTATTTGACGACTCAAGATGGGTGATGTATACCTAATTTTGGGGGCGTCACAGTTGGTATAAAAGCTTAGGGATATGATCCCTGGCTAAGATGTGAGACTAGAAGTAGGAGGGGAGAGACGGGGAATTCCTTCGCTAGTATGACCTACTTAAATTTATTTTGTATTTAAATTGGTTGTTCAGAGTTTAGAGATAATATGTTACATGTCAACTAACCCTTGTTTTGTGGTAGTATCTGAAAATGACATCCGAGAATGTTGAGAATAGCAATGGAGCACAAGAGACCGTTGAGTCTCCACATATCAATAATCAGGATAATGTGCATCAGGAAGGCGACAATCCTCATGCAAACAACAACACAGACCAAATGATGAATGATGGATTGTTTAGAGGCTTTATGTAATTCATGCAACATCAGGCGAGAGCGGCTCCTGTCCAAAATGTAGGAGGAAACACTGGAAACTCTCGGACGGTCACCTCTAAACAATTCAAGGAGCTGGGGCCACCAGATTTTATTGGAGAGCCAAAACCACTTAAGGCGGAAGCATGGATAAAGCAGATCACCAAGATATTTGATGTCTTGGGATGCTTCGAGGAGCAAAAGGTTCCCTTCGCCACCTTAATGTTGCATGAAGAGGTAGATTACTGGTGGGAATCTGTAAAATGTACCCAGCCTGACGCACTCAAGATGTCTTGGGAGAAGTTCCAAGATCTATTCAACGACAAGTACTTTCCCGAGAGTATTCGTCACATGAAAGAAGTGGAGTTTATCAAATTGGAACAAAAAAACAATATGACCGTGTAGCAATACGAGGCTAAATTTATGTAGTTATCCTGGTTTGCATCCCATTTGGTCGATAATGAGGAGCGAATGACGCGAATGTTTTAAGAGGTTTGAAACCGGAGATACGTCAATATCTTATTTCTCATAAACCGTGTTTGTACTCGGATGTTGTAAATAGGGCTCGATTATTGGAGCTTGATAACGAGTCAACGCAACCAAGAGAAAGCAAATGCAGTAGCATGAAAATACCCGGTGGTATCACCATCGTCAAAACGGTGACAACAAACGTGGAGGAATCAACATGCGAAATGGTAACCACTTGAAGGGTAATCATGGCCAAGATAGTAAAATGGACATTTCAAGAAAAGAGATTCAACAATGATGGAAGGACGTCAGCACCAGCACTCGTTGTTAAGGAAGGAGAACGACCACCTATCATATGCTACAAATACGGAGGGGATGGACATATCAGTCCAAACCGCGCGATGCCATCTAAAGCGTGTTATAATTGTGGAAGAGAAGGTCACCTAGCCCGATTTTGTCTTTCACCGAAGACAAGTTCAGCTAGGATGGAGGCACCAAAGGCCGTCCCAGAAAAGTCAAAGCCGGTGGTGCAAGGGAGAGCATTTTTCGTGACCTCTGATAAGTAGGTTTTATACCTACTTATCCGATATCTGTTACTTGAATTATTTGCTTAATCTCATATTTCTTAGTTACTTTTCATGTATTTTGTGTTCGTTTTGTAGATTATATGCTTGGGAGTTGAAATCGCAAAGAATGGTATGAAAACGCAAAGAAAAGCAATCCGGACATCATTTTGGCTTTTATGCTTATTTCACGTTCTTGGTTTGAAACTTGGATTAAATTGTAGAGCTTCTTCTTATCTTTCTGGAACATCTTGAATCATTCCAATCGGAGTTCGGATGCAAGAGTTATGACATTTGTATCAACGGACATCGAACGTCACTGTTTTGGATGGCCATTTGCATAGCAGTCACTTCCAGCCCAATTTCTACCTTCATCCGTCCGTTATTTCTAAAATCTCAAAGCATGAAAGTTGTATATCTCGTCTATATCTTCGATTTGATATGTGGCAGGCCTCGTAACTCTTCCCGGATCAAAAGTTATGGCCGTTTTCCCAAAGGACGTAAGAGCAGAAAATTTTCCTTCACAAAACCGCCGACGGGGTGGGCATACATGGTACAAAGCAGGCCCCTAGCCCGCCGGGGCGGGCCCAAAACAAGTATAGACCCCCGCCGGGGCGGGGGTAGTCCAGAAAATGCGAGAAGAATGCGAATTTTGGTCCAATTTGAGTCCGGAAAGGATTGTTTCGATCCGATTGACACAAGGACTTCCAAGAGAACTTCCAAGAGGACTTAAAGACATATGAAGAGACTTATAAAAGGAGGAGAATCACAAGGATTAGGGGAGATGAGAGACTAGATAGAGGATTCAATTAGATTAGATTAGAGTAAATTAGATCAAAACACTAGTTCTAATTAGATTTGGATATTGAAGCAACTTGAAGACCATTGAAGATCAAGAGTAGGAGCTTGAGGAAGATGGAGATTTGTTGACAACAGATTTATTCTTTACTCTACTCTTATTTTTATCTTTTAATGTTATTTCAAGTGTGGATTCTTAGTTTTAATTCAATGAACTAATTCTTTGTTTGAGATTACAATGGATCTTATTGTGTAGTTTATTTTAATATGCTTCGTTATCAATTATTATATTCTATTGTGAGGATTGTGTATTATGATTTGGACTTAATTGTTTAATTGATTTGCCATCAATTACCGTGATAATCTATATGAACTCGAGAGATGAAGTACTGATTTAGATCTTATCATGATAACATGTGTTCAAGATTTTGTTAGTAGCTTAAACTTGATGAGTGTTAAGGTAGAGATATGCTTGACACCGCATGTAATCTGATAGAGAACTTATTCTTAAACCTTCTTCAATTGTAATTCACATAGAGATATAGTGGGTTAGTTGATTAAGGTGTTTAACTGATTTCTATCTTAATTGTGGATTGAAGTTAATATGGGTATTGTGGTTTTATCTGCTTTAGTGTTCTTGATTAACAATTCAAGATAGAGAATAATTGATGAGAAGTGTGTTAACTTAAATGAAGCAATAAGTGAAGTTGTGATCTTAATTTAACTAGTGGTAATTAGAATTAGTTTAATTTATATAATTTGAAATTCATTCGTTTAAATAAGATTGAGTTGGTTACGGGTTAGTACTTGGTGATTTTTATTAAACAATTCCTCGTGGGAACGATACTCTACTTTCACTTTATTACTTGTTGACCACGTATACCTGCGTGTTGTGTGTAATTAGATTTTACCCAACAAGTTTTTGGCGCCGTTGCCAGGGAATTAGTTTAATATCTCTTTGCCAATATTAATTTCAATCAAATTAGTCTTAATTTAACCATTTTTATTTTTATTTTTAATTCTCTTCCGATATTTCTCTCTTTTCAGGTACCATGGATGACTTTGCGTATCAATGGCCATACACGAACATGACTCAACCAAGGGAAACAAGGATTGATGGACTTAATACATCTTTTATAGAGCCAATACAAATTGAGGCAACTTCGAAGACGTTGGAGGTTATCGCAGCCCAACGGAGTAGAAGGATGGCAAGAATGACTTAGCCAAGGGGAACAGAGATTGATAGACTCGCAACACTTTCTGCAGTGTCAGCACAGATTGAAGAACTTTCGAGGAAGTTGGACGTTTTTGCAGCCCAAATGAGTCAAAGGATTGCAGTTATTTGTGACTATTGTGCTGGCAATCACCCGAGTAATCAATGCACCATCAATCTTGGGCCGGTACAATATGGTGGTAATTAGCTCAATCAGTATGCATATGGTAATTATCATCAAGTTTGGGGGTATCACCCGGATTCGTCATGGAGCGATACTTATGAAGACCAACATTACGCTCGAAATCCATCATACACACCAGAATTTTCACGTCCACCTCAAGTGTCACAAGAGACAGATAATTCAAGGTTGGAGGAATTGTTTTCCAAGTTCGTAGCAGAAAATGAGGAGAAGATGAGTAATCAAGCGAGGTCAATTCAAAATCTTACGGATCAGATAGAGCCAATGACAAAAGCCGTAAGCAACCTTCCTCGAAACAATTGGTGTTATTATGAGAATTCCGAGATTGATGAAGTGCCCGAGCCAAATCTACAACTGGATGAGCCACAAGATGTTGGAAAAGAGACAAATGGGGATAATGACAACAAGGTCGGTGAAGAACTAACTATAAGTACTAACAAGGATGAGCCGATGTTATTAGTGCCCCAATTTCCTTCTCCACCAAAGTTCAAGAATCCAGTTAGATTTGCAAAATCATGCCCACTTGGTAGCCATGTCGTCGGCAATGCTCTTTATGACATGAGAGCTAGTACAACACTGAAGCCGTGGTGGGAAGAGAAAGAGAAGATAGACGAAGAGCCCATTGTGTTTGACACACTTCCATGCCCACATATGATCACAAACACAATGGAGATAACACCTAGTCATGTGCCCTTCTTCATGGAGATTATACCGAGTCAAAGCATGCTAAGTGACTTTGATGCTATGGCCATCGCTTTTGTGAACCTCCCAAAGGATTATTTGCTACTGATGGATGGAGGATTCCTCAACAATCGAAGAGGAATTGGATAGCGTTGACTAGACAAAGTCAGGCTGAAAGACTATAATTCAAGCGCTAACTAGGAGGCAACCCAGGAATTTATTGAATTATTTATATGCTTTCCTAGTTTATTTAGTAGATAGGAATCTAAGTGTTATTCTAATCCATGTTGTCTCTCTTCATTGCAGGTATTGGAGGTTCAATGGATAGGAAAATGATCGTCATCGCCAGCACTACCATCACCACAAGCTTAAATGATTACAGGGAAGTCCTCGTCCATTTCATGCTTTATTTTACAATGAGGACATTTTAATTGTTAAGTTTGGGGGTGTTAAATAATTTAGGTTTATTTATGTTTGCATTCATGTAGTGTAATTGCATAATAGTTTGCATAGTAGAGTAGTTGCATAATAGTTTTTATTTATAACTAAAAAAAATGAATGAAAAAATAAAATCAAAAATAATAGTTAGTTACTATGTTCATCTTACATGATTCCAGCTGTTAGATAGTTACAGTTTATTTTGGCCAATGATGAGATTGGAATTGGGTAGACAAGTATAGTATTGACTATTAGAGCTTTGATGTGATTTCTTGTTAGGAATTGAGTCTTTTTCTGTTTGAAACTGGTATAATAAGGATAGCACAGTAAAAACAACTTGTTGATTGATTGAGTTTAAATTGATACATAATGAGATTCTAAAGGATAATGCTAGTTTGAATGAAAGAATGACAAGAATAAATAGTGATGACTAAAGTTAGACAAGAACCTAAGTTTGGGGGAATATTTGGGGTCTATAAGCTAAAAAATAGAAAAAAAAGGAAAAAAAAAAAGAAAAAGAAAAAGAGAAAGTATGAATAAACACTGTGGCGTGCTTGTCTAGTTTTGTGGCATTTGTTACTTGAGTAAGTGAGCCCGAGGGGATTGTCTTTACACCTAGCGCCCTAAGGTCTTAATGGTCTGGGAGTCGTTGGTCGAAAGCTTGTTAAGGTAGCATTGAAAAGCTTAAGGGAATAAGACATTGCATAGCTTTGTGTATGTAAACCAAAAGAAAAAAAAAAGAATAAAACGGGAAATAAGAGCAAAAAGCCCCCGTAGATGAAAAATAAAGCATAAGTATCCCATGTTGACCCTCGATATTGGTAATTATTTGATTTTAGTTGGATCTAGCTTATTTTTGGATTTCTTGAGTTTACACTATATGATGCCTTCGAAGAGACTTGTTATGTGTTAAATTTGATGTTATATCAGTTAACATTGTTGTGGAGCACACACACACTATATTAGTGATAACAGTCTAAGATTTGATGATTGATTGAGAAATTATTGATTTGTTTTGATATGATGTATTATCATGTTTACTTGATTTCTTTAAAATTTGGTTGAATAGACTTGTTTTCATCATTTCTACTTTGGATTCAGTAGGCATGTAGATTAGTTGCATTGCATTATTGTTTTGTGTTTTTGCTTGAGGACAAGCAAAGGTTTAAGTTTGGGGGTATTTGGTATCTGTTACTTGAATTATTTTCTTAATCTCATGTTTCTTAGTTACTTTTCATGTATTTTGTGTTCGTTTTGTAAATTATATGCTTGGGAGTTGAAATCACAAAGAAATTTATGAAAACGCAAAGAAAAGCAATTCAGACATCGTTTGGGTTTTTATGCTTATTTCATGTTCTTGATTTGGAACTTGGATTACATTTTAGAGCTTCTTCTTAGCTTTCCAGAACATCTTGAATCATTCCAATCGGAGTTCGGATGCAAGAGTTATGACATTTGTACCAACGGACATCGAACGTCACTGTTTTGGATGGCCATTTGCATAGAAGTCCCTTCCAGCCCAATTTCGACCTTCACCCGTCCGTTATTTCTGAAATCTCAAAGAATGAAAGTTGTATATCTCGTCGATATCTTCGATTTGATAGGTGGAAGGCCTCGTAACTCTTTCCGGATCAAAAGTTATGGTCGTTTTCCCAAAGGACGTAAGAGCAGAATATTTTCCTTCACAAAACCGCCGCCAGGGTGGGCATACATGGTACAAAGCAGGCCCCTAGCCCGCCGGGGCGGGCCTAAAACAAGTATAGACCCCCGCCGGGGTGGGGATAGTCTAGAAAATGCGCGAAAAATGTGAATTTTGGTCCAATTTGAGTCCGGAAAGGATTATTTCGTTCCGATTGACATAAGGACTTCCAAGAGAACTTCCAAGAGGACTTAGAGACATATGAAGATACTTATAAAAGGAGGAGAATCACAAGAATTAGGGGAGATGAGAGACTAGATAAAGGATTCAATTAGATTAGATTAGAGTAAATTAGATCAAAACACTAGTTCTAATTAGATTTGGACATTGAAGCAACTTGAAGACCATTGAAGATCAAGAGCAGGAGCTTGAGGAAGATGGAGATTTGCTGACAACAGATTTATTCTTTACTCTACTCTTATTTTTATATTTTAATGCTATTTCAAGTGTGGATTCTTAGTTTTAAGTCAATGAACTAATTCTTTGTTTGAGATTACAATGGATCTTATTGTGTAGTTTATTTTAATATGCTTCGTTATCAATTATTATATTCTATTGTGAGGATTGTCTATTGTGATTTGGACTTAATTGTTGAATTGATTGGCCATCAATTACCGTGATAATCTATATGAACTCGAGAGATGAAGTATTGATTTAGATCTTATCATGATAGCATGTGTTCAAGATTTTGTTAGTAGCTTAAACTTGATGAGTGTTAAGGTAGAGATATGCTTAACACCGCATGTAATCTGATAGAGAACTTATTCTTAAACCTTCTTCAATTGTAATTCACATAGAGATATAGTGGGTTAGTTGATTAAGGTGTTTAACTGATTTCTATCTTAATTATGGATTGACGTTAATATGGGTATTATGCATCGAGAGGTGGTTTTATCTGCTTTAGTCTTCTTGATTAACAATTCAGGATAGAGAATAATTGATGAGAAGTGTGTTAACTTAAATGAAGCAATAAGTGAAGTTGTGATCTTAATTTAACTAGTGGTAATTAGAATTAATTTAATTTATATAATTTGAAATTCGTTCGTTTAAATAAGATTGAGTTGGTTACGGGTTAGTACTTGGTGATTTTTATTAAACAGTTCCTCGTGGGAACGATACTTTACTTTCACTTTATTACTTGTTGACCATGTATACTTGCGTGTTGTGCATAATTAGATTTTACCCAACAACCTCCCAGAAAGTAAGGAACCCAAACGAGGTCATCACGGGTAAGCTTATCATAAACTCTAGCGAAGTCTATACCTTATTTGATACCGATTCTACCCACTTGCGCTCAATGATTAAATTTAACTCCGGAGAAATTAGACTTTGACTTATCTGTAGAAACTCTGTTGGGAGAAACCTTCATTACATCCACTGTTTATAAGTCTTGTTTGGTTCAAATCGGTACCCTCACATTACCTGTCGATCTTATTTCATTAAAAATACTTGCATTTGACATAATTCTAGGGATTGATTGGTTAACTACTTATCATGCAAAAATTAATTGTTTTCGTAAGATTGTTAGCTTTCATATTCTTAACCAATCTGTTATGCGAATTCAAGTCACCAAAATATTAAAATCAATCACTATCATCTCAAGCCATAAAGCTATTCATTTATTGAAAAACGGATGTCAAGCTTTCTTAGCTCATGTCACGGATCTAAACAAAAATACGACAGTTTTGAATGATATTTATATTGTTAATGAATTTCCTGACGTATTCCCTGAAAAACTTCTTGGCCTACCCCTAGAGTGTGAAATTGAATTTTGTATCGACCTTGAACTTGGTACAAAACCTATTTTCAAAGCCCCATATCGAATGGCTCCTATTGAACTTTAGGAATTAAAGACCCAACTTCAGGAATTGTTAGACATTGGCTTTATTCGTTCTAGTACTTCTCCTTGGGGTGCTCCTGTTCTATTCGTGAAAAAGAAAGATGGGAGTATGCGACTTTGTATTGATTATCAGGAGTTGAATCATGTCACCATCAAAAATAGGTACCCATTGCCACGTATTGATGACCTGTTTGATCAGTTGCGAGGAGCCAAATTCTTTTCAAAGATTGATCTTCATTCCGGATATCACCAATTGAAGATTAGAACCGATGACATTCCAAAGACGACTTTCAGAACTTGGTACGGGCATTATGAATTCCTAGTCATGTCCTTTGGATTGACTAATGCTCCTGCTGCCTTCATGGATATGATGAACCGAGTATTGAAGGAATATTTGGATCACTTTGTGGTCATGTTTATTGATGACATCCTCATATATTCCAAAACCCGTGAAGATCATGAGCAACACTTGAGGCTGATAATCCAAAAGCTTCGTGAATATAAGCTTTATGCCAAGTTGAAGAAATGCGAGTTCTGGCTTGAGGAAGTAGCATTCCTTGAAGCTATTCAAAGCTGGGAGTAACCTAAATCAGTGACCAAAGTACGTAGCTTTCTCGGCTTAGCTGGTTATTATCGGAGATTCGTAGAAGGGTTTTCTCGAATCGCTACTCCACTAACTCAGCTAACTCGGAAAGATACAAAGTTCGGTTGGAGCGAGGAATATGAGAAAAGTTTTCAAGAACTCAAGAGGAGACTCATTTCAGCACCTGTTCTGACAATACCATCTGGTTCGGAGGGATTTGTCATCTACAGTGATGCTTCTGGCAAAGGGTTAGGATGTGTTCTCATGCAACATGGGAAAGTCATAGCCTTTGCCTCACGACAACTCAAAGAATATGAGAGGAATTATCCTACTCATGATCTAGTGTTGGCAGCTGTTGTCTTCGCACTAAAGATTTGGAGGCATTACTTGTATGGGGAGAAAGTGGAGATCTTTACGGATCATAAAAGCCTCAAATATTTCTTCACTCAAAAGGAACTCAACATGCGACAATGACGTTGGCTTGAATTGTTGAAAGATTATGATCATACCATCCAATACCATCCTAGAAAAGCGAACGTGGTAGCTGACGCATTGAGTAAAAGATCATATGCGGGTACGAGTGCAATATTTTCAATGCAAAGGCCCATTTTGTATGACTTGCAAAGCATGGAGATAGAGATAAAGACTCCAGGGACCCACGTGATGATGGCGAATATACGAGTAGAACCGACTTTAATTGATAAAGTTAAAGTTGCTCAAGCTATAGACCTGGAGCTGATGCGTATGAGGAAGAAAGTGGAAGAAGGTGCTATGCCGGAAGCAAGAATCGATGAAGAAGGAATACTTCGAGTAAACTCCAGACTTTGTGTTCCTAACGATCCTGATTTAAAGTATAAAATCATGATGGAGGCGCATAACACACCATTTGCAATCCATCATGGGAGTACCAAAATGTATCATGATATTCGTCATACATTTTGCTGGAGCAATATGAAGAGAGAGATAGCGCTGTTTATCTCAAGGTGTCTAACGTGTCAATGAGTCAAGGCGAAGCATCAAGTACCAAAAGGTCCATTGCAACCACTTGAAATTTCAGAATGGAAGTGGGAGCACATTACCATGGATTTCGTTACCGGTCTTCCCAAAGTTTCTCAAGGCATAGATGCAATTTGGGTCATTGTTGATAGATTGACCAAGTTCCTTCAATTCTTACCGACATCTGAAAAACTTATACATTTGAACGTCTTGCTCGTATGTACATAAACGAGGTTGAAAGATTGCATGGTATGCCAGTATCCATAGTTTCTGATCGAGACCCAAGATTCACTTCAAGATTTTGGGTTAGTTTGCAAAAAGCTACGGGCACAGATTTACAATTTAGCTCGGCATATCATCCTCAGACGGACGGGCAGTCGGAAAGGACGATTCAAACTCTTGAAGATCTATTAAGACTCTGTGTTCTTGACTTCAAGGGAAGTTGGGACAAGTTCTTACCATTGGTGGAGTTTTCCTACAACAACAGTTATCAAGAAAGTATTGGCATGGCTCCATTCGAAGCGTTGTATGGAAGAAAGTGTCATTCTCCGAAGATCTTTGGGATGAGGTGGGTGAAGCAACGTTGTTGGGATGGGAGGTGTACGTATGACTATGGAAAAGATTCAAACGATCCGACAACGTATAAAAACCTCACAAGATCGACAAAAGAGTTATGCTGATCTTCATCAAAAGAACGTGGAATTTGATATAGGAGATCATGTGTTACTACGAGTTGCTCCTTGGAAAGGAGTTACGAGATTTGGAAAGAGAGGAAAGCTCAATCCTCGATTCATCGGCCCATTTTTAATCCTTGATCGAGTAGGAACTGTGGCCTATAGACTCGTTTTACCGCCAAGTATGTCTCATTTTCATAACGTTTTTCACATATCCATGTTACGTAAATATATGGAAGACCCGAACCACATTATTGAGTTAGAACCGGACGAAATAGCGGAAAATTTGACGTGTGAAGAGGTTCCTATTCAAATCTTGGATTAGAAGGAACATATTCTACGCTCCAAGGTTATACCTCAAGTCAAAGTTTTGTGGAGAAACCACAATGTTGAGGAAATGACTTGGGAGTTAGAATCTGAAATGAAATCAAGGTAACCTTACCTCTTCAATATACCAGGTACGTACCCTAATTTCGAGGGCGAAATTTAATAAGAAAGGGGAGATTGTAAAACTCCAACTTTTTGAATAAAGATGAATTTTCTATAAATATTATTTTTGAATATTATGGAGTGAAATTGATATATTGTTATAGTTGTGGATAATATTTATAAATTTTGCAAAGTACGCAAGTTGTTATATAATATTCGATTGGTCGGGGAATATTCGTACAACAAGCACAATCATTGGTGGACCCCTAGCGGAATTATTATTCGGATCGAGAAAGCGACAAAAATACTTTATGAAAATAACGGCGGAAGTTTTACAGTTAATCTGTTGAAACACCCGGTGTTAAAAAATGCTGATGTCTGGCGTGGTTGCATAGTAGCACGGTATTAATTATTGATGCTTACGTGATAAGTCACTCGGTTTTGTTTGTATTATTAATGTAATAATACAAAAAATCTTTTTATATAAAACAAAATACTTTTTATAAAGTTATTCTATAAATAAAATATATTATATTCTATTATACATAGTGTTGCATAGTGTCTCGCATAGTGTTTTGCATAGTAAAATTTTTTATATAAAAAAATGAATACTTTTATAAAGTTATACATTTTATTAGACAATAATTAGAATATATTATATTTTATTATGCATAGTGTTTCAGATAGTGTTCGTATAGTGTTTGCATAGTAAAATCTTTTATAAAGTTATTCGTTTTATTAGATTATAAATAGAATATATTATATTTTATTTAAAAGATTTTTCTTTAAATATGGACCTTGATTAAAATAAATCAATCTGATTTGTTCATGAGTTAGTTACTATCTGTTGTCCATTTTATATAAATGAAGCTCATTCCTTCATTATTTTCTTAATTAATTCTTTGAAATTCTAGAGATAAACTATAGAGAAAGAAGAAAGTATTCGCTACTTCACTACTTATATATCCAAAGACTCTTCTTCTTAAGGTAGGGAATATTATTTGTTGTACTCGTCAAGGGTGTTATTCTTTTGTATTCATGAAGAGAACTTATGTTATTCCATTTTTTATTATTCATTGGAATAACTCAGATATCTGTGAGCTACCTATACTTGGTGACATTCTTCTATTATTTCTTCTTTACTATTTTGGTGGAATATACGTTCATGCTTTTGCGTTTTCTTAATTCGATTCCGCTTTATTATTTTGTTGGAATATCCTATTCATGCGTTTTCTTTGGGACCGATTCGCGTCTTTATTATTACATTGGAAATATCACATTCATGCGTTTTATGCGGACTGATTAAAATCATTATTAGTATACATTGGAATAACCTGTTTATCTCAATCTTGCATGCATGGTGATTTCTGTTTTTATTCCATTCTTTATTATTCAGTTGGAACATCATGTCGGTGCGAATTTCGCCTGACCTGGTTCCGTTATTTAGTGTATTCTGTTGTAATAACCTGTCTATGCGAAGTACCACATGCATGATGATTTCTTTTGTTATTCCAGTCTTTATTATACTCAGTTGGTTAAAGTTTTAACTTCTATACTCCATGAAATTAGTGGAATATCCTTGATAATTGCGTTTCATCTAGTATCTTTTAATGAAAATATTCTTCTGAGCATTCTCAAATTTTACTCTACAAAGCAGTATCATGTTGACAATTTGGACGTTATTGGTTCTTGGACAAATTAATTCTTGAACTTGTTTTATTGAATTCTTATATCATTGTCATCATCTTTATATTTATATTTTTTCAAAGTCATCTTTGGCCTGTAGTGCATAGATGGACTTGGTATGATTATGACCAGGAATTATTCGGTGTAATCATGATCGTAATGTTACAAATGATGTGGTAAAAGTCCTCATTGGCCCGTAGTGCATTGATGGACAGTTGTTGGCATGATCATGACCATTAATGAATACACAAATATTCTTGGCCCATAGTGCATGGATAATTGTGGCCGTGATACTAAAGAATATCCTTGGCCGTTGTGCAGGGGTGATTCGATGATGTGGATTATTTATTGTCGAGTCCCAAATGATAAAAGTGATGAAAAACCTTTTAAATCATAAAAGATAGTAGATTTTATTCTCTACTTGACTCTTTTAATGGATTGCTTGTTCATTGCAGATTAAACTTGATGTTTGTTATATTGTATCGGTTTAACAACATTTAATGCTAATGATAATTTATTCTGCATTATCTTAGTTATAATATTTCTTACTGGGCTAGTTGAGCTCACCCTTTCTTTCATTGTTCTCTTCAGGAAATGAGAATATAGCTGGAACGAGTCGGGGAATGGAGTGATGGTCCTAGATGGTGCATTAGTAGTCCTCACTATTCTGTGAAATAGTGTGATAATAATTGTAATGAGGACTCCTTTTGAGTTTGTATACTCTCTAGTAGACAATATTTGTATTCAAACTCACAGTTTATGTTTTGTCGTATTGTACACGATAGTTGTATTATTAAGTTGTATTTGAATTATGTACCATGTATCTGGTGACTCAAGATGGGTGATGTATACCTAATTTTGGGGGCGTCATAATTTTTCTCTAATTTATTTAATACACTAATTAAATAAATTAATTATCATTAATATTCAAATAATTATAAATATTAATGAAAAATGTCCCAAATAATTAAAAGTTATTTTTCATAATTTAAAATAATTTTTAAAACCATTTTTGTAATTTTTAGAATTTATTTTCTATTTTTAATCATTTTTCAAAAAATTAGAAATTAAAAATAAAAGAAACCGTTGTTATAGGCTATAGCGACACTTTCTGTTGTCTTAGGTGTTCTTGAGCCTCAAGAACACTGTCAGACCGGTTAACAAGTGTGCTCGTTTGACCATGTTTAAATCTTTGTTCTTGCATGATCTGGTCAATATCAAGCTTTGATCGTGTAGTATAACTGTAGAACTACAATTATTCACAATAATTTTGGTCATACAATAACTCAGATGCAAGATCTGAGTCTTTAAAATGATTTTCAGGGCTGTTCATCAAGTTCTGGGCTGCCCAAAAAAATCTGGTCAATGCCGGTCAACTATGGCCTTCTAGCATGCAATCTGTTCATATTAAAAGTGTTCTAGACGTCGGGCTATGTAGAAACACTAACATAGTACATGTTTTAAGCCATTATTTGGTCTAAAAATCAACAAGCGTCATGATCTAAGCTGCAGAAAAACATGTCAGACCTGTTCTGGGTTTTTTGGGTAACCCAGAAACCCAGTCAGCCTTGAGTAGTCATTTTGAGGCTAATTAATATTAGGGTTCTGGTATTTGTTAATGTGTTCTAATGATTTAGGTTTGTAGACCATATAACAGAGTACAAATAGCCATCATCCGGTCAGACAATCAACATCAGAATCACAAGATAGCGCTCGGTCAACCCATGTCCGAAATGTTGGTCATCCCATTTCTGGAAATTCCATAAACTTGAAATTAGGTCGTGAAGGCTACTTTGACCATCGATTACTTTCAGTCTGTTGGTTATTTAGGTTATCTAAAGGCCTAAATCTGTAGTTCATATATCATTCTACAACCTTGTTACAACAACAAAAACAAAACAACAAAAAAAAACAAGATCTACACACGTGAACATGTTGTCAGAGCGTTCTGGGCTGCCCAAATTTCTCATGGTCATGGCCAGTCAAACGTAGTTTGACCACGATTATCTTACAATATATGATACATCTGACCCTGATTCCAGATCCAGATCAGAGAACACCTATCAAACTACATATACAAAACATAAAACAACAAAAATCATGATCAAGAAAGAATCTAGAGCAACTGACATTTGTTGTCAGACACAATATAAATTTTTTCCAGATTTTTGAAAATTTTATTTTTGAGCACTTGGGTGTTATGGATCTGCAAGATACCAACCCAGATCACTTAAATAGACTACAAACAACATGTTTTAACATAAAATCCTAACATCTAAATAGCAACTGAGATTAGATTCTAGGGTTAGCTTTATAGCTCACTTTGAGCAATTTTGATTCTGAGCTTCTGATTTGCTATGATTGTTAGTGGGGCTTGAATTGTGACTGAACTAACAATAGAATTTCGTGGGTTTGGGTGAGAGAAGAGTGAGTTGGGTGTTTGTACAAAATGAGCCAACCTTTTCTTATTTCTCTCTCCCAATCTATTTATAGTACTTATATACAATATATATAGTTGAGATTGCTGGCAAGTATTGGCTGAGTTGTTGTTTATTAAGTCATATTGTCAACATTAGTAAGTCACCAACTCCAATATTGCTAGATTTACAAGTTATCATCAATAATACAATAAGGGCATATAGGTCATTTGGCTCATATATTTAATGGTAATCTAGTAAACATGGCAAACCCTTAGGGTTTGAGCCTTAGGGTTTAACCCTAAGGTTATCACAAATTTGAAATTCTAGGATTTTTATTTAGGGTTTGTGCAAAATTTTAGTTTCTAAAATACAAAATTAAGGTTTCTTAATTAATTAGGTTTCCTAATCACATAGACTTGATAATGAGGTTTATGTTTTACTAATTATCATTAAGCGTGCCTAATTAGCAATTAGGGTTTATAATTAGCAAATTTAGGGTTTATAATTTAGAAAAATTATTAATAAGGATTTATACCCTTAAAAAAAATTAGGGTTTTGAAAACAATTAAGATTCTCCCTAACTAGGGTTAATATCTTTAATAATGGTCATTACAAACATTATCATGATTACATAACTACATAACAAAGTCATAGAGTCTCAAATGGCCTTCGAATTAGGGTTTTAAATTAATTAGATGTTTATAATTCAAATATTAGGGTTTCTAAAAATTAGGATTTCCAAATATTAATTAGTGTTCCTCTAATTTATAATGAATTCTATAATACTTAACCTTAAACATAATAACACAGTTGCATAATAGTCTCAAACTCATAATTGAGTTTTAAATTAGGGTTTCAAAATTTAGAAATTAGGGTTTCTAATTTAATTAAGGTTTTCTAAATATAATTAGGGTTTTACCTAATTACTTTAAATTCTGTAATACACGACATAATTCACATTACACAGTTACAACACAGTCTCAAATTTCCTATTTGAATTTCAGAATAGGGTGAAACAAATTAATGTTAGGGTTTGGTCATGATACCACATAATTTAACAACCATTATCAGTCCGCACATATACAACACATATGTTTAGCACTGAAAAATCAAAATATAATTAATATTATATTATTATTCTTATTCCTTGATATAAATCCAAAATTAGGGTTTGGATTCCATATCTGATTTATCTTCCATATTTAATCTTAATAATTAAGGTAAAATAATCAACTTGATAATCAGTACTAAAATTCATATAATAGAATACTTATTATAATTATTCTTAAAATCATTTCATATATTATTTAAATAATATATAATTATATTTTCAAGGAAAATAATTAATAAAAACATTTCCACCATACAATTAATTATTAAAAGAATATAATTTATAATAATCAATAATTCTAAAATAAAATTATTTATAAATATTCATGTAATATATATTTTTATTTATCACATAAATACATATACACCTTATCTTGTACAACTCCTCATCCTTAAAAAAAAAAATTATACGCAAAATTTCTGATTTAATTATATAGAAAATATCGGGTTGTTACAGGATTTATCACCACATGGGAGGACCTAGCACATAAATTCTTAGCCAAATTCTTTCCAATGGCTAAGACCGCGAATATGAGGACAACAATTTCCCAGTTTGAGCAGCAATATGGTGAATCATTATATGAAGCCTAGGAGAGATATAAAGAAATGCTAAGGAAGTGTCCACACCATGGCATGCCAAATTGGATGGTTATCAATACATTTTCTAATGGATTGGGATGGTAGTCAAGACCGATTATAGATGCAGCTGCAGGAGGAGCTCTATGGGCGAAGAGCTATGAAGAGGCATATAATCTCATAGAGACAATGGCAGCTAATGATTTCCAAAATCCTTCATCCCGATTGCCACATCCCAAAGTTGCAGGTTTGTTAGAAGTGGATGATATCACTAAATTGTCAGCACAGATGGCATCTATGGCAAAGAAAATTGACGCATTGACAGACCCCAAGGCGAAGACAGTTGCATTTGTGTGTGAGATATGTGCCGAGTCACATTCAACGGACCAATGTGCTATCAGTTCGGAGTCTGTTCAATATTTGAGCAACTATAGGAAGGATCAAGGTCAATTTCAGAACACATACAGTGCCAACAACCGCAACCATCCAAATTTCAGTTGGTAAAATAATCAAGGAAATCAACAAAATCAGTTTCAACCACATAACCAATTTCAGTCACAATCATCTCAACAATAGTTTGCACCAAGACCCCCACACCCACCTGGATTTTCTCAACAACATGATACACCACCCCCAACACCTCCGCAAGAGAAGAAGTCAGAGATGGAGGAAATGATGATGAAGTATATGGGAAATACGGAAGTAATGATTAAAAGCCAAGCAGTGGCTATTAAAAATCTGGAAACTCAAATGGGTCAGATGGTGAGCATGCTTAATAACAGACCACAGGGTTCATTGCCAAGTACCACAGAGGAAAATCTATGAAGGGAAGGGAAGGAACAATGTCAAGCAATCACACTTAGGTCTGGAAAATAGGTTGCAAAAAATCAGCATGGCGCGCCCGCTCCAATTTTACAAAGGGAAGATGTACGGCCGCGCGAGATAGAAAATTTGTCTGCTGAGAAAGTAAATGATGAATAGTCTGGACCATAGCAAGAAGGAAAGGATAAAGCAGGTTCAGTTAAGAAGCCCGTGAATAAAATACCACCAGTTCACCCTCTGGTTCCTTATCCACAGAGATTGCAGAAGCAGAGGGAAGACAGGCAGTTTAGCAAGTTCTTGGAGGTACTCAAAAAGCTGCAGATTAACATACCTTTCGCTAAGGCATTGGAACAGATGCCTAGTTATGCAAAATTTATGAAGGGTATCTTGTCAAGGAAGAAGAGATTAGAAGAATTTGAAACAGTGTCCTTGACAGAGGAATATAGTGCAGTGCTTCAACGCAAATTACCTCCAAAGCTGAAGGATCGGGGCAGTTTCACAATACCATGCACTATTGGAAAGATGAGCTTCAATAAATGTTTCTGTGATCTTGGAGCTAGTATCAATTTGATTCCCTTGTCAATATTTAATCAGTTGGGATTACCGGCTCCAAGGCCGACAAATATTTTGTTACAGTTAGCTGACAGGTCGATCACTTATCCACGGGGAATTGTTGAAGATGTTTAGGTAAAAATGGATAAATTCATCTTTCCGGCTGATTTCATCATTCTAAATTATGAGGAAGATAAGAGTATACCAATCATACTTGGAAGGCCATTCCTAGCAACTGGAAGAACCTTGATAGACGTTCAGAAAGGGGAACAAACAATGCGTGTTCATGATCAGGAAGTTACTTTCAACGTCTTCAAGGCAATGAAATTTCCTACAGACGAAGAGGAATGCTTCAAGGTTGATTTGGTGGACAAAGTGCTAAATGATGAAGTAGAGAATTTGGTGAATTATGAACCATTGAGAAGTGCTATTACTGGAAATTTAGAATTAGATGATGAGGAATTTGAAGAACTTGTGCATTTCCTTGGTACAACTTCACAATTCAGAAAATTCAAGATTCATGTTGAGACATTAAAGAAAGCTGGAGAGTCATCAATAAAATTGAAACCATCTCTTGAAACACCTCCAGAACTTGAATTGAAACCACTGCCTGATCATTTGAGTTATGCATTTTTAAATGAAAATTCAAAATTACATGTGATTATTTCTTCTGCATTAACATCTTTTCAGGAAGAAAAATTGCTAAGAGTCCTTAGAGATTTCAAGTCAGCTATTGGATGGACTATAGCAGATATAAAAGGGATCAGCCCATCTTTTTGTATGTATAAGATCCTCCTGGAAGATGATAACAAGCCTTCAGTGGAACATCAAAGAAGACTTAATCCGATCATGAAGGAAGTGGTAAAGAAGAAAGTATTGAAATGGCTAGATGCAGGCATTATATATCCAATTTTAGATAGTTCATAGGTGAGCCCGGTACAGTGTGTACTAAAGAAAGGTGGTATGACCGTGATTTCCAATGAGAACAATTAGTTGATCCCGACAAGAACAGTGACGGGGTGGAGAGTCTACATGGATTACCACATGCTTAACAAAGCTACAAGGAAAGATCACTTTCCACTGCCGTTTATCGATCAAATGTTGGATAGACTAGCAAGGCATGAGTTCTATTGTCTTCTGGACCGGTATTCAGGCTACAATCAGATTGTTATAGCTCTAGAGGACCAAGAAAAGACAACCTTTACCTGTCCATATGGTACTTTCTGTTTCAGGAGGATGTCTTTTGGTCTTTGTAATGCCCCAACCACTTTTCAGAGGTGTATGATGGCTATCTTTTCAAATATTGTGGAGAAAAATGTGGAGATATTTATGGATGATTTTTCAGTATTTGGGGATTCATTTGATCTATGTCTGGAAAATTTGGTCATGGTTTTGAGAAGATGTTTTGAGACAAACTTGGTATTGAATTGGGAAAAGTGCCATTTTATGGTGCAGGAAGGAATAATTCTGGGACATAAGGAATCGAGGAAGGGACTTGAGGTGGACAGAGCTAAATTAGGTGTTCAACAACTTCAGTAAAAGGTGTTCAAAGTTTTCTAGGATATGCAGGCTTTTATCACAGGTTCATTAAAGACTTCTCGAAGATAACTAAACCACTTTGCAGTTTATTGGAGAAGGATGCACAGTTCAAGTTTGACGAGGATTGCGTGTCTGCATTTGATCATTTGAAGAGGCGGTTAACTTCAGCACTAGTAATCACAACACCTGATTGGGACCTACCATTCGAATTGATGTGTGATGCTAGTGATTATGTTGTGGGGGCTGTTTTGGGTCAGCGGAAGGAAAAGATCTTTCATGTGATGCAAGCAAGACACTTACTGATGCACAGTTGAACTACACCACCACATTGAAGGAATTACTAGCAGTTGTGTATGATTTTGACAAGTTTAGATCGTATCTAATTGGCACAAGGGTGATAGTGTACATGGATCACGCAATAATTTGACATTTAGTTGCAAAGAAGGATGCAAAGCCTCAGTTGATCAGATGGATACTACTATTGCAATAATTTGATTTGGAGATCAAGGACAGAAAGGGAACTGATAACCAAGTGGCAAACCACTTATCTCGACTGGAGAATCCGGGAAGGGAGGCAGATAACAAGATTTTGATTAATGAATCCTTTCTAGATGAGCAGTTGTTTGTGCTGAAAGGGGAAGTGCCATGGTTTGCAGATTATGAAAACTACATGGTGAGTAAGATGTTACTTTCTGACTTGGTTGGCCATCAAAAGAAAAAATTCTTGCATGTTATAAAATGGTTTATATGGGATGAACCATATTTGTTCAAGCAATGTGCTGATCAGATGATACAGAGATGTATCCCGTATAGTGAGACTGAGAGGGTTTTACAGGATTGTCATGCTTCTTTATATGGTGGTCACTATGGTGGAGAGCGAACAACGGCTAGAGTTTTACAAGCAGGATTTTATTGGTCGACAATTTTCAAGGATGCTTACAGCTTCGTACAAAGATGTAACAGATGTCAAAGAGTCGGGAACATTTTGAAAAGGAATGAAATGCCATTGAACACTATCCTCGAGGTGGAAATTTTTTATGTTTGGGGGATAGACTTCATGGGCCCTTTCGTTTCTTCATGTAGAAATCTGTACAACTTGTTAGCAGTTGATTATGTGTTAAAGTGGGTGGAAGTGGCAGCTCTTCCAACGAATGATGCCAAAGTGGTCCTAAGATTTTTACAGAAGAGTATTTTCACAAGGTTTGGGACTCCAAGAGCTATCATTAGAGATGAGGGTGATAAGTGAGTTTTATACCTACTTATGGAGTACCGATTCATGCGAACTATGCCCATCTTAAGTACTTTTTAGTAGGTTTTAGCTGCATTTCATGTTAATTTGCATTTCGCATACTTAAAACTCCTTTTGGTGAATAAGTGCAGGAATCAGCCTAATTTGGTGGTGTTATAGGGCACGAGGCTAATGGATTCGTGAAGGCAAGGTAAACGTGGGATATACATGGCATGAAGGTGCAATGTAGCAAGGAGACCAAGCATGGAAGGAGATTAAGCATGAATGAATAAGTAGCAGCAGCAGTAGCATGACAGAATCAGAACAAGAACCAAGATCTGTAGAGTGCAAGTCGTGCGGCAGGAAGAGCTTGGAGGCGCGCGCCCGCGTGAGTACCAAGCCAGACCATGGAACCTACTACAAGTTGCGCAGCCGCGAGCATGATAAGCCTAAGGAGCACGCGCCCGCGCGAGATCCCGACTGAACATAAAACTTACTGCAAGTCTCGCGCCCACGCGAGTAAAAGGCTGGAGGAGTGTGCGGCCGCGCGCGAGACCTGTTGCTGCTGATTTGTTTTATTTTAATTTCCAAATTTTAAGGGTTGGAATGTTTTTAAAAACGATTGCTGACTGGTGTCAGGAGGAGAGACTTGACAATTATTCAGTTTTTGACGTATCTTTACATCGTAATTAGGGTTTATTCTCTAGGAGAGATTCCAACGGGGGAAAAGAGGCCATAACTCTACTTTTCTGCTTCTTCTTGGGATTTTCTACCAGAATGGGTTTATTATTATTATTTTGCTAGAATTTTATGAGGATTTGAATATTGATCTATATTCATTAATTGGGTTTGATTTGATCCCATAATGGCTTTTGGTTCAGTCATGAACTAAACTCCATTATGGGATTCTAACGGATTTTAATATGTAGTTTGATTGCATGCTTAAATGCTGGATTGTTTTACATATCATATGGAATGTCTATCATGATTGTTTTGTATGTATGAATGCTTGATCACCATTCGTTTCAGTATTTGTATAGAATTGACAATGAACATGCAAATATGGATTGTAATCATGATAGTATACGTATATAGGGCTGTATTATATGGCTTATATATTTCGTGAACCAGGTAGACATATACTATTTCACCGTATAAGTTAGAATAAGGGCTTGAACTTAAAATCAATATAGTTGCAATTTCACATAGACATATAGTGATTTTGGTTATATTGATGATTACATAGAGTCTATCATCTATAGATGCTATGTAAGTAGGTCTTAGTGCATTGAAAAATGGCTAATACTCTTTTAGTGCTCTTGGCTACTTTCCTGTGATATGTGAACAAGTCATGCATGACAGTGGCGATTGAATGAAGTATTAAATGAAGTTAGGATCCCATTAATTCCAGATTTGATTTATTCTGTGTTATTATTGTTTTAGTTGTTATTTGCAATTCGAGAACAAACCAATCTTAGTCATTAGTATGAGCATATAAATATAGTGAATTAATTAATGCATAGTGATTTGAATTAAACAATTTTCTCTGTGTGATCGATACTTTACTTGCTCTGTATTGCTTGTTGACACATGTATGCTTGCATGAGTTAGAGCTCTTTTGTTAAGACTTAAAAAGATGCAACAGAGGGAAGTCATTTTTGTAATAGGCAGTTCACAGCTCTGTTGGCTAAGTATGGGGTGAATCATCGTATTGCTACAGCTTATCATCCTCAAACCAGTGGCCAAGCCGAAGTTTCCAATCGCGAGGTCAAAAGAATTTTGGAGAAAATTGTCAATCTGCTAAGAAAGGATTGGTCCTTAAAACTTGGTGACGTTGTTTGGGCATATAGAATTGCGTATAAAACTCCATTAGGAATGTCACCTTTTCAGCTGG
Organism: Panax quinquefolius; assembly: GCA_020205615.1. NCBI lineage: Eukaryota > Viridiplantae > Streptophyta > Magnoliopsida > Apiales > Araliaceae > Panax > Panax quinquefolius. The sequence goes on along the minus strand of CM035174.1, from coordinate 22,240,504 downwards.
TTTATGGAAAAGCATGTCACCTTCCTATGGAACTGAGCATATGGCATATTGGGCAATTCAGAAGCTCAATTTTGATTTGAAGGCTACAAGAGAGAAACGCCTAATCCAACTCAATGAGTTGGATGAATTCAGACTACAGGCATATGAAAACTCAAAGCTATAAAAGGAAAAGGTGAAGAAATGGCATGATCACAAGATCATGGAGAGAATATTTGAGCCGGGATAATGAGTTTTGCTGTACAACTCCAGACTTAAACTTTTTCCCGGAAAGCTCAAATCAAGGTGGTCAGGGCCATTCACAGTGAAGACAGTATTTCCACATGGTGCAGTAGAAGTGTTCGATAAGTTCCTAGACAAGCCATTTAAAGTGAATGGACAGCGGTTGAAGCAATATTTTGGTGGCGAGGTTGACAGACAAAAAGTAACCTCAATTCTTTCTTCAATATGAGGAGTCAGAGATAGTCAAGCTAATCGACTATAACTTAGCGCTTAATGGGAGGCAACCCATTAATTCTATCTCTAACTCTTGTTTAATTCTGTTTAAAGTATATTTAGTTTCATGTTTCTGTTAGTAGTCATAGTATACTTTGTGTTAAATTAGTATTATGAGAGCTGACTGAGCATATGATGAGACGTAGGAGTAGCAGAGAAAGTATTGCGTTAGGATAGTCATGTATGCATAATCATTAATTCAAATTTTGATTTTGGAGGCATGATATCTAATAAGGATAGTTGTTGATTGAACAGGTGTATTGGAATGGATTCATTGCTGCTTTGATGTATTGATGATGTAAGATGGCGGTCACGAGAATACTGGCTGCATTGCTACCGTGCCAAGAAAGCATTGAGGAATCAAGCGCTCCGCTAAAAGCCGCTTCGATAATCGGACTTGAAAAAATTTTAGGATTTAAAAACGGGTCTTGCCCCATATCTGCCATTATTTCAAATAACAGAGAGAGCCATATTGTATTCTTCTCCAAGACACACACGACTCCTCCTTTCCAAAATCGTTCCAAATTGAAGGTATAATGTCTCATCTCCACTTCTTGATTCTCGCATCAGTTCTCTTACCTACATTCAACATCTATACTGATAAAACTAGGGTTTCAGTGGGCTGCTGCAACATAAGTTTGGGGGTTCTCTGTGCAACAATTATATCACTCATAATTGTATTAAACAAGTTTTCTCCTTCTTCAACAATCTCAAATGGGTCCTAAGCGTGCACTTTCTATCGCTCCATCATCATCTTCTTCTTCTAGTAGTCAAGACGAGGATATTGTGGATTATACGAAGTTTCTCAGTCTTGAGGCCCAAACAGAGTACTATAGAAAAGTGACAAAGGCGTTTGTAAAGGAATGAGGTTTCAAGCCTGGGAAGCAAGATGGGCAACTGTGGAATATGATTAGAGAAAGAGGATGGGGAGGATTTTGTGCAACCCCTATGCCGGCTCCTATGGGTATTGTTCGAGAATTTTATGCTAATGCTGAAGATAAAATGAGTGGTTTATCAATCGTTCGAGGTGTTCAAGTTGATTATCGCCCTCAATCAATCAGGGCTGCTTTCAGAATACTCGACACTCCACCGACTGGGTATGACAATTGGGTCGAGTTTGCCCATTTTGAGACGGATTTGGACGAAGTCATCACTGACTTATGCATTCTCGAACGCAGATGGACTGTAGAAGGCGAGAATGAATCGACATCGACTTTCCCAGCCCTCAATACGAATCTCTATGCCAAGGCTTGGAATTTGTTGTATATTCAAAGCTTGTACCTTCAACGCATCTGTGATGCCCCCAAAATTAGGTATACATCACCCATCTTGGGTCGTCAGATACATGGTACAAATTTCAAATACAACTTACTAATACAATAGTCGTGTACAATACGACAAAACATAACTGTGAGTTTGAATACAATTATTGTCTACTAGAGATTATATAAACTCAAATGGAGTCCTCATTACAATTATTAACAGACTATTTCACAGAATAGTGAGGACTACTAATGTTATCCTCTGGACCATCACTCCGTTCCCCGACTAGTCCCTGCTATGTTCTCATTTCCTGAAGAGAACAGTGAAAGAAAGGGTGAGCTCAACTAGACCAGTAAGAAATATTATGACTAAGATAATGCAGAATAAATTATCATTAGTCTCCAAAAATATTAAACTGATAAAATATAATAGATTTTAAGTTTAACTGCAGCGGATCAAGCAATCCATTAAAAGAGTCAAGTAGAGAATATAATCTACTATCTTTTATGATTTAAAAAGTTTTTCATCACTTATATCGCTGAGACTCAGCTTAATAAATATTCCACATCATCGAATAACCCCTGCACTACGGCCAAGGATATTCTTTAGTATCACGACCACAATTATCCATGCACTACGGGCCAAGAATATTTGTGTATTCATTAATGGTCATGATCATGCCAGCAACTGTCCATCAATGCACTACGGGCCAATGAGAACTTTTACCACATCATTTGTAACATTACGGTCATGATTACACCGAATAATCCCTGGTCATAATCATACCAAGTCCATCTATGCACTACAGGCCACAGATGACTTTTAACAAAATATAAACATGAGGATGATGACAATGATATAAGAATTCAATAAAACAAGTTCAAGAATTATTTTATCCAGGAATTATTAACGTCCAAATTGTCAACATGATCTTTGTTTTGTAGAGTAAAATTCAAGAATGATCAGAAGAATATTTCCATGAAAAGATACTGGATGAAGCGCAAATATCAAGGATATTCTACTAATTTCATGGAGTATAGAAGTCAAAATTTTAACCAACTGAGAATAATAAGGAATGGAATAACAACAGAAATCACTATGCATGCGGTACTTTGTATAGGCAGGTTATTCCAACAGAATAATAATAATGGAACCAGGTCAGGTGAAAATCACACCGACAGGATGTTCCAACAGAATAATAAAGATAGAATTATAAAAACGGAATCAGGTCCGGCGTATAGCACAGACAGGATGTTCCAACGGAATAATAAAGACAGAATAATAGAAGAATGTCACCATGTATAGGGTATTCAGCATGTCTGAGTTATTCCAATGTAATAATAAAGAAATGGAATAACAGAAGTTCTCTTCTCAAATACAAAAGAATAATATCCCTTACGAATACAACAAATAGTATTCCCTACCTTAAGAAGAAGAGTACTGGATATATAAGTAGTGAAGTAGCAGAATACTTTCTTCTTTCTCTCTGTAGCTTATCTCTCTAGAGTTCAGTGAATTCGTAAGAAAATAATAAAGGAATGAACTTCTATTTATAGAAAAATGGACTGCATAGTAACTAACTTATGAACGGTCCATATTGATTTACTTTTAATCGGATGATCCATACATAAAGCAAAATCTTTTAAATAAAATATAATATTATATATATATTATATATATAATCTGTGCAGAAAAAAATTACGTGTGAAAACCCCATCAATTAATTGATACCTGCTGCCAAGTTTTTCAAACTTATTACATAAAAATAAATATAATAATCATAATAATTGTACTTCCTGCCAAACTTTCTAAATCAATTCATATATATATATATATATATATATAATACATATATATTGATACCCTAACAATATATATATATAATATCACATATTATTCTATTACATATATATATATATATATATATACCTCATTCCTGCCATCCTTTTTCTTTCCTCAACCCGTGACAAACATAAAACCCCCACTCCAAGACTTTCCTCCACAAGTGGGCCCCACCCGTGGGCCCCCCTTAAAAAAATAACTTCTACTGATTATTTTGAAAAATGGGCAAATAGGGGTCCATAAAATAAGCAAAATTGAGTGACTCCTCACGTAAGCATCAATAATCAATACCGTGTGCTACTGTACAACTACGCGTATTACTGTACTTTTAACACCGGGTGTTTTAACAGTTAACGATAAAACTTACGCCATTATTTTCATAAAGTATTTTTGTCATTTTCTCAATCCGACAATAATTCTGTTATGGGGTCCACCAATGATTGTGTCGTTGTACGAATATTCCCTGTTAAAACGAATATTCCCGACCAATCTAATATTATTTAACAACTTGCGTACTTTGCAAAATTTATAAATATTACCCACAACTATAATATCAATTTCACTCCATAATATTCAAAAATAATATTTATAGAAAATTCATCTTTATTCAAAAAGTTGGGGTTTTACAATCTCCCCTTCTTATGAAATTTTGCCCTCGAAATTAGGGTACGTACCTGGTATGTCGAAGAGGTAAGGATACCTTGATTTCATTTCAGATTCTAACTCCCAAGTCATTTCCTCAACATCGTTGTTTCTCCACAAAACTTTAACTTGAGGTATAACCTTGGTCCGTAGAATATGTTCCTTCTCATCCAAGATTTGAACAGGAACCTCTTCATACGTCAAATCTTTCGCTATTTCTTCCGGTTCAAACTCAATAATGTGGTTCGGGTCTTCCACATATTTACGTAACATGGATATGTGAAAAACGTTATGAACACAAGACATACTTGGCAGTAAAGCGAGTCTATAGGCCACAGTCCCTACTCGATCAAGGATTAAAATGGGCCGATGAATCGAGGATTGAGCTTTCCTCTCTTTCCAAATCTCGTAACTCCTTTCCATGGAGCAATACGTAACAACACATGATCTCCTATATCGAATTCCACGTCCTTTCGATGAAGATCAGCATAACTCTTTTGTCGATCTTGTGAGGTTTTTATACGTTGCCGGATCGTTTGAATCTTTTCCGTAGTCATACGTACCAACTCTGGTCCCAACAACGTTGCTTCACCCACCTCATCCCAGCATATTGGAGAACGACACTTTCTTCTATACAACGCTTCGAATGGAGCCATGCCAATACTTGCTTGATAACTGTTGTCGTAGGAAAACTCCACCAATGGTAAGAACTTGTCCCAACTTCCCTTGAAATCAAGGACACAGAGTCTTAATAGATATTCAAGAGTTTGAATAGTCCTCTTCGACTGTCCGTCCATCTGAGGATGATATGCCGAGCTAAATCATAAATCTGTACCCATAGCTTTTTGCAAACTAACCCAAAATCGCGAAGTGAATCCTGGGTCTCAATCAGAAACTATGGATACTGGCATATCATGCAAACTTACAACCTCGTTTATGTACATACGAGCAAGACATTCAAGTGTATAAGTTTGTCGTATCGGTAAGAAATGAGCAGACTTGGTCAATCTATCAACAACGACCCAAATCGCATCTATGCCTTGAGAAACTTTGGGAAGACCAGTAACGAAATCCATGGTAATGTGCTCCCACTTCCATTCTAGAATTTCAAGTGGTTGCAATAGACCTTTAGGTACTTGATGATCCGCCTTGACTTGTTGACACGTTAGACACCTTAAGATAAACAGCGCTATCTCTCTCTTCATATTGCCCCACAAAAATATATCTCGAAGATCATGATACATTTCGATACTCCCAAGATGGATTGCAAACGGTGTGTTGTGCGCCTCCATCATGATTTTATACTTTAAATCAGGGTCATTAGGAACACAAAGTCTGGAGTTGACTCGAAGTATTCCTTCTTCATCGATTCTTGCTTTCGGCATCGCACCTTCTTACACTTTCTTCCTTATACGCATCAGCTCTGGATCTGTAATTTGAGCAGCTTTAATTTTATCAATTAAAGTCGGTTCTACTCGTATATTCGCCATCATCACATGGGTCCCTGGAGTCTTTATCTCTATCTCCATGCTTTGCAAGTCATACAAAATGGGCCTTTGCATTGACAATATTGCACTCGTACCCGCATATGATCTTCTACTCAATGCGTCAGCTACCACGTTCACTTTTCTAGGATGGTATTGGATGGTATGATCATAATCTTTCAACAATTCAAGCCAACGTCATTGTTGCATGTTGAGTTCCTTTTGAGTGAAGAAATATTTGAGGCTTTTATGATCCGTAAAGATCTCCACTTTCTCCCCATACATGTAATTCCTCCAAATCTTTAGTGCGAAGACAACAGCTGCCAACACTAGATCATGAGTAGGATAATTCCTCTCATATTCTTTGAGTTGTCATGAGGCATAGGCTATGACTTTCCCATGTTGCATGAGAACACATCCTAACCCTTTGCCCGAAGCATCACTGTAGATGACAAATCACTCCGAACCAGATGGTATAGTCGTAGCAGTCTTTGAAATGAGTCTCCTCTTGAGTTCTTGAAAACTTTTCTCATATTCCTCGCTCAATCGAACTTTGTATCTTTCAAAGTCAATTTGAGTTAGTGGAGTAGCGATTTGAGAAAACCCTTCTGAATCTCCGATAATAACCAGTTAAGCCAAGAAATCTACGTGCTTGATCCTTCGATTTAGGTTGCTCCGACTTTGAATAGCTTCAATCTTTCTTTGGGTCAACGGATATTCCATGACTTGATACCACGTGCTCAAGGAATGCTACTTCCTCAAGCCAGAACTCGCATTTCTTCAACTTGGCATAAAGCTTATATTCACAAAGCTTTTGGAGTATCAGCCTCAAGTGTTGCTCATAATCTTCACGGGTTTTGGAATATATGAGGATGTCATCAATAAAGATGACCACAAAGTGATCCAAATATTCCTTGAATACTCGGTTCGTCATATCCATGAAGGCAGCAGGAGCATTAGTCAATCCAAAGGACATGACTAGGAATTCATAATGCCCTGCATCGAAGTTAAAGCCGTCTTTGGAATGTCATCGGTTCTAATCTTCAATTGGTGATATCCGAGCGAAGATCAATCTTTGAAAAGAATTTGGCTCCTTGCTGTTGGTCAAACAGGTCATCAATACGTGGCAATGGGTACCTATTTTGATGGTGACATGATTTAACTCCCAATAATCAATACAAAGTCGCATACTCCCATCTTTCTTCTTCATGAATAGAACAGGAGCACCCCAAGGAGAAGTACTAGGACGAATAAAGCCAATGTCTAACAATTCCTGCAGTTGAGTTTTTAACTCCTGAAGTTCAATAGGAGCCATTCGATATGGGGATTTAGAAATGGGTTTTGTACCGGGTTCAAGGTCGATACAAAATTCAATTTCATGCTCTGGGGTTAGGCCAGGAAGTTTTTCAGGGAATACGTCAGGAAATTCATTAACAATAGAAATATTATTCAAAATTGACGTATTTTTGTTTAGATCTGTGACATGAGCTATGAAAACTTGACATCCGTTTTTCAATAAATGAATAGCTTTATGGCTTGAGATGACAGTGATTGATTTTAATGGTTTGGTTGCTTGAATTCGCATAATAGGTCGATTAGGAATATGAAAGCTAACAACCTTATGAAAACAATCAATTTTTGCATGATGAGTAGTTAACAAATCAATCCCTAGAATTACATCAAATGCAAGTATTTTTAATGCAATAAGATCGACAGGTAATGTGTGGGTACCAACTTCAACCAAACAAGACTTATAAACCGTGGATGTAATGATGGTTTCTCCCAACAGAGTTTCCACAGATAGATCAAAGTCTAATTTCTCCGGAGTCAAATTTAATTGTTGAGCGCAAGTAGGAGAAATAAAAGCATGGGTAAAACTGGTATCAAATAAAGTGTAGACTTCGCTAGAGTTTATAATAAGCTTACCCGTGATGACCTCATTCGGGTTCCTTGCTTTCTGGGAGGTCACAACAAACACTCTCCCTTGCACTATCGGCTTTGACTTTTACGGGATGACCTTTGGTGCCTCCATCCTAGTGAATTTGTCTTGGTGAATGACAAAATCAAAGCTAAGTGACCTCTCTTCCACAATTATAATATGCTTTGGACTGGCATCGATCGCAATTTGGACTGATGTGTCCCTCCCCTCCGCATTTGAAGCATATGATAGGTGGTCTTTCTCCTTCTTTAACAACGGGTCTTTGGTATCGACGTCTTTCCATCATTGTTGAATCTCTCTTCTTGAAATGTCCATTCTTATTGTTTTGGCCACGATTACCACCAAGTGGTTACCATTTACGCCTGTTGATTCCCTCCACGCTTGTTGTCTCGCTCGATGATCGCTTCTCATTTGGTATTATCATTTTTGCGGGTGCTCTCTTTTAGTCACGTTGACTTCGTTATCGCGCTCCACCAACTGATCCCTATTTACAACATCTGAATACAAACACAGTTTATGAGAAATAAGATGTTGACGTATCACCGGCTTCAAAACTCTTAAAAACATTCGTGCCATTCTCTCTTCAGTATCCACCAAGTGGGAAGCAAACCGGGATAATTCCGCAAATTTTGCCTCGTATTGCGACACGGTCATATTGTTTTGCTCCAATTTGATAAACTCCACCTCCTTCATGTGATGAATACTTTCGGGAAAGTATTTGCCGTTGAACAGCTCTTGGAACTTCTCCCAAGACATCTTTAGTACGGCAGGTTGAGTACGTTTTACCGATTCCCACCAGTAATCTACCTCTCCGCGTAACATAAAGGCGGCAAAGGGAACCTTTTGCTCCTCGGAGCATCCCAAGACATCAAATATCTTGGTGATCTGCTTTATCCATGCTTCCGCCATAAGTGGTTTTGGCTCTCCCTTAAACTCCGGTGGTCCTAGCTCCTTGAACTGTTTAGCGGTGACCGCCCGAGAGTTTTCGGTGTTTCCACCTACATTTTGGACAGGAGCCGCTCTCGCCTGTTGTTGCATGAATCGCATAAAGCCTCCGAACAATCCATCATTCATCATTTGGTCGGTGTTGTTGTTTGCATGAGGATTGTCGCCTTCACGATGCACATTCTCACGATTATTGATATGTGGAGACTCAACGGTCTCTTGTGCTCCATTGCTATTCTCAACATTTTCGGATGTCATTTTCAGATACTGCCACAAAACAAAGGTTAATTGATATGTAACATAATATCTTTAAACTCTGACCAACCAATTTAAAAACAAAATAAATTTAAGTAGGTCCTACTAGCGAAGGAATTCCTCGTCTCTCCCCTCCTAATTCTAGTCTCACATCTTAGCCAGGGATCATATCCCTAAGCTTTGATACCAACTGTGACGCCCCCAAAATTAGGTATACATCACCCATCTTGGGTCGTCAGATACATGATACAAATTTCAAATACAACTTACTAACACAACTATCGTGTACAATACGACAAAACATAACTGTGAGTTTGAATTCAATTATTGTCTACTAGAGATTATACAAACTCAAAAGGAGTCCTCATTACAATTATTAACACATTATTTCACAGAATAGTGAGGACTACTAATGCTATCCTCTGGACCGTCACTCCGTTCCCCGACTAGTCCCTGCTATGTTCTCATTTCCTGAAGAGAACAGTGAAAGAAAGGGTGAGCTCAACTAGCCTAGTAAGAAATATTATGACTAAGATAATGCAGAATAAATTATCATTAGTCTCTAAAAATGTTAAACTGATAAAATATAATAGACATCAAGTTTAACTGCAGTGGATCAAGCAATCCATTAAAAGAGTCAAGTAGAGAATAAAATCTACTACCTTTTATGATTTAAAAAGTTTTTCATCACTTTTATCGCTGAGACTCAGCTTAATAAATATTGCACATCATCGAATCACCACTGCACTACGGCCAATGATATTCTTTAGTATCACGACCATAATTATAAATGCACTATGGGCCAAGAATATTTGTGTATTCATTAATGGTCATGATCATGCCAACAACTGTCCATCAATGCACTACGGGCCAATGAGAACTTTTACCACATCATTTGTAACATTACGGTCATGATTACACCGAATAATCCCTTGTCATAATCATACCAAGTCCATCTATGCACTACAGGCCACAGATGACTTTCAACAAAATATAAACATGAGAATGATGATAAAGATATAAGAATTCAATAAAACAAGTTCAAGAATTATTTTATCCAGGAATTATTAACGTCCAAATTGTCAACATGATACTGTTTTGTAGAGTAAAATTCAAGAATGATCAGAAGAATATTTCCATGAAAAGATACTGGATGAAGCGCAAATATCAAGGATATTCTACTAATTTCATGGAGTATAGAAGTCAAAATTTTAACCAACTGAGAATAATAAGGAATGGGATAACAACAGAAATCACCATGCATGCGGTACTTCGCATAGGCAGGTTATTCCAACGGAATAATAATAATGGAACCAGGTCTGGTGAAAATCACGCAAAGCGGGATGTTCCAATGAGAATAATAAAAGCGGAATCGTGGTCAGATATATATGCATGAGCGAGGATGTTCCAGCGGAATAATAAAGACAGAATAATAGAAGAATGTCACCACGTATAGGGTATTCCGCATATACAGGTTATTCCAACAGAATAATAAAGAAATGGAATAACAGAAGTTCTCTTCTCAAATACAAAAGAATAATATCCAATACGAATACAACAAATAATATTCCCTACCTTAAGAAGAAGAGTACTGGATATATAAGTAGTGAAGTAGCAGAATACTTTTTTCTTTCTCTCTATAGCTTATCTCTCTAGAGTTTAGTGAATTCGTAAGAAAATAATGAAGGAATGAGCTTCTATTTATAGAAAAATGGACTGCATAGTAACTGTGACGCCCCCAAAATAGGTATACACAACACCCATTCTGAGTCGCCAAATACATGGTACAAGAAGCAAACTACAACTTCAATAATACAAATGTCGTGTGAAATATGACAATATATACTGTGAGTTTAAATATAATATTGTCTTCTAGACAATATCCACACGCAAATAAATCCCCATCATAATTATTGATTCATTATTGTACAAAAATGGTGAGGACTACTAAACAACTCTCTCTAGAATCTTCATTCCATACCCCGACTAGTACTCGCTACATTCTCGCCTCCTGAGAAGAAAAATGGAACAACAAGGAAAAGGGTGAGCTCAACTAGCTCAGTAAAGAATATTATGACTAAGATAATATACAACAAATTATCGTTAGTCTTCAACAGGGAAAAATCTTATAGAATACAATAGACAACAAGTTTCAGATCAATATATTGGCGTGAAATAATAATTCATAGAAGAGTTACGTAGAGAATGAAATCTACTATAATCTATGAATTTAACGATCCATCATCAATATTTTATCCCCAGTAACATCAATCAATATGCATCTGGAATCAAATATTCATCTTTGCACTATGAGCCAAAGATATTCATCAATCGGTCGTGTTCATCTCAACACTGTTCATCTTTGCACTCTGAGGCCAAAGATATTCTTTGATAATCATTCATCTTTGCACTACTGAGGCCAAAGATATTCAATAATATCATCATTTAAGGCGAGGATGATGAAAATATTTTAAAAGCGAATCCAAAGTGAAACAAAATGACAAGGATTAAGGATTAAGGATTCGTACTTGGTTTTATCCACGCCTCAAAAATACCCAAAAATAATCATAGTGGTGTAAAATTCAAGAATGATCAAAACATGGATACAATCAAAGCTAGTATCCGAATAGATGTTTTAGACGAAAAGAAGAAATTTTATTTTTTCTATTGAATAGTACCAAGTATCGTGAATAGTGTCAGATATCGTGAATAGTGCCGATATCGTGAATAGTAACTCAGACACCAAAAGATAAAATTCCACAAAAAAACATCTTCACGCTTCAGCTGAATAGTACTCGTGAATAGTAACTCGTGAATAGTAACTCATGAATAGTAACTCGTGAATAGTAACTCATGAATAGTAACCCCGACATGAAAAAGTTCCAAATTTGATAAAACTTCAGATCAACATTTCAAAGATAATGATATTGAAGAAATAATATCATTACAAAAAAAATAATATCCTTACCTCGAAAGATTAGTACTTCTAGTTTGGAATAAAGAATGTATAGTCTTTGAAAGGAACTTTCACACCGTCTAACAATACTCAAAGTATACTCACAAGAATACGCTCAATATATCGAGAGAGAAATAGAGAGAAACTTGGGTTTACGGTGTGTTTTTCAATTCTAACCTAAGCACCCTATTTATAGGAAAATGCTTAAAACACCAAAGCGAGAAAATTGAATATAATATTAATATATTTTTCACATTTTCTTTAGCCCACCTTAGACAACTGATCTCAGCCCATTTGAATCACATGTGAGGCCAACTTAGTTGCAAAAACGTTTTCTCAAAATAATTAACTAAAACTCCCAAAAATTAATTATTTTAACTTGAACTTCAATAATTCAGAATAAATAGCCCTTTCATCAGAAAATTGAATCTCATGAATTTTTATAGGAAATTCAATTCTCTACAACTTTTCGGAAGAAAGTTTTTCCAAATTCCAAATAGAAATTGACAGAAATCCACAAACGGTGATTTTACAATTTATAATCAAATTTCGGTCGATAATTGTGTCCACCAACACACAAAACATGTGTTAAACATTTAATGCCACAAAATACTCTTCCTCCTCATATACTCATATATCCCACATTCATTGTAAAAATATCATAGTTAATATATTATTAAAATAATATATTTAAATGAATTATTTTATCGAGAAAAAGATAAAATATTAATTTTCAACAATTGTCATTTTAAAAATTTTCTCCATCTATATCCACATAAAATCAATATTTTCCTCATCATATAAATTAATAATTAATTATTCACAAATAATATTACGAGAATCACAATATTGACAACCAGGCGGTTCCCGGAAGAGGGGCTTTCAATAAGAATTTCTTCTTCTTGGGCGCAATTAGATGACCAAACCTCTCCTTAGGCGAGAACTTTCTAGACATTGCCAATAATGTTATCTAATAATATTATTAGGATAATATGAATTATTGCTTCGATAATGAAAGATCTTTGTGTAATGACAATTATTGAAACAACAAGAATATAAAATATCAACGCAAAGCAATTATTAACTCAATAAAATCTTTGAATAAGTAATTCATGTAACCATTATTGAGTAGTGCCTTCACGTAAGAATCAATAATTGGTGCAATACTGTGTCTTCTTCTGCTCAACAACGCGTATTAGTGTGTTTTTTTAACCACCGGGTATTCCAATAGTATAACTGGTAATAACTACGCTGTTATTTAAAAACAACTTATATTTATCGTTTTCTTCATCCAATCGGCTTTCCGTTATGGGGCCCACACATGGTCGCTGGTAAGTGCATCGAATATTCCCTAAGCGATTTAATATTCCACGACCAAACGAATATTCCCCGACGATAATGAATATTTTATAACCACTTGCTTATTTTGAAATATTTGCGTATTTAACCCTTAACTATCCACATTAATCAAATCAACCCTTACTATTTCAAAATAATAAATAAAGGAAATTCCTTTTTATTTAAAATTTTTGAGGGTCTTACAACCTCCCTCCTTATGAAATTTCGTCCTCGAAATTGACGACGTACACTGGTGTTTGAAAAGGTGAGGATACCTCGCTTTCATTTCCGTTTCAATTCGTGTCATTTCCTCTATAGCATGATTCATCCACAAAACTTTTACTTGTGGTATGACCTTTGCGCGTAGGACATGCTCCTTCCTATCCAACATCTTGACAGGTACCTCCTCATACGTTAAGTCTTCGGCTATCTTGTCTAGTTCTAACTCAATAACGTGGTTCGGGTCTTTCACATATTTACGAAGTACAGATATGTGAAACACATTATGAACACGAGACATACTTGGAGGTAACACAAGTCTATAGGCTACATTTCCTACTCGGTCAAGAATTTGAAATGGACCAATAAATCATGGATTGAGCTTTCCTCTCTTCCCAAATCTTGTAACTCCCTTCCATGGAGCAACTCGCAATAATACATGATCCCCCACACTAAATTCCACGTCCTTTCGATGAAGATTCGCATAACTCTTTTGTCGATCTTGTGCTGGTTTAGATATCGTTGTCGAATCATTAGTCATACGTATTTAACTCGGGTCCCAACAATGTTGCTTCACCCACCTCATCCCAACATATTGGAGAACGACATTTTGTCCATATAATGCTTGAATGGAACCTTGCCTATATTTGTTTAATAACTATTGTTGTATGAGAATTCCACCAATGGCAAGTACTTATCCCAACTTCCTTTGAAATCTAGGACACAGAGTTTTAATATATCTTCAAGAGTTTGAGTAGTCCTTTCTGATTGCCCATCCGTTTGAGGATGGTATGCCAAACTGAATCGTAAATTCGTGCCCATAGCTTTCTACAAACTAACCCAAAACTATGGATACTGGCATGCCATGCAATCTCACAATCTCATTTACGTACATACGAGAAAGACGTTCAAGAATTCTCTGATTCTGGTGTGATTTACAATTCTAACTAAGCATCCTATTTATAAGAGATTGTAAGGATACTATTTAGAAATGGACTACACAGTAACTTCAAAAAGAAAATCACGGGCGTCTGCCGATTTTTTTTTAAATTTTTTGATTTTACTATGCAAACACTATGCATAATAAAATATAATATATTCTATTTTTTCATAAAAAACATAACTAATAAAACAAAACATCCTTATCACCTAAAACCATCCGTGAATTCTCCCCTGAGAATTCATTTTCAACTTTCGTGGGCCCAACATATGGCCCCCACATGTGGTCCCCACCTTTATTATATAAAATAACTTTCTACCGATTATTTTGAAAAATGGGTAAATGGGGGTCCATAAAATAAGTAAAATTTACATAAATACATCATAAAAATTGCCTCAATATTTTTAACAACCTTTGTTCATATTATTATAACTCACAATATTAACAACCTGATCGTTCCTAGGAAAGATGGGGCTTTTTGATAAGAATTTCTACATATTGGCGCGCAATTAGGTGACCAAACCTCTACTCGACAGAACTTTCTAGACATTATTAATTATGCAAATAATAATATGAATAAGTTGTCATCTTAATTATTGATTTAATAATATATAAAATATCAAAAATAATTGAATCAAATAACGTGAGATACTATGCAACAATTACTATAGCAATAATTGAACAAAACTGAGTGACTTCTCACGTAAGCATCAATAATCAATAACGTGTACTACTATGCAACCACGCGTGTTACTGTACTTTTAACACTGGGTATTTCAACAGTTAACGGTAAAACTTCCGCCGTTATTTTTATAAAAAGATATTTTTGTCGTTTTCTCAATCCGACAATAATTCCGTTGTGGGGGTCCACCAATGATTGTGCCATCGTAAGAATATTCTCCGTTAAGATGAATATTCTCCGACCAATCGAATATAATATAACAACTTACGTACTTTGCAAAATTTATAAATATTACTCACCACTATAACATTATATCAAATTCACTCCTTAATATTCAAAAATGATATTTATAGAAAATTCATCTTTATTCATTAAAGTTGGGGTCTTATAACCTCCCCTTCTAATTAAAATTTGCCCTCGAAATTAGGGTACATACTTGGTATGACGAAGAGGTGAGGATACCTTGATCTCATTTCAGATTCTAACTCCCAGGTCATTTCCTCAACATTGTGGTTTCTCCATAAAACTTTGACTTGACGTATAACCTTGGAGCGTAAAATATGTTCCTTCTTATCTAATATTTTAACATCAACCTCTTCGTATGTTAAATCTTCCGCTATTTCGTCCGGTTCTAACTCAATAATGTGGTTCGGGTCTTCCACATATTTACGTAACATGGATATATGAAAAACATTATGAACACGAGACATACTTGGCGGTAAGGCGAGTCTATAGGCCACAGTTCCTACTCGGTCAAGGATTTCAAATGGACCAATGAATTGAGGATTGAGCTTTCCTCTCTTTCCAAATCTCGTACCTCCCTTCCATGGAGCAACACGTAACAACGCATGTTCTCCAACATTGAATTCCACGTCCATCCGATGAAGATCAGCATAACTCTTTTGACGATCTTGTGAGGTTTTTATTCGTTGTCAGATTATTTGAATCTTTTTCGTAGTCATGCGTACCAATTCTGGTCCCAACAATGTTGCTTCACCCACCTCATCCCAGCATACTGGAGAACGACACTTTCTTCCATACAACGCCTCAAATGGAGCCATGCTGATTCTTGCTTGATAACTGTTATTATAAGAAAATTCCACCGATGGTAAGAACTTGTCCCAAGTTCCTTTGAAGTCAAGGACACAAAGTCTTAATAGATCCTCAAGAGTTTGAATAGTCCTCTCTGACTGTCCGTCCGTTTGAGGATGATACGTCGAACTAAATCGTAAATCTGTGCCCATAGCTTTTTGCAAACTATCCCAAAATCGTGAAGTGAATCTTGGGTCTCTATTAGAAACTATGGATACTGACATACCATGCAGTCTTAAAATCTCATTTATGTATATACGAGCAAGACGTTCAAGTGTATAAATTTCTCGTATAGGTAAGAAATGAGCAGACTTGGTCAATCTATCAACAATGACCCAAATTGCATCTATGCCTTGAGAAACCTTAGGAAGACCAGTAACGAAATCCATGGTAATGTGCTCCCACTTCTATTCTGGAATTTCAAGTGGTTGTAATGGACCTTTTGGCACTTGATGCTCCGCCTTGACACATTGACAAGTTAAACACCTTGAGATAAACTCTGCGATCTCTCTCTTCATATTGCTCAACCAAAATGTATGTCGAAGATCACGATACATTTTGGTAGTCCCAGGATGGATTGCAAACGGTGTGTTGTGCGCCTCCATCATGATTATATACTTCAAGTCAGAATCGTTAGGAACACAAAGTCTGGAGTTGACTCGAAGTATTCCTTCTTCATCGATTCTTGCTTCCGGGATAGCACCTTCTTGCACTTTCTTTCTCATACGCATCAACTCTAGGTCTGTAGCTTGTGCAGCTGTAACGTATATCGATTAAAGTCAGTTCTACTCGTATGTTTGCCATCATCACGTGGGTCCCTGGAGTCTTTCACTCTATCTCCATGCTTTGCAAGTCATACAAAATGGGACTTTGCATTAACAATAACGCACTCGTACCTGCATATGATCTTCTACTCAATGCGTCAGCTACTACGTTCGCTTTTCCAGGATGGTATTGAATAGTATAATCATAATCTTTCAAACGTTTGAGCCAACGTCATTGCCGCATGTTGAGTTCCTTTCGAGTGAAGAAATATTTGAGGCTTTTATGATCCGTATAGATCTCCACTTTCTCCCTATACAGGCAATGCCTCCAAATTTTAACTGCGAAGATAACAACTGCCAACTCTAGATCATGAGTAGAATAATTCCTCTTATATTCATTGAGTTGTCGAGAGGCATAGCCTATGACTTTCCCATGTTTCATGAGAACAAATCCTAACCCTTTTCCTGAAGCATCACTGTAGATGACAAATCCCTCCAAGCTAGATGGTATTGTCAGAAAAGGTGCTGAAATGAGTCTCCTCTTGAGTTCTTGAAAACTCTTCTCACATTCCTCGCTCCAGCCGAATTTTGTATCTTTCCGAGTTAGCTTAGTTAATGGAGTAGCGATTCAAGAAAACCCTTCTACGAATCTCCGATAATAACCAGCTAAGCCGAGAAAGCTACGTACTTTGGTCACTGATTTAGGTTTCTCCCAGCTTTGAATTGCTTCAATCTTTGCTGGGTCAATAGATATTCCATGGCTTGATACTACGTGACCAAGGAATGCTACTTCCTCAAGCCAGAACTCATATTTCATCAACTTGGCATTTAACTTGTTCTCACGAAGCTTCTAAAGTATCAGCCTCAAGTGTTACTCATGATCTTCATGGCTTTTGGAGTAAATGAGGATGTCATCAATAAAGATGACTACAAAGTGATCCAAATATTTCTTGAATACTCGGTTCATCATATCCATGAAGGCAACATGAGCATTAGTCAATCCAATGGATATGACTAGGAATTCGTAATACCCGTACCGAGTTCTGAAAGTAGTCTTTGGAATGTCATCAGTTTTAATCTTTAATTGATGATATCTGGAACAAAGATCGATCTTTGAAAAGAATTTGGCACCTTGCAACTGGTTAAATAGGTCATCAATACGAGACAACGGGTACCTATTTTTGACAGTGACATGGTTCAACTCCCGATAATCAATACAAAGTCGTATACTCCCATATTTCTTCTTCACGAATAGAATAGGAGCACCCCAAGGAGACGTACTAGGACGAATGAAACCGATGTTAACAATTCCTGCAGTTGGGTCTTTAACTCCTGAAGTTCAATAGGAGTAATTCAATATGGGGCTTTAGAAATGGGTTTTGTACCTGGTTCAAGGTCAATAAAAAATTCAATTTCACGCTCTGGGGATAAGCCAGGAAGTTCTTTAAGGACTACGTCATGAAATTTATTAACAATAGAAATATCATTCAAAACTGATATATTTTTGTTTAAATCCGTGACATGAGCTAAGAAAGCTTGACATCCATTTTTCAATAAACGAATAGCTTTATGGCTTGAGATGACAGTGATTGATTTTAATGGTTTGGTTGCTTGAATTCACATAATAGGTTGGTTAGGAATATGAAAGCTAACAACCTTACGAAAATAATCATTTTTTGCATGATGAGTAGTTAACCAATCAATCCCTAGAATTACGTCAAACACAAGTATTTTTATGGAAATAAGATCGACAGGTAATGTGAGGGTACCGATTTGAACCAAACAAGACTTATAAACAGTGGATGTAATGAAGGTTTCTCCCAACGAAGTTTCAACAGATAACTCAAAGTCTAATTTCTCTGGGGTCAAATTTAAACGTTGAGCGCAAGTAGGAGAAATTAAAGAATGGGTAGAACCGGTATCAAATAAGGTATATACTTCGTTAGAGTTTATGATAAGCTTACCCATGATGACCTCGTTCGGGTTCCTTGCTTTCTGGGAGATCATAACAAATGCTCTCCCTTGAAATACTAGTTTTGACTTATTTGGGACGACATTTGGTGTCATCGTTCCAACTGGACTTGGCTTCCCTGTACGATAAAATCTAGCTAGGTGACCTTCTCTTCTATAATTGTAACACATTTTGGACTGCTGCGCACAGTTTGGACTTATGTGTCCCTCCCCTCCGCATTTGAAATATATGATAGGTGGTCGTTCTCCTTCCTTAACAACGGGTGTTGGTGCTGACGTCTTTCCATCATTGTTGAATCTCCTCTTCTTGAAATGTCCCCTTTTATTGTCTTGGCTATGATTACCACCGAAGTGGTTACCAATTCTGTTATGTTGATTCCCTCCACGTTTATTGTCGTCGCTTCGATGACTGCTACCACTGGTATTATCATTTTGTCGGCTGCTCTCCCTTGGTTGGGATGTCTCATTATCGCGCTCCAATAACTGAGCCTTATTTACAACATCTGAATGCAAACACAGTTTGTGAGAGATAAGGTATTGACATATCTCGGGTTTCAAACCTCTTAGAAACATCCGCTTCATTCTCTCATCGTTATCAACTAAGTGGGATGCAAATCGGGACAACTCGGCAAACTTGGCTTCGTACTACGACACGATCATATTGTTTTTCTCCAGCTTGATGAACTCTACCTCTTTCATATGATGAATACTTTCGGGAAAATACTTGTCATTGAAAAGTTCTTGGAACTTCTCCCAATACATTTTGAGTGCGGCAGGCTGGCTACGCTTTACAGATTCCCACCAGTAATCTGCCTCTCCTCGCAACATGAAGGTGGCAAAGGGAACCTTTTGGTCCTCGGAGCATCCCAAGACATCAAATATCTTGGTGATCTGCTTTATCCACGTCTCCGCCTTAAGTGGTTTTGGCTCTCCAATAAACTCTGGTGGTCCCAGCTCCTAAAACTGCTTAACGGTGACCGTACGAGAGTTTCCAGTGTTTCCACCTGCATTTTGGATAGGAGCCGCTCTCGCCTGATGTTGCATGAATTGCATAAAGCCTCTGAACATCCCATTGTTCATCAATTGATCGGTGTTATTGTTTACCTGAGGATTATTGTCTACTTGTTGCACATTATCTTGGGTATTGATCTATGGTGACTCAATGGTCTCATGTGCTCCATTGCTATTCTCAACATTCTCGGATGTAATTTTCAAATACTGCCACAAAACAATGGTTAATTTATACACCATATAATATCCCAATTCTGACCGACCAATTAAATAACAATTAAACGTAGGTAGGTCATTCTAGCGAAGGAATTACCCGTCTCTCCCCTCCTAGTTCTAGTCTCACATCTCAGCCAGAGATCATATCCCTAAGCTTTGATACCAACTGTAACAACCCCAAAATATGTATACATCACCCATTCTGAGTCGCCAAATACATGGTACATAATACAAATACAAACTTAAATATACAACATGAGCTGTGAGTTTTAATATAAATATTGTCTTCTAGACAATATTCAAACTCAAAATAAGTCCTCAATACATTTATTATCACACTATTTCACAGAATAGTGAGGACTACTAATGCAAACATCTGGACCGTCACTCCGTTCCCCGACTAGTCCCAGGTATATTCTCATTTCCTGAAGAGAACAATGAAATCAAAGGGTGAGCTCAACTAGCCCAGTAAGAAATATTATGACTAAGATAATGTAGAATAAATTATTGTTAGCCTTTAACAGTGTTAAACTGATAAAATACAATAGACATCAAGTTTAACTGCAGTGGAACAAGCAATCCATTAGAAGAGTCAAGTAGAGCATGATATCTACTATCTTCTATAATTTAAAAGAATTTATCATCAATTTTATCGCTGAGACTCAACTTAATAAATAATCCACATTATCGAATCACCCTTGCACTACGACCAAGGATATTCATTAGTATCACGACCACAAATTATCCATGCACTACAGGCCAAGGATATTCGTGTTTTTCATCAATGGTAATGATAATGCCAACAACTGTTTATCAATGCACTACGAGCCAATGAGGACTTTTACCACATCATTTGTAACATTACGGTCATGATTATACCGAATAATCCCTGGTCATAATCATACCAAGTCTGTTGGGAGAATGCATATTATGATTTGATGTTTTTAATGTATATGTTCATGATTATTTGTAAGGTCCTTAAGTGAATATATGTACAAGGACTTAGTGATAGATCAAAATTGTTGGGTTCATCTAAGCTTTCAACGTGTACCATTCTGATAAAGAATGTATAGATAGAAAGATCAAAACTGTTAGGTTGATCTAAAGATGTAATAGATTAGTCTTGAAGAAATCGTAGTGCATCAATCTGATCAACATTGTAGGAGTCAAGGCAGAAAACGTAGAGCCTGAAGATAGTAGCGTGCCTGCCTTGAAAGGGACTCTTCGGAAATCGTAGAGTGGTCTCAACGTTTGCCGAGCCAACTCCACGATCGCAGTATGCTGAAGGAAACATGAAGTTTACAAGTCAATGATCGTAGTGTGCTCTCGGGAACGTAGAGTCAACAACACGAGCAAGAGAAGATCGTAGTGTGCAAAGGTTTAAGGGAAATCGTAGTGCTCTCGACTGAGAGCTTCGTAGTATGCAAAGATGTCAGGACACTACAATCTAAATAGTAGAACACCACAATCCAAATCTTAGAGCATCATATGTCTAATATCAGAAAACGTCGAGCCTCATGATCTGTGTTTTCAGCAAGTGAGGAATGGATCCCAAATGCTGCAGTACTCATCAGTCCCAGAATATATGAAATATCCTTAGTATGCAACAAAGAAGCGTATTGAAGAAGCTAAGGATAGTACTATGGGTAAGAGGGACAAAACACCTTTTCAGTTGGTAGGTGAGAAAGCAGCCTGCAGTGTCAGTGGGCCAGAATACAGATTTCAGAAGATGTGCAGAAATGTCTCCATCACAGTATAGAAAGTTTAGACGCATTTAATGCCACAACGGATGGATCCAACGGATAGTTTTCAACATCACATATATACAGATCAGACAGATGAGAGAGAAAAAATATAGCAAGCATTAATCAAACAACGTGAACATCTCTCAAGCTCAACTCTACGATCTGAGATATTGCAAAGCTTGCTCAGCTACTCAGTTCTTAACGAACCAGTGCTTACACAGCAACTGAGTAGCAACCATCAAGAACTCAACAACTATCAACCAACTTAAGAAGAGTACCAAGTCTGCTATACTTAAAGAGTTCATAGTGAACTGCAAGAAAGCCAAGTCTGCTGGACTTGAAGAGTTCAAGAGTGAACTAGAGAAGTTCCTAGACTGCTAGTCTAGAAGGAATCTGTGTGATTCAGAAGATTATAAAAGACATCCTTACTGGATATCCTACTCGTTAAGTAGAAGAGTGGACTAGGAACTTTGAGTGCTCTGAACCACTTAAAAACAACTGTGTCATTTACATTCATGCTATATCTGCTATATCTGTTATAACTGCCTTACTCGCTCATAACTCCATTGCTTGGTAAAGAAGATTAAAACAAATACTAATTCCGCTAAGTTTTAATAATTATCTAAGAACAAGTTTAAAAAGGAAAGATTTTTAAATATCTATTCAACCCCCCCCTCTTTCAGATAACTTGTGCCTACTAGGAACTAACAATTGGTATCGAAAGAAAGGGTTCTATTTTACAACTTACACGCTTTAGTAGATCCAATGGCACTCGTACCAAACGAATCCAAGACAGGGGGAGGTAGCAAGCCCCCACTGTGCAATAAGGATAAATTTGCTAACTGCAAGGTCAGGATGCAAGAATACATGGACTCAATGGATGAAGATCTATTTGAGACCATTCAAAATGGGCCCTATATACCAACAAAGCTTGCACCAACCAATGACGATCCAAACAGAGTTCAACTCAAAGTTAAAGAAGAATGGACAGACATAGAGAAGAAAGCTGTCCAACTTGATAAGAAGGCTAAGAACATCTTGTTCCAATCCTTAGAGGACGATCTGTTTGAAAATGTTGTAAACAGCAAAACAGCTAAGGAAGTTTGGGAAGCATCATTGATCACGCATTTAAGGAACCGAGGAAGTCGAGAGAGAACAAACGGTCTCTCGACACAAACGGCAGTATGTAAATGTTCGCTCATGTGCAAGGAGAAACGCGGATCGCAACTTATGAAAGGTTCAACGTTCTGCTCAACTCTCTACGAGCATATGGGAAGATCTATCCTAACAAGGATCTAACCATAAAGTTCATGAAAGCCCTACCGAGCAGGTGGGATACAAAGACCACAGCAATAAGAGAATCAAAGAATCTTATTGAGACAACAGTTCAACAAATGTATGGAAATCACCTGACCTACGAACTAGAGCTGACCCAACGCACCGAAACCTTATCAGAAGGAAGAAGAAAGGATAAGGGTGTTGCTCTCAAGGAAAATGAAGGTGTATCAAAAGTCATCACTGAGATTGACTCTGATGATGATGAAGACGATGACGATGACTTTGCTATGCTGGGAAAGAGACTAAGAAGGTTCATGCGACAAGGCAGAACCGGCAAGCCAAAGAAAGTCAGCAACTATGTCAGCCAGGAACAAATGAATGATTTATGATACAACTGCAAGAAACCTGGTCATTTCATTGCCAACTGCAACAAGCCTATCAAAGAAGAACTAAAGAAGAAATCTCATGCAAAGAGAGAATACAAAGGAACCAAGAGGCCTCAGAAAAGAGACAAAGGCCGGGTTGCTGGAGGATCGTGGAGTGATTCAGATAATGACTCAAATCCAAACTCTGGAGATGAGGAAGAACCACATATGGCCAATCTGTGCTTAATGGCCAAACATGCAAATGACAAACAAAGCCTAAACATACATGAGGTAAGTCTCGATGAGGTATTTGATTTTAATTCTCCTGATGTAGATATAAGTGACTTAAGAATTTCTTTGCATGGCATAACCACCGATCTACATCAATACATGAAGTGGTTCAGAGTCTTGTCTAAAGATCATTCATTTCTTCAAGAGGAAAAGAAGAGAGTTCAAGAAGAGCTTGAAACAACCCTTCTAAGTACCAATCTTCTGTCCAAGCTTGAGGCTGAGAATGAAACTTTAAAACAGACAAACACACTCAATGCACAATGAGAGTCTAAGCTAACCTCTAAAGTTGAGGATCTAGAGAAGACTATCTCTGCATGGAACAAATCTTCATCGTCCATGGACTGCCTGCTCTCTAGTCAGAGAAGCACATTCGACAAAACAGGTCTAGGCTTTGGGGAATTCATCTCAGAACCTTGTGTGGAAAAGAGAATGGAAACTAGCACCAGTAATGCCTCAAGTTTTGGTAGAGGCATCGCCTTTGTGAAATCCTCATAGTTGGAAGAGCCAGTTCAACCTTGTTCTACTGTTTCTAGTTATATTCAGAGAAGTAAAGGATCTCACATTGGTCTGGGTTTCATAAAGGAGAAGAGTAACCCAACCTCTACTTACCAACCTCAAAGAATTGTAGAGTCAAGCAAAACCAACTCTACGAATCAACTGGGAAGATATAGTAGAGGTAAGGCACACTCATCACTATTTATGAAACCTAAGAACACGTGGAAGAAAGAGAATCAGTTTAACAGAAGGTTAACAAAGGAACCACACAAGTCCAAGTGGAAGATGAATCACCACACACAGAGGCATGCATCATAATAGATGTCTCATATGCAATAAATATGGTCAGAGGGCTACAAAGTGTTATTATAACTCCATGCATGTGAGACCCAAGATTAGACAAATTTGGGTCCCCAAAGGCACTAACAAAGAAGGACCCATGCAAATATGGGTACCAAAATGAAGGTTCAAATGTTTTAACAGGAAAAGAGCTCCACGACGTCAACATGGTATCTGGACAGTGGATGCTCAAGGCATATAACAGGGAACAAAGCTCTACTATCTAACTATGTAGAAAAGGAGGGTCCCTCAGTTATCTTTGGAGATAACGGCTCGGGCAAGAAAAGAGGATTTGGCTCTGCTGGCAATGGTACTGTATCTTTCAGTAAAGTAGCTTATGTGGAAGGACTCCAACACAACCTTCTAAGTATCAGCCAACTCTGCGACAAGGGTCACCAAGTAACATTTCTCAACAACCAATGTCTAGTCAGAGTTTTGAAGACATCTGCCATAAAGCTTACCAGAACAAGAGAAGGAAATGTCTACACAGTAGATCTTGGTCAACTAAGCTCTAATGAGACAATATGTTTTCTGGCAAAAGCGTTCGAGGAAATGAGCTGGCTATGGTATAGAAGGCTGTCTCACTTAAACTTCAAAAGCATGTCCAAACTGGCATCAAAAGACCTCGTAGCTGGTCTACCCAAGTTCAACTTTCTGAAGGAAAGGCCATGCAATGCCTGCCAGCTTGGAAAGCAAACCAGAAGCTCATTCAAGAGCAAGACTACCAACTCCATTGACAAACCCCTGCAGCTGCTCCACATGGATCTCTTTGGGCCAATCTCAACAACTAGTCTTGGAGGAAAAAGATACTCTCTAGTCATAGTCTACCATCACAGATTCACACGGGTATTTTTCTTAACTTCAAAGGATGAGACAAGCTCCGAATTAATCAAGATGTTTAGACTGGTGATGAACGAGAAAGGAGAGAAAATCAAGGCCATAAGGAGTGATCATGGAAGAGAATTTGATTTCTCAGAAATAGACAAGTTCTGCTCAGACAATGGCATTAGTCATAACTTCTCAGCTCTACGAACTCCTCAACAAAATGGAGTTGCTGAAAGAAAGAATAGAACCTTGACAGAGGCTGAAAGGACTCTACTAGTAGTAGCTTGTCTGCCTGAATACTTCTGGGCAGAAGCTGTCAACACTTCATGCTACACACAAAACAGATCATTAATTCACTCTACGATCAAGAACACACCCTACGAACTGTGGAAAGGAAGAAAACCGAGTGTCAGCTATTTCCATGTCTTTAGCTGTGCATGCTATATTCTCAACAATGGAAAGCAGTATCTAATAAAATTGCAGCCCAAGTCAGACGAAGGGATTTTTCTTGGATATGCCATGACAAAGAAAGCTTATGTGGTGTTTAAGAAGAAGACACCGAATGTCAATGTCTCAATACACATCATCTTTGATGAAACTAACTTAAACAAAGCAAAGGCCTCAAGACACTACGACCGAGCAAGGTATACACTATTTAATGAAATCGTCGAGCTCAACACTACGATCAGAGTGCGAGATAGTGAAATCGTGAGAGCATGATAATGAAATCGTAGAGAGGTCCATCCAAGACAACGAGCCTTCACTCCAAGAAGAAGAGATAGACCTTGAAGACCTAAGACATGAAGGTATCAGGACAGATGTCCCAACCGGGAATAGATGGGCAAGAGATCACACTCAGGATCTAATCATTGGAGATCCAAGTGCAAGAGTCAAAACAAGAGCTGCTACTCAGAATGAATGCTTTTATCTAAGCTTCCTGTCACAGATAGAGCCAAAGAAGATAGAGGATGCTATGGAAGACTCCAGTTGGATAGAAGCCATGCAGGAAGAATTCAACCAATTTGAATGAAGCAAAGTTTGGAGATTGGTACCAAGACCAAAGAGTCATCCTGTCATAGGAACCAAGTGGGTCTTCAGGAACAAAATGGATGAAGATGGGGTCATTACCAGAAACAAGGCAAGATTAGTGGCAAAGGGCTATTCTCAAGAAGAAGGTATTGTCTATGATGAGACATTTGCATATGTTGCCGAAGCCATCTAGAAGCCATCGCCCACACGAATCTTTCTTACATTCTAAACGGAGCAGCTCTGTGTTTCAATCAATCCAATCCATCTAATCCAATTATGTCTATAGATTAGATAAAGCTTTATATGGTCTTAAACAAGCACCTAGAGCGTGGTATGAAACACTGACTAACTTCTTAATAGAAAATGGGTTCACTAGAGGTAGAGTAGATACTACACTATTTCTTAGAAAGCATAAAGTCAAAGTCTTACTAGTTCAAATATATGTTGATGATATCATTTTTGGTTCTACTGACAAAAAGTTATGTAAGAGATTTTCTAAGCTAATGCAGAGCAAGTTTGAAATGAGCATGATGGGTGAGCTAAATTTCTTCCTTGGACTGCAAGTCAAGCAGACTGATGAAGGAATATTCATCAACCAAGCCAAATACATCACAGACTTACTAAAGAAGTATGGCATGGAATCAGCCTCTCCCATGAAAACACCAATTGCTCCTGCAACCAAGCTTGACAAGGATGAGAATGCTAAATGTATTGATATAACTCAATACCGAGGTATGATAGGTTCTCTTTTATACCTAACTGCCAGTAGACCAGATATAATGTTCGCAGCATGCATATGTGCTCGATTTCAGGCTAACCCTAAAGAGTCACATTTGTCTGCTGTAAAGAGGATCTTCAGATATCTCAAGGGTACACCTTACTTGGGACTTTGGTACCCCAAGGAGTCCTCTTTTGAACTAATAGGATATACAGATGCTGATTTTGCAGGATGCAAAATAGATAGAAAAAGTACCAGTGGCACTTGTCAACTACTAGGAAACAGACTTGTGTCTTGGTTCAGCAAAAAGCAAAATTCAATGTCCACTTCAACTGCAGATGTTGAATACATTGCTACTTGGAGCTGCTGTGCTCAAATCCTATGGATGAGAAATCAGCTAGCTGACTATGGGTTTGATTTCAAATCTATACCTATACACTATGATAATACAAGTGCCATAGCAATAACTTATAATCCTGTTATGCATTCTAGGACCAAGCATATAGAAATAAGGTATCACTTCATTAGGGATCATGTGCAAAATGGAACTATATCTTTATAATATATCCTTACTGAAAGTCAACTTGCTGATGTTTTTACAAAACCACTAGATGAATCCAGATTTAATAAGTTAATAAGTGAGCTAGGCATGCTAAATCTTTAACCATGAAATGTATGCTCTAGATTGTGCTAACCATGATAGATATAAAGACTGAACTCAAAATCGTAGACATGATCAAGGAAAGTCCACGATCGTAAAGCTGAAAGGATAACTACCTCAACAATCATAGCAAAGACTCAACTATCATAGTGCAAACTCAACAATGACAAAAGCCCTTTCAACAAGTAAAGTGCATCCTGTGATGACAAGCTTCATAACAAGGCAATCTCTCTAAGAGGTGGCTCAGGAACAAACCTAACCCTTGAATCTCTCCAAGAGGTTGGCCCTTCCCAAGCTACCTTAAAAGAATGCTTTATCAAAAACTCATCACAAGGATTCGGACAAACTCGACGATCGTAGGACAGACTCAACAAATGCTGATCAGACTCAACGACTGCCAGACAGACTCGACGATCATAGGACAGACTCAACGAATGCTGATCAGACTCAACAACTGCCAAACAGACTTGACGATCGTAGGACAGACTCAACGAACATAAGACTACCTCAATGATCATAGTCTTCCTAAGGACACCTCAGCTCTGAAAAGGCCAAGGGTAAATCAGTACATTCCTGCACAGTCAAAATCGTAGAGCCAAGCAAAAGGAGACACCTTTCCCACTAAGTCAAAAAGAGAGAGGGAAGTTACAAGTACAAATTGAAACCGTGTTTTTGAAATCTGAAGTTCAAAAGATTATCTCTCCGTTTCTCTCTCTCTCTCTCAAAGCAAAACCCTAAATCAAGAGAAAGCTCAACAGTATCTCACTTCTCCACTACTGTAATCAATGGTCGCTTAAATGTAATTTCAAAGCTGCTGACTCTATTTTGACGAGTTCAAAACCGGCTCCACCAAAATTTCACAAGACATTAGTGCTATCAAGAAGGCAGGTCTCAAGAGGAGGCCTGAGCAATCACACCCTCATCTATCCCAAGCTAGTGAAGGAGTTCTACAAGAATGGTGTGTACGAACACAACACCATCACTACAAGAGTAAAGGAGTAGAAATGAGACTAGGGAAGACGACTTCAATCGACCCTAGGTTTCAAGAATGTAGACACATTTATTTCTAGACAAAGATACGCGCCCAAGAGGATTCAAGAAAATGCACCACAAGAAGAATCCCTCCGTGAAAGGCTACAAAAAGAAGGAGTTCCCTCAAAGGTACGAATTTTTGGCTGACATTATTGGGAAATGCATCTGCTGTAAGAGCTCAGGTCATGACTCGGTAAATGAGACTCAACTTAAGCTCATGATGGCCATGATTTATGGTACACAACTCAACTATGGGACTGTATTGCTCGAGTGGATCGGCAAGTGGATCGTCAACTCGAAGAAATCAAAGAGCACTCCAAAGATGCTGTATGGGAGATTCATAAGCATCATTCTACAATCTGCACTGGGTGACAAAATTGGGGATGATGAAGGAGAAGCCATCAACCCAAATCGAAGAATGACCCAACAGTTATTTGAGAACTGGAAGAGAAACCCTGCTGAGTATGTTCGAATGATGACAGAGTCTAGTGGGAGAACTGGGGAACTAAAGGAGGCAGACATTCCAAGAGACATGTCTATTGTCAAGGAAGTTGAAGAAGAAGGAGAAGCAGACAAGGGAGAACCCTCTGCTGTTGCCAGAAAAAGCAAGGGCAAGAGAAAGCTAAGGGCAAGACAAATCGAAGAGCCTCAAGGATCTACAACTGACATTCCTGTAGAGTCCTCTGATATAGAGACTCTAAGGAGGCTAAGAAAGAAGCAACATTAAGAAGAAGCAGAAGAGGATCAAGCCACCATATCACAGACCCTAAAGAAGAATAAAACTGGTCATAAGTCTAAAAGAGCAACAGTTTCTTCAATCATAGAGTCTCTGCTATTCTCTGAAACCAGGCCAAGTGTGGCAGAAATGGAAGAAGATGCTTCAAGAAGAGTGGCTGTTCAACATGACAAAGCTAAAACTCAAGAGAGTCCAGAAGTTGTGGCTAAACCCAGCAAAGAAAAAAGAAAGCTGGTCAAGAAGTATATTCTTGAGAGTGAAAAGGTGCTGAAAAAGGAAGCCAAAAGTGTGGCTGCTAAAGAGGAATAGTCCCAAGCAAATAAAGAGGACAGTGCTCCAGCTGAGGGAGAGATCCCTGAAATTCTCATGATTGAGTATACACCGGCTGAGGGGGGGAAGTCTACAGCTCAAGAAGATGTTCCAGCTGAGGGGGAGTTTCTGATCTTTCAAGAAGATGTTCCAACTGAGGGGGACTTTTTAAATTTACAAGAGGATGACCATGCTGAGGGTGAGCCTCATGATATCCCAATGGCAGAAGAAGAGGTTCCTGCCCAAGATAAAGTTGAATCAATGCCAAACTTTCCAAAGACCATTGAGATAATGGAATCTTGAGAAGAGACCAAAGAAGAGGAAGAAAATGATGATGATGAGCTTGAAATCACTAGTGTAGGGAAAGATGGATATAGGAGTTATCTGTACACTCAACTATTTTCCTACCTACCCATGATGGCATACCATCAAGCTCAAATCCTGAACTCATGGGATCACATGTTCTGGAGCTTCAAGGAATATCCAGCAATCTCAGTTCTAGCTCATGGATTTCCAAGGAAAGTCATCTTTGCCAAGAAGCTGCTTACCAACCATTCCTCATCCAAGGATAAACTTGAGGTATTGACTATTCCTGATCTCTTCAAAGTTAATCACTTGCCATCATCTTCATTCTGTCAATTCAAAGAATTTCCTCGATGGATGGAAGTGATTCTTCACCCACTCAATCAGTTTCCAGTTACAGAATCTCAAAATTCTGTAACTGAAGAACCAAAAGAAGTCAACTTTACCTTGCAACCACAAATCACCACCTCTACGATTCCAGACTCTAACCACATAGAAGAGTACCACATCGAAATCGTAGAGTCGCCTATCCCAGACATCTAAACCCAAGCCCCTTCATCTGATATACCTTCCTCCTCATCAAATGACTACTTTAGTCTTGATCTAGGTCTTTACAACTTCCAAGATCAATCCCAATAGATAACCCCTCCAATTAACAATCCACATGCAAATGATACTCTCCCAAGCCTGCCTACCAAGGATGACTTAAAAGAAACCTCTGAGAAAATGGTCAAGTCTATATAGCTTCCCAAAGCAAGTTTGAAACTCACTGCGATCTCATCAATAGCCCGGCTAAATGAGGAAAGCTTCGCGATATGATTCTCAGCGGTTCTCCAAAATAAAGAAGCAAGCCCAAAATAAAGAAAAAGCAAAAAGATCAAGAAAATAGAGAGGACATCGCTCAAACCTAAAGCCAACTGAACGAGCTTGTCCAAGGAGTTAATCGACTGTCTGCAGATATTTGAACCCTTGATGCTGACATAAAGGGGGAGAATAAAGGGAAAGGAAATCAATGAGGTCAGAGAGGCCAA
Organism: Panax quinquefolius; assembly: GCA_020205615.1. Lineage (NCBI taxonomy): Eukaryota > Viridiplantae > Streptophyta > Magnoliopsida > Apiales > Araliaceae > Panax > Panax quinquefolius. The sequence continues at coordinate 22,209,296 of CM035174.1, read as the reverse complement.
GGTAGAGGAGAGGAGGTCATGGAACTCAAGAAAGGGGAAGAGGACAATATCGAGCCCAAACATCAAAAAGTCCTGCAAGATAATTCCACAGTCAGACTCAACAATCTGATCAACAGAGAATTGTAATGGCTATATCATTAAGCTGTCAGGAGTCAACTCCTAGCTCACAAGATGTGTCTACTGTATGTAAAATATTTCCAACTGGAGATCCTGCATTCTTGCACAGACATGAGGAGGATCCAATACTAAGTCTAAGCGAGCTGGAGGAGTTAGCCAGAAATGAGGAAGCTCAAAGAAAAAAAAGGGTTGAGGAATACGCCAACCCACCTCCACAAAAGAGGTCAAGGAAATAGAGATAAGTTGAAACTTAAACTTCTTATTGATGTAATGCTGAATTGTAATATCTTCTGATCATCAATAAATTCATGCTTATTCTTTAGAAATTTCAGCTGCTCACTGAAATACTAAGTCATGTTTAAATTTCCTGCAAATGCATCTAGTCACTAATAATCATGACAACAAATCTCCTTGGTTATGTCAACATCAAATAGGGGGAGATTGTTGGGAGAATGCATATTATGATTTGATGTTTTTAATATATATGTTCATGATTATTTGTAAGGTCCTTAAGTGAATATATGTACAAGGACTTAGTGATAGATCAAAATTGTTAGGTTGATCTAAGCTTTCAACGTGTACCATTCTGATAAAGAATGTATAGATAGAAAGATCAAACCTGTTAGGTTGATCTAAAGATGTAATAGATTAGTCTTGAAGAAATTGTAGTGCATCAATCTGATCAACATTGCAGGAGTCAAGGCAGAAAACGTAGAGCCTGAAGATAGTAGTGTGCCTGCCTTGAAAGGGACTCTTCAGAAATCGTAGAGTGGTCCCAACGTTTGCCGAGCCAACTCCACGATCGCAGTATGCTGAAGGAAACATGAAGTTTACAAGTCAACGATCGTAGTGTGCTCTCGGGAACGTAGAGTCAACAACACGAGCAAAAGAAGATCGTAGTGTGCAAAGGTTTAAGGGAAATCGTAGTGCTCTCGACTGAGAGCTTCGTAGTATGCAAAGATGTCAGGACACTACAATCTAAATAGTAGAACACCACGATCCAAATCTTAGAGCATCATCTGTCTAATATCAGAAAACGTCGAGCCTCATGATCTGTGTTTTCAGCAAGCGAGGAATGGATCCCAGATGCTGCAATACTCATCAGTCCCAGAATATATGAAATATCCTTAGTATGCATTAAAGAAGCATATTGAAGAAGCTAAGGATAGTACTATGGGTAAGAGGGACAAAACACCTTTTCAGGTGGTAGGTGAGAAAGCAGCCTACAGTGTCAGTGGGCCAGAATACAGATTTCAAAAGATGTGCAGAAATGTCTCCATCATAGTATAGAAAGTTTAGACGCATTTAATGCCACAATGGATGGATCCAACGGATAGTTTTCAACATCACATATATACAGATCAGACAGATGAGAGAGATAAAATATAGCAAGCATTAATCAAACAACGTGAACATCTCTCAAGCTCAACTCTACGATCTGAGATATTTTAAAGCTTGCTCAGCTACTCAGTTCTTAACGAACCAGTGTTTACACAGCAACTGAGTAGCAACCATCAAGAATTCAACAACTATCAACCAACTGAAGAAGAGTACCAAGTCTGCTGGACTTGAAGAGTTAAAGAGTGAATCGCAAGAAAGCCAAGTCTGCTTTGGACTTGAAGAGTTCAAGAGTGAACTAGAGAAGTTCCAGATCGCTTTGGTTCAGAAGGAATCATGTGATTCGTAAGATTGTAAAAGACATCTTTAGTGGATATCCTACTCGTTAAGTAGAAGAGTGGACTAGAGCTTTGAGTGCTCGAACCACTTAAAAAACAATCGTGTCGTTTACATTCATGCTATATCTGCTATAACTGCCTTACTCGCTCATAACTCCATTGCTTGGTAAAGAAGATTAAAACAAATACTAATTCCACTAAGTTTTAATCAATATCTAAGAACAAGTTTAAAAAGGAAAGATTTTCAAATATCTTTTCAACCCCCCCCCTTCTAGATAACTTGTGCCTACTAGGAACTAACAAAGTCCATTAATGCATTACGGCCACAGATGACTTTCAACATAATATAAGCATGAGGATGATGACAATGATATAAGAATTCAATTAAAAGAAAGCAAAGGATAGATTTTTAAAGATTTATAATTTAATTTATCCAGAATTCAATAACGTCCAAATTGTCAACATGATATTGCTTTGTGAGTAAAATTCAAGAATAATATTGTATCAAAAATGATTTGGACCGAAAAGAAATAAATTTTTGTCATGAATAGTACCCCGAGTGAATAGTAGTTGAGTGAATAGTACCCCGGCATGAAAAAGTTAAAACTTACCAAGAATGCTCAAAATAATATTTCTATGAAAAGATACTGGATGAAGCGCAAAATATCAATGATATTCTATTAATTTCATGGAGTATAGAAGCCAAAACTTAACAAAATGAGTATAGAAATCGAAATCTGAAACAGAGTAATATTACTTATATACTATAGAGTATGGAAGAAAATATTATTTTATACGAATACTCAACAAAAATAATATCCCTTACCTTGAAAAGAAGAGTATTCCAACTGGAATAGCGGGGATATTCTTGAAGAAAACTTCCACTATTTTCTACGCTCAAAGCTTTCTAAAACTCAAGAAATACGCTCAATTTTATAGAAGAAGAATTCTCTGATTTTGGTGTGATTTTCAATTATAACTAAGCATCCTATTTATAGGAGAATGGAATGATACTATTTAGAAACGGACTGCATAGTAAATTCAAAAAGAAAATCACGGGCGTCTGCTGATTTTTTTTTTAAAATTTTGATTTTACTATGCAAACACTATGCAGGCACTATACAAATACTATGCATATTAAAATATAATATATTCTATTTTGTATAAAAAAAACAAAACTAATAAAACAAAACATCCTTATCACCTAAAAACATCTGTAAGACCCCAACTTTTATGAATAAAGATTACTTTTTCTCGAAATATATTTTTGAATATTATGGTGTGGATTTGATATAATGTTATAGTTGTGGGTATTATTTACAAATTTTGCAAAGTAAGCAAGTGGTTATATAATATTCAATTGGTCGGGGAATATTCGTTTTAATAGGGAATATTCGTACGACGACACAATCATTGGTGGGCCCCCACAATGGAAGTATTTTCGTAGTTAGAAAACGACAGAATTATCTTTTTATAAAAATAACGACGAAAGTTTTATCGTTAAACTATTGAACTACCCGGTGGTAAAAGTTCAGTAATACGCATGGTTGCATAGTAGCACACGATATTGATTATTGATGCTTACGTGAAAAGTCACTCAGTTATTCTCAATTATTGCTACAGTAATTGCTGCATAATATCTCTCATATTATTGATTCAATTATTGTCACAGTATCATTTGCATAACATTTTATATTATTAAATCAATAATTGAGACGACAAAGTTATTCATATTATTATTTACAATATTGACAATGTCTAGAAAGTTTTGTCAAGGAGAGGTTTGGTCACCTAATTGCGCGCCAATAAGGAGAAATCCTTATCGGAAAGCCCCCTCTTTCCTGGGAATGACCTGGTTGTTAAAAATTGTGAGTTATAATATTACTGATGAATAAGTTCGTGTTGATTAAAGATGAAATTGATATTTCTATTATGTTGGGATTATTAGTGTTAGTGGAAATCGATATCTATTTCGATAATAATGGATGTCTGGAGGTTATATTGACCAATCGGGCAATTAATCGAATAAATGAGCAATTAATTGCTATTAATTCACATGCTTATAACTATTTGTTCACATGTATGTACTATTGATTCACATGCATGTACTATTAGGGGAGGTGGTGCAAGATTGATAATACTTGCATGACTAAATTAAAAATAGAGGTATAGATGAATGTACTATACCGTAACTATTTTTTTCAGATGTGTGTACTATTGATTCACATGGTGTAGTATTAGGGGAGGTGGTGCAAGATTGATAATACTTGCATGACTAAATTAAAAATGGAGGTATAGATGAAGGTACTATACTGTAATTATTATTTTTCACATGATCATACTATTGATTCATATGATTGTACTATTGATTCACAAGATGTACTATTATGGGAGGTGGTGCAAGTTTGATAATACTTGTAGGACCAAATTAAAAATGAAGGAAAAGATGAAGGTATTATACTGTAATATTTCGATCCCCAAAATGTGCAATATATCGAAACTATATTTTCCTATAAATAGAAGCTCATTCTTCTTTCATTCTCACCAATTCACTAAGACTCACAAGAGCAATTATAGAGAGAGAAGCTATAGAGAGAAAGAAGAATAAAAGTCTGTTACCTCACTATTCCAGTATCCAGTCTTCTTTAGAGGTAAGGGATATTATTTTGTTCAGTATTAATAGGAACAATATTTTCTTCTATACTTTATAGTATGTGAGTAATATAATTTTGTCTCGTATTCCTGATTATACCCACATTTTGTTAAAGTATTGTTTCTATACTCCGTGAAATTAGTAGAATATTCTTGAAATTTGCACTTCATCTAGTATCGTTTCACAATGATATTTTCAACACATTCTTGTTAAAATTTAAGCTTTTCATGCCGGAGTACTGTCCATGAGTAGTATTCATTTTTACAATACTATTTACAATGTACTATTCACAGGGTACTATTAACAAAGTACTATTCACAAGGTATTATTCACAAAGTACTATTCACATATACTATTCATAAAGTACTATTCATGGGTACTATTCATAAAGTACTATTCACGGGGTACTATTCCCAAAGTACTATCTACGGGGTACTATTCACTCTGGTACTATTCACCTAGGGAATTATTCTTGACAAAAATTGATTTCTTTGCTGTCCAAATCATTTTTGATACAATATTATTCTTGAATTTTACTCCACAAAGCAGTATCATGTTGACAATTTGGACATTATTGAATTCTGGATAAATTAAGTTATAAATCTTTAAAAATTTATCCTTTGCTTTCTTATAATTGAATTCTTATATCATTGTCATCGTCCTCATGCTTATATTGTGATAAAAGTCATATGTGGCTTACGTGCATAGATGTACTATTGATTGGTATGATTATGACCAGGAATTATTCGGTACAATCATGACCGTAATGTTACAAATGATGTGGTAAAAATCCTCATTGGCCTGTAGGGCATTGATCGACAATTGTTGGTATGATTATGACCAGGGATTATTCGGTATAATCATGACCATTGATGATTACATAAATATCCTTGTCCCGTAGTGCATGGATGATTTGATGATGTGGTTTATTTATTAAGCTGAGTCTCAGCGATAAATTGATGATAAACTTTTTAAATCATAGAAGATAGTAGATATCATGCTCTACTTCACTCTTCTAATGGATTGCTTGTTCCGCTGCAGTTAAACTTGATGTTTATTATATTTTATCAGTTTAACACTATTGAAGGATAACGATAATTTATTTTGCATTATCTTAGTCATAATATTTCTTACTGGGCTAGTTGAGCTCACCCTTTTTCTTTAATTGTTCTCTTCAGGAAATAAGAATGTATCTGGGACTAGTCGGGGAACGGAGTGACGGTCCAGATGTTTGCATTTGTAGTCCTCACTATTCAGTGAAATAGTGTGATAATAATTGTAATGAGGACTTTATTTGAGTTTGGATACTCTCTACGAGACATTATCCGTGTTGAAACTCTCAACTAAGTTTTGTCGTACTGTATAAAAGAAGTTTGTATTTAAATTCTGTACCATGTATTTGGCGACTCAAGATGGGTGTTGTATACCTATTTTGGGGGCATCACAGTTGGTATCAAAGCCATAGAAAAGAGCCATGATCCTTTATCTGGTGACTTCCAAGTCTTGGGATGTACCGAAGCCAGACTTTCTGTAGGGGACGCCGTGAGTAACGGTGGCAGGTTGATAGGTATCATTGTGAGGTGCTATCCAAGTCCTGGATGCGGGTCACAGTTGGTATCAAAGCTTAGGGATATAATCCATGGCTGAGATGTGAGACAAGAACTAGGAGGGGAGAGACGGCAAATTCTTTCGCTAGTATGACCTACCTAAGTTTATTTGGTATTTATTTGGTTAGTCAGAGTATATGGATAATATGTGATATGTCAATTAACCCCCGTTTTGTGGTAGTATTTGAAAATGACATCCGAAAATGTTGAGATAAGCAATGAAGCACATGAGACCGTTGAGTCACCAACAATCAATAACAAGGATAATGTGCATCATGATGGCAATAATCCTCAGGAAAACAACAATGCTGACCAAATGATGAACGATGGGATGTTCAGAGGCTTTATGCAATTCATGCAACATCACTTATTATTACTACAGTAATTGCTGCATAATATCTCTCATATTATTACAACAGTAATTGCTGCATAATATCTCTCATATTACTACAGTAATTATTACTACAGTAATTGTTGCATAATATCTCTCATATTATTGATTCAAATATTGTCACAGTATCATCTGCATAATATTTTATATTACTAAATCAATAATTGAGACGATAAAGTTATTCATATTATTATTTACAATATTAACAATGTCTAGAAAGTTCTGTCAAGGAGAGGTTTGGTCACCTAATTGCGGGCCAATAGGGAGAAATCCTTATCGGAAAGCCCCCTCTTTCCTGGGAATGATCTGGTTGTTAAATAATATGAGTTATAATATTAATGATGAATAGGTTCGTGTTGATTAAAGATGAAATTGATATTTCTATTATGTTAGGATTATTAGTGTTAGTGGAAATCGACATCTATTTTGATAATAATGGATGTCTGGAGGTTATATTGACCAATCGGGCAATTAATCGAATAAATGAGCAATTAATTGCTATTAATTCACATGCTTATAACTATTTGTTCACATGTATGTACTATTGATTCACATGCATGTACTATTAGGGGAGGTGGTGCAAGATTGATAATACTTGCATGACTAAATTAAAAATAGAGGTATAGATGAATGTACTATACCGTAACTATTTTTTTCAGATGTGTGTACTATTGATTCACATGAATGTACTATTGATTCACATGACGTACTATTAGGGGAGGTGGTGCAAGATTGATAATATTTGCATGACTAAATTAAAAATGGAGGTATAGATAAAGGTACTATACTGTAATTATTTTTTTCACATGATCGTACTATTGATTCACATGATTGTACTATTGATTCACAAGATGTACTATTAGGAGAGGTGGTGCAAGTTTGATAATTCTTGCAGGACTAAATTAAAAATGAAGGAAAAGATGAAGGTATTATACTGTAATATTTCGAGCCCCAAAACGTGCAATTATCGAAACTATATTTTCCTATAAATAGAAGCTCATTCTTCTTTCATTCTCAACAATTCACTAAGACTCACAAGGGCAATTATAGAGAGAGAAGCTATAGAGAGAAAGAAGAAGAGAAGTCTGTTACTTCATTATTCCAGTATCCAGTCTTCTTTAGAGGTAAGGGATATTATTTTGTTCAGTATTCATAGGAATAATATTTTCTTCCATACTATGTAGTATGTGAGTAATATTATTTCGTCTCGTATTCCTGATTATACCCTCATTTTGTTAAAGTATTGCTTCTATACTCCGTAAAATTAGTAGAATATCCTTGAAATTTGTGTTTCATCTACTATCGTTTCACAAGGATATTTTTTACACATTCTTGTTAAATTTTATGTTTTCATGTCGGAGTACTGTCCATGAGTAGTATTCATTTTTATGGTACTATTTACAAAGTACTATTCACGGGGTACTATTCACAAAGTACTATTCACGGGTACTATTCACAAAGTACTATTCATAAAGTACTATTCACGGGGTACTATTCCTGAAGTACTATTCATGGGGTACTATTCACTCGGGTACTATTCACCTGGGGAATTATTCATGAAAAAAATTAATTTCTTTGCTGTCCAAATCATTTTTGATATAATATTATTCTTGAATTTTACTCCAGAAAGCAGTATCATGTTGATAATTTGGACATTATTGAATTCTGGATAAATTAAGTTATAAATCTTTAAAAATTTATCCTTTGATTTCATTTAATTGAATTCTTATAACATTGCCACCATCCTCATGCTTATATTATGATAAAAGTCATTTGTGGCTTACGTGCATAGATGTACTATTGATTTGTATGATTATGACCAGAGATTATTCGGTATAATCATGACCGTAATGTTACAAATGATGTGGTAAAAATCCTCATTGGCTTGTAGTGCATGGATGGACAGTTGTTGGTATGATTATGACCGGGGATTATTCGGTATAATCATAACCATTGATGATTACATGAATACCCTTGGCCCATAGTGCAAGGATGATTCGATGATGTGGTCTATTTATTAAGCTGAGTCCCAGCGATAAAATTGATGATAAACTTTTTAAATTATAGAAGATAGTAGATATCATGCTTTACTTGACTCTTCTAATGGATTGCTTGTTTTACTGTAATTAAACTTGATGTTTATTATATTTTATCAGTTTAACACTGTTGAAGGCTAACGATAATTTATTTTGCATTATCTTAGTCATAATATTTCTTACTGGGCTAGTTGAGCTCACCCTTTGTTGTCATTGTTCTCTTCAGGAAATGAGAATATAGCTGGGACTAGTCGGGGAACGGAGTGACGGTCCAGATGTTTGCATTAGTAGTCCTCACTATTCAGTGAAATAGTGTGATAATAATTGTAATGAGGACTTTATTTGAGTTTGGATACTCTTTACGAGTCATTATCCGTGTTGAAACTCTCAGCTACGTTTTGTCGTACTCTATAAAAGAAGTTTGTATTTAAATTTTGTACTAAGTATTTGGTGACTCATGATGGGTGATGTATACCTATTTTGGGGGCGTCACACTGTAACGACCGAGAAATTCGGATCCTTTGTAATATACTTGAAAGAATAAAATAATGAATAAATAATATTATTTGTTAATATTATGTGTTAATATGATGTATGTCGTTCTATAACCTAGAAACGTTGGAACATCATAGTATTTGAACCATGTGAGAGAATTAAAGTGTTTGAATTTCCAAGACGAAAATAAAAGATTTTCGGGAAAGTTTCCGAAAAACACTATTCACCGTTTATCGCTCTGGAATTATTTTTGAACTTCCGAGAAATACATAACGTTATAATATCGAGGCGAGATGGATTATGTAATAATTATCTAAGTATAGAAAACGCAATATTTCGTATGCGGACGTAAATTGAAAATGTATGTATTAAAATCTAATGAAAGGATTTATGGTGATCTAGTATGAATTAAAAGTCCAACTTGATTAAAGTGTAAGCCCATGTGGGATTATCCTTAAGTCCGAGTAGTAATAACATAAAGCCCTTAGTAGATTAATACAAGCCCAAAGATTAAGTTAATTAATTAACCATTAAGCCCAAAGGATGATCCAATGGGTAAAGCAAGATCCATGGGGCAACCCATGGGTGAATTGGTAACCAAGCACTTTGTGTGATGAGCAAGAACTTTATGTAGTGATCAAGTAAGAGATAAGAGTTGTGGGCAACAAGAAAGGAATAGTAAGGAGGTTAGTTAAGGAGGTGGAAGGTCTTAATGACCATTATAACCTAGCTTAGAGACTTCTATAAATAGCTAGCTCATATTTCAATTGTTGCTTGTTATTTAATCCAACAAACTCTCTCACAAACAACTTATTTGTTAGACCTAATAAGCACTTTGAAGCTTAACCTTCCATTGTTAGATTTCCAAAGAAAGAGAAGTAGTCTTCAAAGGTAATTGATCTTGTCTCTTCCATCTCTATCATACTAGGATGATAAGAGAAGTGTAATCTAATGAACTTATATGTTAAGAACATATGAGGAGTGGTTAAGTAATGGAATTAAGCCGAGTAAGCAAGAAATAAGCAAGTTAAACCTAAGTAAGTTAGGGACTTATGATGATCATATATACACTTGTAATATAATGAATGAATTTAAATATGCTAATAAGATGCAATAATGTTGCTTAAAGGAACTTGAACCAAGAAGAAGTTATAAGGAAATGAAAATAATGTATTAAAGAATTAGTAAGTTATGAACTTATAAGAATTAAGCTATAACCTAATTTGAATATAGGTTGTTGTATCATGTAAGTTAAGATGTCTAGATAATGAAATGAACGTATTTAAAATGATGAACAAATCACTAGTAATGAAGTTTTGCCAGAATTTACACGATTGGACGATAATCGTTGAATTCGTCAAATTCTCAGAATGGAAGTCGTATTTTGTGTTTGAACTCAGAAACGTTGGGTTTCGATGGAGACAAGTGGTATTTGGCATTATAGAGTTACGGACTCAAAAATGGCCGAATTCCGACTTAAAACGAAGAAACGAGCGTTGAACGTTCACGAACGTTTATCGTTTCGTTAAAAATGGACTAATAGGTGTAATTTTAGCAAACGAAGTCGAATAGATAAAATTTTTGCATGAACACGTAAAGTATGTAATTTTTGAACCGTAGGCTTTTGAACAAGCCAATTCGGACTTATAACGAAGGAGTTACGAGTCCGGGAATCTCACAATTTGAAAAATATGTCAAACATTTATGTGGCACAGAGTCCGTGCTGCAGCGCGACTCCAAGACAATTAGTTGGCGCCACAGCGCCAAAGTGAGCCTCATTACAAACTCTCGTCATGTGCACGACAGTAACAAAAGGACTCCACCGCAGTAGCACGAGTCCGATTTCTGGGCAATAATGGGTGGCACAGTAAGCCTTGACACATTAAGAGTAATAAAAGACACAAATACATGACTTCATGACCTAGATAATGGAAAATGTTTACATGGTGAGCATGAAGAGTAATTGATGAAAACTTAAATAAGGATCTTAATGAAACATTGTTAAGACAAAATTATGAACACTTAGGGTTAAGTTAAGTCAATTACATGTGAACGTATGAATGATGTAACGAAAAGCAGGAACCAATAATAACCAATCTAATACGTAATTAGATTAAGAAGTAGGTTAAGATTCTTTAGGAACCATGTATGATCATTCATGACCTAATGTGCTATGTAATTTTATCATTTACTGTAGAGACCTTAAAGACTTAAAGTGCACGTGTTATATCTGTAAGCAGACACTAAAGGAAAGTACTCTAACCCTTGTTCAAGTTCGATCTAGACAAGTCTTTGTGATTCATGTATTTTCTACATGAGTTAATGTCTGATGAAGTTAAAGCCAATTCCTTCGGCTAGACTTAAGCTATGTTAAATCTATCAAGTGTTGACAAGGATTTACCAAACTAATATTGTTGTAGTTTTTAAAAGTAGACTGAGTATGCTAAATTGTTTTGTCGTCAAACGACCGGCACGTGAGGTTGCCACAACTTAAACGTATACACGTTTAATGAATGTAGTGTTGATCAACATAGAGTACAATAGGCTGATCACCTAGACGTGCTCGTAAGCTATGCCAGACTTACAGACTTAGTGCTGGGATGTCCTTTTCAAAGTACTTATGAAATGCTCACGGTCTTGAACTGGAATTGATGTTTTACTAATTATTGTTGTTGTAAAACGTTTTGAATGAAAAGAAGTGCTATTTTAAATTATCAATAGTACTTCGTAACTATTGTTCAGTTATTGAAGATATACGATTCCTATGTCATAAACATGCTATTTTCCTAGAATTGTTGTACTTGCTGAGCTAGTTAGGCTCACTCTTGCTTGAACCATATGAATGCAGTTAAGACCGAACGGATCGATGGATTCGACAAGGATAAAGGGAAGGCGAAGTCGAACCCGTAGATTACATATGTAATAGTATAGGTTTTGTAAGAATAATATTTGATATTATGACAAAGACAAATGTATTGGTTGTAAAGAACCTGGGAAATATAAATATTCTTTTTAAATATATAAGACATATCTGTTCTTTTGAGGCATTTCAATTGAATGTTTTTGTGAACTGTAGCACCGTGTAGCACCATTTTTCGGGTTGGAAGATACCCGGATTTTGGGGCGTCACAGGTTTCTTCCCCCCTTATAAAGATTTTATCCCCAGAATCTCGCCCTACATTACTCAAACAAATGAGGGTAATCCTTCTTTATCTTCTCTTCCTATTCCCACGTTGCTTCATCGGCATCGTGGTTCTTCCATAATACCTTTATCGACGATATTACCTTATTTCACAGAACTTGCTCTTTTCTATCGATGATTTGAATCGGCATCTCTTCATATGTTAAGTACTTCTCGATTTGAATAGGCTCAAATTCTATCACGTGCTTATAATCCGGTTTGTAAGGATGTAGCACTAAAATGTGAAATACGTTATGTATTCGCTCTAGGTCTTGAGGTAATGCTACCCTATAAGCTACCTCACCTACCCGTTCTAATACCTCAAAAAGTCCTATAAACCTTGGGATTACTTTTCCTTTCTTTCCAAAGCGTATCTTTCCTTTCCAGGGAGATACCTTTAGAAATACATACGAGCCTACCTCAAACTTCGTATTCTCTCGATGTAAGTCTGCGTATTTCTTCTGTCTGTCTTGAGCTGCTACGAGACGCATACGTATCAACTTCACCACTTTCGCTATTTACTGCACCAATTCTGGTCCTAGCATTCGGCGTTCTCCCACTTCATCCCAATACAATGGTGTTCTACATTTCCTTCCATACAAAGCTTCATACGGCGGAATACCTATGCTTGCATGATAACTATTGTTATACGTAAATTCTACTAATGGTAGATGATCATCCCAACTACCCTTGAAATCCATGACGCAAGATCTCAACATATCTTCTAACGTCTGAATTGTCCTCTCGCTCTGTCCATCAGTTTGTGGATGATATGACATACTCAACTTCAATTGCGTCCCCAACTGCTCTTGAAGACTTCTCCAAAAGTTCGATGTGAATCGTGGGTCATGATCTGACACAATCAAAACTGGTGCTCCATGTCTGGAAATAATTTCCTTAACATAAAGTGTAGCTAACTGATCTAAGTTATACTTAACTCGAATTGGCAAAAAATGAGCCAACTTCGTCAACTGGTCCACTATTACCCAAATCGCATCATATCCCTTCTGAGTTGTCAGAAGTCCCACCACAAATTCCATCGTGATATGCTCCCACTTCCACTCTGGAATCTCCAATGACTGTAACAAGCCACTTGGTCGTTGATGTTTGGCTTTAACTCTTTGACAAGTCAAGCACCTACTCACATACTCCGCTATTTCTCTCTTCATATTCGGCTACCAAAAACTCTGTCGAAGGTCTTGATACATCTTAGTGCTACCAGGATGAATCGAGTACCTCGAACTGTGACCCTCTTGTAAAACTTGTTCCTTTAATTCCATCTCATTCGGAACCCAAATTCTTCCCTCAAATATTAATAATCACTCATTATCAAGACTAAACTTAATATCTTTTTCATTGGTTAACCTCTTCTTCATCTGCTCGCACTCATCAGTTTTGAGCTGCACCTCCTTGACTCTCTCTACAATGGTAGATTGAATCTCCGTCGCAAACAGTCTCTGATCCGCCTCACTTGGAAACTTCACCACTATCTCCATCCTAGCCATCTCTGTTATTAACTCAGTTTGAGTTGTTAACATATACAACTTCTCGCGACCCTTTCTACTTAAGGCGTCAACAACTACATTGGCTTTTCCAGGGTGATACAGGATTTCACAGTCATAATCCTTTATCAACTCTAGCCATCTCCTCTATCTCATATTCAACTCCTTCTGTGTGAAGATATATTTTAGACTCTTATGGCCCGTGTATATCTCACACTTTTCCCCATAAAGATAATGTCGCCATATCTTTAAGGCAAACACTGCCACGACGGCCCCGAATCATGAGTAGGGTAAACTTTCTCATAATCCTTCAACTGCCTAGATGCATGCGCAATGACCTTGCCATGCTGCATGAGCACGCAACAAGTCCTCTATGCGAAGCATCGCTATAAACTACTGAAATTTCATTGTACCCCTGTAACGACAAAACAGGCGCTTCACTCAACCTCTTCTTTAGTTCTTTAAAATTGTCTTCACATTTCTCAGTCCATACGTACTTCACCGTCTTCCTTGTCAAGTTAGTCAACGGAGTAGCTATCTTCGAAAAATCTTGAATGAATCTCCAATAGTAATCCGTTAACCCAAAGAAACTCCGCACCTCCGTCGGTGTCTTCGGTTGTTCCCAATTTATCACGACTTCCACCTTCGCTGGATCTACTGAAATCCCCTCGTGGTCAATAACATGACCTAAAAACTGTACCCTCTCTAACCAAAATTCACACTTAGTGAGCTTCACATATAACTTCTCCTTTCTTAGTGTCTCCAACACTATTCTTAGGTGTTCAGTATGATCTTCTGGCATCTTAGAATAGACTAGAATATCATCGATAAACACTGCGATGAACTTGTCCAAATATTGCTTGAACACTCTGTTCATCATATCCATAAATGCAGCTGGTGCATTAGTCAACCCAAATGACATTACCAGAAACTCGTAATGACCATAATGAGTCCTGAATGTCGTCTTTGGTACGTCTTCATTTCTAACCTTCAGCTGATGATACCCTGTCCTTAAATCTATTTTGGAAAAATATTTTGCCCCTTTCAACTGATCAAAAAGATCATCGATCCTGGAAAATGGATACTTATTCTTTATTTTCAACTTGTTTAACTCTCGGTAGTCGATACAAAGCCTTAACGATCCATCTTTCTTATTGACAAACAGTACCAGTGCTCCCCACGGCGAAACACTTGGTTGTATGTACTTTCTGTCCAATAATTCTTGTAACTGCACCATCAATTCCTTCATCTCCACTGGCGCCATACGATACGGTGCCTTGGACACTGGTGCCGCTCCTGGCACAATGTCTATTATGAACTCGGTCTCCCTATCCGGCGGAAGACCCGACAATTCACTCGAAAATACATCCATGAATTCACTCATTATAGGTATTTGTTCCATGGCCGCTCCCACTCTCTGGGTATCAACCACATGACATAAATAGCCTACACACCCCTTCCTCAATAATTTCCTAGTTTGTGTCATAGTAAGACAATACGAATGTCCCGATGCTTTATTCCCGTTAAATATTACCTGAGATTGTCTTAATATTTTAATATTTATGAATTTCTTTTGACAATCTATTATTGCCCCATGATTAACCAACCAATCCATTACGAGAATTATGTCGAATTCTCCTAACTTTATCGGTATCAGATCTACCTATAATTTACAACCTCGTATGTCTACGCAACAACTCCTATGAATATCTTCAACATGAATTTTCTCCTCGTTTTCTACCTTAATGTTTAAAGGTATAGGCAACTTTTCAGGAAGTAATCCTAATCGTCTAGAAAAATCACATGCGATAAATGAACAGGTAGCACCTGAGTCAAACAACACGTATGCATTTAGGTCGTTGATCGGAATAATACCTACGACTACGTCCCCTGAGGTCATCGCGTCTTGGACGATCATGTTAAAGGTACGGGCCATCGTCCTACCCGGCTGTGCTGGACCCCCAATAGTTAACTTACCACTATTGGCGCCCTTATTCTCGTCTGTCCCCTTCTTTGGGCAGTTCTTTGCCATGTGGTCAGTTGACCCACACATAAAGTATCCATGGTTTTTCTTCGGACTCGGATAGTTAGGCGCAATGTGCCCCTCCTATCCGCAGTTATAATACACGGCCTTACCTTTGAGACAGACTCCTAAGTGAGTCTTCCCACATGTTTTGCAGGCCTCCATCCTCCTCTTCGGGTCTCTTTTTTTCACTCAGGCATTCCCAGAGCTAACTACCTTCCTTTTATAGCCTTCGCCACTCCCGCTAGCGCCTTCAACCTTCCATCCCCCATCCAAGTTCCCCTTGCTTTTCTTATCCGTGTGGTATTGGCTCAACGCCTCGCTACCACCTTCGGCAATTATTGTCTTCTCTAAAATGATTCCAAAGGAAGTACTTTGGAACACAGAAATACGACTATAGAGCCAGGGTTTGAAGCCATGCTCGAACCATCGAGCTTTCCTCACCTTGGTATCCACTTGATGTGGAGCGAACCTTGCCAGTTCATTAAACATTGCGGCGTATTGGGGAACCGTCATGTCCCCTTGTTTCAACTCTAGAAACCGCATCTCCATCCTTCCCTGCATGCTCGTGGGAAAGTAGTTCTCGTAGAATATTTCTTTGAACCTCGCCCATGTTAAAGCTTCTATCCCGCCCCTAACTTTGATTGGCCTCCCACCAAAAGTTGGCCTCTCCCTTCATCATGTAGGTTGCAAAGGCAACCTTTTGGGCCTCGTCGACATTTGCTATCACAAATGCCTTCTCGATCTCCTTCACCCACGTTTGGGCTTCGATAGGGTCCGTAGTTCCTTTGAACTCCCGGCGGACTCCACTTCTTAAAGTCCTTAAACGTAGTAGCTCGTACTACTCCAGGATTTATGGGGATGTTAGCCCCTATTCTATTAAACGCGGCTGTTAACAAATTTATGAACTCCTGCATGGGGTTAACCAGACCTCCCTCCAGTTGGTTTTTAATCACACCTTGATTACGTGGTACTCTTCTTGGTGGCATTTTACTGTTACAATAAACACATATTGCGTTATTATTCATTTCCTGTCAGTTAGTTATTATTCAATTTTAAACAATAACTTAAACATTCATTACTCCACATATTTCGAAAAAGAAAACTCATATTGATTCATTATAGTATAATACTACATCGGTTACATTACACAGCCTATGCTGATTACAATACTTTCCCGCAATTACTTTCCAAAATTTGGGATTTACAAAATACTACCCTTGATTATACAAAAGAGGGTTTTACGTCACTACTTGATACAAAAATATGTACATATCTAACTACTCTAGCCACTACTAGATCACATCTGCCTTAAGGCATTCTCAAAATTCGCCTTAGCAAGACCGACGATAATATCACGGCTGATAGTATGCCGCGTCTGCCACGCCTCGATGGGATAACCAGCTACCTGCAGCTGGAAGTCCTCATGAGAACTCCTATGAATATAGGACATCCTCCATTTTTTCTGCTTCTTGGTCTTTAGCTCACCCCTGAGCTCAAAGACCTCCTGTTTCAGCTCATGGACCTTGTCCTTGGCCAAAACCCTTTCGTCATGTTCCTATTCCCACATGGACTCTACGTCCGTCTTGTCCTCTATAATAGCTTGAAGTTCCGCCTTCAGCTTCTTTAACCTCCTGACATTAGTGGATGTTTCTATCTAGCACTGACATAAATAATGACATCATTGACTCCCCTGGAGCCATCTCTGCAGCTATTGCTACTGGATTGAAGGACACTACCTCCACCTCTTCTTCTATCATGCCATCAAACACTGACATCAGATCTAAACTCTCTGAGTCTCTAGACTCAACCACCACTATCTCGGGATCTGCTGTTATGGGGCTCGATATAATCTCTACCTAATTAACTGATCCTTCACTGACTAACTGTACGTCTCTATTTTCTCCTGACATCTACACAACACAAAATTTGATTAGTACACGTCAGTAGAATAATAAAAACACATAACATATATAATGCATTTTTATAAGGTTAACTTCCATCTTTTATACTTTGACTTTTCTTAAGGTTATAACATAAGGTTTTATTTCCCCCCTTAAGTTTTATAACCTAATGCTTTGATACCAACCTGTGACGCCCCCAAATTCGGGTATCTTCCAACCCGACAGATGGTGCTACACGGTGCTACAGTTCACATAAACATTCAATTGAAATGCCTCAAAAGAACGAATATGTCTTATATATATAAAAAGAATATTTACATTCCCCAGGTTCATTACAACCAATACATTTGTCTTTGTCATAATATCAAATATTATTCTTACAAAACCTATACTATTACATATGTAATCTACGGGTTCGCCTTCGCCTTCCCTTTATCCTTGCCAAATCCATCGGTCCGTTCAGTCTTAGCTGCATTCATATGGTTCAAGCAAGGGTGAGCCTAACTAGCTCAGCAAGTACAACAATTCTAGGAAAATAGCGTGCTTGAGATATAGAAATCATATATCTTCAATAACTGAACAATAGTTACGAAGTACTATTGATAATTCAAAATAGCACTTCTTTTCATTCAAAATATTTTACAACAACAATAATTAGTAAAACATCAATTCCGGTTCAAGACTGTAAGACCCCAACTTTTATAAATAAAGATGAATTTTCTATAAATATTATTTTTGAATATTATGGAGTAAATTTGATATAATGTTATAGTTGTGGGTAATATTTATAAATTTTGCAAAGTAACAAAGTTGTTATAAAATATTCGTTTGGTGGGGGAATATTTATAAATTTTGCAAAGTAAGCAAGTAAGCAAGTTGTAACACGAATGTCCTTGGCTGTAGTGCATGGATAATTTGTGGTCGTGATACTAAAGAATATCCTTGGCCGTAGTGCATGGGTGATTCGATGATGTGGATTATTTATTAAGCTGAGTCTCAACGATAAAAGTCATGAAAAACCTTTTAAATCATAAAAGATAGTAGATTTTATTCTCTACTTGACTCTTTTAATGGATTGTTTGTTCCGCTGCAGTTAAACTTGATGTTGTTATATTTTATCAGTTTAACACTGTTGAAGGCTAACGATAATTTATTCTGCATTATCTTAGTCATAATATTTCTTACTGGGCTAGTTGAGCTCACCCTTTCTTTCACTGTTCTCTTCAGGAAATGAGAACATAGCAGGGACTAGTCGGGGAACGGAGTGACGGTCCAGAGGATAGCATTAGTAGTTCTCACTATTCTGTGAAATAGTGTGTTAATAATTGTAATGAGTACTCCTTTTGAGTTTGTATAATATCTAGTAGACAATAATTGTATTCAAACTCACAGTTATGTTTTGTCGTATTGTACACGACAGTTGTATTAGTAAGTTGTATTTGAATTTTGTACCATGTATCTAACGACCAAAGATGGGTGATGTATATCTAATTTTGGGGGCGTCACAGTTGGTATCAAAGCTTAGGGATATGATCCCTGGCTAAGATGTTAAAATAGTACTAGGAGGGGAGAGACGGGGAATTCCTTCGCTAGTATGACCTACCTAAGTTTATGTGGTATTTAATTGGTCGGTCATAATTTAGGGATAATATGTCAAATGTCAATTAACCTTTGTTTTGTGGCAGTATCTGAAAATGACATCCGAGAATGTTGAGAATAGCAATGGAGCACAGGCGACTGTTGATTCACCACATATCAATAATCAGGATAATGTGCATCGGGAAGGCGACAATCCTCATGCAAACAATAACACTGACCAAATGATGAATGATCAAATGTTCAGGGGCTTTATGCAATTCATGCAACAGCAGACGAGAGCGGCTCCTGTCCAAAATGCAGGAGGAAACACTAGAAACTCGGGCGGTCACCGCTAAACAGTTCAAGGAGCTGGGACCATCGGAGTTTAAGGGAGAGCCAAAACCACTTATGGCGGAAGCATGGATAAAGCAGATCACCAAGATATTTGATGTCTTGGGATGTTCCGAGGAGCAAAATGTTCCCTTCACCGCGCTTTTATGTTTGCGGAGAGAGAGGAGATTCTTGGTGGAAATCGGTAAAACGTACTCAACTTCTTTCAGATCAAGATGTCTTGGGAGAAGTTCCAAGAGTTGTTCAACGACAAATACTTTCCCGAAAGTATTCGTCACATAAAGGAAGTGGAGTTTATCAAGTTGGAACAAAACAATATGACCGTGTCGCAATACGAGGATAAATTTACAGAGTTATCCCAGTTTGCGTCCCACTTGGTGGATAATGAAGAGAGAATGACACGGATGTTTTTAAGAGGTTTGAAGCCGGAGATACGTCAACATCTTATTTCACATAAACTGTGTTTATATTCAGATGTTGTAAATAGGGCTCAGTTAGTGGAGCGCGATAACGAGTCAACGCAACTAAAAGAGAGCAGCCAAAAAAATGATAATACCAGTGAGAAGCGAGATTGAGCATCATCAAGAAAACAAGCGTGGAGGGAATCAACAGGCCAAAAATGGTAACCACTTCCGTGGTAATCAGGGCCAAAACAATAAGAATGGACATTTCAAGAAGAGGAGATTCAACAATGATGGAAAGACGTCAGCACCAACACCTGTCGTTAAGGAAGGAGAACGACCACCTATCATATGTTTCAAATGCGGAGGGGAGGGGCACATTAGTCCAAACTGCGCGATGCCATCCAAAGAATGTTATAATTGTGGAAGAGAAGGTCACTTAGCCTGATTTTGTCGTTCACCAAGACAAATTCAGCTAGGATGGAGGCACCAAAGGTAGTCCCGGAAAAATCAAACCCCAGTAGTGCAAGGGAGAGCGTTTGTTGTGACCTCCCAGAAAGCAAGGAACCCGAATGAGGTCATCACGGGTAAGCTTATCATAAACTCTAACGAAATCTATACTTTATTTGATACCGGTTCTACCCATTCTTTTATTTCTCCTATTTGCGCTCATCGATTAAATTTGACTCCAGAGAAATTAGACTTTGAATTATCTGTGGAAACTCCATTGGGAGAAATCTTCATTACATCCACTGTTTATAAGTCTTGTTTGGTTCAACTTGGTACCCTCACATTACCTGTAGATCTTATTTCATTGAAAATACTTGCATTTGACGTGATTCTAGGGATTGATTGGTTAACTACTCATCATGCAAAAATTGATTTTTTCCGTAAGGTTGCTAGCTTTCATATTCCTAATCAACCTATTATGCGAATTCAAGCAACCAAACCATTAAAATCAATCACAGTCATCTCAAGCCATAAAGCTATTCGTTTATTGAAAAACGGATGTCAAGCTTTCTTAGCTCATGTCATAGATTTAAACAAAAATACGTCAGTTTTGAACGATATTTCTATTGTTAATAAATTTCCTGACGTATTCCCCGAAGAACTTCCTAGCCTACCCCCTGAGCGTGAAATTGAATTTTGTATCGACCTTGAACCCGGTACAAAACCCATTTCCAAAGCCTAATATCGAATGGCTCCTATTGAACTTCAAGAGTTAAAGACCCAACTACAGGAATTGTTAGACATTGGCTTTATTCGTCCTAGTACTTCTCCTTGGGGTGCTCCTGTTCTATTCGTGAATAAGAAAGATGGGAGTATGGGACTTTGTATTGATTATCGGGAGTTGAATCATGTCACCATCAAAAATAGGTATCCATTGCCACATATTGATGACCTGTTTGACCAGTTGCAAGGAGCCAAATTCTTTTCAAAGATTGATCTTCGTTCCGGATATCATCAATTGAAGATTAGAACCGATGACATTCCAAAGATGGCTTTCAAAACTCGGTACGGGCATTATGAATTCCTAGTTATATCCTTTGGATTGACTAATGCTCCTGCTGCCTTCATGGATGTGATGAACCGAGTATTCAAGGAATATTTGGATCACTTTGTGGTCGTCTTTATTGATGACATCCTTATTTATTCCAAAAGCCGTGAAGATCACGAGCAACACTTGAGGCTGACACTCCAAAAGCTTCGTGAATACATGCTTTATGCTAAGTTGAAGAAATGCAAATTCTGGCTTAAGGAAGTAGCATTCCTTGGGCACGTAGTATCAAGTCATGGAATATCTATTGACCTAACAAAGATTGAAGCAATTCAAAGCTGGGAGCAACCTAAATCAGTGACCAAAGTACGTAGTTTTCTTGGTTTAGCTGGTTATTATCGGAGATTCATGGAAGGATTTTCTCGAATCGCTACTCAATTGACTAAGCTGACTCAAAAAGATACAAAGTTCGGTTGGAGCGAAGAATGTGAGAAGAGTTTTCAAGAACTCAAGAGGAGACTCATTTCGGCACCTGTTCTGACAATACCATCTGGCTCGGAGGGATTTGTTATCTACAGTGATGCTTCGGACAAAGGGTTGGGATGTGTTCTCATGCAACATGGAAAAGTCATAGCCTATGCCTCAAGACAACTCAAAGAATATGAGAGGAATTATCTTACTCATGATCTAGAGTTGGTAGCTGTTGTCTTCGCACTAAAGATTTGGAGGCATTACTTGTATGGGGAGAAGGTGGAGATCTTTACGGATCATAAAAGCCTCAAATATTTCTCTACTCAAAAGGAACTCAACATGCGTCAACGACGTTGGCCTAAACTGTTGAAAGAATATGATCATACCATCCAATACCATCCTGGAAAAGCGAACGTGGTAGCTGACGCATTGAGTAGAAGATCATATGCAAGTACGAGTGCGATATTGTCAATGCAAAGGCCCATTTTGTGTGACTTGCAAAGGATGGAGATAGAGTTAAAGACTCCAGGGACCCATGTGATGATGGTGAATATATAAGTAGAACTGACTTTAATCGATAAAGTTAAAAAGCCAAGTTACAAATTCGGAGCCGATGGCATGGCGTATGAGGAAGAAAGTGCAAGAAGGTGCTATGTCGGAAGCAAGAATCGATGAAAAAGGAATACTTCGAGTCAACTCCAGACTTTGTGTTCCTAACGACCCTAATTTAAAGTATAAAATCATAATGGAGGCGCATAACACACCGTTTGAAATCCATCCTGGGAGTACCAAAATGTATCATGATATTCGTCATACATTTTGGTGGAGCAATATGAAGAGAGAGATAGCGTTGTTTATCTCAAGGTGTCTAACTTGTCAACGAGTTAAAGCGGAGCATCAAGTACCAAAAGGTCCATTGCAACCACTTAAAATTCCAGAATGGAAGTGGGAGCACATTACCATGGATTTCGTTCTTAGGTCTTCCTAAGGTTTCTCAAGGCATAGATGCGATTTGGGTCATTGTTGATAGATTGACCAAGTCTGCTCATTTCTTACCGATACGAGAAACTTATACACTTGAACGTCTTGCTCGTATGTACATAAACGAGATTGTAAGACTGCATGGTATGCTGGTATCCATAGTTTCTGATCGAGACCCAAGATTCACTTCATAATTTTGGGTTAGTTTGCAAAAAGCTATGGGCACAAACTTACGATTTAGTTCGGCATATCATCCTTAGACGGACGGAAAGTCGAAGAGGACTATTCAAACTCTTGAAGATCTATTAAGACTCTGTGTCCTTGATTTTAAGGGAAGTTGGGACAAGTTCTTACCATTGGTGGAGTTTTCCTACAACAACAGTTATCAAACAAGTATTGGCATGGCTCCATTCAAGCGTTGTATGGAAGAAAGTGTCATTCTCCAGTATGTTGGGATGAGGTGGGTGAAGCAACAATTGTTGGGACCGGAGTTGGTACGTATGACTACGAAAAAGATTCAAATGATCCGACAACGTATAAAAACCTCACAAGATCGACAAAGGAGTTATGCTGATCTTCATCGAAAGGACGTGGAATTCGATATAGGAGATCATGTGTTGTTGCGTGTTGCTCCATGGAAAGGAGTTACGAGATTTGGAAAGAGAGGAAAACTCAATCCTCGATTCATCGGCCCATTTTTAATCCTCGATCGAGTAGGAAATGTGGCCTATAGACTCGCTTTACCGCCAAGTATGTCTCGTGTGCATAACATTTTTCATATATCCATGTTACCTAAATATGTGAAAGACTCGAACCACATTATTGAGTTAGAACCGGATGAAATAGCGGAAGATTTGACGTATTAAGAGGTTCCTATTCAAATCTTGGATAAGAAGGAACATATTCTACGCTCCAAGGTTATACCTCAAGTCAAAGTTTTGTGGAGAAACCACGATGTTGAGGAAATGACTTGGGAGTTAGAATCTGAAATGAAATCAAGGTATCCTTACCTCTTCGAGGGCAAAATTTCATAAGAAGGGGAGGTTTTAAGACCCCAACTTTTATAAATAAAGATGAATTTTCTATAAATATTATTTTTGAATATTATAGAGTAAATTTGATATAATGTTATAGTTGTGGGTAATATTTATAAATTTTGTAAAGTAAGCAAGTTAATATAAAATATTTGTTTGGTCGGGGAATATTCTTTTTGTCGGGGAATGTTCGTACGACAGCACAATCATTGGTGGACCCCACAACTGAATTATTGTCGGATTGAGAAAACGATAAAAATACTTTATAAAAATAACGGCGGAGGTGTTACCGTTAAAACTGTTGAACTACCCGGTAGTAAAAGTACAAAGATGTCTGGCGTGGTTGCATAGTAGTACACGGTATTGATTATTGATGTTTACGTGAGAAGTCACCGGTTATACTCAATTATTGCTACGAGAATTGCTACATCATATCTCTTATATTATTGATTCAATTATTGTCACAAGATCATCTCGTATAATATGTTATATTATTAAATCAATAATTGAGACGACAAGTTATAAATGATTAATAATTGTTGAAAGATTAAATATGTGTTGATTAAAAATAAAATGATTTGTGATAATATTTATTCAATCCTTGATGTATATAAAGAGTCTATTATGAGACGTTTGTGGTAAGTTTAGTTATTTTATGGGGGGCCCATATGTCATCATCTAAGAGTCTCTTCGTCAATAGTAATTACATTCGTCAATAGTAATTACCTTCGTCAATAGTAATTACCTTCGTCAATAGTAATTACCTTCGTCAATATTAATTATATTCGTCAATAGTAATTACTTTCGTCAATAGTAATTACCTTTGTCAATAGTAATTACCTTTATCAGACGTCAAACCACTTGCCGTTTCATATTACAGGCGTCGAACCAATTGTCGTTTCACATTACAGGCGTCAAACCACTTGGTGTTTCACATTCTGAGCGCCAAACCACTTTTCTTTTCACATCACTACCGTCGTCGAGCCACTTGCCTTTTCACATTTCAAGTGCTAAGCTAGAAATCTTCTATAAATAAAGGCCTAGTGCTTCATTATTTTTCACATTATACTTGGTGACATTCTTCTATTATTCATTTGGAACATCATGTACATGTGTTTTACAATCGAACTCGGTTAAAATCTTTATTATTATTATTATTGGAACATCTTGTCGTGTGTTTTTACGGACTTAGTTAAAATCTTTATTATTATTATTCTGTTGGAACATCCCGCATGCGTGTGTTTTACACCGACTTTGGTAAAATCTTTATTATTATTCGTTGGAACATCCTGTTGGTGCAAATTTTGCACGACTGGTTCCGATTATTATTATTCGTTGGAATAACTTGTCTATCGCAAGTACCGCATGCATGGTGATTTCTTCTGTTATTCCATTCTTTATTATACTCAGTTAGTTAAAGTTTTGACTTCTATACTCCATCAAATTAGTAGAATATCCTTGATATTTGCGCTTCATCCAGTATCTTTTCATGGAAATATTCTTCTGATCATTCTTGAATTTTACTCTACAAATTAGTATCATGTTGACAATTTGGACATTATTAGTTCCTGGATAAATTAATTCTTGAACTTGTTTTATTGAATTCTTATATCATTGTCATTATCCTCATGTTTATATTATGTTGAAAGTCATCTGTAGCCTGTAGTGCATAGATGGACTTTGTATGATTATGACCAGGGATTATTCGGTGTAATCATGACCGTAATGTTACAAATGATGTGGTAAAAGTTATCATTGGCCCGTAGTGCATTGATGGACAGTTGTTGGCATGATCATGACTATTAATGAATACACGAATGTCCTTGGCTGTAGTGCATGGATAATTTGTGGTCATGATACTAAAGAATATCCTTGGTCGTAATGCATGGGTGATTTGATGATGTGGATTATTTATTAAGCTGAGTCTCAGCGATAAAAGTCATGAAAAACCTTTTAAATCATAAAAGATAGTAGATTTTATTCTCTACTTGACTCTTTTAATGGATTGTTTGTTCCGCTGCAGTTAAACTTGATGTTGTTATATTTTATCGGTTTAACATTGTTGAAGGCTAACGATAATTTATTCGCATTATCTTAGTCATAATATTTCTTCTTTGGGCTAGTTGAGCTCACCTTTCTTTCTTTCCTTTGTTCTCTTCGTGAAATGAGAACATAGCGAGGGACTAGTCGGGGGAACGGAGTATACTGGTCTAGAGGATAGCATTAGTAGTCCTCACTATTCTGTGAAATAGTGTGTTAATAATTGTAATGAGGACTCCTTTTGAGTTTCTATAATCTCTAGTAGACAATAATTGTATTCAAACTCACAGTTATGTTTTGTCGTATTGTACACGACAGTTGTATTAGTAAGTTGTATTTGAATTTTGTACCATGTATCTGACGACCCTAGATGGGTGATGTATACCTAATTTTGGGGGCATCACAAAGACCGTGAGCATTTCATAAGTACTTTGAAAAGGACATCCCAACACTAAGTCCGTATGTAACGCCTGAGAAAAATTATCGGGGAATTGTCGATTGAAAATAAGGATAGAGGAGGAGGTACCTAAGATGACGTTCAGAACTTGATATGGTATTACAAGTATCTGGTTATGTCATTTAGGTTGACTAATGTGCGGAAATTAGACTTTCCGTAAGGGGCGCCGAGAAAGTCGGTGGTAAACAGATAGGTTCTCTTGTGCGATGCTATGGTTAAAGGTACTATTAGCGTCACAGGATTTAAGAAGACGGTTAAGTGAGGCACCTGTATTATCTTTATCAGATGATACAAGGAATTTTGTAGTGTATCTTGATGCTTCGCATAGATGACGAGATTGTGTGCTCATGTAGCATGGCAAGGTCATTGCGTATGCATCATGCCAGTTAAGGGATTATAAGAAGGTCTATCCTACTTATGATCTATAATTGGCAGTTGAAGTTTTTGAATTAAAAATTTGAAGATAGTATTTATACGGCGAAGAAGTACTGTGAGATATACACGGACTAGGGGAGTTTGAAATATATCTCCACATAGGAGTGGAATATCATTCAGGAAAGGTAAACATAGAAGCCGATGCGTTAAGTAGGAAGGGTAAGGAAAACTATCGATATTAAAGACTCAGAATGAGTTAATAACGGAGATGGCAAGAGTGGAGTTAGAATTTAAATTACAGAATGAAACGATAGAAATGTTATTCAAAACATAGACTCAACCCACAATAACGGAACGAGTTAAATAGGTACGACTAGTTAACGAGGGATCCAAGCGAATGGAGAAGATGACACAGGATAAATAGAAGACTCAGTATAGTCTTGTTTTGAGGGAGGAATTTGAGTTCCAAATAATTTTTAAAGTTAAAATATTAACTAATATGATAGAGAGATAGCGTAATGTGTTAGTAAGTGTTTAACTTCCAACTCAAATTGTTAATAGGAAGTGATAAGTCATTTAAGATAAGATAATACCTTTGGTAAATGTGAAATGAAAGAACCACAATGTCGAAGAAGCATTGTGGGAACTCGAGATTAAAATGAAGAAATTTTTTTCATCATTGGGGTAGGTAATAGTAGCGAGATTCTAGGGACAGAATCCTTATAAGGAGGGAAGAATGTAACGCCCGAGAAAAATCAAATTTTTAGAAGAATTAAAATTTTATTTAATTATAAGGATTAAATGAATTTAATGGATTATTTATGGAGCAAGCTTATTGAAGGTCGTTATATGACCTAGAAAGGTTAGAACATCGTAGGATTTTGGCTACGTGGTAGAATTAAAGTGTTTGAATTTCCAAGACGAAAATAAAAGCTTTCCGAGAAATTTTCCGAAAAATACTATTCACGCATTTCTACTCGGGAATTATTTTTGAACTTCCGAGAAATACGTAATGATAGAATATTGAGGTGAGCTGGAATATCCAATAATATTTCAGTTATGGAAAACGTAATATTTTACCTGCGGACTTAAAACCTAACGTTTAAGGAAAATGATTACGAGAAGGAAATGTAATGTGATTAATGAATAAAACAATGATCGTATAAGACGTAGGTATTATACGAAGTAATGAATACGAGTATTATACGAGAATGTATGAATGATGTTATATCATGAGGAATACATATACAAGTTAGAATACGAGATGAATACGTAAATTATACGTTATAAGGCTTTAAGCCAAATGTATTGAGTTAGTAGGATTGTGTAGGAAATATTAAATTCCAATGGGATTTGATAAGGCCCAAATATAAGGAGGATTAAGTCCAATGTAAAATTAAATATGCAAGCCCAAAGTAAATTAATGTAAGCCCAAAATGATTAAGTAATTTAGTTAAACCTAAGCCCAAGCTAAGATCCAATGAGTTAAGGTGATCCATGGGGCAACCCATGATCATGTGGTAAATCTTGGTGACCAAGTGTTGTGGTGAGCAAGAAAAGAAACTTAAAGGCTAAGTGTTGTGGGGAGAAAGTAAACTTAATGACCAAGTAGACTTAAGGGCTAAGCAATGGATAACTTAAGTGGTGGCCAAGCAAATAATATGGAGGCCAAGTTAACTTAATGCCTAAGTTAGGAATAGTAAGGAGGTGGATGGCCTAATGACCAAACTACCCTAACCTAGCAAGTCCTATAAATAACAAGCTTCAATTTCATTTGTTGGTTGTTAGTTTTTCATCCAACTTAAGTTGAGAGCTTATTTGGTAGAGAGAATAAGCACATATAAATCTAGACTTCCTTTGTTAGATTCTCCACCAACAACTTATAGCTTATTGGTTTGAGAGAAAAAGCAAGAAAAGATAGAAGTTAACCTTTGTTATTTCAAGAAGCAAGAAGAAGATTAAGACTTAGCAAGAGATCATCAAAGAGTAAGTGTTCTTAAACCATGTTTCTCTTTCTCTTCTTTTGTTAGAGAAGGGGGTATTGGTAGAAGAAGCATGCTAAGAAGAGGTTGGAATAATGAATCAAAGTGCTTAAGTCTTAATAAACCGGATAAGTCATGAATAAAAAATTCATTCGTAAATAAGTTATGAACTTATAATGAAAGTATAAGAATTTGTTAGAATTTGTAACATGTTTACATTAATAAAATTAGTATGATTAATAAGATGTAAGAATAATGATTAAAGGACTTAACTCATTAATAAGTCATATAAAAATAAGACATAAGTCATGAAATGGAAATATAAGTATTTTATACTTTAATAAGTTGCAAAATCATTAAGAATATGTAATAACTTATCATGAATATAAGTTAATGAAGTATGTATGTCAAGATGTTAGTATAATGGAGTGAATCCAATTTAAACATTTTAAAAATCTCAAGTAACGAAGTTTTATCTGAATTAACATGATTGGACGATAATCGTCGAATTCGTGAAATTCTCGGAATGGTAGTCGAATTTTGATGTTGAGCTTGGAAACATTGGTTTCCAATGGAGACAAGTCTTATTTGGCATTATAGAGTTGCGGACTCAAAAATGGTCGGATTCTGACTTAGAACGAAGAAACGAGCATTGAACGTTCACGAATGTTTATCGTTTTTGTTAAAAATGCACTAATAGGTGAAATTTTAGTAAACAAAGTTGAATAGATAAACATCTTGTATAACCATGTAGAGTATGAAATTTGTGAACCGTAGGCTCTTGAACGAGCCAATTCGGACTTATAACAAAGAAGTTACGCATCCGGGAATCTCGAAAAGTTGAAAAACTGGCAAAGTTTTCTGTGGCTCAGAGTCCGCGCCGCGGCGCAACTCCAAGCTTAAATGACAGGCGCTGCAGAGCCAAAGTGAGCATCAGTCACTGGAGAGTCACACTGCAGCGCGACTCATAACAAAGGGACTCGCGCCACAGTGACGAGTCGGGTCTTCAAGCCTTAATGAGGCGTCTTGCAGTCACAGCATAACAAAAAATAATCAGGCCAATATAATACCAACTTTTAAAACATAGGCATACAAGAATGGTTACAAATAGAGTATGAAGGGAAATTATTTAGCAATAAACTAAGGGACTTAATATAATATTGTTAAGTCATAACTAAACCTCAAGTGTGATCACTTAGAGTTAAAGTAAGTTAATTGAAGATGAACACAAACGGTATGCAATAAGCATACTTAACCATTGACGATCGAGTTTCAATTAATAACGTAAGGACGTTAGTAAGCCGTGAGGAAGGATAATTAACTTGAACATTGTTGTATTAATGAAATAATTTCAATTAAGTTATGGAAGAGAACGAAGTTGGTAAGAATGATGTAAAAGAATGACGAAAAGCCAGAACCCATAAATAACAAATCTAATACGGGATTAGATTGAGAAGTAGGGTAAGATTCTTTAAGAACTATGTATGTTCAATCATGATCTAATATGGTATGTTATGTTGTTATGTGTTGTAGAGACCGTAAGGACTCAAAGGAAACGTAATTATACTGTAGCAGACGCTGAAGGCAAGTTTTTCCTAAATGCTTGTCTAACCTTCGTGTTAGCCTGGTTTTCAAATGATTAAATTTATGAGATGCATTTATGGTTTTGAAGAAAGAATCGATGCCAGTTTTAGCTCGGCTAGACTAATCTGGATAGATTGATTGAACTGTTTACAAGTCTTTCAATATAGAATTGCTAACGCTATCCTACGCCAACTAATTGGTACTGATTCAAGGTAAGCTTGAATATGAATAAACAAATGTATTTTCATCGAGTATTCGATGGGCACGTGAGGTTGCCACAACTTAAACGCATACACGTTTAATAGATGTAGTGTTGATCAACATGAGACTACTGGTGATCACCGAAGTGCTCGTAAGATACGTAGGACTTACGGACTTCGCGGTCTTTGGGTTGTCCTTTTCAAAGAAACTATAAGACGTTCACGTCTTGAACCAGAATTGATGAATATTGTTATTGTAAAATGATTTGAAGGAAAAGGAATGCTATTTTAAGTTATTGATAGTACTTCATAACTATCATCCAGTTATTGAAGATATACAATTTTTATGTTTCAAGCATGCTTTTAAAATGAAATTGTTATACTTGCTGAGCTTGTTATGCTCACTCTTGCTTGAACCATATGAATGCAGCTTAGACCGAATGGACCGAAGGATTCGTCAAGGTTAAAGTGACGGCTAAACCGAACGTGTAGATTACCTATGTAATTGTATAGGTTTGTAATGTTAATATTTGATATTATGATAATAATAAATGTAACGTTTATAAAGAACCTGGGAATGGTAGTATTGTTTTGGAATATATATAAGACATATTCGTTCTTTTGAGGCATTTCAATTGAATGTTTGTGTGAACTGTAGCACCGTGGAGCACCATCTGTCGGGTTAGAAGAGACCCGGATTTGGGGACGTCACAGGTTGGTATCAAAGCATTAGGTTATAAAACTTTAGGGGGGAAGAACCTTAGGCTAATAACCTCGTTAAGGAAGAGAAGTCCGAAGGAAGTAAACTCGAGCTTTACTTGAGTCAAATGAGTTAATAAGTTATTGAGGAAATTCAGTACCGAAAGATGTAAAAGATGGAAAGTAACCCTAAATAAATTAAATGTGATTTGTGCTTATACTATTGTGTGTTATGTACTAATCAACGTGTTATGTGTTATTGTAGGATGTCGATCGATAGCTTGATGTATAGAGATATACACGCGGTGAGCGAAGAGCTTGTGAACCGAGTAGAGCTCGTACTCTATGCCAAACAAGGAGGTACCAATAGTGATTCTAGAAGAGTCGGAGGCTGAGGAGTACTTTTCTGAGGAAGACTACTCCGAGGGAGGGATGGATATAGCGTCATATCTTAGTATGATGAATGATGGGGAGGAAGAAAGTGAGGTAACATCGATTACTACGGTGGTACCTACACTGGAGTCATCACCTCCAGATGCAATGGAAGCATTGTATCTGGTAGTGCTTGATAG
The DNA here is from genome assembly GCA_020205615.1 of Panax quinquefolius. Taxonomy (NCBI): domain Eukaryota; kingdom Viridiplantae; phylum Streptophyta; class Magnoliopsida; order Apiales; family Araliaceae; genus Panax; species Panax quinquefolius. Next base: position 22,177,488 of record CM035174.1, on the reverse strand, counting down.
GAATGTGCAACTGGGTACAGTTGTTCAGAATTAGAGTGAAGAGATTAGTTATCTCCATGAAGCTAAGATGTCTGCAGAAGTAGATTTTGAGTTAGAGCACGATAAGTAGGTGCTTATGGCAGAGCAGGCTAGGAATTATAAGGCAGAGGCCGATAAGCTTGGTAGAGAACTGGGGGAGAAGGACCGGAAGATAGTACGGATGTCTTACATCCATGAGAGTGCACATAAGGATTTCAAGCTGAAGGTTGCTTGATATTCCATTGAGTCAGGACAAACCCGCTCATATGATTAGTCGGGATATCAGAAAGCAATGATTGCGAATGAGAAACACGTGGATCTTGTTATGCATTATTAGAAGTCTAGAGTTATAAATATGTGTGTAGTGATGTAAAACCCTCTTTTAAAGGGTAGTCTTTTTGTAAATCCAAACTTTTGAGAAGTTCAATTGCGGGATAGAAAATGTAATAGCTTTTGTCTATGAAAACAAACTGTAAATAGTTTTAAACTATGAAGAAGCATATGAATATAATGAAGTTTTCATGGAAATGATTTGTTATGATGCGATTTGGTATGTGGCGATTAATAACGAAGTAAGTAAATAGATAATAATGAAATTTTAAATGCCACCAAGGAGAAGACAACGTAATTAGGAAGCAGAATCACATAATGTTAACCAAATGGGTCAGAATAACCCTATGCAATAGTTCGTTAATTTATTAATGACTACATTTAACCAAATTGGGGATAGAATACCCGCGAGACCTAGGGTAGAAAGAACGACTACCTTTAAAGAGTTTAAAAGCGTAGGTCCGCCGGAGTTCAAAGGAACGACAGACCCAATAGAGTCCCAGACATGGGTAAAAGCAATAGAGGAGGTGTTTGTTATTTCAAACGTAGGTGAGGCGCAAAGGACTTCTTTTGCGACCTATATGATGAAGGGGGAAGCCAACTTTTGATGGGAGGCTCACCAGGGTGGGGCTAGAATTGATGCGGGAATGTGGGAACAATTCAAGAAGGTTTTCTTCGAGAATTATTTCCCTATAAACATGTAAGGGAGGATACAGACCGAGTTCTTAGAATAAATAAGGGGACATGACATTTCCCCAATATGCGGCCAAATTCAATGAATTGGCAAGGTTGTTCCACGCTAAGAAGACACTGAGGAGATGAAGGCTCATAGGATTGAGCAGGGCCTGAAATCCTGGCTCTATAATAGGATTGCGGTGTTCCAAAGGGTTTCATGTGGGACCATTCTAGAGAAGGTGATTATAGCATAAGGTGGTAGTGAGTTGTAGACTCAATACCACAAAGAGGGAAAGAATGAGAGCAAGGGATAGGGATGAACCAAGTTTAACTCCAGGAATACTGGAGTGAGTCAAGCAGATCCTAAGCGTAGGATCGAAGTGTGTAAGACATGTGGAAAGACTCATCTTGGAGTCTATCCAAAAAAGGATTAAAAATACCTTAAAACATTAAGGCAGAGGAGGAGGAAATAACTTTCGCTAATTTATCCGTGTAAAATTTGTTTCATGAATAATACAGGTAAGCAGGTATCAGTAGATAAGTGCTGTTAATGTTGAGAGAAAAATTTGAAGTAATTCTCGGTATAAATGGGTTGATTAACCATACAGCTATAATAAATAGTTATAAGAAAAGTGTGAACCTTTAGTTTTCTCAAAAAATCTAAGGTAGTAATTTATGTTATTAAAAAAATTATGACGCTCTTGTCGTCTAACCTTGACGCAAGTTAGGAGGATGTTAAGGAAGAGGATGAGTCATTACGGTTGCATATTGACTATCATATTCGGAGTAAATTAGCATTTAAGAATAAGTACCCATGGCCCAGGATCGATGATCTATCAGATCATTTGAAGAGGGCAAAGAATTTTTTTAAGATGGATTGGTGTACGTGGTATTGTCAATAGAAAATAAGGAAGGAGGAGGAGGTACCTAAGATGACGTTCAGAACTTGTTATGGTATTACAAGTATCTGGTTATGTCATTTGGGTTGACTAATGTACGGAAGTTAGACTTTCCGTAAGGGGCGCCGAGCAAGTCGGTGGTAAACAGATAGGTTCTCTTGTGGGATGCTATGGTTAAAGGTACCATTAGCGTCACAGGATTTAAGAAGACGATTAAGTGAGGCACCTGTATTATCTTTATCAGATGATACAAGGAATTTTGTAGTGTATCTTGATGCTTCGCATAGATGACGAGATTGTGTGCTCATGTAGCATGGCAAGGTCATTGCATATGCATCATGCCAGTGAAGGGATTATAAGAAGGTCTATCCTACTTATGATCTATAATTGGCAGTTGTAGTTTTTGAATTAAAAATTTGAAGATAGTATTTATACGGGGAAGAAGTACTGTGAGATATACACGGACTAGGGGAGTCTGAAATATATCTCCACATAGAAGGAGTGGAATATCATTCAGGAAAGGTAAACATAGAAGCCGATGTGTTAAGTAGGAAGGGTAAGGAAAACTATCGATATTAAAGACTCAGAATGAGTTAATAATGGAGATGGCAAGAGTGGAGTTAGAATTTAAATTACAGAATGAAACGATAGAAATGTTATTCAAAATGTAGACTCAACCCACGATAACGGAACGAGTTAAATAGGTACGACTAGTTAACGAGGGATGTAAGCGAATGGAGAAGATGACACAGGATAAATAGAAGACTCAGTATAGTCTTGTTTTGAGGGAGGAATTTGAGTTCCAAATAATTTTTAAAGTTAAAAGAATAACTAATATGATAGAGAGATAGCGTAATGTGTTAGTAAGTGTTTAACTTCCAACTCAAATTGTTAATAGGAAGTGATAAGTCATGTGAGATAAGATAATACCTTTGGTAAATGTGAAATGAAAGAACCACAATGTCGAAGAAGCATTGTGGGAACTCGAGATTAAAATGAAGAAATTTTTATCCTCATTGGGGTAGGTAATAGTAGCGACATTTTGGGAACAGAATCCTTATAAGGAGGGAAGAATGTAACGCCCAAGAAAAATCAAATTTTTAGAAGAATTAAAATTTTATTTAATTATAAGGATTAAATGAATTTAATGGATTATTTATGGAGCAAGCTAATTGAAGGTCGTTATATGACCTAGAAAGGTTAGAACATCGTAAGATTTTGGCTACGTGGTAGAATTAAAGTGTTTGAATTTTCAAGACGAAAATAAAAGCTTTCCGAGAAATTTTCTAAAAAATACTATTCACGCATTTCTACTCGGGAATTATTTTTGAACTTCCGAGAAATATGTAATGATAGAATATTGAGGTGAGCTGGAATATCCAATAATATTTCAGTTATGGAAAACGTAATATTTTACCTACGGACTTAAAACCTAACATTTAAGGAAAATGATTACGAGAAGGAAATGTAATGTGATTAATGAATAAAACAATGATCGTATAAGACGTAGGTATTATACAAAGTAATGAATACGAGTATTATACGAGAATGTATGAATGATGTTATATCATGAGGAATACATATACAAGTTAGAATACGAGATGAATACGTAAATTATACGTTATAAGGCTTTAAGCCAAATGTATTGAGTTAGTAGGATTGTGTAGGAAATATTAAATTCCAATGGGATTTGATAAGGCCCAAATATAAGGAGGATTAAGTCCAATGTAAATTAAATATGCAAGCCCAAAGTAAATTAATCTAAGCCCAAAATGATTAAGTAAGTTAGTTAAACCTAAGACCAAGCTAAGATCCAATGAGTTAAGGTGATCCATGGGGCAACCCATGATCATGTGGTTAATCTTGGTGACCAAGTGTTGTGGTGAGCAAGAAAAGAAACTTAAAGGCTAAGTGTTGTGGGGAGAAAGTAAACTTAATGACCAAGTAGACTTAAGGGCTAAGCAATGGATAACTTAAGTGGTGGCCAAGCAAATAATGTGGAGGCCAAGTTAACTTAATGCCTAAGTTAGGAATAGTAAGGAGGTGGATGGCCTAATGACCAAACTACCCTAACCTAGCAAGTCCTATAAATAACAAGCTTTAATTTCATTTGTTGGTTGCTAGTTTTTCATCCAACTTAAGTTGAGAGCTTATTTGGTAGAGAGAATAAGCACATATAAATCTAGACTTCCTTTGTTAGATTCTCCACCAACAACTTATAGCTTATTGGTTTGAGAGAAAAAGCAAGAAAAGATAGAAGTTAACCTTTGTTATTTCAAGAAGCAAGAAGAAGATTAAGACTTAGCAAGAGATCATCAAAGAGTAAGTGTTCTTAAACCATGTTTCTCTTTCTCTTCTTTTGTTAGAGAAGGGGGTATTGGTAGAACAAGCTTGCTAAGAAGAGGTTGGAATAATGAATCAAAGGGCTTAAGTCTTAATAAGCCGAATAAGTCATGAATAAGAAATTCATTCGTAAATAAGTTATGAACTTATAATGAAAGTATAAGAATTTGTTAGAATTTGTAACATGTTTACATTAATAAAATTAGTATGATTAATAAGATGTAAGAATAATGATTAAAGGACTTAACTCATTAATAAGTCATATAAAAATAAGACATAAGTTATGAAATGGAAATATAAGTATTTTATACTTTAATAAGTTGCACAATCATCAAGAATAGGTAATAACTTATCATGAATATAAGTTAATGAAGTATGTATATCAAGATGTTAGTATAATGGAGTGAATCCAATTTAAACGTTTTAAAAATCTCAAGTAACGAAGTTTTGCCGGAATTAACACGATTGGACGATAATCGTAGAATTCGTGAAATTCTCGGAATGGAAGTCGAATTTTGATATTGAGCTTGGAAATGTTGGTTTCCAATGGCGACAAGTCTTATTTGGCATTATAGAGTTGCGGACTCAAAAATGGCCAGATTCTGACTTAGAACGAAGAAACGAGCATTGAACGTTCACGAACGTTTATCATTTTCGTTAAAAATGGACTTATAGGTGAAATTTTAGCAAACGAAGTCAAATAGATAAAATTCTTGCATAACCGAATAGAGTATGAAATTTGTGAACCGTAGGCTCTTGAACGAGCCAATTCGGACTTATAACGAAGAAGTTACGCGTCCGGGAATCTTGCAAAGTTGAAAAACTGTCAAAGTTTTCTGTGGCTCAGAGTCGGCGTCGCGACGTGACTCCAAGCTTAAATGACCGGCGCCGCAGCACCAAAGTGAGCATCAGCCACTAGAGAGTCACGCTACAGCGTGACTCATAACAAAGGGACTCGCACCGCAGCACCAAGTCCGGTCTTCAAGCCCTAATAAGCGGCGATATGCATGCAAGATAACAAAGGAACATCAGCCATTAGTAGCTACCAAATTTTAAAACATTGGCAAACAATAATGGTTACAAATAGAGTATGAATGGAAATTGTTTAGCAATAAACTAAGGGACTTAATACAATATTGTTAAGTCATAACTAAACCTCAAGTGTGATCACGTAGAGTTAAAGTAAGTCAATTGAAGATAAATGCAAACGGTATGCAATAAGTGTACTTAACCATTGACGATCGAGTTTAAATTAATAACGTAAGGACGTTAGTAAGCCGTGAGGAAGGATAATTAACTTGAACCAAGTTGTATTAATGAAATAATTTCAATTAAGTTATGGAAGAGAACGAAGTTGGTAAGAATGATGTAAAAGAATGACGAAAAGCCGGAACCCATAAATAACAAATCTAATACGGGATTAGATTGAGAAGTTGGGTAAGATTCTTTAAGAACTATGTATGTTCAATCATGACCTAATATGGTATGTTATGTGGTTATGTGTTGTAGAGATCGTAAGGACTCAAAGGAAACATAATTATACTGTAGCAGACGCTGAAGGCAAGTTTTTCCTAAACGCTTGTCTAACCTTCGTGTTAGCCAGGTTTTCAAATGATTAAATTTATGAGATGCATGTATGGTTTTGAAGAAAGAGTCGATGCCAGTTTTAGCTCGGCTAGACTAATCTTGATAGATTGATTGAACTATTTACAAGTCTTTCAATATAGAATGGCTAACGCTATCCTACGCCAACTAATTGGTACGGATTCAAGGTAAGCTTGAATATGAATAAACAAATGTATTTTCATCGAGTATTCGATGGGCACGTGAGGTTGCCACAACTTAAACATACACACATTTAATAGATGTAGTGTTGATCAACATAGAGTACTATAGGCTGATCACCTAGAAGTGCTCGTAAGATATGCCGGACTTACAGACTTCGTGCCGGGTTGTCCTTTTCAAAGAAACTATAAGACGTTCACGTCTTGAACCAAAATTGATGAATATTGTTATTGTAAAACATTTTGAAGGAAAAGGAATGCTATTTTAAGTTATTGATAGTACTTCGTAACTATCATCCAGTTTTTGAAGATATACGATTCCTATGTTTCAAGCATGCTTTTAAAATGAAATTGTTATACTTGTTGAGCTTGTTATGCTCACTCTTGCTTGAACCATATGAATGCAACTTAGACCGAATGGACCGAAGGATTCGTCAAGGTTAAAGTGAAGGCTAAATCAAACGTGTAGATTACCTATGTAATAGTATAGGTTTGTAATGATAATATTTGATATTATGATAAGAATAAATGTAACGGTTATAAAGAACCTGGGAATGGTAGTATTGTTTTGGAATATATATAAGACATATTCGTTCTTTTGAGACATTTCAATTAAATGTTTGTGTGAACTGTAGCACCGTGGAGCACCATTTATCTGGTTGGAAGAGACCCGGATTTGGGGGCGTCACACCGTAAGTCCGGCATAGCTTACGAGCACGTCTAGGTGATCAGCCTATAGTACTCTATGTTGATCAACACTACATTCATTAAACGTGTATACGTTTTGTAACACCCCCAAATTCAGGTACTTGAAACCCTAACTCGGTGCTTTACGATACCATTTCTATGAGCGGAAATAATACTAATAACAATAACAATAATATAAATATCAAACTTAACTTACATTTATCAGAGTCTAATCCCAAGTACGCAACCTTTACTACAATATATGACATGATAGATAATAAATATCATGGTCTATATATTGTCTAACTATTACAAAAGATACCATTAAACATAATCTATTTGATTTCCTTTTCACTTGTTCTTGTCTAAACCTTCGGGTTGATCATGCCTAGCTAAAAACATTTAAATTTAAAGCAAGAATGAGTATTTGGGTGCCCAGCAAGTAATAACAATTATAAATATAAGTAGCTGAAAGAAATACATATTTTCTTTGTACATCACTTCTACAACGAATTTATAGTTGTGAAGTAAACTGAACCGATAATAATAACATAACAATTCTATCTCAAAAATTTGAAATTACGTATTGACTATATATATAGGGTAGTCGACATACTATGAACATTATTTTAAATTTTTGATAAGGTTAGACAAAACTTCATCTGCAAACTGTCATAACTTACGGGCACGAGGGTGTACATCCTATGGACCCTGTATTGATCAATACTACATTGCAAGAACGATATTATCGTTCACTTTGTCCGCCTTAGGCGCATAAAAGTTTTCCCTTGATCGGGATGTTCATACTTAGTCTGGAATCCGAACCAAAATAATTTGATTGGATACAAAAAGGTTTTTATCATATTCAACGATATTTCAAAATCTGTGTCTAGCTGGTCAAATAGCTTAGACAACTTATATATATATATATATATATATATATATATATATATATATATCAACATGTGATTAAAATAATGATTATCCAAGTGAGGACACTTGTATAACCATATTTCGAAATTAATGAACTGAATATATATGAGTTTATATAATATAATATCATGTTGATAAACAATGATCAGATATAATATATACGACAATAGGGTTAATAATCTAGTACAGTAATAATATAATTCTGAAACTTCTTACTCATGTCCATTGCATAAAGGAAATGCAAAGGTAAGATACTTGCTTGGTCTGCTGCTTACAGTTATGCAACTTAGTTTTATCTTTTATACTGAAACCTATCATTAATAAGATCATTTGATAGATTAGAATAACATACTATAACACATAACACTGCTTATTGCAGTCATCACGTAACCTAATCACATTGTCACACATATTCAACAGTCATTGAATCACAAACAAACACATATACAGACAAAATATCTAAGTCCATATCAATTTACGAAACTCGCTTACTAATCGATCAAATGACTTTATCGAGTAATTATCGAGTCTAAGACTCTATATCAAGTTCAATATCTATTTAGACTATTTAAGCAAATAATATATTATTCTTAAACGACTTATAATAATTTTTAAACATTTATTATAATTTATCGCTTGAATTTTCAAACTCCTAATCATTAGTAAATGATTTAAATATTAAACAATTCTATTATCATTAACATTTAATTAATATTAAACCATTAATGAAACCATTGCCAAAATATTAAAGTTATTTATAATAACTAAAAATATTTTTAAAGTACTAATATTAACCTTAAATGATTTTTAAAACAATTAAAATCATTTTAAATAATTACCATTAATATTAAAATATTATCAAGATTACTTATCAAAATATTAAAAGTCAAGTAATTATAACTTCAAATATTTTTAATTCATTAATATCCTTATTAAATGATTTTTGAATAAATAAAACCATTTTAAAACTATTTATTTAATATAATTATTAAATAAACTTAATATCATTTATTATTAAATTAATATCATTAATATTAAATTATTAATGAAATTATCCTTTAAATATTAAAAGTTATATTTTATAACTTAAAATAACTTTAAACAATTTATTATCATTTTAAATGATTTTTATAATATAAAAATCATTTTTAAACTAATTTATTTAATATACTTATTAAATAATTCTAATATCATTAATATTAAATTATTAATGAAATTTACCTTTAAATATCAAAAGTTATATTTTATAACTTAAAATATTTTTAAAACATTTATTTTTCATTTAAAATGATTTTTCTAATATCAAAATCATTTTTAAACTAATTTATTTAATATAAGTATTAAATAAACCTAATATCATTAATATTAAATAATTAATATTTTCATGACAAAATATCAAAAGTTATATTTTATAACTTAAAATATTTTATAATCCTTTAAATTATTTTTATATGATTTTTAAATCATTAGTTCTATTTTTCATCATTTATTTAATACATTTATTAAATAACTTAAATATCATTAATATTAATTTATTAATGAAATTTCATCACAAAATATTAAAAATTATAGAAAATAATTTAAAATATTTTCTTATAACATAATATAATTTTAAATTATTTTCAAGTATTAAAATCATTTTAAATAATTTATTTAATATTACAATTAAATAAATTAAATACCTTTAATATTCCAAAAATATTAAATATTTATGAAATATATTTAAAATAATTAAAAACTAATTTTTGGATTTTAAAATAATTTTTAAGAATTTAATTTGTATTTTTCATAATTAAAAACTATTTATTACTAATTATTTAATAAAAATAATTATTTTATAAATTAGCTGTCGCTAAAGACTGCCTATAGCGACATAATCGTCACTATAGGTGTTCTTCGTGTTCTTCATGCAACCTAGAAATTCATATCTAGTTAATGAGGGTACTACTTTGACCAAGCGTAACAATCAGATCATGATGTTTCCAGTCAATCTATTGATCACAGTGTGTAGAACTAATGTAATGCTATACGATTCAACAACAACATAAAGAGAAAAAGATCTGAGCCTCCAAAAATCGTGTCAGGCGTGTTCTTGAGTTTCTGGGCTGCCCAGAAACTCAAGCAGTGTCAAGGGCCCTTTTTGGGCCTTAATTAATACGGTGTCTGATCATGTTTTAAGTGTTGTTATGATATCAAATTGCAGTACCTATATCATAGAATTGAATAATAACATTAAACCAACCTAACTACATCACATGCGTAAGATCAAAGCTGGTCAACCCATGCCAGAAAATGTGTTCTTCACGAATCTAGGTTTTTCCAAGAAACTCATAAGGATGGTGGTCAACCCTACTTTGACAGGTAATATCTTTTATTCTATGCACGATATAAATGTTATAGATGCATGATCATGTAACCAACATGTCAGTCTACGAATGGAATACAACAACATGGCCAAAACATTAAAGATCACTAAGATCACAGGCTTTAAAAAATCTTGTCAGAGCCACCTGGGAAATCTGGGCTGCCCAGATTTTCAGTTTTCGTGGTCAGTCAACTGACTTTGACCACGATTATCTTACAACCTGTGCATGATCTGGTCCTACTAAAAGTTATAGAACACTGATCTCACAGAATAAAACACGATGAAACATTTAGATAACAAAAACAGATAACAACCAAAGATTTAAAGGGTCTGACATTGAGTTGTCAGACTCATTTTAAAAATTTCTAGATTTTCAAATCATCAAATCCGAGCTTCTAGATGTTATGGATCTAACATCTAGCAACCCAGATCATCATTATATACCACATACAACATATTTTAACACAAAAACACAACATCTAACAAAGGATCAAGATCGAATTTTTCAACTAGGGTTTATACCTTTAAATGAGCAAATCTGATTTCTTGGCTACTGATTTGTTATTGGTGTTAGTGGGGTTGTGATTTGGGACTGATACACTACATTATTTTGTATGTGTTGAGAGAGAGAGAGAATTGGTTCAGAGCAAGTTGACCAAATGGACTTGAAAATGATTTTTCTCTCTCTTGAATCTATATATATATATTACTTGTAATGCACATGGCTGATACACTTAGGTTGATTTGTTGGATATTTAGGTTAGGCTAAGTCAAGAGTTTAGGTTACGAACTCCTTATTTGGTTAGATTGGCAAGCAAGCTCAAATAATACAAGAGGGGTATTTTTGTCATTTGGCTTAGAAATTTAATGGCATTTTGGTAACTTGTCAAACCCTTAGGGTTTGACCCATAGGGTTTACCGCTTAGAGTTTAACCTAAGGTTTAGCACATTGATTTAGTAGAATTTCAAATTTAGGGTTTGTAAAAAAAATTTAATAAAATTTTAGTTTCTAAAAATTGTAATTTGGGTTTCTTAATCAATTAGGTTTTTAATTTCTTAACACTTTGCTAATTAGGTTTAAGAGACACTAATTAGCATTACACTTTCCAATTTAGCAATTAGGGTTTACCCTAATCAAATTAGGGTTTATAATTTAGAAAAATAAAATAATAAGGGTTTATAAAAAAACATTAAGGTTTTGAAAATTAGGGCTCTCCGGTTAATATCTATAACACCAATCATAAATCACGTTAACATGATTACCTAACAGTCTTAAACTGGTATTCGACTTTTAAATTAGGGTTTAACATCTTAAAACTAGGATTTTGACATTATACACATAATCTGACCAACATTATCAGTCCACATACATACAGTACATATTTATAGCACTGAAAAATCAAAATATAATTAATAGTATATTATTATTCTCATTCCTTGATCAAAATCCAAAATTATGGTTTTGGATTCCATATCTGATTTATCTTTCATATATAACATTAATAATTAATTTAAAATAAATAACTTAATTAATCAAATAAATTCTTATAATAAAATAAAATTATTATTATAATTTAGCTTTAATCATTTCATATATTATTTAAATAATATAATTATCATATTTTCATAGAACATAATGAATAAAAACATTTTTATCAGAAAAATTAATTATTATAAGAATATAATTTATAATGTGCAATAATTCTAAAATAAAATTATTTGTAAACATTCATGTAATAAATATATTTTTATTTATTACATAATTTCATACGCTTTATCTTTTACAAATCCTCATCTTTTAAAAAAAATTATACGCAAAATTTATGATTTAATTATATAGAAAATATCGGGTTGTTACATTCACCCTCCCTTATAAAGATTTCGTCCCCAGAATCACCGTTTTAAAACCTATACATACCAGGGTATATAGCATACATAATCATTACAAGTAGATCTCGATCAAAATTGATTGAACTAATCTTTAACTATTCAACATAAAGCTTATCTATCTACTTATACGGAAAATTGATTTCTAATAGAACTCAATTTCCTCCTTCAAAATAATTTATAAAATAATTTACTATATATAAGAAAATAATATATAAGAAAATAAATTTGTTCGAATAATACCTGGAGTTGCATCCCCGGCTGCTACAGTTTCTTAAACGGTCATGTTGAAGACGCTTGCGGTTAATTTCGTTGGCTTGATTGTTGATGTTGGTCCCGTTGTCGCCAATGTCTTGCTACCTTTCCTTGTATTCACATTTCTTGCCTTCTTTCTCCTTCTTGGACAGTCTTTCACCTTATACTCCATTGATCCACACTTAAAACACACAAACTTTCCCTTTATCTCCTTTCCTTTTATCGTATAGGTGACAAATCTATCTTTTGCCCCTTCGTTATCCTAGCTATCACAAACGTTGCTACAGGGTCAGTTGATCCTTTAAATCCTGGCAGTACAAATGCCTTGAAGTCTTTGAAGTTCACTGGTCGTTTATCTGGCTGATTTCCCGCGGCTGGTATTCCGTTCTGTATAGCTTGATCGACCATAATTGTAAAATTCTACATCGGGTCTGGTTGTCCTTTAGCTTTGTTGACATGTTCTTCTGTCCGTGTATTTCGTTTTCGTCTTGGCGGCATTATCGTAAATTATTATTTATTAAATTACATTCTAAGCCTTATCGTATACGCTTAACATATAACGCGAATTTTTCTATTCAAATAGTCATGTACTCAAAATTTTAGATTTCGAAAACTCAGTTTACTGTATGAACCAATGTGTAGATAAATATCTACTATCTTTATACCAACTTATTTTATTAATCCATCATAGATTCATATTCCTAACACTTGACATACCTTAGCACATATTGCTTTAAACATCCGCTATCCCTTTGTGACTCAAAAGTCGGGAATCGCTGTCACAATTTATACAAAAGTTAAGAATATTATATTACACTTACATACGTATCTTATACGCAACCTAGAATCATACCTATTCAAGTAATACTAATACAACTTATTTCTTACGCCTTCACTAATGATCAATTGCTTAGAAGTCTATATATTCCCATTATCCTCAATAATTCATTCATACATAACTATACTAGTCCTCCTTGTAGCCATTTGGTATTCGTTTGATTATTGAGTTTCTAGAGGTCAAGGGTTCAAGGGCTAGTGAGGAAATGGAGTAGTAATTGAAGAATGATATGAGGTATTCTAAAATACTTCCCTTTTTCTTACCACACATTATGAGTTTAAGAACTCACCACAAGCATAAGAGTTTAAGAACTCGAGCTTAATCTTATATTCTTTAATTATACTCTAACTATCAGTTATACTATCGTTTCTGGGTCCGGTACTATACTTTCCAAAATAACCACCTCATTGAGGTATCTTTCAATGTGAGCATGTATTTCAGCTATTGGCTTTGACATTGTCTCGATTATGGAGGTTGACTCCTTCTTTACGATCTGAGGGTATTCTAATTCTTTTCTTTCTGACATCTACACAACTAAGTAATCCTGATTATCAACTAATATATACACACAGCAAATAATAGTTTTATATACGTTATCTTTTATTTTGTTTGATGATAAATTTATCCAATTCATCTCATTTTAAACTCTATATGAGTTATTTGTATTTTCATCGTTTCCCTCTGTCCCAAGGTTATAGCCTAATGTCTAATCCACCTAAGGTTTCTAACCCTAAAGCTCTGATACGATGATGTAACGCCCCCAAATTCAGGTACTTAAAACCCGAACTCAGTGCTTTACGATACCATTTCTATGAGCGGAAATAATACTAATAATAATAACAATAATATAAATATCAAACTTAACTTACATTTATCAGAGTCTAATCCCAAGTACGCAACCTTTACTACAATATATTACATGATAGATAATAAATATCATGGTCTATATGTGACACCCCAATAATAGGTCCAATCCATCCAACCGATTCTGAGTTGCCAAATACATGGTACAGAAAACAACTACAACTTTGTTACTACAATTGTCGTGCCAAATACAACAACACATATACTATGAGTTTTAATACCAACTGTGACTCATGTCCCAACTATGGAAAACACCTCACATTGATACATTACATAAAGGTACAGTCAAAATCTGTTTTAGAAATTAAAATCTTTGGAAAGTGCTCAAGGAAACCTTCGTACATGGGAGGCCACGCGTCTAGGTTATGATAGATATCATATGTCTACATAATTATCCTTGGTTGACCAAATAGACCCCAAAGAAAAACGAGAAGATTACTATCATATTCTTTCCAATGGTGAGTCTTCTCTTGACATATCATTATCTCCATTATCTCTAATTGAGAGTTATACTTCAACCAAACATCAAGATTATATAGGCAGTGCTCGTAGATATACTCAGTAAGTGGATGTGCACAACCCTTTCTTATGATGACACGAGGTTGTATGTCATTAGACATCTTGTATGATAGTGGCAAAACACCCTTCCAACGTTGGGTTCGCCTCACCCTATTTGATTCACCAAATATAACTATTAAATGATGTATTAAATACAACACCCTTTTCTATACTGTTTAGAGAGAACTTCCACTGCTAGAGACCACCGTTCTATTCCCCTGTTACCCCCGCTCGACCCAGCTACACTCTTATTACCTGAAAGGAATTGTGAATTAAAAGGGTGAGCTCAACTAGCCCAGTAAAGAATATCATGACTAAAGATAATTAAATTATCAATAGCCTTCATCAGTAATAAATCAGAGATTTAGAATATGACGCCCCCAAAATTAGGTATACATCACCCACCTTGAGTCGCCAGATACATGGTACAGAATTCAAATACAACTTATTAATACAACTGTCGTGTACAATACGACAAAACATAAACTGTGAGTTTGAATACAAATATTGTCTACTAGAGAGTATACAAACTCAAAAGGAGTCCTCATTACAATTATTATCACACTATTTCACAGAATAGTGAGGACTACTAATGCACCATCTAGGACCATCACTCCGTTCCCCGACTCGTCCCGGCCTATATTCTCATTTCTGAAAAGATCAAGTGAAAGAAAGGGTGAGCTCAACCAAATTTCAAAGAAGAAATATTATGACTAAGATAATGCGAGAATAAATTATCATTAGCCTTAAAGCAGTTGTTAAACCGATACAATTTAACAAACATCAAGTTTAATCTGCGGTGAACAAGCAATCTATTAAAAGATTCAAGTAGAGAATAAAATCTACTATCTTTTATGATTTAAAAGGTTTTCATCACTTTTATCACTGGACTCAAATTTTAATAAATAATCCACATCATCGAATCACCCCTGCACTACGGCCAAGGATATTCTTTAGTATCACAAATACGAATTATCCATGCACTATAACTAAAGATAATCATGTTTTCATCAACGGTCCTGATCATGCCATAAAATAATTCATCTTTGCACCCTTGGCCGAAGAGAATCCATAGCCATAATCATACCAAAAACTGTCCATCAATGCACAACGGGCCAATGAGGACTTTTTCCACATCATTTGTAACATTACGGTCATGATTACACCGAATAATCCCTGGTCATAATCATACCAAGTCCATCTATGCACTACAGACCCACAGATGACTTTCAAAAAAAAAATATAAGCATGAGGATGATGACAATGACATAAGAATTCAATAAAACAAGTTCAAGAATTAATTTATCCAGGAACTAATAACGTCCAAATTGTCAACATGATCATCGCTTTTAGAGAGTAAAATTCAAGAATGCTCGTAAGAATATTTCCATGAAAAGATCTTTGGATGAAGCGCAAATATCAAGGATATTCCACTAATTTCATGGAGTATGGAAGTCAAAGTTTTAACTAACCTGAGTATAATAAAGAATGGAATAACAAAAGAAATCACCATGCATGCGGATTATGATAGACAAAGTTATTCCAATGTAATAATAATTAACGAGAACGGTGTCATGCACGTAAAGCACAAACATGATGTTCCAATGTAATCATAAAAAACGGAATAATAATGTAAATCACCATGCATGCCGTACTTCAGATGATAAAGTTACTCCAACAAAATATCAATAAAGAGCGGAACCAGTCCGGCGTAAAATGCATGCATGTGATATTCCAACCAAATAATAATAAAGAGCGGAACCGAGTTCGAAGGCGTAAAATGCATGAACGCAGATATTCCAGCGAATAATAATAAAGATGGAACCAGTTTGCGTAAAATGCATGCATAAGATATTCCAATGTAATAATAAAGAATGGAATAATGTAAGAATTTCACCAAGTATAGGGTAGCAGCATATATACAAAGTTATTCCAACAGAATAATAAATAATGGAATAACAGAACTTCTCTTCATGGATAAGAAAGAAATAATACTCCCTACCTTAGAAAAACTGGATACTGGAATAGTGAGGTAGCAGACTTCTCTACTTCTTTCTCTCTATAATTTCTCTCTATAATAATCTCTCTAAAGCTTTTGTGAATTGGTGAGAAATGAAGGAAGAATGAGCTTCTATTTATAGGAAAATATAGTTTCGATAATTGCACGTTTTGGGGCTCAAAAAATTATAGTACAATACCTCCAACTTTTCTTTCATTTTTAATTTAGTCCTGCAAGTATTATCAAACTTGCACCAACTCCCCTAATAGTAAATATCCCCTAATAGTAAATAATGTGAATCAATAGTAAATCATGTGACTCAATAGTTCTAATCATGTGATAAAAATAATTACAGTATAGTACCTCCATCTATAACTCCATTTTTAACTTAGTCATGAAAGTATTATCAATCTTGCACCACCACCCCTAATAGTATAAGAATGTGAATCAATAGTACCCCATGAATAGTAACTAGTGAATAGTAACTCGTGAATAGTACTCTGACATAAAAAGTGCTCTGAATACCCGAGTGAACAATATAACCTCTAGACATCAATTATCATCGAAATAAATGTCAATTTCCACTAACACTAATAATCCCAATACAATGGAACAATTAATTTCATCTTTAATCAACACAACTTATTCATCATTAATATAATAACTCACAATATTTAACAACCAGGTCGTTCCTAGGAAAGAGGGGGCTTTCCGATAAGGACTTCTCCTTATTGGCGCGCAATTAGGTGACCAAACTTCCTCGACATGTAACTTCAGATATTGTCAATATTGCAAATAATAATATGAATAACTTTATCGTCTCAATTATTGATTTAATAATATAAAATATTATGCAAATGATCTTGTGACAATAATTGAATCAATAATACGAGAGATATGATGCAGAATAATATCGTAGTAATAATTGAGTATAAGCGAGTGACTTCTCACGTAAGCATCAATAATCAATACCAGTGTGCTACTACTGCAACCACGCCAGATATCAGATTTTTTTAACACGGGTGTTTCAAAGTTAACCGTAAAACTTCCGCCGTTATTTCCATAAAATATTTTTGTCGTTTTCTCAATCTGACAATAATTCCATTGTGGGGTCCACCAATGATTGTCTTGTCATCTGGATATTCCCCAAACAAAAAGAATATTCCCCGACTAATCAAATATTATACAACAACTTGCGTACTTTGCAAAATTTATAAATACTACCCATAACTATAACATTATCTCAAATCCACACCATAATATTAAAAAAAATATTTCGAGAAAATTAAATCTTTATTCATAAAATCTGGGGTCTCATATAGAACATATGGTAGATGATAAATATTTCAACCATAGTTGCAGCAGAACGAGCAATCCATTAGAAGAGTCAAATAGACCATAAAATATATTATCTTCTCAATGTTAAAAGTCCACCAACAACGTTTTATCCCTGTAATATAAATCAACAGTTCATGTTCACATTCATGTGAATAACTCATAATCATATTTGTGGTTCTAAATTCC
Source organism: Panax quinquefolius (assembly GCA_020205615.1). Taxonomy (NCBI): domain Eukaryota; kingdom Viridiplantae; phylum Streptophyta; class Magnoliopsida; order Apiales; family Araliaceae; genus Panax; species Panax quinquefolius. Next base: position 22,159,529 of record CM035174.1, on the reverse strand, counting down.
TCTTCTCATCTAGGACAAAGATAATTTTCATCACCTGTCTGTACCTGAAACATCAAAGATCATGGTTATACCAAATCACAGTTCTTGTTCATAATCATACTAATAAATTCATCTTTGCACTACGGGCAAAAGATATTCGTCAACAGTTCATCTTTGCACTACTGGCCAAAGATATTCAACAACAGGTCATCTTTGCACTACAGGCCAGATATATTCAACAACAGGTCATCTTTGCACTATATGCCAAAGATATTCAACAACAAGTCATCTTTGCACTACGGCCAAAGATATTAATACCTCAAAAAATTACATAATCATTTCAAAATTTATATAAACCATAATTATAACCATGTTGATCAATTCACCTTTGCACTTAAGCTAAAAATATTCAATTATAAATTCAATGGTCATGATCATACCAGTCAACTATTCAACTTTGCACTACTGGCCAAAGAGAACACATAGTCATGATCATACCAATAATCTACCAATCTTTACATACTCAAGTCAAAGAGAAATATCATTATTAGGGTTATAAAAATGTTATATATGATAATAAAAACAATATGATCAAAACAAGGATTTAATTTCAAGAGTAAGATTCATAAATCAACGATAATTTGGTCAGAAAAAGAAACCAATTTTGTCGTGAATAGTAACTCGTGAATAGTAACTCATGAATAGTAACTCATGAATAGTAACTTATGAATAGTAACCCCGACATAAAAAAGGTAGAAATTCCACAATAAAATCCATACCAATATTTCGGTATAATGATATTGAAAGAATAACATTTTTTTAAACTTATAAATAATTTATTTTAATTGTTTACACTTTACTAAATAATGCATTTAATCATCCTAAAATGCCAAACTCATAAGATTTCATCACCAATAACCAAAACCCTCATCAAAAATCTGCATATACCTCATATAGGATTCTCAAGCCATAAAATCCTATTTTCCAATTTTCTTACTTCAAATAACATATTTAATTCATTTACTCATAACTAGTCCATTTTTATGAAAAATACTAAATCAGTACAAACAAATTTTCTTTTATGGAATTTAGCAGAATATAGTTCCATATTGAACATATATTTTTCTCAGAATTTTTAAAATTCATTTACTATTTTTCATATGGCCAAAATAGCCAAATATTTAGACATTTATCATAAACTGTACTTTTATCCAAAAATTCCAAAATTTATAGAGTATACTTCTGTTATATACATGTACTCCCAATAAAAATTTTACCAATTTTGGAGTTAACCACAAGGAGTTATAAGGGTTTACTTTTAAAATAGTCTTTTCTCATAACATTCATAACTCCTAATCTATACATCCAAAAATCGCCATTTTTGGACACAATCTAGAAAACTCATCAAATTATCATTTTCAATTTTTTAGAATTTTTGAAGGTCGGAAAAATTACGAAACATGAAAAACATAATAACCCTTAAAATCCCTTAGCTCAAACGAACAGTACTTCTGATCGGAATATCGGATATGAGGCTGAATGAAACTTGTGCTGAATAGCAACTCCCAAAGTATCAAAATACTCACAAAATACGCTTAATATATAGAGAGAGAAAGAGAAAAAACTTGTTTCTGGTGTGATTTTCAATTCTAACTTAGCCCTCTATTTAAAGGAAAATGTTAGCACGCCAAAGCAGACTTGACCTGCAACCTGATGGCTTTACCTACTACTATTCCCACCCACCACATTTGAATAAAAATTCCAGCACATTTCTCACCAACCAAAAGTGGGGCCCACCAATTCTAGAATTTTCCACCAAAATGATAAATTCTGAAACTTCAATAATTTCTGAACTAGTCACCTATTAAAATTCATAACAAATCATTCGTTCATTTTTAACGGTTCAAAATTTGTGGATATATACTCAACTTATATATGTAAAACATATCCAAAAATCACAATGATCCAACGGTCGGATTAAAAATTATAACTCACGCAATATATCTCAAAACACTTGTTTGATTTTTAGTACCTCCATTCCGACAAAAATACTGATAAAACACCTCAACATTAACTCCTTCATTTATAACCACATAATTAAATCCATCATTTAAATCTGCATCAAATAAATTTCATTATCATATAAATCAATAATTAATTATTTATAAATAATATTACAGAATCACATATATGACAACCAAGCAGTTCCCAGGAAAGAGGGGGCTTTCTGATAAGGATTTCTCCTTACTGGCGTGCAATTAGGTGACCAAACCTCTCCTTGACAGAACTTTCTAGACATTGCCAATAATGCTATCTAATAATATTATTTAAATAATATGAATTATTGATCTGATAATGGGAAATATTGTGCACTGACAATTATTGAATCAATAAAATAAAATATTGAAAAATAATTACTATAACAATTATTGAGTAGTGCCTTCTTACGTAAGAATCAATAATTCAACAATACTGTGCAAAATCGTGTGCTACTGTGCAACCACGCATATTACTATATTTTAACCACCAAGTATTCCAACAGTGTTAACGGTAACATTTACACCGTTATTTATAAAAACTCAAACTTTTTCGATTTCTTCATTCGATAGTTATCCGTTATAGGGCCCACAAATGGCTGCACCGTCGTACGAATATTCCCCGACAGAAAGAATATTCCACGACCAAACGAATATTCCTCGACAACAATAAGTATTTTATAGCCACTTGCTTATTTTGAAAAAAAATTCATATATCACCCTTAACTTTGCTTTTTTATCAATTTAACCAATTATTGAATAGTAAAATTGAATACTTTTATTTCATAAAATTCGGGGTCTTACAATCTCCACTCCTTATGAAATTTCGTCCTCGAAATTTACGTACCTGGTATTTCAAAGAGTTGAGAATACCTTGCTTTCATTTCAGATTCCATCTTCCATGTCCTCATGATTTCTCCGTTGCTTATCTCCTGTATTTCAGATACATCTTCAAAACAAAGGTTAATTGACATATCACAATTTGTCAACTAATCAAGTAACAGAAATCAGCTTAGGTAGGACACACACTAGTGAAGGATATTACTCGTCTCTCCCTTCCTAGTTCTAATCCCGGATCTCCGCCAGAGATCATATCCCTAAGCTTTGATACCAAATGTGACACCCCCAAAATAGGTCCAATCCATCCAACCTATTCTGAGTTGCCAAATACATGGTACAGAAAACAACTACAACTTTGTTACTACAATTGTCATGCCAAATAAAACAACGCATATACTGTGAGTTTTAATACCAACTGTGACTCATGTCCCAACTATGGACAACACCTCACATTGATACATATGAAGGTACAATCAAAAACTATTTTAGAAATTAAAATCTTTGGGAAGTGCTCAAGGAAACCTTCGTACATAGAAGGCCATAGGTTATGATAGATATCATATGTCAACAAAATTATCCTTGGTTGACCCAATAGACCCCCAAAAAAAATGAGAAGATTTCTATCATATTCTTTCCAATGGTGAGTCTTCTCTTGACATATCATTATCTCCACTGTCTTTAATTGAGAGTTATACTTCAACCAAACACCAAGATTATATAGGTAGTGCTTGTAGATATACTCAGCAAGTGGATGTGCACAACCCTGTCTTATGATGACACGAGGTTGTATGTCATTATACATCTTATATGATAGTGGCAAAACATCCTTCCAACGTTGGGTTCGCCTCACCCTATTTGATTCACCAAATATAACTACTAAATAATGTATTAAATACAACACCCTTTTCTATACTGTTTAGAGAGAACTTCCACCGCTAGAGACCACCGTTCTATTCCCTTATTACCCTCGCTCGCCCAGCTACACTCTTATTACCTAAAAGGAATTATGAAGTAAAAGGGCGAGCTCAACTAGCCCAGTAAAAAATATCATGACTAAAGATAATTATTATCAATAGCCTTCATCAGTAATAAATCAGAGATTTAGAACATATGGTAGATGATAAAAAATTTCAACCATAGTTGTAGCGGAACGAGCAATCTATTAGAAGAGTCAAATAGACCATAAAATATATTATCTTCTCTATGTTAAAAGTCCACCAACAATGTTTTATCCCTGTAATATAAATCAACAGTTCCTGTCCACATTCATGTGAATAACTCATAATCATATTTGTGGTTCTAAATTCATCTTCTCATCCAGGACTAAGATAATTTTCATCACCTGTCTTTACCTGAAACATCAAAGATCATGGTTATACCAAATCACAGTTCTTGTTCATAATCATACTAATAAATTCATCTTTGCACTACGGGCAAAAGATATTCGTCAACAGTTCATCTTTGCACTACTAGCCAAAGATATTCAACTACAGGTCATCTTTGCACTACAGGCCAAAGATATTCAACAACATGTCATCTTTGTACTACAGGCCAAAGATATTAATATCTCAAAGAAATACATAATCATTTCAGAATTTATATAAACCATAATTATAACCATGTTGATCAATTCACCTTTGCACTTAAGCTAAAAATATTCAATTATAAATTCAATGGTCATGATCATACCAGTCAACGATTCAACTTTGCACTACTGGCCAACGAGAACCCATAGTCACGATCATACCAATAATCTACCCATCTTTACACTCAAGTCAAAGAGAAATATCATCATTAGGGTTATAAAAATGTTATATATGATAATAAAAACAATATGATAAATCAAAACACAGATTTAATTTCAAGAGTAAGATTCATAAATCAACGATAATTTGGTTAAAAAAAGAAACCAATTTTGTTATGAATAGTACCCCGTGAATAGTAACTCGTGAATAGTAACTCATGAATAGTAACTCATGAATAATAATTCATGAATAGTAACTCATGAATAGTAACCCTGACATGAAAAAGGTAGAAATTCCACAATAAAATTCATACCAATATTTCGGTAGAATGATATTGAAAGAATAACATTTTTTTAAAACTTATAAATAATTTATTTTCATTGTTTACACTTTACTAAATAATGCATTTAATCATCCTAAAATGCCAAACTCATAAGATTTCATCACCAATAACCAAAACCCTCATCAAAAAATCAGATATACCCTATATATAGATTCTCAAGCCATAAAATCATATTTTCTAATTTTCTTACTTCACATAACATATTTAATTCATTTACTCATAACTAGTCCATTTTCATGAAAAATACTAAATCAATACAAACAAATTTTCTTTTATGGGATTTAGCAGAATATAGTTCCATATTAAACATATATTTTTCTCAGAATTTTTAAAATTCATTTACTATTTTTCATATGGCCAAAACAGCCGAATATTTAGACATTTATCATAAACTGTACCTTTATCCAAAAATTCCAAAATTTACAGAGTATGCTTCTGTTATATACATGTACTCCCAATAAAAATTTCACCAATTTTGGAGTTAACCACAAGGAGTTATAATGGTTTACTTTTAAAATAGTCTTTTCTCATAAATTTCATAACTCATAATCTATACATCCAAAAATCACCATTTTTGGACACAATCTAGAAAACTCATCAGATTATCATTTTAAATTTTTCCAGAATTTTTGAAGGTCAAAAAAATTACGAAACATGAAAAACATAATAACCCTTAAAATCTCTTACCTCAAATCTAACAAAGCCGACTGGAATATCGGATATGAGGCTGAATGAAACTTGTGTTGAATAGCAACTCTCAAAGTATCAAAATTCTCACAAAATACGCTCAATAATATAGAGAGAAAAGAGAAAACTTGTTTTCGGTGTGATTTTTAATTTAACTTAGCCTCTATTTAAAGGAAAAATTAGATAGCAAGGCAGACTTGACTGCGACACGGTGACTTTTTACTCGCTACTATTCCCACCCACCACATTTGAATAAAAATTCCAGCACATTTCTCTCCAAACAAAATTGGGGCCCACCAATTCTAGAATTTTCCACCAAAATGATAAATTCCGAAACTTCAACAATTTCTAAACTAGTCACCGCTAAAAATTCATAACAAATCATTCGCTCATTTTTAACGGTTCAAAATTTGTAGATATATACTCAACTTATATATGTAAAACATATCTAAAAATCACAATGATCCAACGGTCGGATTAAAAATTATAACTCACGCAATATATCTCAAAAACACTTGTTTGATTTTTAGTACCTCCATTCCGAAAAAAATACTGATAAAACACCTCAACATTAACTCCTTCATTTATAACCACATAAATAAATCCATCATTTAAATCCGAATCAAATAAATATTTCATTATCATATAAATCAATAGTTAATTATTCATAAATAATATTATAGAATCACATTTATGACAACCAGGCAGTTCCCAGGAAAGAGGGGCTTTCTGATAAGGATTTCTCCTTTCTGGCGCGCAATTAGGTGACCAAACCTCTCCTTGATAGAACTTTCTAGACATTGCCAATAATGCTATCTAATAATATTATTTAAATAATATGAATTATTGATCTGATAATGGGAAATATTGTGCACTGACAATTATTGAATCAATAAAATAAAATATTGAAAAATAATTACTATAACAATTATTGAGTAGTGCCTTCTTACGAGAATCAATAATTCAACAATACTGTGCAAAACCGTGTGCTACTATGCAACCACGCGTATTACTATGTTTTAACCACCAAGTATTCCAACAGTGTTAACGGTAACAATTACATTATTATTTATAAAACTCAAAATTTGTCGTTTTCTTCATTCGAGAGTTATCCGTTATAGGGCCCACAAATGGATGCGCCGTCGTACAAATATTCCCCGATAGAAAGAATATTCCACGACCAAATGAATATTCCTCGATAACAATAAGTATTTTATAGCCACTTGCTTATTTTGAAAAAAAATTCATATATCACCCTTAACTTTGTTTTTATATCAATTTAACCAATTACTGGATAGTAAAATTGAATACTTTTATTTCATAAAATTCGTGGTCTTACAATCTCCACTCCTTATGAAATTTCGTCCTCGAAATTTATGTACCTGGTATTTCAAAGAGTTGAGAATACCTTACTTTCATTTCAGATTCCATCTTCCATGTCCTCATGATTTCTCCATTGCTTATCTCCTGTATTTCAGATACATCTTCAAAACAAAGGTTAATTGACATATCACAATTTGTCAACTAATCAAGTAACAGAAATTAGCTTAGGTAGGACACACACTAGCGAAGGATATTACTCGTCTCTCCCATCCTAGTTCTAATCTCGGATCTCCGCCAGAGATCATATCCCTAAGCTCTGATACCAAATGTGACACCTCCAAAATAGGTCCAATCCATCCAACCTATTCTGAGTTGCCAAATACATGGTAGAGAAAACAACTACAACTTTGTTACTACAATTGTCGTGCCAAATACAACAACACATATACTGTGAGTTTTAATACCAACTGTGAATCATGTCCCAACTATGGACAACACCTCACATTGATGCATATAAAGGTACAGTCAAAAATTGTTTTAGAAATTAAAATCTTTGGGAAGTGCTCAAGGAAACCTTCGTACATAGGAGGCCATAGGTTATCATATGTCCACAGAATTATCTTTGGTTGATCCAATAGACCCCAAAGAAAAACAAGAAGATTACTATCATATTTTTTCCAATGGTGAGTCTTCTCTTGACATATCATTATCTCCACTGTTTCTAATTGAGAGTTATACTTCAACCAAACACCAAGATTATATAAGTATTGCTTGTAGATATACTCAGCAAGTGGATGTGCACAACCCTGTCATATGATGACACGAGGTTGTATGTCATTAGACATCTTGTATGATAGTGGGAAAACACCCTTCCAACGTTGGGTTCGCCTCACCCTATTTGATTCATTAAATATAACTACTAAATGATGTATTAAATATAACACCCTTTTCTATACTATTTAGAAAGAACTTCCACCGCTAGAGACCACCGTTCTATTCCCCTGTTACCCCCGCTCGACCCAGCTACACTCTTATTACCTAAAAGGAATTGTGAAGTAAAAGGGTGAGCTCAACTAGCCCAGTAAAGAATATCATGACTAATAATAATTAAATTATCAATAGCCTTCATCAGTAATAAATCAGAGATTTAGAACATATGGTAGATGATAAAAAAATTCAACCATAGTTGCAGTGGAACGAGCAATCCATTAGAAATGTCAAATAGACCATAAAATATATTATCTAATCTATGTTAAAAGTCCACAAACAATGTTTTATCCCTGTAATATAAATCAATAGTTCCTGTCCACATTCATCTGAATAACTCATAATCATATTTTTGGTTCTAAATTCCTCTTCTCATCTAGGACAAAGATAATTTTCATCACCTGCCTTTACCTGAAACATCAAAGAACATGGTTATACCAAATCACAGTTCTTGTTCATAATCATACTAAAAAATTCATCTTTGCACTACGGAAAAAAGATATTCGTAAACAGTTCATCTTTGCACTACTGGCCAAAGATATTCAACAACAGGTCATCTTTTGCACTACATGCCAAAGATATTCAAAAACAGGTCATCTTTGCACTACAGGCCAAAGATATTCAACAACAAGTCATATTTTCACAACAGGCCAAAGATATTAATATCTCAAAGAAATACATAATCATTTCAGAATTAATATAAACCATAATTATAACCATGTTGATCAATTCACCTTTGCACTTAAGCTAAAAATATTCAATTATAAATTTAATGGTCATGATCATACCAGTCAACGATTCAACTTTGCACTACTGGCCAAAGAGAACCCATAGTCACGATCATACCAATAATCTACCCATCTTTACACTCAAGTTAAAGAGAAATATCATCATTAGGGTTATAAAAATGTTATATATGATAATAAAAACAATATGATCAAAACACGGATTTAATTTCAAGAGTAAGATTCATAAATCAACGATAATTTGGTAAGAAAAAGAAACCAATTTTGTCGTGAATAGTACCCCGTAAATAGTAACTCGTGAATAGTAACTCATGAGTAGTAATTCATGAATAGTAACTCATGAATAGTAACCCCGACATGAAAAAGGTAGAAATTCCACAATAAAATCCATACCAATATTTCGGTATAATGATATTGAAAGAATAACATTTTTTCTAAACTTATAAACATCTTATTTTAATTGTTTACACTTTACTAAATAATGCATTTAATCATCCTAAAATGCCAAACTCATAAGATTTCATCACCAATATCCAAAACCCTCATCAAAAATCTGCATATACCTCATATAAGATTCTCAAGCCATAAAATTCTATTTTCTAATTTTCTTACTTCACATAACATATTTAATTCATTTACTCATAACTAATCCATTTTCATGACAAATACTAAATCAGTACAAACAAATTTTCTTTTCTGGTATTTAGCAGAATATAGTTCCATATTGAACATATATTTTTCTCAGAATTTTTAAAATTCATTTACTATTTTTCATATGGTCAAAACAACCGAATATTTAGACATTTATCATAAACTGTACTTTTATCCAAAAATTTCAAAAGTTACAGAATATACTTCTGTTATATACATGTAATCCCAATAAAAATTTTACCAATTTTGGAGTTAACCATAGGGAGTTATAAAGGTTTACTTTTAAAATAGTCTTTTCTCATAAAATTCATAACTCCTAATTTATACATCCAAAAATCGCCATTTTTGAACACAATCTAGAAAACTCATCAAATTATCATTTCAAATTTTTCCAGAATTTTTGAAGGTCGAAAAAATTACAAAACATGAAAAACATAATTACCCTTAAAATCTCTCACCTCAAACGAACAGTACTTCTGATCGGAATATCGGATATGAGGCTGAATGGAACTCTCAAAGTATCAAAATATTCACAAAATACGCTCAATAATATAGAGAGAGAAAGAGAGAAAACTTGTTTCTGGTGTGATTTTCAATTCTAACTTAGCCCTCTATTTATAGGAAAATGTTAGCACGCCGAAGCAGACTTGACCTGCAACATGATGGCTTTACCTGCTACTATTCCCACCCACCACATTTGAATAAAAATTCCATCACATTTCTCACCAACCAAAAGTGGGGCCCACCAATTCTAGAATTTTCTACCAAAATGATAAATTCCGAAACTTTAACAATTTCTGAAATAGTCACCTCTTAAAATTCATAACAAATCATTCGTTCATTTTTAACGGTTCACAATTTGTGGATATATACTCAACTTATATATGTATAACATATCCAAAAATCACAATGATCCAACGCTCGGATTAAAAATTATAACTCACGCAATATATCTCAAAAACACTAGTTTGATTTTTAGTACCTCCATTCCGACAAAAATAATGATAAAACACCTCAACATTAACTCCTTCATTTATAACCACATAAATAAATCCATCATTTAAATTCGCATCAAATAAATATTTCCTTATCATATAAAGTAATAATTAATTATTCACAAATAATATTACAGAATCACATTTATGATAACCAGGCAGTTCCCAGGAAAAAGAGGGCTTTCTGATAAGGATTTCTCCTTACTGGCTAGCAATTAGGTGACCAAACCTCTCCTTGACAGAACTTTCTAGACATTGTCAATAATGCTATCTAATAATAATATTCAAATAATATGAATTATTGATCTGATAATGGGAAATACTGTGCACTGACAATTATTGAAACAACAAAAATATAAACTATCAACGCAACAATTATTGAATCAATAAAATAAAATATTAAACAGTAATTACTGTAACAATTATTGAGTAGTGCCTTCTTACATAAGAATCAATAATTCAACAATACTGTGCAAAATCGTGTGCTACTGTGCAACCACGCGTATTACTATATTTTAACCACCAGGTATTCCAACAGTGTTAACGGTAACAATTACACCGTTATTTATAAAACTCAAACTTTGTCGTTTTCTTCATCTTACAGTTATCTGTTATGGGGCCCACAAATGGTTGCGTCGTCGTACGAATATTCCCCGACACAAAGAATATTCCACGACCAAACGAATATTCCTCGACAACAATAAGTATTTTATAGCCACTTGCTTATTTTGAAAAAAAAATTCATATATCACCCTTAACTTTGCTTATTTTTTTTTTTTTTATCAATTTAACCATTTACTGAATAGTAAATTGAATACTTTTATTTCATAAAATTCGGGGTCTTACACTATATATTGTCTAACTATTACAAAAGATACCATTAAACATAATTTATTTGCTCTCCTTTTCACTTGTTCTTGTCTGAACCTTCAAGTTGATCATGCATAGCTGAAAACATTTAAATTTAATGCAAGAATAAGTATTTGGGTGCCCAGCAAGTAATAACAATTATAAATATAATTAGCTGAAAGAAATAAATGTTTTCTTTGTACATCACTTTTACAACGAATTTATAGTTGTGAAGTAATTTGAATCGATAATAATAACATAACAATTCTATCTCAAATTTTTGAAACTATGTATTGACTATATATATAGGGTAGTCGACATACTATGAACATTGTTTTAAATTTTCGATAAGGTTAGAAAGAACTTCATCTGCAAACCGTCATAACTTACTGGCACGAGGGTGTACATCCCATGGACCCTGTATTGATCAATACTACATTGCAAGAACGATATTATCGTTCACTTTGTCCGCCTTGGGAGCATAAAAGTTTTCCCTTGATTGTGATGTTCATACTTAGTCTGGAATCCGAACCAAAATAAATTGATTGGATACAAAAAGGTTTTTATCATATTCAACGATATTTTGAAATCTGTGTCTAGCTGGTCAAATTGCTTATACATCATATATATATATATATATATATATATATATATATCAACATGTGATTAAATGCAAGTATAACCATATTTCGAAATTAACGACCTGAATATATATATGAGTTATATAATATAATATCATGTTGATAAACAATTATCGGATATAATATATATGAGAATAGGGTTAATAATCTAGCAATAATAATACAATTCTGAAACTTCTTACTCGTGTCCATTGCATAAAAGAAATGCAAATGTAAGATACTTGCCTGGTCTGCTGCTTACAGTTATGCAACTTAGTTTTATCTTTTATACCAAAACATATCATTAATAAGATCATTTGATCGATTAGAATAACATACTATAACACATAGCACTGCTTATTGCAGTCATCACATAACCTAATCACATTGTCACACATATTCAACAGTCATTGAATCATAAACAAACACATATACAGACAAAATATCTAAGTCCAGATCAATTTCTGAAACCTGTCGGCGTACCAACAACTTTATCGGGTAATTATCGAGTCTAAGACTCTATATCGAAGTTCAATATCTATTTAGACTATTTAAGTAACAATCATATTATTCTTAAATAACTTATAATAATTTTTAAACATTTATTATAATTTATCATGAATTTTCAAACTCCGGAATCATTAGTAAATGATTTAAATATTAAATAATTCTATTATCATTAACATTTAATTAATATTAAACCATTAATGAAACTATTGCCAAAATATTAAAGTTATTTATAATAACTAAAATATTTTTAAAGTATTAATATTATCCTTAAATGATTTTTAAAACAATTAAAATCATTTTAAATAATTACCATTAATATTAAAATATTATCGCATTACTTATCAAAATATTAAAAGTGAGTAATTATAACTTCAAATATTTTTAATTCATTAATATCCTTATTAAATGATTTTTGAATAAATAAAACCATTTTAAAACTATTTATTTAATATAATATTAAATAAACTTAATATCATTTATTATTAAATTAATATCATTAATATTACATTATTAATGAAATTATCTTTTAAATATTAAAAGTTATATTTTATAACTTAAAATACCTTTAAATAATTTATTATCATTTTTAATGATTTTTATAATATAAAAATCATTTTTAAACTAATTTATTTAATATAATTATTAAATAATTCTAATATCATTAATATTAAATTATTAATGAAATTTACCTTTAAATATCAAAAGTTATATTTTATAACTTAAAATATTTTTAAAACATTAATTTTATTTAAAATGATTTTTCTAATATTAAAATCATTTTTAAACTAATTTATTTAATATAAGTATTAAATAAACCTAATATTATTAATAATAAATAATTAATATTTTTCATGACAAAATATCAAAAGTTATATTTTATAACTTAAAATATTTTTCTAATCCTTTAAATTGTTTTTACATGATTTTTAAATCATTAGTTCTATTTTTCATCATTTATTTAATATATTTATTAAATAACTTAAATATCATTAATATTAATTTATTAATGAAATTTCATCACAAAATATTATAAGTTATAGAAAATAACTTAAAATATTTTCATATAACATAATATAATTTTAAATGATTTTTCAAGTATTAAAATCATTTTTAAATAATTTATTTAATATTAAAATTAAATAAATTAAATACCTTTTAATATTCAAAAAATATTAAATATTTATGAAATATATTTAAAATAATTAAAACAAATTTTGAATTTTAAAATAATTTTAAGAATTTAATTTGTATTTTTCATAATTAAAAACTATTTATTACTAATTATTTAATAAAATAATTATTTTATAAATTAACTGTCATTAAAGATACTTTTATAATGACAGTAACCGTCGCTATAGGTGTTCTTCGTGTTCTTCGTGCAACCCAGAAATTCATATGCAGTTAACGAGGGTACTACTTTGGCCAAGCGTAACAATCATATCATGATGTTTTCAGTCAATCTATTGATCACAGTGTGTAGAACTAATGTAATGTTATACGATTCAACAACAAACATGAATAAACAACATAAAGAGAAAGAGATCTGAGCCTCCAAAAATCATGTCAGGCGTGTTCTTGAGTTTCTGGGCTGCCCAGAAACTCAAGCAGTGTCAAGGGCCCTTTTTGGGCCTTGATTAATACGGTGTCTGATCATGATTTAAGTGTTGTTATGATACCAAATTGCAGCACCTATGTCATAGAATAGAATAATAACATTAAATCAACCTAACTACATCACATGCGTAAGATCAAAGCTGGTCAACCCATGCCAGAAAATGTGTTCTTCACGAATCTAGGTTTTTCCAAGAAACTCATAAGGATGGTGGTCAACCCTACTTTGACAGGTAATATCTTTTATTCTATGCACGATCTAAATGTTATAGATGCATGATCATGTAACCAACATGTCAGTCTACGAATGGAATACAACAACATGGCCAAAACATCAAAGATCACTAAGATCAGAGGCTTTAAAAAATCTTGTCAGAGCCACCTGGGAAATCTGGGCTGCCCAGATTTTCAGTTTTCGCGGTCAGTCAACTGACTTTGACCACGATTATCTTACAACCTGTGCATGATCTGGTCCTACTAAAAGTTATAGAACACTGATCTCACAGAATAAAACACGATGAAACATTTAGATAACAAAAACAGATAACAACCAAAGATTTAAAGGATCTGACATTGAGTTGTCAGACTCATTTTAAAAATTTCCAGATTTTCAAAATCATCAAATCCGAGCTTCTAGATGTTATGGATCTAACATCTAGCAACCCAGATCATCATTATATACCACATACAACATATTTTAACACATGAAACACAACATCTAACAGAGGATCAAGATCAAAATTTTCAACTAGGGTTTATACTTTTAAATGAGCAAATCTGATTTCTTGGCTACTGATTTGTTATTGGTGTTAGTGGGGCTGTGATTTGGGACTGATACATTACATTATTTCGTAGGTTTTGAGAGAGAGAGAATAGGTTGAGAGCAAGTTGAGCAAATGGACTTGAAAATGATTTTTCTCTCTCTTGAATCTATATATATTACTTGTAATGCACATGGCTAACACACTTAGGTTGATTTGCTGGATATTTAGGTTACACTAAGTCAAGAGTTTAGGTTACCAACTCCTTATTTGGTTAGATTGGCAAGCAAGCTCAAATAATACAAGAGGGGTATTTTTGTCATTTGGCTTAGAAATTTAATGGCATTTTGGTAACTTGTCAAACCCTTAGGGTTTGACCCTTAGGGTTTACCCCTTAGAGTTTAACCCTAAGGTTTAGCACATTAATTTAGTAGAATTTCCAATTTAGGGTTTGTAAAAAAGATTAATAAAATTTTAGTTTCTAAAAATTGTAATTAGGGTTTCTTAATCAATTAGGTTTTTAATTACTTAACACTTTGCTAATTAGGTTTAAGAGACACTAATTAGCATTACACTTTCCAATTTAGCGATTAGGGTTTACCCTAATCAAATTAGGGTTTATATTTTAGAAAAATAAAATAATAAGGGTTTATAAAAAAAACATTAGGGTTTTGAAAATTAGGGTTCTCCCTAATTAGGGTTAATATCTATAACACCGATCATAAATCACATTAACATGATTATCTAACAGTCTTAAACTGTTATTCGACTCTTAAATTAGGGCTTAACAGCTTAAAATTAGGGTTTTGACATTATACACATAATTTGACCAACATTATCAGTCCACATACATACAATACATATTTATAGCACTGAAAAATCAAAATGTAATTAATATTATATTATTATTCTCATTCCTTGATCAAAATCCAAAATTATGGTTTTGGATTCCATATCTGATTTATCTTTCATATATAACATTAATAATTAAGTTAAAATAAATAACTTAATTAATATGTAATAAATTCATATAATAAAATAAAATAATTATTATAATTGTGCTTTAATCATTTCATATATTATTTAAATAATATAATTATCATATTTTCATAGAACATAATAAATAAAAACATTTTTACTGTAAAATTAATTATTATAAGAATATAATTTATAACGTGCAATAATTCTAAAATAAAATTATTTATAAATATTCATGTAATAAATATATTTTTATTTATTACATAATTGCATACGCTTTATCTTGTACAAATCCTAATCTTTTTAAAAAAATTATATGTAAAATTTCTGATTTAATTATATAGAAAATATCGGGTTGTTACACATTTAAGTTGTGGCAACCTCACGTGCATGTCGTTTGACGACAAAACAATTTAGCATACACAGTCTACTATTGAAAACCACAACAATATTAGTTTGGTAAATCCTTGTCAACAGTTGATAGATTTAACATATAGCATAAGTCTAGCCGAAGGAATTGGCTTTGACTTCATCAGACATTAACTTATGCAGAGAATACATGAATCACAAAGACTTGTCCAGATCGAACTGGAACAAGGGTTAGAGTACTTGCCTTTAGCGTTTGCTTACAGATATAACACGTGCACTTTAAGTCTTTAAGGTTTCTATAGTAAATGATAACATTATATAGCACATTAGGTCATGAATGATCATACATGGTCCCTAAAGAATCTTACCCTACTTCTCAATCCAATTACGTATTAGATTGGTTATTATTGGTTCCGGCTTTCAGTTACATCATTCTTACGTTCACATGTAATTGACTTAACTTAACCCTAAGTGTTCATAATTATGTCTTAACAATGTTTCATTAAGATACTTATTTAAGTGTTCATCAATTACTCTTCATCCTCACTATGTAAACATTTTCCATTATCTAGGTCATGAAGTTGGCGCTGCGGCGTCGGCTATTACTCTTGGTGTCGCGTTGCGGCGCCACCCATTATTGCCCAAAAACCGGACTCGTGACACACGCGACGTGAGTCTCTTTGTTACTTCGTCATTGGCTGGGCCATGAGTTTGCGGTGGGCTAAGGCTCACTTTTGGCGCTTACTGGCCACTACTAATTAACTTGAGTCGGCGTCGCACGGCGGACTCAATTTCTGTACAAAAATGTTCGCGATTTTTCAAATGGTGAGATTCCCGGACTCGTAACTCCTTCGTTATAAGTCCGAATTGGCTCATTCAAAATCCTACGGTTCACAAATTACATACTCTACGTGTTCATGCAAGAATTATATCTATTCAACTTCATTTGCTAAAATTACAGCTATTAGTCCATTTTTAACGAAACGATAAACGTTCGCGAACGTTCAACGCTCGTTTCTTCATTCTAAGTCGGAATCCGGCCATTTTCGAGTCCGCAACTCTATAATGCCAAATATGAGTTGTCTCCATCGAAAACCAACGTTTCTGAGTTCAAACACAAAATACGACTTCCATTCCGAGAATTTCACGAATTCGACGATTATCGTCCAATCGTGTAAATTTCGGCAAAACTCCATTACTAGTGATTTGTTCATCATTTTAAATACACTCATTTCATTATCTAGACATCTTAACTTACATGATACAACAACCTATATTCAAATTAGGTTATAGCTTAATTCTTATAAGTTCAGAACTTACTAATTCTTCAATACATGATTTTCATTTCATTATAACTTATTCTTGGTTCAAGTCCCTTTAAGCAACATTATTGCATCTTATTAGCATATTTAACTTCATTCATTATATTACAAGTGTATATATGATCATCATAAGTCCCTAACTTACTTAGGTTTAACTTGCTTATTTCTTGCTTACTCGGCTTAAGTCCATTACTTAACCACTCCTCATATATTCTTAACATATAAGTTCATTAGATTACACTTCTCTTATCATCCTAGTATGATAGAGATGGAAGAGACAAGATCAATTACCTTTGAAGACTACTTCTCTTTCTTTGGAAATCTAACAATGGAAGGTTAAGCTTCAAAGTGCTTATTAGCTCTAACAAATAAGTTGTTTGTGAGAGAGTTTGTTGGATGAAATAACAAGCAACAATTGAAATATGAGCTAGCTATTTATAGAAGTCTCTAAGCTAGGGTATAATGGCCATTAAGACCTTCCACCTCCTTAACTAACCACCTTACTATTCCTTTCTTATTGCCCACAACTCTTATCTCTTACTTTATCACTACATAAAGTTCTTGCTCATCACACAAAGTGTTTGGTTACCAATTCACCCATGGGTTGCCCCATAGATCTTGCTTTACCCATTGGATCATCCTTTGGGCTTAATGGTTAATTAATTAACTTAATCTTTGGGCTTGTATTAATCTACTAAGGGCTTTATGTTATTATTACTTGGGCTTAAGAATAATCCCACATGGGCTTACACTTTAATCAAGTTGAACTTTTAATTCATATTAGATCACCATAAATCCTTTCATTAGATTTTAATACTTACATTCTCAATTTACATCCGCATACGAAATATTACGTTTTCCATACTTAGATAATTATTACATAATCCATCTCGCCTCGATATTATAACGTTACGTATTTCTCAGTAGTTCAAAAATAATTCCCGAGCGATAAATAGTGAATAGTGTTTTTTGAAAACTTTCTCGGAAAACTTTTATTTTCGTCTTGGAAATTCAAACACTTTAATTCTCCCATGTGGTTCAATTACTACGATGTTCTGATGTTTCTAGGTTATAGAACGACATACATCATATTAATACATAATAATAACAAATAATATTATTTATTCATTATTTAATTCTTTTAAGTATTTTACAAAGGATCCGAATTTCTCGGTCGTTACACACACCATCCGTGAATTCTCCCCTGAGAATTCATTTTCAACTTTCGCGGGCCCCATATGTGGTCCCCACATTTATTATATAAAATAACTTTGTACCGATTATGTGACGCCCCCAAAATAGGTATACATCACCCATCTTGAGTCGCCAAATATATGGTACAAAATTTAAATACAAACTTCTTTTATACAGTACGACAAAACGTAGCTGAGAGTTTCAACACGGATAATGTCTCGTAGAGAGTATCCAAACTCAAATAAAGTCATCATTACAATTATTATCACACTATCTCACGGAATAGTGATGAATACTAATGCAAACATCATGACCGTCACTCCGTTCCCCGACTAGTCCCAGCTATATTCTCATTCCCTGAAGAGAACAATTAAAACAAAGGGTGAGCTCAACTAACCCAGTAAGAAATATTATGATTAAGATAATGCAGAATAAATTATTGTTAGCCTTCAACAGTGTTAAACTGATAAAATATAATAAACATCAAGTTTAACTACAGCGGAACAAGCAATCCATTAAAAGAGTCATGTAGAGCATGATATCTACTATCTTCTATGATTTAAAAAGTTTATCAACAATTTTATCGCTGAGACTCAGCTTAATAAATAAACCACGTCATCGAATCATCCATGCACTACGGGCCAAGGATATTCATGTAATCATCAATGGTCATGATTATACCGAATAATCCCTGGTCATAATCATACCAATCAATAGTACATCTATGTACGTAAGCCACAAATGACTTTTATCACAATATAAGCATGGGGATGATGACAATGATATAAGAATTCAATTAAAAGAAAGCAAATGAAATTTTTTTTAAGATTTATAGCTTAATTTATCCAGAATTCAATAATGTCCAAATTGTCAACATGATACTGCTTTGTGGAGTAAAATTTAAGAATAATATTGTATCAAAAATGATTTGGACAGCTAAGAAATCAATTTTTGTCATGAATAATTCCCTGGGTGAATAATACTTCGAGAATAGTACCCCATGAATAGTACTTTGTGAATAGTACTCGTGAATAGTACTTTATGAATAGTACTTTATGAATAGTACCCTATGAATAGTACTTTGTGAATAGTACCGTAAAAATGAATACTACTCATGGATAGTACTCCCGCATGAAAAGCTTAAAACTTAACAAGAATGTGTCAAAAATATCCTTGTGAAACGATACTAGATGAAGCCCAAATTTCAAGGATATTCTACTAATTTCACGGAGTATAGAAGTAATACTTTAACAAAATGAGGGTATAATCTGGAATACAAGACAAAATAATATTACTCACATACTACAGAGTATGGAAGAAAATATTATTCCTAAGAATACTGAACAAAATAATATCCCTTACCTCAGAAGAAGGCTGGATACTAGAATAGTGAGGTAGCAGGCTTCTCTTCTACTTTCTCTATAAAGCTTCTCTCTCTATAATTTCTCTCTATATAATTGCTCTTGTGAGTCTTAGTGAATTGGTGAGAATGAAAGAAGAATGAGCTTCTATTTATAGAAAAATATAGTTTCAATAATTTCACGTTTTGGGGCTCAAAATATTACAGTATAATACATTCATCCTTTCCTTCATTTTTAATTTAGTCCTGCAAATATTATCAAACTTCCACCACCTCCCCTAATAGTACATCTTGTGAATTAATAGTACAATCATGTGAATCAAAAGTACAACCATGTGAAAAAAATAATTATTGTATAATACCTTCATCTATACCTCCATTTTTAATTTAGTCATGCAAGTATTATCAATCTTGCACCACCTCCCCTAATAGTACATGCATGTGAATCAATAGTACACACATGTGAACAAATAGTTATAAGCATGTGAATTAATAGCAATTAATTGCTCATTTATCTGATTAATTACTTGATTGGTTAATATAACCTCTAGACATCCATTATTATCGAAATAGATGTCGATTTCCACTAACACTAATAATCCCAACACAATGGAAATATCAATTTCATCTTTGATCAACATGAACTTATTCATCATTAATATTATAACTCACAATATTTAACAACCGAGATCATTCCCTGAAAGAGGGGCTTTCGATAAGGATTTCTCCTTATTGGCGCGCAATTAGGTGACCAAACCTCTCCTTGACAGAACTTTCTAGACATTGTCAATATTGCAAATAATAATATGAATAACTTTGTCGTCTCAATTATTGATTTAATAATATAAAATATTATAAAGATGATACTGTGACAATAATTGAATCAATAATATGAGAGATATTGTGCAGCAATTACTGTAGCAATAATTGAGTATAACTGAGTGACTTCTCGTGTAAGCATCAATAATCAATACCGTGTTCTACTATGTAACCACGCGTATTACTGTACTTTTACCACTGGGTAGTTCAACAGTTTAACGGTAAATTTTTCGCCGTTATTTTTATAAAAAGATAATTCTATCATTTTCTAACTACGAGAATACTTAGTTGTGGGGTCCACCAATGATTGTTCCGTCGTACGAATATTCCCTGTTAAACGATAATTTCTCGACCAATCGAATATTATATAACCACTTGCTTACTTTGCAAAATTTGTAAATAATACCCACAACTATAACATTATATCAAATCCACACCATAATATTCAAAAATATATTTTGAGAAAAATTAATCTTTATTAATAAAAGTTGGGGTCTTACAGATTATTTTG
The DNA here is from genome assembly GCA_020205615.1 of Panax quinquefolius. Classification (NCBI taxonomy): domain Eukaryota; kingdom Viridiplantae; phylum Streptophyta; class Magnoliopsida; order Apiales; family Araliaceae; genus Panax; species Panax quinquefolius. The sequence goes on along the minus strand of CM035174.1, from coordinate 22,138,293 downwards.
AAAAATGGGTAAATGGGGGTCCATAAAATAAGCAAAATTTACATAAATACTTCATAAAAATCCCCTCAATATTTCTAACAACCTTTATGTTAGGTTTGTAATATTCATGGACGCAATCAAATTGCATAAAAAGTGCGGAAGCGTGTAAAAATCAGAGCTTAAAAAAAATTTACAAACCATATACCCGGATCACCCTTTATGCACAATTATTAATTAAACGAAAAGATAAAGAATAAATTATACCCTTGAAGATCGAGCTTCCTCAAGTACAAGTTCACCTCCAAATCCTTTCGCGTTCAATCTTGAATCCACCGGGTTTGGTTCCTTCCTTTGATCAACGTTAGCCACCCATGTGTTTGGCCTCTAGAGGTGATCCACCAAGGAAGAATAAAATTCAAGAAGATGGGTGTTATGGCTAACCCTAGTTTTCTATCTCTATAGAAAAGGCATACTCCCAACAACTTGGAATTATTACGTACTTTGTTAAAGTCAACAACCCATACCACCCATAATAAGACTCCTCTTATTTATAGATGTGGGCAACCCACCTTAACAATTAAGGAATTGGGTTTTAATTAATTAATTCTTTTAATTAATTAAGCTCCCTAATCTTATTAGGGATAATTAATTAAACTCCTTTAACTAATTTTCCTTCCTAATCCAATTAGGAATAAATGAGAATACTTATATTAAATTAATTCCTAAACTCTTTTAGAAATTAAAATAATAATAATTGTAATAATATTAATAAGACTCCTCTTATTAATTTATATTTAATATTTCTAAAATATCAAATAATAAATATTAAGCTATTTAATTTATTCTATCACCATAGATTAAATTAAATATACTTAACTATATTATTACGATTATGCCATTAACTTCTTAAATAATTATTCTTCCTTTTATGGTGTGACCCTTTAGGTTCTCCATATTAAACCTAGGTTGTGAATAAATCAATTAGAACAATTCTAATCTTATTTAAATAAATAAATTAAACAATTAATTTATTTAAATAAATAATATTTATTCTACAATAAGGATAAGCCTCCCTAGCGATCAACGACTTTCCGGATAATATAGATTTCAACATTAATCATAAAAGAACCTTTGAGTAAATAGTTACTGCATGACAATTCAATCCTTCCACCATACAATGTCCCAATTAAATATAAGACATGGAATTCTTTGTCAAGTCTTATTTTATTTAATTATATGTATTTCGATCCTTAAATGTACAACTCAAATAATGCAAATTAGAAACTCCTTTCTAATTTCATTACGCGCCGCCAAGGACTACCGGGTTGTCATTTATCGAATCACATAGGACATTCTCTTCTTTATTAGAAGTGGTAGATTCTTTATTGATCATACATTATCTCCATGTACAACTTATTATACCCAAGCATACCCTTTGATATACCCTAAGGGTCTTAAGGAATAAGTCAAAGTATAACTCATCATACACAAGATACTATGATGATCTCAAGTCCAAGGATCACTTGTACTACTATCACTACAGAATTCCTATTCGACAGTGCAAATAAAACTCCATTAGGTATTCCTTAGCGAGCCACGCTCAAATGAACTTATTCTCCAATAAGCACCTACATACTTGCTTTAGTGTCTCCACACAAATGATCATGAGATCAATCATCCTCATCCAATGAAAAGCAACGTATGTACCAATCTATCCGGATTCACTAATCCCCAATTTAGTAATCCAATGATTGGGAACTATTTTAGTTTTAAGCTTTCTAAGAATTTAGATCTCATTAGAATGATCATCATCATTATTCTAAAAGCATTGCTTAAAACTATGGGTTTATCACATATTATAAAACAAAGATCGTGTAGATAATTTAAAAGCCTTTAATAAATTAATACTTTTTATTAATAAATGAATAAGATTGTTACAAAGTATATGCTTTATCATCAAACATGATTGGCTTGTGTGCATATTACTTTCACTTTATTCATATTATTATAACTCGCAATATTAACAACCAGATCATTCCTAGGAAAGAGGGGGCTTTCCGATAAAAATTTCTCCCTATTGGTGTGCAATTAGGTGACCAAACCTCTCCTCGATAGAACTTTCTAGACATTGTTAATTATGTAAATAATAATATGAATAACTTGTCATCTCAATTATTGATTTATTAATATATAAAATATCGACAATAATTGAATCAAATAATGTGAGATACTATGCAGCAATTAGTGTAGCAATAATTGAACAAAACTGAGTGACTTCTCACGTAAGCATCAATAATCAATACCGTGTGCTACTATGCAACTACACGACATCGTAATTTTAACCTTTGGGTATTTCAACGATTAATCTGTTAAAACTTCCGTCGCTATTTTCATAAAAAAGATATTTTTGTCATTTTCTCAATCCGACAATAATTCCGTTATGGGGGTCCACCAATGATTGTGCCATCGTACGAATATTCATTGTTAAAACGAATATTCCCCGACCAATCAAATATAATATAACAACTTGCATACTTTGCAAAATTTATAAATATTACCCACAACTATAACATTATATCAAATTCACTCCTTATTATTCAAAAAGGATATTTATAGAAAATTCATCTTTATTCATAAAAGTTGGAGTCTTACATGACATACCTCTCATCAGTTTCAATTCAGAAGTTGAGCCGGTCAGTTTTCATGCCCTGGAGGTGAGCAACACTCACTACCACCCTATTGGGGCGCCACCTCTCATACCCAAGATTGCTGTTGAAGTAATGTCGGCTACTCAAGAAATGATATCTTTGGGTCATCAGCTGGGACGAGGGCTGGGAAAAAGTCATCAAGTATTAAGCACCCGATTCAAGTGATCAGTCAAATTGGGACAACTGGACTGGGCTATTCTGCAAGTTCCAGTCACAGGAATCCACATAAGCATCAACAGATTCCTCCAGCTTCAGTTACACGACGATTATCTCCACCTACAAATCTTGAGTCCACACAACCTCAGGTAAAGGTGCTAGCCAGTGTAATGGCTATGTTGTGACGCCCCCAAATCCAGGTTCCCTAACCTCGGGCTTGGTGATCACGATCGATCATATATATATATATATATATATATATATATATATATATATATATATATATATATATATATATATATCACATCTAACTACTCATTCATTAATGAAAAACATCATTCATAATATTCCTTAATACAACTTATAACAATATCCCATGTTAACTAACCTTGACATAACTTACATACCCTTATATAACCAAAAGATTTACATAATTAATTACATAATAAAACATAACCATTAAAAGTTGACACTAACTACTCATGAGCCTTGACTTTGCCTTTGTCCTTGTTAGAACCTTCTGCTATATCGACATTAGCTGCAATATTTTATTTAAGCAAGGGTGAGCAACGAGTTTGCTCAACAATTTAAAATATACAATAAATGATATATATCATGAATAGAAGAGTCTAGCTTCTATAGAACTTCAGCAATAATCAAAAGATTTCGAAGTAGCAGAATAATAATTCAATCTCAATAATAAAACTTTCTACCATTTCATACTGAATAACATATCAGAGATGAAAGAGTAAAATTCTTTCAAAGATTCAATAATATTCAATTGAATAAGAAGAATTAATAATACTGCAACAATATTCAATAAAGTGGGATATACCCCGATTTCATGCTGAGTGATCACAAAAGGATCATAAACTAATAGAGGAATCATTTAGTTATTAAAACTAAATTACCACAAGAATATAAATTAGTTATAAAAACTAAATTATATTCTTCTGCAAGTACCTATAGCGGCCAACTCCTTTGTACCTTATATTATGCATAATACTCAATAATATTGCATAGGTCGATTTACGACATTAAAATTTGTTCATCGCAGTCTTATGTCACGAGTTCGTACAACAACAATATGCGTTGGATTACTTTCAAAGAAATACTATGATTGTAATAATTAATAACAATACTAATCTAGCCGAAACCAATGGCATAGATCTTCCAAAAACAATTCGGTTCATAATAAATAGAACATTTCATGCTTTAACAAATATTAGTCTCGCCAAAACAATTAGCTAGGACATGATTTATAAATAGTTCAAATAATAGAACAAGAATCAATTGTACTACGTGCGAATTAAAACAATCATTATAGACATGAATAACTATCAATAATTATTCACTACCATGCTTGAAAAATAGTAACTCAAGTTGAGTTAGGAAACTTGCCTGATTCGTTGACTACTGCTACGCAATTTAAGTTAACTTCTTTTGTAAGACCTATCATTGATAAGATCGATCTCTTAATTAGCATCATATATCTTACTCATAGCAATTTAACATGAAATCACATAACCAATCATTAGTGAGTACACTATACTATCTTAGACTTAACACTTACTCGTTCATTTATACGTTCGTAATATAACTTGACAAACTATTTATGAACTAAGTAGACTTAATATATCATTTCAGTTTCTATTTCAGCAAGCTAAAACAAAACTGACTTCTCTTCCTGACATTTTAGTTTCCCTTTTCAGCAACCTAAAATGTTCATTTCGGGAAGCTGAAATACACTTCATGAAAATATGAAATCATCTTATTATTATTTTAATCTTTTGGCCAATCATATATACATATATTCCATACACAAAAAGTATTTTTCTAGAAATTTTCAACTCCCTTAAGTATTTTTTCAAAAATAAATTTCTAGTTAATTCCTTAAGAAATTAGCTACCTCGTGCTTAACTCAAGAAATTCTCAACTCTTCACGGGATCTTACACTTGTTAACTTGAGCTCCCAGTTTAAATTTCATGGTCAGCGGAGTTATAGAACTCCAGTTATAGCGTTTTACGTCGGAAAATCCCAAATATTGAAATAGGCATAACTTGCTCATTTTAAGTCGGAATGAACTCATTTTTGGACACAACCTACTTTATCCCATATATTTTCATCCCCCAAAAGGCCGGATTTTATCTTATTAAATAAGTTGCCGAAACAGCCCTTCCAATTTCTGGGCAACAGCATTTTAAGCATTTCCAGATTTTTCATCCTTTACTAAAATATTTCCACACGAAAATTTGTAAATCATTTTTAAGTAATTCCACTTGGATATATTAGAAGACTCATATATCTAACTCCAAAAATTGACCACACTCAAAAATTTAAAGTAGAATGATAGATAAGGTCATTTCCATATCATACTTGGTTTTTTAAAAATCTGTTTTTCAACCTTTGGTGTCTTTTAAGAAAACTTCTATATTTTCACATACAATCAACATAGCTCAATGTAATACTTAAAATAACTCATATACTCATGGATCTAACATGATCCATGGTTTAATTCACCAAATAATCAACAAACATAAGATCAAACACAACAAAAGCTAAGAAAAATTTTATTTTCTAACTTTTGAAAAACCTAACTCGTATTTCTTAGTTTAGATCCAACTTTTGATCTACAAAAGAGTTGGATCTAAACATAAAACACTTTTAAAAACCAAAATCTAAGGTTTTAAGCCTCAAGATCATAGTTTTACAAAAATCAAAACTCAAATCATCACAAAGAGAAATTAAACTATAAAAGTAGGGATTTCTTATACCTTCTCTTGATTCTTTCTCTTCTTCTTCCTAATCTTAGAATAGAGAACTATTAACTTTGAAAAAATCACTCACTCTCCTAACCCTCTTGTCCGTCCCTCTCTATTCTCTCTCTTGGTCTTGCTTTGATAACTTAAGAATATGAAATGAGATAAAAAGATGTAAGAGAAAGGAAATTTGATGTTAGTAAGTTTGTATAGATATATTTAGTGTATCTATAATCATCATCAAATGTCTCACTCTTCCCCTCTCTCTTTATCATTATAAGCTTGCTTGCACTCTTGGTTTAACTTGTGGGTTGGATGAAAAAGATAAGAATGAGACCAAGGCTTGACACCTAGCAAGTTAGTTCACCTACTAACACAATGTAATGATTACATGCCTCCCCCTTTCTCTCCTCTATGTAAATTTCGGCCATGATGGCCTTCTTGGGCCCCTTTTTATTATCTTTTAAGCTCTATTTAGCTTACTTAATGGTCCAAAAGGTCCCCTCCAAATTGGGATAAGAGTTGGGCCAATCAATTAATTATTTAGGCTATAAATTCTAATTCTTTAGGCTTGCAATTCAACATAGTTTTTACTTTTTAATTTTTATCCATTCCCCATTATTTAATTAGGGTTCCCTTACACACATTAGTAAGTTAATTTCTTATTCATATATCTTTAATTTTATAACCTAATTAGACTTGTTATTCATAGGTTATAAAATTAATTAATTGAGATGTATAAAATAAATCTCTTAGTATTAGTATATCTTTTTAAATACAATCATTCTCTTAAATTATAACCCATTAGGTTATTTAATTATCATAGCTAATATATGTATTAGGTTACATAACTTTATTCTTCATCTCTTTATAAAATAAATCTATACACATTATATAATACATATTTACTCAATCACGTACATAATTCACATATGTCCTACCATATATCCCTAGTTTATTAACTTATTAGCCCAAATTGACTTAATAAGTTATAAACACATACATACTCATATCAATAATTAATTACTTAAGGATTGTAAATCCTTTAAATTTAATAATCAAGGCTAACCTTCAAACTATGTTAATTTCTTACATAACTTTCATTACTCTTCCTTGAAAATGCTTAAGTATACTTCTTAGTTAATAAATTACTATCTAGCTTAATTATCATATACACTAATATGATTCAAATACTTTCTTTTTCTTTTCTTTTTTAAAATTTATTCGAAAAAAAATAAATTTGAATTATGTGAAATTCTGGGTTCTCACATTCTCCCCTCCTTATAAGGATTTCGTCCTTAGAATCACTGCTTTTTTACTCTCTAATATCTTTTAAAGTTGTATCATCAATTCATTTATATCAACACAATATTAATTTATGTTTCATATACTAACTTGTGACTTGGGATCTATAAAAGAAAACCATTCACAGCTATATCTACCCAATATTTCTCGCGTAATTTATTTACTCAACTAATTCATTACCTGTCACCACCTCCTGGGCAGCTACTGCATCTTGCAACGTCATGTTGAATGTGCGCGCTGTCGATCTTCCCGGCTAAACATGTCCTTTGATCGCCAGTGTTCCACTGCTGTTTCTTCTATTGTTACTTTATCTTTCTGCATTCTTATTTGGACAGTCACGAATTTGATGTTCTAACGATCCACATGAAAAACAACCTGGTATCTTCTTTGGACTTGGACAATTTGGAGAGATGTGTCCCTCTTTTCCAAAGTTAAAACACACTTCTTTTCCCTTAAAATATTCTCCTGATACTTTCTACCGTAATTTGCACATGACTCACCTCACTTCCTATTATCTCCTGACTTGTCTCCAGATTCAGTATTGTCCTTCCACTTATGCTTATGAGAGTTACTTCTTGCACTGCTACCTCCTTCATTCGGTTTTTTCTTCTTCTCTTGATGATTCCTTGACACAGCTTCATTTCCTCCTTCGACGATGATTGCTTTTTCCAACAGGCCCGAAAATGTCTTAACCTGTAACACAACTACCTTGCTATATATCCCTGACTTCAGTCCATTTTCAAACCTTCGCGCCCTTCATACCTCAGTGTCCACCTGATGCGGAGCAAATCTCGCTAGTTCGTTGAATTTGGCGGCGTATTCTGCAACCGACATATTCTCCTGCTTCAACTCCAAAAATTTTACTTCCATTCTTGCTTGCATACTTTCTGAGAAATAATTTTCGAAAAATAATTCCTTAAATTTTGTCTAGGTTACTACTGATGTACCAACTCTAGCTTTGTTTGTCTCCCACCAGTAATTCGCCTCACCCTTCATCAAATAGGTAGCAAAATATGTCTTTTCCTCCTTCGCTACTCTAGCAATAACAAAAGCTTTCTCCATCTCCTTTACCCATGTCTGGGCTTCTATAGGGTCAGTGGTTCCCTTGAATTCTAGCGGTCCTACAGACTTAAAGTCTTTAAAGTTAGCAAATCGATTAGCTGGTCGATTTCTTGCTACTGGGGCTCTAGTTTGCATAGCTTGAGCTAGCATGTCTACGAAGTTTTGCATTGGATCAGCTTGATCTCCTTCATTATTCACAAATCGCTCCTCCCTTTGGTTACGATTTTGTCGTCTTAGCGGCATTGTCTGATGAAATAAAGACTTACATTAATATCTTTATGCCACATCTTATTAGTAGTATACAAAATTTTAAACTTAAACCAATTTCAGCTTTCTGGGTTATCTAATTCAGCTTACTGAATTATCAAATTCATCAGATAATCATCTTAATAATTTAATTCTAAGAATTTAATTACTTATTCAAACATATAATCATATCATTGCATTTATATTCATGCAAATAGTACATAGCACTTTTCAGTACATAGCACATACTGCTACAAACGGTTACTATCCCTTTGTGACAAAAGTCGGGATTCATTACTACAACTTTACAAAAAAAGTTGAGACATTTAAAATTTATCTTGATATTCATACCAAAGCGAATATTATACTCCAAAAGATTATACTCATACTTAATATTTCTTCCGTCCACTTCCTCCACCTGTCTTCTTTTTAGGATAATTCTTAACCCTATGACACGTTCCACCACATGCAAAACATCCTCCTTTCTTTGGTTTAGGACAATTTGGTGATAGATGTCCTTCCTGACCACAATTGTAACACACATTCTTACCCCACATACATTCCCCCGAATAGTTCTTTCCACACTTGCCACATGCTTGTTTCTTCTTTGAATGTGAATTCTCTGAGTTATTGTCACTGTCATTATTCTTTTTCCTTTTATTATCCTTCTTTTTCTTACTTACATCTTTAGATGATACACTACACTTAACCCTCATTCTATCGACTTATGCCTTCAGATTATTTCGTTCTTCTGTCATCTCACGTAATGCTCTTTCTGTCTTCCATAATTCCTCCAGGAGAAGTACTTTAGTCCTTAAATCTTGAACTTCCGCAGATGCTCGACCTTCTTCGATTGCTACTTTGCCTTCTTCCCCATCTTGGATCTTTATTGTTGGCTCTACCTTAGTTTCTTTAGAATATACTTCTTCCTCTTCATCCAGCTCTATATCTGGGTACTCGTCATGATCGTTTGCTAGATTTAACACAGGTTCGTCTCTTAAAACTTCCTCAACTGACTCACTCTGAGCTGACACCTCGGCTAATGGCATTGATGCAGCTGCTAACATTTTGGTAACCATCTTATCATCTCTTGACATCCTGTCACCAGTGTTAAATAACTTCATTAGTACATCACTATCAAATATAATCCATAAACACTGAGTGTCCCCATATCTTACTATTGATGAATTTTCCTAATCCATCACTTAGAACTCTAAATGAGTTTTCTCTATCCTGTTTATGATTCTATAAATAAGGCTTCCCCCCCCCCCACCTAAGATTTATAACCTACAGCTGTAAGACCCCAACTTATTATAAATAAAATCGAATTTCTTCTATTTATTATTGTGAATAATAAGGTGATAATTTGATATAATACTTTGGTTATGGGTGAAATGTGCAAATTTTGCAAAATAAGCAAGTGGTTATAAAATATTAATTGTGTTAGGGAATATTCGTTTGGTCATGGAATATTCTTTCTGTAGGGTAATATTCGTACGACGGCGCAGCCATTTGTGGGCCCCATAACGGATAATTGTCGGATGAATTAAACGACAAAGTTTGAGTTTTATAAATAACGGCGTAATTGTTACCGTTAACACTATTGGAATACCTGGTGGTTAAAAATACGATGTCTGGCGTGGTTGCATAAAGTAGAACACGGTATTACATAAAGTATTATTAATTATTGATTCTTACGTAAGAAGGCTTACTTAATAATTGTTACGATAATTATCATTCAATATTTTATTTTATTGATTCAATAATTGTTGCGTTGATATTTTATATTATAGTTGTTTCAATCATTGTCACTGCATAGTATTTCCCATTATCAGATCAATAATTCATATTATTTGAATAATATTATTAGATAGCATAATTGACAATGTCTAGAAAGTTCTGTCAAGGAGAGGTTTGGTCACCTAATTGTGTGCCAGTAAGGAGAAATCCTTATTGGAAAGCCCCCTCTTTCCTGGGAACGGCCTGGTTGTCATAATTGTTATTATGTAATATTATTTGTGAATAATTAATTATTGATTTATATGATAAGGAAATATTTATTTGATGTGGATATAAACGATGGATTTATTTATTTTATGTGGTTATAAATGAAGGAATTAATGCTGAGGTGTTTTATCAGTATTTTGTCGGATTGGAGGTATTAAAATATCAAATCGGTGTTCTTAAAGCTCTTCTGCGTGAGTTATAATTTTAATCCGACCGTTAGATCGTTGTAATTTTTGGATATGTTATACATATATAAGTTGAGTATATATACACAAATTTTGAACCGTTAAAAATGAACGAATTATTTTTTATGAATTTTAAGAGGTATTGGAAATCATCCGTTTGTGGATTTCGGATATTTTTTGTCTGGAATTTGGAAAAAATTAAAGCTACAAAGTTGTAGAGAATTCGATTTCATGTGGAATGGACATAAAATTCGTATTTTTCTGATAAACAGGCTATTTTCTATGAATTACTGAAGTTTCAGAAAATAAAATGATTTTTATTAATTTATGGGTGGGACCCACTTTTGGTAGGTGTTGAATACATGTGGGCTGCTATTTTTCTTCAAAGATGGCTGGCTTTGAATGAGGTGTGCATAGAATGGAAGAAAAGAAATAATATTATTTTAGTCTCCTTTGGCGTTCTAGCATTTTCATATAAATAGGCGCTTAGGTTATAATTGAAAATCACACCAGAAATAAGTTTTCTTTCTGTCTATATTGTCAAGCATATTTTAGTGAGTATTTTGATACTTTGAGAGTTTCTATTCAGTGGCTTTATATCCGATATTCCGAACAAAAGTACTATCATTTTGAGGTAAGGGATGTTATTTTCTTCGTAAATGATATTATTTCTTTCAATATCATTATGCCAAAATATTGGTCTGAACTTTTTATCAAATTTGGAACTTTTTGTGTCGGGATTACTATTCATGTATACGGTACTATTCACGTATACGTCAGTATTCAGGAATACGACACTATTCACCAAAAAATGAAATTTTCTTCTTTTTATCCAAGATGTCTATTATGGTTACTATCTTTGATTGTATCCATATTTTGATCGTTATTTTTGAATTCCACTTCAAAATTGGTTATTATGGAGTATTATTGAACTTGGATAAAACTGTAATACGAATCCCTAATATTTGTTCTTTTATTTCACTAGATTCGTTTTCTTTAAGATATTTTTCATCATCCTCAGTCCTAAATGATGATATAACTGAATATCTTTGGCCTGTAGTGCAAAGATGAATGATTACCGAATGAATATCTTTAGCCCGTAGTGCAAAGATGAACAAGTGTTAAGATGAACATGACCAACTGGTGACACAAATGAATATCTTTGGCCTGTAGTGCAAAGATGAATATTTTATTATAGATATATATTGATTGATGTTATAGGGATAAAATATTGCTGATGGACTTTTAAATCTTAGAAGATAGTAGAATTCTTTCGCTACTTGACTCTTCTAATGGATTGTTGTTTCTACTGCAGTTGTTGATCTAAAACTTGTTGTCTATTATATTTTATCAGATTATTCTCTGTTGAAGACTAATGATAATTTGTTGCATATTATCTTAGTCATAATATTCTTTGATGGGCTAGTTGAGCTCACCCTTTTCCTTTTTGTTCCATTGTTCTTCTCATGAGGAGAGAATTTAGCAGGAACTAGCCGGGGTATGGAGTGATGATTCAAGACAGTTGTTTTAGTAGTCCTCACTATTTTGTAAAATAGTGTATCAATAATTGTAATGAGGACTCCTTTTGAGTTTGTTTACTCTCTATTAGACAATAGTTGTATTCAAACTCACAGTATATGTGTTGTCGTATTTTGCACGACAATTGTATTACTGAAGTTGTATTTGTTTCTATACCATGTATTTGACGACTCAGAATAGGTGGTGTATACCTATTTTGGGGGCGTCACAGTTGGTATCAAAGCTTAGGGATATGATCCCTGGCTGAGATGTGAGACAAGAACTAGGAGGGGAGAGATGGGGAATTCCTTCGCTAGTATGATTAGACTAAGTTTATTTGTTATTTGGTTGGTCAATCAGAGCATATGGTTAATATGTGATATGTTAATTTGTTAATTAACCCTTGTTTTATGGCAGTATTTAAGAATGGTAACGGGAAATATTAACAATGAAGCTAATCAGACCGTGGAGACACCTTTAATCACCACCCAGGGGAACGTGCAACAAGAAGGCAATATTCCTCCTGTAAACAACACTACTGAACAAATGATGAATGATGAGATGTTTAGGAGCTTTTTGTAGTTTATGCAAAACTAGACGAGGGAGACTCATGCATCAAATACGGGTGAAAATGATAGCAATGCGTGGCTTGTCACAGCCAAGAAGTTCAAGGAGTTGGGACCACCAGAATTTATTGGAAAGATGGATCCGATCAGGGCGGAAATGTGGGTCAAGCAAATTACCAAGATATTCGATATCTTGGGATGCACGGAGGAATAGAAGGTTCCATTCGCCACCTTTATGTTCCGCGGTGAGGCAGACTACTGGTGGGAGTCTGTGAAGCGTACCCAGCCTGCCGCACTCAACATGTCTTAGGAAACGTTTAAGAAACTATTCAATGACAAGTACTTTCCTGAAAGTATTCGTCATATGAAGGAGGTAGAGTTTATCAGACTGGAATAAAATAATATGACGGTGTCCTAGTACGAGGCGAAGTTCGCTGAGTTTTCCAGGTTTGCACCTCATTTGGTAGAGAATGAGGAACTTATGACAAGGATGTTTTTGAGAGGTCTAAAACCCGAGATTCGACAATATCTTATCTCTCATAAATTTTCTTTATATTCAAATGTTGTAAATAGGGCTCAATTATTAGAGTGAGATAATGAGTATGTTCAACCGAGGGAACACAACCAGGGTCATATCGGTGGCAGCAGTCATCGGAGAAATGAAAACCAGCAAGGAGGAAATCATTCTGACAAAAGCGATAACCACTCTGGTGGTAATCGTGGCCGTGATAATAGAAGGAGCGAGTCAGGAGGAGATTTCAAAAAGAGAAGGTACAACAATGATAACGTGAAGACTTGACCTGACAAACATCAACTGCTTTACAGGGGGGAGGAGAGAGCGAATACTTGGGTCATTTGTTACAAATGCGGGAAAGAGGGACACATCAGCCCAAATTGTCCACAACAATCCAAGGTGTGTTATAACTATGGAAAGGAAGGTCATATAGCTAGAGATTGTCTAGTTGTGAAACCAAGTTCAACGGGGATGGTGACTCCAAAGGCTGCCCAGGATAAGTCAAAATCAGCGGTTCCTGGAAGAGCGTTTGTCGTGACTGGCCAAAACGCAAGGAACCCGAACGAGGTGATCATGGGTAAGCTTATCATAAACACTTGCGAAGTTTATACCTTATTAGATACCGGTTCTAAACTTTCTTTTATCTCCCCTGCTTGTGCTCAACGTTTAAACTTGACTCCAAAGAAATTAGACTTTGATTTATCAGTGGAGACTCCGTTAGCAGAAACTTTCGTTACATCTACTGTTTATAAATCTTGTTTGATTCAAGTTGGAACCATAACATTACCTGCCGATCTTATTTCGTTGAAAATTCTTGCATTTGATGTGATTTTAGGGATTGAATGGTTAACCACGCATCATTGTAAAATTGATTATTTTCGTAAGGTTGTTAGTTTTCATATTCCTAACCAACCTATTATGCGAATTCAAACAACCAAACCATTAAAGTCAATCACTGTCATATCAAGTCATAAAGCTATTCGTTTATTGAAAAACGGATGTCAAGCTTTCTTAGCCCATGTCACGGACTTGAACAAAAACACGTCAGATTTGAATAATATTTCTGTTGTTAGTGAATTTCCTTACGTATTTCCTGTAGAACTTCCCGGTCTACCCCCAGAACATGAAGTTGAATTCTTTATGACCTTGAACCTGGTTTAAAGCCCATTTCTAAAACCCCATATCGAATGGCTTTTATTGAACTTCAGGAGTTAAAGGTCCAACTGCAGGAGTTGTTAGACATCGGTTTCATTCGTCCTAGTACATCTCCTTGGTGTGCTCCTATTTTATTCGTAAAGAAGAAAGGCGTGAGTATGCGACTTTGTATTGACTATCGAGAATTGAACCATGTTTCTATCAAGAATAGGTATCCGCTACCTCGCATTGATGACTTGTTCGATCAATTGCAAGGAGCACAATTCTTTTCAAAGATCGATCTTCGTTCTGGATATCATCAGCTGAAGATTAAAATTGAGGATATTCCAAAGACTGCCTTCAGAAATCAATACGGACATTATAAATTCTTAGTCATGTCTTTTGGATTGACTAATGCTCCTGCTACTTTTATGGATATGATGAACTGTGTATTCAAACAATATAGCATTTGAAGCTGTGAAGATCATGAGCGCCATTTGAAGCTGGTACTGCAAAGGCTTCGTGATAACAAGCTATATGCCAAGCTAAAGAAATGTGAGTTCTGGCTTAAGGAAGTAGCATTCCTTGGGCACGTGGTGTCAAAACATGGAGTATTTGTCGACCCGACGAAGATTGAAGCCATACAAAGTTGGGAGCAACCGAAGTCGATGACCGAAGTACGTAGTTTTCTGGGCTTAGCTAGTTATTATCAGAGATTCGTGGAAGGATTTTCTCGAATCGCTACTCCGTTAACTCAGCTGACTGGTAAAGATACAAAATTCGGTTGGAGTGAGGATTGTGAGAAGAGTTTTCAAGAACTCAAGAGAAGACTCATTTCGGCACCAGTTCTGACAATACCATCTGGTTCGAATGGATTTGTTATCTACAGCAATGCTTCAGGCAAAGGGTTAGGATGTGTTCTCATGTAACATGGGAAAGTCATAGCCTATGCCTCGCGACAACTCAAAGAATATGAGAGGAATTATCATACTCATGATTTGGAGTTGGCAGCAGTCATTTTCGCATTAAAGATCTGGAGACACTACCTGTATGGGGAGAAAGTGGAGATCTATACAGATCATAAAAGCCTCAAATATTTCTTCACCCAAAAGGAACTCAACATGCGGCAACAACGTTGGCTTGAGCTGTTGAAAGATTACGATCATACCATCCAATATCATCCTGGAAAAGCAAACGTGGTAGCTGAAGCATTGAGTAGAAGATCATATGCGGGTACGAGTGCAATGTTGTTAACAGAAATGTCCATTTTGTATGACTTGCAAAGGATGAAGATAGAGGTAAAGACTCCAAGTACCCACGTGATGATATCAAACATACGAGTGGAACCTACTTTAATCGATAAAGTTAAAGCTGCTCAAGCTACGGATATGGAGCTGATGCATATGAAGAAGAAAGTGCAAGAAGGTGCTATTCCAGAAGCAAGAATCGATGAAGAAGGAATACTTCGAGTCAACTCCAGACTTTGTGTTCCTAACGATTCTGACTTGAAGCATAGAATCATGATGGAGGCACACAACACACCATTTGCAATCCATCATGGGAGTACCAAAATGTATCATGATCTTCGACATACATTTTGGTGGAGCAATATGAAAAGAGAGATCGCGGAGTTTATCTCGAGGTGTTTAACTTGTCAACGTGTAAAGGCGGAGCATCAAGTGCTAAAGGGTCCATTGCAACCACTTGAGATTCCAAAATGGAAGTGGGAACACATTACTATGGATTTCGTTACGGGTCTTCCCAAGGTTTCTCAAGGCATAGATGCGATTTGGGTTATTATCGATAGATTAACCCAGCCTGCTCATTTCTTGCCTATACGGGAGACTTATTACCTTGAACGTCTTGCTCGTATGTACGTGAATGAGATTGTGAGATTGTATGCCATGCCAGTATCCATAGTTTCGGATCGTGACCCAAGATTCACTTCACAATTTTGGGTTAGCTTAGAAAGCTATAGGCGCACGGATTTCTGATTGATTCGACATACCATCCTCAAACAGACGAGCAATCAGAGAGGACTATTCAAACTCTTGAAGATCTATTAAGACTCTGTGTCCTAGATTTCAAAGGGAGTTGGGATATGTGACACCCCCAAATCCTGGTACTTCATTTCCTCAAGATTTTGGTGTTCACTTAATCAAAACATTCATTTCTAACTACCCAATTATAATACAATTAAATAATAAAAACCTGCCCATACAGGATTAAACTGAAATAAAAATCTCCCAGGTTATCTAACCTTTAACAACAATCATTTAAATGCGAAAATTTAAATAAACTTTATTACAATCTTTAAACCAAAGTCTGAAAGTAAACTATCAAAACTATTACAAGTCTTCAGTATTTATTCATCTTTCCTTTTCCCTTACTGGTGCTAGGTACGTCACCCGTTTCAACTTTAGCTGTAAGAAATTTTACAGGCAAGAGTGAGCAAACAAGGCCCACTTGAAATAACAATAAGTAAATCTTTAAGCTTTTACATCAAATGCCAATATTAGGCTCAATAGAACTGAACAATATGTTCTATTAACTTTCTAAAAATTATAACATTCACTGAGGGTCTAATGACCACGAATCATGTCCACAATTATAAGTAATCTTTCAATTTTAACTTTATGATCATAAACTATAAGGACTCCACGTCTTGGGGGATCAACCCTTCAGTACAATGTATTGTACTGACCATTTCAACGCTAAGCGTAAACCTCTATTAAAAGAGTTGTTCATCTCAAATTATTTAGAATACAAAGTCGCAAAGAAAGTAAGTTTGGTTTGGATAAGCTTTCAAGGTAATTTGGAATTCAACGAACATCAACTAAGGAGTAGTTGAATAAAACCAATAACACTATACTATAGAATAATCGTGATTGAATCAATTATAGTAAACTAAAATCGTGCTTTAGGAATAATCTAATAGCATACATTTTGAATAACTATAGCATACCTTGCTTGAACAATACTAAGCCAAGGTTAATTATAATTGAAAACTAAGCATGCAAAGCAATATGAACGATAGAAATGTTCGACATTAGTATAGATAGTTGTGCATGCTAAACAACAAGTTAAATACAAGAACAACTTGTTCCAGAATAACTTACATCATTATATTGTAATCGAATTGAAAATAGTAATTGAATTAACAAGATAATAGATTAGAAAACTTGCCTTGTTCGTAGATTAAACCGAATCAGTATGAATTACAATACCCTATATACATATATATATATATATATATATATATATATATATACGTCATCATGATATAGTTAGTCACTACCACTTTACAAACTTAACTAACTACATTCATCATGTATGTTTGATTATTTAATCACATAATTAAATTATAACACAAGTTAATCTTTAATAACATAATTATTCATAGTATAGAAATACTAAAATCAATATTTTACAGTCCTACTATCATCACATAATGTTTCTTAAAATTTTGTGTACAAAAAGTACACTATCAGACCATTCTGCTAACTCGCGCCGCGGCGCCATAGTTTACACTATGGGTTACACTGCGGTGTGAGGATGGCGTTGTGGTGCGGTGAATTAACTACTGAAGTTGCTACTTGCTGTGGGTGTGGCGATAAATTTTGATTTGACGAGCGATCTTCTTTGGTATGTATGTAATGAAAGCTATAGCTTTTCGTGTGACGGCAAAACAAAGACAAGAAAAAGCTAATTTGGCCTACAAGCTCGTTTCTAATAGACTAATTCACATGCAATTCTTACAAATACTTCATGTAAACATCATTCAAGAACTTCTAACATGTTTCTACCCATACAACAACATAAACAACGAATTTAAAACATCCAATTTCACTGTTTTTGATAAAAACTCCATTTTTGATATTTCAATTAAAATCAACCTCGTAAATTTTGTTTTTCAACCAAAACAATTAATTGAAAGCATCTTATCAATAATTATACATACTCTATCAAATTAGATGATCAATTTATCAACTAAACAACTAATTAACCCTTAATTTCTCCTTTAAATTAACTCATACTCATTCACAAAAATAACTATCTATAAAAAGGTTTTCTTCACAAACTACATACATAACAACAATACATTGACTATAACTTATGAAAATCGTTTTAACATCACTAGTATGTCATATAAAGCCACATAGCAACAACAATTCATCCTAACACAAGAATTCTATAGAGAATTTGGGAAGAGAAAAAACTAAACTTTTAAAAACTAAAAGAATAGGAGAAATACCTTGAAGAAGAAGATGATGGCTATTCCTTTATATTCTCAAGCTTCTTCTTCTTAAATCTCTAGCCTTTCTTCCTATCTTCTCTTCTTCTTCTCTTCTTCTTCCTCTGAGTTTTTCTTTTCTTCTCTCTAACCTCTCTCCTCTATTCTTATGTCTTATGATATAACGTATAAGATATAATATATATTTATTATATGATATAAATATAAAACATATAACTGATATCAGTTATTTGAGTTTTGAAAATCAAAAGCCATAAGGCTTGTTTGGCTAACCACTAAAAATAAAATCAATTAATCCTTATGTCTTGTTTGGTAAAACACAATTATATTAAAGACTTAATAGGCATTAGGTCTTGTTTGGCAAAAACTGAATTAAACTCTTTTAATTTATTTTAATAACTCCTTTATAGCAAGGTTACTTGTCACACTCATTATTAAATTAAATAATCAATTTAATCAATTAAAATATTAATCTATTAAATTACTTTAACACATAACTCATTATCACAAAACTATAATTTCTTTATAATTATAATTTTATTCAACCAACTAACACTTTATTTTAATCACAAAATCTAATTAAAATACTATAATTCATTTAATCATTATTAGCTCTCTAACTTAATTATTAAATTAAATTAATATATAATCTCATAGCAAATAAATTTTCTTAGCTCTTTAATTATTTATTCAACAAATAATTAACTAAACCACATCAACTCAAATTGAACAATTATTTATTCAACAATAAACCCATCCATTAAATACTTATATAAATCATTAAATATTTAATATTATAATTTAAAAATCTCTAATGTTACATCATTCCCTCCTGATAAGGATTCTGTCCTCAGAATCACAACTCAAACAAATCATTCGTTACATTCTTCCCTACTTACAAAGATTCTGTCCCTAGAATCGAAGACACTGATTAAACAAATAACTGAAGGTACTCTTTCAACATTTTCTCTTCGAGTTCCCATGTAGCTTCTTCAGCGTTGTGGTTCCTCCATATCACCTTCACAGAAGATATCACTTTATTCCTGAGCACTTGTTCTTTCCTGTCGACTATCTGGATAGGAACCTCTTCATATGACAAATCTTTCTCAAACTGCAACGGTTCGTACTCGATCACATTTTTATAGTCGGGTTTATATGGTCGTAACACCGAAATGTGAAAAACATTATGAATATTTTCCAACTCTGGAGGTAGAGCTACCTCGTAAGCCACTTCTCCCACTCTTTGCAGCACTTCAAAGGGTCCAATAAATCTCGGGCTTAGCTTTCTCTTTTTACAGAAATGAATTTTCCCCTTCCAGGGAGAAACTTTTAGAAATACAAAAGTTCTTACGTCGAATGCACGATCTTGTCTGTGTGGATCAAAGATACTTTTTTACATTCATCTTGGTGCTACTAATCTTGTCTCGATGAGTTTGACAACGTCAGCAATTTGTTACACTAGTTCTGGTCCTAACAGTTGGCGTTCACCGACTTCATCCCAGCACAGTGGAGTTCTGCACTTTCTGCCGTACAATTCCTCGTAAGGTGGCATGCCGATGCTCGCGTGATAACTGTTATTGTAAGAAAATTCCACCAACGATAATTGTTCTTCCCAGCTTCCTTTAAAGTCCATGACACATGCTCTCAGCATATCTTCCAATGTCTGAATTGTTCGTTCGCTTTGGCCATCTGTTTGTGGATGATAAGACGTACTCATTCGCAACTGTGTCCCTATGCATTCTTGTAGTCTCTTCCTGAAATTTGACGTGAATCGCGGATCTTTATCAGACACAATTGATACTGGCACTCCATGCCTCGAAACGATCTCTTTAATATACAATCTTGCCAACTAATCAAGATTGAATCTAATCTTTATTGGTAGAAAGTGCGCTAATTTCGTCAGTCTGTCCACTATCACCCAAATTTCATCGCATCCTCTCTGAGTAGTTGGAAGACCCACCACAAAATCCATCGTGATGTGTTCCCTCTTCTATTCCGGTATTTCCAACGGTTGACATGTCAAGCATTTCGTTATGCATTTTGCAACGTCCCTTTTCATATTCGGCCACCAAAAATGTCAGCGCAAATCTTGATACATTTTTGCGCTTCCTAGATGAATTGAATATTTTGAGCTATGAGCTTCGGTCAAAATTTCTTCTTTCAGCTCCGGTGTTGCTGGAACCCAAATTCTTCCCTCAAAACGTAGTAGTCCTTCGGTATCGATCTTGTATTTTACATCACTACTCTCAATCAAATTCTCTTTGATTTTCCCATACTCTTCATCTTGTAGTTGAGCATTCTTCACTTAGTCCACTAAAGTTGGACCCGCTTCTATCTGGAATAGTTGTTCGTCAGATTGTTTTGGAAATTTGATTTCCAACTCCAGTTTTGTCATTGCAGAAATGAGCTCCTCCTGAGTTGTTATCAGCATCAATTTCTTCTGACCTTTCCTGCTTAAAGCATCTGCCACCACATTCGCTTTGCCTGGATGATAAAAGATTTCACAATCATAATCTTTTATCAATTCCATCCACCTTCTCTGATGCATGTTCAGATCCTTCTGAGTGAAAATATACTTCAGACTTTTATGGTCTGTGTAGATCTCATATTTCTCTCCATAAAGATAGTGTCTCCATATCTTCAGAGCAAATACAACTGTAGCCAATTCCAAATCATGAGTCGGATACCCTTTCTCATAATCCTTCAGTTGTCTTGATGCATAGGCAATAACTTTGTCGTTCTGCATAATAACATAACCCAACCCTTTGTGTGAGGCATCACTATACACCACAAAATTTCCTGTATTATCTGGTAATGTCAACACAGGTGCCACACTTAACTTTTTCTTTAAATCTTGGAAACTCTCTTCACACTTCTCTGTGCAAACGAATTTTACAGCTTTCCTTGTCAAATTTGTTAGCGGAGTGGCTATCTTAAAAAAATCTTGAATAAATCTTCTATAATAACCGGCCAGTCCCAAGAAACTCCTAACTTCTGACGGTGTTCTTGGTTGTTCCCAATTGATTACAGCTTCCACTTTTGATGGATCCACTGAAATCCCATCCTAGTCAATAACTGTTGGGTTTGTAATATCCATGTGCGCAATCAAATTGCAAAAATAATGCGGAAGCGTGTAAAATCAGAGTTTAAAAATTTACAAACCATATACCCGGATCACCCTTTATGCATAATTATTAATTAAACGAAAAGATAAAGAATAAAATCATACCCTTGAAGATCGAGCTTCCTCAGGTACAAGTTCACCTCCAATCCCTTTTCGCGTTCAACTTGAATCCACCGGGTTTGGTTCCTTCCTTTGATCAACGTTAGCCACCCATGTGTTTGGCCTCTAGAGGTGATCCACCAAGGAAGAATAAAATTCAAGAAGATGGGTGTTATGGCTAACCCTAGTTTTCTATCTCTATAGAAAAGGCATACTCCCAACAACTTGGAATTATTACGTACTTTGTTAAAGTCAACAACCCATTACACCCATAATAAGACTCCTCTTATTTATAGATGTGGGCAACCCACCTTAACAATTAAGGAATTGGGTTTTAATTAATTAATTCTTTTAATTAATTAAGCTCCCTAATCTTATTAGGGATTATTAATTAAACTCCTTTAACTAATTTTCCTTCCTAATCCAATTAGGAATAAATGAGAGTACTTATATTAAATTAATTCCTAAACTCTTTTAGAAATTAAAATAATAATAATTGTAATAATATTAATAAGACTCCTCTTATTAATTTATATTTAATATTCTAAAATATTAAATAATAAATATTAAAGTCATTTAATTTATTCTATCACCATAGATTAAATTAAATATACTTAAATATATTATTACGATTATGCCATTAACTTCTTAAATAATTATTCTTCCTTTTATGGTGTGACCCTTTAGGTTCTCCATATTAAACCCGGTTGTGAATAAATCAATTAGAACAATTCTAATCTTATTTAAATAAATAAATTAAATAATTAATTTATTTAAATAAATAATATTTATTCTACAATAGGGATAAGCCTCCCTAGCGATCAGCGACTTTCCGGATAATATAGATTTCAACATTAATCATTAAAGAACCTTTGAGTAAATAGTTACCGAATAATTCAATCCTTCCACCATACAATGTCCCAATTAAATATAAGGCATGGAATTCTTGTCAAGTCTTATTTTATTTAATTATATGTATTTCGATCCTTAAATGCACAACTCAAATAATGCAAATTAGAAACTCCTTTCTAATTTCATTACGCCTTGCCAAGGACTCTTTGGGTTGTCATTTATCGAATCACATAGGACATTCTCTTCTTTTATTAGAAGTGGTAGATTCTTTATTGATCATACATTATCTCCATGTACAACTTATTATACCCAAGCATACCCTTTGATATACCCTAAGGGTCTTAAGGAATAAGTCAAAGTATAATTCATCATACACAAGATACTATGATGATCTCAAGTCCAAGGATCACTTGTACTACTATCACTACAGAATTCCTATTGACAGCAAATAAAACTCCATTAGGTATTCCTTAGCGAGCCACGTTCGATTGAACTTATTCTCTAATAAGCACCTACATACTTGCTTTAGTGTCTCCACACAAATGATCATGAGATCAATCATCCTCATCCAATGAGCAAGTTAACGTATGTACCAATCTATCCAGGATTCACTAATCCCCAATTTAGTAATCCAATGATTGGGAACTATTTTAGTTTTAAGCTTTCTAAGAATTTAGATCTCATTAGAATGATCATCATCATTATTCTAAAAGCATTGCTTAAAACTATGGGTTTATCATATATTAAAAACAAAGATCATGTAGATAATTAAAAGCCTTTAATAAATTAATACTTTTTATTAATAAATGAATAAGATTGTTACAAAGTATATGCTTTATCATCAAACATGATTGGCTTGTATGCATACTACTTTCAATAACATGATCCAAAAATTGTACACGGTCGAGCCAAAATTTGCACTTAGAGAATTTTGCATACAACTTTTCCTTTCTTAGTGTTTCTTATGTCAAACGTAAGTGTTCCACGTGTTCTTCTTGAGTCTTGGAATACACTAGAATGTCGTCAATAAATACCACTACAAACTTTTCTAAGAATGGTTTAAACACCCTGTTCATCAAATCCATGAACGCAGCAGGGGCATTTATTAACCCAAAAGACATCACCAGAAACTCGTAATGTCCGTACCGAATTCTGAATGCCGTTCTAGGTATATCCTCCTTTGTTACCTTCAATTGGTGATACCCACTTCTCAAATCTTTTTTCGAAAAATATTTAGCACCCTTCAGCTGATCAAAAAAGTCATCTATTCTAGGCAACAGATACCTATTCTTAATAGTGACTTTGTTTAACTCTCTATAATCGATGTAAAGATGTATTGATCCATCCTTCTTCTTAACGAATAAAACTGGCGCTCCCCACGGCGATACGCTTGGTTGAATATATTTCTTGTCCAGCAACTCTTGCAACTGTACCATCAGTTCCTTCATTTCTACCGAAGCCATTCTGTACGGTGCCTTCGATATCGGTGTTATTCCCGGCGCTAAGTCGATCACAAACTCAATTTCTCTGTCAGGCGGAAGTCCTGGCAAATCCTCTAGAAACACGTCTTCGAATTCCCTCACTACTGGTATTTCTTCTAGTTTTACACCCTTCTCTTGAGTATCGACTATGTAAGCTAAATAGCCCACACAACCTTGACTCAACAATTTCTTGGCCTGCATAGTCGTCAGACATTTCATTTATCTAGGCGACTTGCTACCATGAAATACTACCTTTGACGGGGTCATAAGGTTTATACACTTCTTTTGGCAGTCAATTACTGCTCCATATTTGAACAGCCAATCCATTCCCAAAATTACATCAAATTCCTAGAGTCTAATTGGAATCAAATCTACTAACAAGATATTCTCCTTAATGATCACCCTACAGTTCATGTATACGAATCTAACATGGATTACTTCCTTATTCGCAATTTCTATGTTCAAACGAAAATTCAGTTCTTCTCTAGGCAATTCTAACCTCATAGCAAATTCATCATATATAAATGAACAAGTAGCACCCGAATCGAATAATACATAAGCATTTATATCATTGATTGGGATAATACCTGACACTACATCTTTTGATTGCACAGCATCCTGCACAGTCATGTTGAAGGTTCTGGCTATGGGTTTGTTTAATGCTGCAGGTCATACAATGGCCCATGTACCTCCATTGTTACCTCCATTGCTTCTGGTTGTCACTCCCTCCTTCTTCTTAGGGCACTTACGAGCAAAGTGATCCTTGGATCCGCACGTGAAGCACGCATTCTTCTTTGGTTGAGTGCAATTTGGGGCTATGTGATCCTCCTGGCCACAATTGAAGCAAACTCGATTCCCCATCAAGCACGCACCCTTGTGAAATTTTTCGCATGTCGCACACGCTTCAAACTTTTTGTTTTGCTGGTTACTCTGATAGTTTCCAGCACCCATGTTCCCATTCCACTTCCTCTTCAAACTGTTGTTGTTGTTATTGTTGTTGTTTCCACCACCCGCACCTCCATTCTTAGTCTCATTCTCATTCTTCTTCTTCTTTTGTTCCTGATTGAACTTTGTCACTGCCTCGCCTCCACCTTCAGCGAGTACTGCTTTCTCCATCACTGCTGCAAACGTCTTCAACTGGAACAAGGAAACCCTACTATCTGACCGGGGCTTCGGTCCACTGTTCAAATCTCTTCGCTACGCGCTCAAATGCATCTTCTTGACGATATGGCGCAAACCTCGCCAATTCATTGAATTTTTGCGGCATACTTAGATACCATCATTGTTCCCTGCTTTAATTCTAGAAACTGCACTTCTAACTGACTCTTCGAACTCTCCGAAAAATAGGTCTCGAAGAACAACTCCTTGAACCTATCCCGGTCATCACTCCTGGCCCTTCACGAGTTTTATTAGCACCGCCACCAATAACTAGCTTCGCTTTCAACATGAATATTCTGAAAGCGGTCTTACGTCATCCCTACCCTAGCGACATCGAATACCTTTTCTATCTCCACAATCCAAGTTTGTGCTTCATTTGGATTCATGGACCCACGAATTCAATTGGTGGTCCAACCGCCTTTGAAATCCTTAAGCGTTGTACCATGGTTTTGTGGTTGATTCGCAACGCTTACATCAAGAGTGTCACTAGTTGTTGAGCAGGGGTTACCGTCAACATTGTCGTTATTGGTAGTTCTCTCATTGTTTCTCTGTCGGGGTGGTTCATGTCTGGGAGGCATTTTCTGTTAAAACAAAACATCTGTTAGACTATTACTCAACTTCTTTAAGTATTTTTTAATTAACTTGCCTCCATAAAAGAAAAAACCACATAACACATAACACTTTGAATCAAAATAATAACTTTTATTTATTCATCCCCTTTTTGAAAACATAAAACAATAGTATCTCCGCTATCTACATTACTTTCCTGAACTACAAAAGTTTCAGGACAACATCATTATTATCATATCCCATGGTTACTTAACACTAGGGATTTACACATTATTTAATACTTATTACGTGCATTACAGGCACATTTTCTATGATGATCTATTAAGATACTTCTTAGCCCTATCACGTTCTTCCTCCATGACCGAAACATTGTTCTGCGATCTAATATGTATCATGGCAGTGTCTAGAACTGAATCAGATATCCCATGACTCGATCTTGAGCTCGATTAATTGCGGTGTTAAAAACTTTATCCATCTCTTCCATCTTCATCCTCATCGCCTGTGAGTTCCTTACTGCTCTTCCAGTTCGTTAATAAGCTTCCTCGTATGCATCTTCAGCTCTTGCCCTCTTAGCATCTTCTTCTCAAAACTTGTTCTTGATTCGGTGACCACTTGATCGATTGTTCTTCTCTCTCTTTCAGTCTGTACTAGTTTTTCCTCGACATTTGTCAGTCGTTCTTCACGATCCTGGATCTCGCCGTCTTTTTGTGTCATTATAATCTGTTGTTCAGCTACTATCTCTTGTAACTCCTCGACAGTATCTAGATGTTCCACAATGCGGTCATGCACCTCATCATATATACGGCCAGCTATCAACTTAAGTGGAATCCTTTCCTCCTCGTCCTCTTCATCCTCATCCTCCTATGGTAACTCAATGGGATCCTCCTCATCTGTTTCCACGTCATCATCCTCATCTTCAACTACTGTGATCAACGGGGCTGACTCCCGTGGCAGTAGTTGTTCCCAAACTACTTGAATATCGCGAGTCTCCTCCTCTATAGGAATTTGAGGTCCCTCCTCCCTGGCCTGACTGGATTCTCCGACATTAGTCATCCTGATAACAAAGTTTTAATGTTTTAATTATTAATCATTTCTACTCGACACTCACGAGTACATAAACTATAAACATATAAGCACATATGTGTTTTATTGCTTCTTTCTTAAAACTCGATAAGAGTTATCTCCACTGTCTTTTCAAAGGTTACTTCCTAAGGCTTTTCCCCCCACCTAAGGTTCATAACCTAAAGCTTTGATACCAACTTGTGACACCCCCAAATCTTGGTACTTCATTTCCTCAAGATTTGGTGTTCACTTAATCAAAACATTCATTTCTAACTACCCAATTATAATAAAATTGAATAATAAAAACCTGCCCATACAGGATTAAACTTAAATAAAAATCTCCCAGGTTATTTAACCTTTAACAACAATCATTCAAATGCGGAAATTTAAATAAACTTCATTACAATCTTTAAACCAAAGTCTGAAAGTAAACTATCAAAACTATTACAAGTCTTCAGTATTTATTCATCTTTCCTTTTCCCTTACTGGTGCTAGGTACATCACCCGTTTCAACTTTAGCTGTAAGAAATTTTTCAGGCAAGAGTGATCAAACAAGGCCCACTTGAAATAACAATAAGTAAATCTTTAAACTTTTACATCAATTGCCAATATTAGGCTTAATAGAACTGAACAATATATTCTATTAACTTTCTAAAAATTATAACATTCACTGAGGGTCTAATGACCACGAATCATGTACACAGTTATAAGTAATCTTTCAACTTTAACTTTAATGAATATAAGACTATAAGGACTCCACGTACTTATGGGATCAACCCTTCGTCTACAATGTATTGTGCACAACCATTTCAACGCTAAGCGTAAACCTCTATTAAAAGAGTTGTTCATCTCGATTATTTAGAATACAAGTCCGCTTAAAGTAAGTTTGGTTTGGATAAGTTTTCAAGGTAATTTGGAATTCAACGAACATCAACTAAGGAGTAGTTGAATAAAACCAATAACACTACACTATAGAATAATCGTGATTGAATCAATCATAGTAAACTAAAATCATGTTTTAGGAATAATCTAATAGCATACAATTTGAATAACTATAGCATACCTTGCTTGAACAATACTAAGCCAAGGTTAATTAGAATTGAAAACTAAGCATGCATAGCAATTTGAACGATAGAAATGTTCGACATTAGTATAGATAGTTGTTCATGCTAAACAACAAGTTAATATTTTACAGTCCTACTATTTTACTAAAATCAATATTTTACAGTCCTACTATCATCACATAATGTTTCTTAAAATTTCGTGTACAAAAAAGTACCTTTGTCGGACCGATTCCTTAACTTTCATGACTGTTGCATATTCCGATTTACACTTATGGATTACGTTTGCGGTGTGAGGATGGCGCTGTGGCGTGGTGAATAAACTATGAAGGTTATTTGTGGCGTAATGATGATGGTATTGCTCATAAGGCCACCGAAACGTCTTCTTTGGTAGTCTTGCTTCAGCAGCTATGATTTCGTATGACGACCGACAAAGATGAAAGAAAAAGCCAATTTGGCCTACAAGCTCGTTTCTAACAGACTAATTCATATGCAATTCATACAAATACTTCATGTAAACATCATTCAAGAATTTCTAACATGTTTCTACCCATACACCAACATAACAACGAATTTAAAACATCCAATTTCACTGTTTTTGACAAAAACTCCATTTTTGATATTTCAATGAAAAGCAACACTGTAAATTTTGTTTTTCAACCAAAACAATTAATTCAAAGTATCTTATCAATAATTATACATACTCTATCAAATTAGATGATCAATTTATCAACTAAACAACTAATTAACCCTCAATTTCTCCTTTAAATTAACTTTTACTCATTCACAAAAAATACTCTCTGTAAAAAGGTTTTCTTCACAAACTACATACATAACAACAATACATTGACTATAACTTATGAAAATCGTTTTAACATCACTAGTATGTCATATAAAGCCACATAACAACAACAATTCATCCTAACACAAGAATTCTATAGAGAATTTGGGAAGAGAAAAACTAAACTTTTAAAAACTAAAAGAATGGGAGAAATACCTTGAAGAAGATGATGATGACTATTCCTTTCTATTCTCAAGCTTCTTCTTCTTAAATCTCTAGCCTTTCTTCCTCTCTTATCTTCTTCTTCTCCTCTTCTTCCTCTGAGTTTTTCTTTTCTTCTCTCTAACCTCTCTCCTCTGTTCTTCCGTCTTATGATATAACGTATAAGATATAATATATATATTTATTATATGATATAAATATAAAACATATAACTGATATCAGTTATTTGAGTTTTGAAAATCAAAAGCCATAAAGCTTGTTTGGCTAACCACTAAAAATATAATCAATTAATCCTTATGTCTTGTTTGGTAAAACACAATTATATTAAAGACTTAATAGGCATTAGGCCTTGTTTGGCAAAAACTGAATTAAACTCTTTTAATTTATTTTAATAACTCCTTTATAGCAAGGTTACTTGTCACACTCCTTATTAAATTAAATAATCAATTTAATCAATTAAAATATTAATCTATTAAATTACTTTAACACATAACTCATTATCACAAAACTATAATTTCTTTATAATTATAATTTTATTCAAGCAACTAACACTTTATTTTAATCAAAAATTCCAATTAAAATACTATAATTCATTTAATTATTATTAGCTCTCTAACTTAATTATTAAATTAAATTAGTATATAATCTCATATCAAATAAATTTTCTTAGCTCCTTAATTATTTATTCAACAAATAATTAACTAAACCACATCAACTCAAATTGAACAATTATTTATTCAACAATAAACCTATCCATTAAATACTTATATAAATCAATAAATATTTAATATTATAATTTAAAATTCTGGAATGTTACAGGATAAGTACCTACCATTGGTGGAATTCTTCTACAACAACAGTTATCAGGCAAGTATAGGTGTGGCTCCATTTGAAGCATTGTATGGACGAAAGTGTCGCTCTCCAGTATGCTGGGACAAGGTGGGTGAAGCAACGTTGTTAAAACCAGAATTGGTACGCATAACTACGGAGAAGATCCAAATGATCCGACAACGTATACAAATGGCATATGATCGACAAAAGATGAATGCGGATCTTCATCGAAAGGACGTGGAATTTAATATTGGGGATCATGTATTGTTACGTGTTGCACCATGGAAGGGAGTTACAAGATTTGGGAAGAGAGGAAAGCTCAATCCACGATTTGTTGGTCCATTTGAGATTCTTGACCGAATAGGAAATGTGGCCTATAGACTCGAATTACCTCCAAGCATGTCTCGTGTTCATAATGTTTTTCACATATCTATGCTTCGTAAATATTTTAAAAACCCGAACCACATTATTGAGTTAGAACCAGACGAGATAGCCGAAGATTTAACGTACGAGGAGGTACTTGTTAAGATCTTGGATAGGAAAGAGCAGGTCCTACGCACGAAGGTTATACCACAAGTTAATGTTTTGTGGAGGAACCATGCTATTGAAGAAATGACCTCAGAGTTGGAATCAGAAATAAAAGCGAGGTATCCTCACCTTTTCTAAACACCAGGTACGTACGTCAATTTCGAGGACGAAATTTCATAAGGAGAGGAGGTTGTAAAACCCCAACTTATTATAAATAAAATCGAATTTCCTCTATTTATTATTGTGAATAATAAGGTGATAATTTGATATAATTCTTTGGTTATGGGTGAAATGTGCAAATTTTGCAAAATAAGCAAGTGGTTATAAAATATTCATTGTGTCGGGGAATATTCGTTTGGTCGTGGAATATTCTTTCTGTAGGGTAATATTCGTACGATGGTGCAGCCATTTGTGGGCCCCATAACGGATAATTGCCGGATGAATTAAACGACAAAGTTTGAGTTTTATAAATAACAGCGTAATTGTTACCGTTAACACTATTGGAATACCTGGTGGTTAAAAATACAGTATTGTTGAATTATTGATTCTTACGTAAGAAGGCACTACTCAATAATTGTTACAGTAATTACTGTTCAATATTTTATTTTATTGATTCAATAATTGTTGCGTTGATATTTTATATTATTGTTGTTTCAATCATTGTCACTGCATAGTATTTCCCATTATCAGATCAATAATTCATATTATTTGAATAATATTATTAGATAGCATAATTGACAATGTCTAGAAAGTTCTGTCAATGAGAGGTTTGGTCACCTAATTGTGCGCTAGTAAGGAGAAATCCTTATTGGAAAGCCCTCTCTTTCCTGGGAACGGCCTGGTTGTCATAATTGTTATTATGTAATATTATTTGTGAATAATTAATTATTGATTTATATGATAAGGAAATATTTATTTGATGTGGATATAAATGATGGATTTATTTATTTTATGTGGTTATAAATGAAGGAATTAATGCTGAGGTGTTTTATCAGTATTTTGTCGGATTGGAGGTATTAAAATATTAAATCGGTGTTCTTAAAGCTCTTCTGCGTGAGTTATAATTTTAATCCGACCGTTAGATCGTTGTAATTTTTTGATATGTTATACATATATAAGTTTAGTATATATACACAAATTTTGAACCGTTAAAAATAAATGAATGATTTTTTATGAATTTTAAGTGGTATTGGAAATCATCCGTTTGTGGATTTCAGATATTTTTTGTCTGGAATTTGGAAAAATTTAAAGCTACAAAGTTGTAGAGAATTCGATTTCGTGTGGAATAGACATAAAATTCATATTTTTTTGATAAACGGGCTATTTTCTATGAATTACTGAAGTTTCGGAAAATAAAATAATTTTTATTAATTTATGGGTGGGACCCACTTTTGGTAGGTGTTGAATACATGTGGGCTGCTATTTTTCTTCAAAGATGGCTGGCTTTGAATGAGGTGTGCATAGAATGGAAGAAAAGAAATAATATTATTTTATTATTTTAGTCTCCTTTGGCGTTCTAGCATTTTCCTATAAATAGGCGCTTAGGTTAGAATTGAAAATCACAGCAGAAAAAAGTTTTATTTCTCTCTATATTGTCGAGCGTATTTTAGTGAGTATTTTGGTAATTTGAGAGTTGCTATTCAGTGCATGTTTCCTTCGGGTTTATATCTGATATTCCGAATAGAAGTACTATCATTTTGAGGTAAAGGATGCTATTTTCTTCGTAAATGATATTATTTCTTTCAATATCATTATGCCGAAATATTGGTCTGAATTTTTTTATCAAATTTGGAACTTTTTGTGTCGGGGTTACTTTTCACGTATACGATACTATTCATGTATATGACACTATTCACGAATACGATACTATTCACCAAAAAATGAATTTTTTTTCTCTTTATCCAAGATGTCTATTATGGTTACTATCTTTGATTTTATCCATGTTTTGATCGTTATTTTTGAATTCTACTTCAAAATTGGTTATTATGGAGTATTATTGAACTTGGATAAAACTGTAATACGAATCCCTAATATTTGTTCTTTTATTTCACTGGATTCGTTTTCTTTAAGATATTTTTCATCATCCTCAGTCCTAAATGATGATATAACTGAATATATTTGGCCTGTAGTGCAAAGATGAATGATTACCTAATGAATATCTTTGGCCCGTAGTGTAAAGATGAACAGGAGTTGAGATGAACATGACCAACTGGTGACACAAATGAATATCTTTGGCCTGTAGTGCAAAGATGAATATTTGATTCAAGATATATATTGATTGATGTTACAGGGATAAAATATTGTTGATGGACTTTTACATTTTAGAAGGTAGTAGAATTCTTTCTTTACTTGAATCTTCTAATGAATTGTTGTTTCCGCTGCAGTTGTTGATCTAAAACTTGTTGTCTATTATATTTTATCAGATTATTCTCAGTTGAAGACTAATGATAATTTGTTGTATATTATCTCAGTCATAATATTCTTTGATGGGCTAGTTGAGCTCACCCTTTTCCTTTTTGTTCCATTGTTCTTCTCAGGAGGAGAGAATTTAGCAGGAACTAGCCAGGGTATGGAGTGATGATTCAAGATAGTTGTTTTAGTAGTCCTCACTATTTTGTAAAATAGTGTATCAATAATTGTAATGAGGACTCCTTTTGAGTTTGTATACTCTCTATTAGATAATAGTTGTATTCAAACTCACAGTATATGTGTTGTCATATTTTGCACGACAATTATATTACTGAAATTATATTTGTTTCTATACCATGTATTTGGCGACTCAGAATAGGTGATGTATACCTATTTTGGTGGCGTCACAACAACTTTGATACCAACTTGTGACGTCCCCAAATCCGAGTTCCCTAACCTCGGGCTTGGTGCTCACCAACCATCATATATATATCACATCTAACTACTCATTCATTAATGAAAAACATCATTCATAATATTCCTTAATACAACTTATAATAATATCCCAGGTTAACTAACCTTGACATAACTTACATACCCTTATATAGTCAAAAGATTTACATAATAATTACATAATAAAACATAACCATTAAAAGTTGACACTAACTACTCCTGAGCCTTGCCTTTGCCTTTATCCTTGTTAGAACCTTCGCTACACTCAAGATTAGTTGAAATATTTTATTTAAGCAAGGTGAGAGTAACGAGTTTTTTCAAAGAAGTTAAAATATACAATAAATGATATATATCATGAATAGAAGAGTCTAGCTTTTATAGAACTTCAGCAATAATCAAAAGATTTCGAAGTAGCGGAATAATAATTCAATCTCAATAATAAAACTTTCTACCATTTTATACTGAATAACATATCAGAGATGAAAGAGTAAAATTCTTTCAAAAATTCAATAATATTCAATTGAATAAGAAGAATTAACAATACTGCAACAATATTCAATAAAGTGGGATATACCCAGATTTCATGTTGAGTGATCATGAACTAATAGTTATAAACACTAAACTATATTCTTCTGCAAGTACCTGGAGCGGCCAACTCTTTTGTACCCTATATTATGCATATACTCAATAATAGCGCATAGGTCGATTTACGACATTAAAATTTCTTCATCTCAGTCTTATGTCACGAGTTCGTAGCACAACAATATGGTTTGGATTCTGGGGCGGATTCAGCCCATTAATTTAGTGGGGTCATTTTTTTTAAAACAAAAATTTATAAAATAAATAAAATACAATAAAATAAAGGCGTCAGAATGTGAGGGATATTGCAAATAATTGTGTGAGCTATCATATAAAATTTATATTGTTTTATGTAATTGAATACACTTTGAATCTTCGATCTTATGTTATATATAATATGATATTTTATAATTTTTTAAAACACTGTTATTATAAGAGACACTTCTTGTGTCCTCTAAAATAAATTACAAAACTAAATAATATTGTTAAGATATTATTTATAATAACATTTTTGAGATTTCATTGTTTAAAACTATCGTAATGATAGTCTCATTTCAATAATTTGCAAAAAATATCATGTTCAATGTAAGTTACTAAACAATATAAAAGAGTGGAGTGTTTGTGTTAGTAGAAATTTGAGACATTTAATAGTCTTTTAATCAATTTTTATTTTCACTAAACACTTTATAAAATCAAAATCAAATTAAAAGTTAACTCCCAAAAAATTCAAATTAAATCAATTGATTTACTTCCCAAGGTAGAACCGCCCATGTATATAGGTTGTAGGATTATCAGGGACTGAGCCAATATTCGATATTGGGGGGGGGGGGCAAGAATTTTTTTAACATAATATATATTCGTCAATAAAAAGTAAAGTTTACAAAACATATTTTTACTAAAACAAAGATAATGTAGTAATATAATTTTCTTTGACAAAGCCGACAAAACATAGCAAAAAAAAGACTTTTAGAACATATCAAAGCTTCGTCAGAATTTCACCCGACGTTCTTCAAATCACGAAATCCATCTATTATACTAAATGGAAAAA
Organism: Panax quinquefolius; assembly: GCA_020205615.1. Taxonomy (NCBI): domain Eukaryota; kingdom Viridiplantae; phylum Streptophyta; class Magnoliopsida; order Apiales; family Araliaceae; genus Panax; species Panax quinquefolius. The sequence continues at coordinate 22,103,640 of CM035174.1, read as the reverse complement.
TGGGAAAATATCTACTCCTGGAATTATCTTCACAATAGTCATTAGTTAATACTATTATACTAAGTAACAACCAGTCTGATTAGAAAATTAAAATTTTAAACTTGGATTTTAGATTTTGGATTTGGATTTGGATTTTGGGGATTTTGGATTAGAGACTATAACAACTATTGGGTCGGGCCGAAAGCAATAGAATACCAAGTGGGCTTTACAAAAAACTCAAATCTTGGGGGGGCATGGCTCCCTCCAGCCCTATACTGGCTCCGTCCCTGAGGATTATGGACATAAGATTTATAGATTATACCACTGATGTGTTAAATTTTGAATTTTAAAATTTTAAATAAATGTGAATAATCATTAATTTAATAATGACTGGTTTAACCTTAAAAGACAAATTCAATCAATTTTGAGACGATGGTACTAATAATATATCACACGCGAGTCCAAATCATATATTTGTCTCATCTTCGATATTATTTTGTACATTGTTGTAAAGTATAATGTAATTATTTTTTAAAAAAAATTAGTATTACTTGCAGGGGCGGATTCAGCCGCGGAGTTTAGTGGGGTCAAATTCTAAAAACATTTCTTTAAGAATAAATTTTTTATAAAATGAATTACAAAACTAAATAATCATTAAATATTATTTATAATAACATTTTTTGAGGTTTCATTGCTTAAAATTGTTGCATGATAATCTCATTTTTAATAGTTGTAAAAATATCACGCTGAATGTAAGTTACTAATGTACCATTATATAGATTTCATTGGAGTTGGGTTTTGCTCAAAAACTAGAACATCCACCGTTGTATATTATTAATAACTAATGTGTAGTCAAATGAAAACAACAAATATAAAAATCAAAACAGTATAAACATTAAACATTATACTATGCAGATTATTAGTACATTTTGTAACGTAAAGTTACAAAAATTTCTTATAAGGAATCCTTAGTTATCGTATACTCTGTTATATTTGGATACGTAACATGTTTCACAAGGTTTTTCATCCATTAATTTAACCAACTAACATAATTTAGTACAATTATAATCAGATTAAATTACAAAGTGACAAATTTTGTGACAAAAGAAGTGTTAAATGAAAAAAGGAAGATAATAGAAAAGGAAGATGGAAAATAAATCATGGACTTATCTTGCATATGATAATGTTTTATTCTATTTTTTTCTTTTATTCGTTTCTAAATAATATTTTAAATAAACAAGGAATCAAATAATTTAAATTTACACAAAGAAGTCAGCTTCCTCACCCTAGTTTGCGGTAAATATTTATTAAACGATACTTACAATCAAAGATTTTTATTTATCTAAACTAAGATACTTACAATCAAAAATTTTTATTTATCTAAATTCACATAATACCTACTAAGCTTATAAAGTTAATTAGAGCAATAGAGGGCAGGAAAAGTATACAAGTCTAGTTAGAAAACCAAAAAGTGAAGGCAAATTCATTGCATATTAGTATACAGCAGTAGAAATTTCAGTGGGGGCAGGTGCCCCCCTGCCCTATGCTTGGGTCCGCCCCTGTTTGGATTACTTTCAAAGAAATACTATGATTTCAATAATTAATAACAATACTAATCTAGCCGAAACCAATGGCATAGATATTCCAAAAACAATTCGGTTCATAATAAATAGAACATTTCATGCTTTAACAAATATTAGTCTCACCAAAACAATTAGCTAGGACATGATTTATAAATAGTTCAAATAATAGAACAAGAATCAATTGTACTACGTGCGAATTAAAACAATCATTATAGACATGAATAACTATCAATAATTATTCACTACCATGCTTGAAAAATAGTAACTCAAGTTGAGTTAGGAAACTTGCCTGATTCGTTGACTACTACTACGCAATTTAAGTTAACTTCTTTTGTAAGACCTATCATTGATAAGATCGATCTCTTAATTAGCATCACATATCTTACTCATAGCAATTTAACATGAAATCACATAACCAATCATTAGTGAACACACTATACTATCTTAGACTTAACACTTACTCGTTCATTTATAAGTTTGTAATATAACTTGACAAACTATTTATGAACTCAGTAGATTTAATATATCATTTCAGTTTCTATTTCAGCAAGCTAAAACAAAACTGACTTCTCTTCTTGACATTTCAGTTTCCCTTTTCAGCAACCTGAAATGTTAATTTCGGGAAGCGGAAATACACTATTCACGAAAATATGAAATCAGCTTATTATTATTTTAATTTTTTGGCCAATCATATATACATATATTCCATACACAAAAAGTATTTTTCTAGAATTTTTTAACTCCCTTAAGTATTTTTCAAAAATAAATTTCTAGTTAATTCCTTAAGAAATTAGCTACCTCGTTCTTAACTCCAAAAATTCTCAACTCTTGACGGGATCTTACACTTGTTAACAATAGCTCCCAGTTTAAATTTCATGGTCATCGGAGTTATAGAACTCCAGTTATAGCATTTTTTGTCAGAAAACCCCAAATTTTGAAATAGTCATAACTTGCTCATTTTAAGTCGGAATGAACTCATTTTTTGGACACAACCTACTTTATCCCATATATTTTCATCCCCCAAAAGGTCGGATTTTATCTCATTAAATAAGTGCATTGAAATAAATTGAAGTCAAATTTCTGGCAACAACTTTTTAAGCATTTCCAGATTTTTCATCCTTTACTAAAATCATTCCACACAAAAATCTGTAAATCCTTTTTAAGTGATTCCACTTGGATATATTAGAAGACTCATATATTTAACTCCAGAAATTGGCCACACTCAAAAATTCAAAGTACAATGAGAGATAAGGTCATTTCCATATCATACTTGGTTTTCTCAAAAATCTGTTTTTCAACCTTTGGTGTCTTTTAAGAAAACTTCTATATTTTCACATAAATTCAACATAGCTCAACATAATACTTAAAATAACTCATATACTTATAAATCTAACATGATCCATGGTTTAATTCACCAAATAATCAAAAAACATAAGATCAAACACAACAAAAGCTAAGAAAAATTTTATTTTCTAACTTTTGAAAAACCTAACTCGTATTTCTTAGTTTAGATTCAACTTTTGATCTACAAAAGAGTTGGATCTAAACATAAAACACTTTTAAACACCAAGATCTAAGGTTTTAAGCCTCAAGATCATATTTTTACAAAAATCAAAACTCAAATCATCACAAAGAGAAATTAAACTATAAAAGTAGGGATTTCTTATATATTCTCTTGATTCTTTCTCTTCTTCTTCCTAATCATAGAATAGAGAACTATGAACTTTGAAAAAATCACTCACTCTCCTAACCCTCTTGTCCATCCCTCTCTATTCTCTCTCTTGGTCTTGCTTTGATAACTTAAGAATATGAAATAAGATAAAAAGATGTAAGAGAAAGGAAATTTGATGTTAGTAATTTTGTATAGATATATTTAGTGTATCTATAATAATCATCCAATGTCTCACTCTTCCTCTTTCTCCTTATCATTATAAAGCTTGCTTGCACTCTTGGTTTTACTTGTGGGTTGGATGAAAAAGATAAGAATGAGACCAAGGCTTGACTCCTAGCAAGTTCACCTACTAAAACAACGTAATGATTACATGCTGTTGGGTAACATCTATATACGCACAACACGCAAGTATACGTGGTCAACAAGTAATATAGTAATGAGTAGAATATCGTTCCCATAGAGACAAATTAGTAAGAAATGTAACTTTTCAATTACCAATTTCCTATTAATCCTAATTCTATTAAACTATTCAATTCAATGATTTAAAATGATAAAAACTAAATTATTAATAACTATTCTATCACAAAACAAATGAAAATATCAAAACTGAATTTTTGAACAATTAATGGAGATTTAGACTTATGATTTCACCCTAAGTTTCACTCTGATTTTTACACCTTTATTCCAATTCAACTCACAATCCCAGTTTATTAATCAAGAACACGAACGTAGTACTAGCCACCTCTCGATTCACTAATATCGTATTAACTTAAATCCATAATTTAGATAGAAACACGTTAAACACCTTAATCAACTAACTCACTATATCTCTATGTGAATTAAAATTAAAGAAGGTTTAAGATTAAGTTCTCTATCCGATTACATGCGATGACAAGCATATCTCTACCTTAACATTCATCAAGATTCTGCTATTCACAAAAATCATGAACACAAGCTATATTAACTAAGTCTAGATTCGAATATCCTCTCTCGATTCCATACAAATCCACAACGAATTGTTGATAAGGCAATTCATAAATTCACGCTCAAATTAATATAGATAAACTAGGAAATATCTTATTGAACTAGAAATCAAAGTTGCAAAATCATCGTTTCACTTAAGGATCCATCATAAACCTAAAAAGTGAATTAGTTCATAATGAATGAAATAAAAACTGAATAATTTAAAGGAAACATCCTTCCAATTACAAATATAAAACTAAGATGAAGAATAATGCAAGACACCCTTCACGTAGCCTTAATCTACAATCGTCACGAACATCTCTTCAAAATACTCCTCCAAAGCTTTCTATGAAAACTGGAATTAATCTCTGTACTTTACCTTGCGTGATGCTTAATTCGTTGTTTTTTTATGAATATATATCTCCCACAAAGTTCTAGTCGAAGTCCCTTGCTCTTTAGAGTCCAAGTGCCCTGCCAAGTCTCTAATCCGTGTTCCAGCAGTATTCTAAACCAACCAAGACAGCCCAAAATTCGCGACCCCCTGCCCCGGGGGGGGGTGTATAGGCATAATAGGCCCGCCCTTTCTTCAAACGATCTCCTTTCTTCACGACTTGCCACGAAAACCACCCTACACATGAAAGAACACCAAATGAGTAAAAATGAACATGAAAACAAGAAAGTAACAATGAATTAAGCTTGAAATGGACATCGACTCGTGGATATAAAATCCACTTATCAAAATTCCCTAAACTTAAATCGTGTTAGTCCTCAAGCACAAAACAAACTATATGCTATGCAATGCAATGATATGTAATGTATCTAACTAAATGATTACAAATCCAACAGTATCATAGAATCAAATTTAATCATCCGGCCTCAGAACAATTAAGCACACAGTACAATACCTCATAATAAAAACCATCAATAACTTTTCATCAATTCCTCGAATCTTATACGCCTCATCACTAATATCGTGTGTGTGTGGTCAACATCTATGCTACTGATTTAAATTCAAATTCGACACATAACCAACCTCTTATTAGGATTCATACAGAATAAACTCAAAAATTTCAAAATAAACAAGTTCCAACTCAAATCAAATAATTACCAAGATTAAGGGTACGAATAGGGTATTCATGCTATTTTTTTTTCATTGACCCTTTGCCCTTATTTTCCGTCTTTTCTTTAGTTTTCTCTTTTCTTTCTTTTTTTTAGATAGATGGCTGGTGAGTGCATTTTACTCTCCATCTCACGCTTGTGTTTATGGGGAGTATTTCTCCTCAACCCACCACAAGACTTAACTTGTTTCCTTTTTTTTTTCTTTCTTAAAGCTTATACACCCTACGTTTTCCCCCCAAACTTAGGTTCTTACCTAATTTTTTGTCTTCATTCCTTATTCTTGTCATTCTCATATCTATACTAACATTATCCTTTAGAAATTATTTATGTATCGATTTAAACCAATCAGTAAACACAGATGTCATTAACGTGCTGACCTTTTATACCAGTTTCAAACACGCACAAAATCCAAGTTATTATTCGAAACTACCTCACAGTTCTAACAATAAGTACTGTATTTGTCTACTTAATCTCAATTTCATCATTGGCCATAATAAATATGACTACAACACTGCTGAACATATGCAAAATGAACACAATAGTTAACTAAATTAAATATATATATATATATATATATATATTAGATATAACATGAATGCATACATTAAACAACATAAATTAAAATTAAATATGCTCCTAAGCTACTATGCAACTATATGATTACATAAATGCTAACACTAATATGCAAACTAAAATGCAATACTAAATAAAGACATTATGCATGCAAAAATGAAAAATAAAACTAACTCCCCCAAACTTAATAACAACAATGTCCTCATTGTTCAAATGCAAGAAACTGAGGGTTAGATATGGCGTCAGAAGATTGTTCTGCCTCAGTCCCTTGATCTACCATAGTCTCGTCCTCATCTCTGGAGGTATCTTCAGCGTCAACTTCGTCCTCCGAAGCTGATGGAAATACAAAACCTAAACCTCTAGGATGAGATTCGCCGCCGGGCCACACCGAATACCGCACGATCATTCTGTTGTCTAGTAGCTGCAGCGGCATCTGAGTGGGCTCATCATCAGACCATCCAACTCCTGCTTGATGACACAACCCACAGATGAGGGATGGGTGTGGCAAGCCTCGCGAAAAATTGCCCCGTAGACATCGGCGAATTGAAAAACTGATTATGGACCTAACGTCGATGATGAAGTCTTGCACAATAGCATAAAGGAGCCGTGCCTTCTCTTTGGTCACGCCGGAGGTGTGGGTGGAGGGCAACAGTTTCGCACATAAGAAGGTGTACCAAATTTTCCCATACCGACTGAGATCTATGCTATTAAACAATGTGCCTCCTTTCCGTCCCTTTATCCATGTTGTTCCCGGCTTGGTCATTTCCTTGAGAACCAGGTCAAAGTCAGGGTCGAAATCCCTCAAATGAGCATATTGACACTATCTAGGCACCCGCAACTGATAATACGTGTTGATGGCATCGACACTGAACGGGACCATTCGACCCCTCACAAAAGCATTGAACTGTGCCTTGTCCTCGGCGTTAGCATAGAAATCTTTGACCACATTAACAGCGGCGGGCTCGGCCTCCCCAGTGAACTTGACCCACCCTTTCGGATAAATTTGTTGCATCATTTCACCGTCGTGAGCCTGCGGTGCCAACCCCCGCTCCGGTGTAAGAGCCCACGTAGTTCAAATACTACGACATTCTAACATCAATAGGTTATACAATGACAACCATCTCGATAACACATCGAATATAATTTTATTATTATTAAATTTAATAAAATTATTTTACAATAAGATCCGAATATCTCGGTCGTTACATATTATTTCTTTCGTATTCATGATGAGAACTTTTGTTATTCCATTCTTATTATTCATTGGAATAACTTTTGTTTATCGCTAAATACCGTATACATGGTGAAATTCTTCTAATATTCCGTTCTTTATTATTACGTTTGAATATCCACATCACATGCGTTCGCCTGGGGGACTGGTTCCATTATTTATCATTCTATCGAATATCCCGCTCAGACGTTTACGCAGGACTGGTTCCATTATTTATTATTAAAATCGTAATATCCTCGTCTCGTGCATTTACTGGCGGGACTGGTTCCATTATTTATTATTCTGTTAGGAATAACCTGTCTGTGGAGTCTATCGAACACATGGTGAATCCTTCTGTTATTCCATTCTTTATTATTCTGTTGGAATAACCTGTCTAAGTGGATTACCACATGCATGGTGAATGATCCTTCATATTCATTCCTTATTAAATTGTGGAAATGATCTATCTACGTGGATTACCGCATGGCGGGCGAAAATCCATTTGCAGTTTCATATATTCTATTATACTCAGTTGGTTAAAGCTTTGGCTTCTATACTCCATGAAATTAGTGGAATATCCTTGATATTTGCGCTTCATCCAGTATATTTTCATGGAAATATTCTTTTGAGCATTCTTGAATTTTACTTCATAAAGCAGTATCAAGTTGACAATTTGGACGTTATTGAGTTCAGGATAAATTAACTTATAAATCTTTAAAATTTATTCTTGAACTTGTTTTATTGAATTGTCATCATCCTCATTCTTATATTATGTTGAAAGTCATCTTTAGCTTACGTCCATAGATGGACTTGGTATGATTATAACCAGGGATTATTCGGTATAATCATGACCGTAATGTGACGAATGATGTGGTAAAAGTCCTCATTGGCCTGTAGTTCATTGGTGGACAGTTGTTGGTATGATTATGACCAGGGATTATTCGGTATAGTCATAACCATTGATGATTACATGAATATCCTTGGCCGTGGAGCAGGGATGATTCGATTTTATTTATTAAGCTGAGTCTCAGCGATAAAGTTGATGAAACACTTTTTAAATCATAGAAGATAGTAGATTTTATATCTTAATTGACTCTTCTAATGGATTTCTTGATCCGCTGCAGTTAAACTTGTTGTCTATTATGTTCTATCAGTTTAACATTATTAAAGGCTAATGATAATTTATTCTGCATTATCTTAGTCATAATATTTCTTACTGGGCTAGTTGAGCTCACCCTTTCTTTCACTATTCTCTTGTGAAATGAGAACGAAAGTGGGACTAGGGGGGGAGCAGTGATGGTCCTAGATGGTGCATTAGTAGTCCTCACTATTCCGTGAAATAGTGTGATAATAAATGTAATGAGGACTCCATGAAGTGTGGATATTGTCTAGATAACCATATTTGTATTAAAACTCACAGCCTATGTTTTGTCGTATTTTACACGACTGTTGTATAATTAAGTTGTATTTGTATTCAGTGCCTTGTTTTGTGGAAGTATTGGAAAATGGCATCCGAAAATGTTGAGATAAGCAATGAAGCACATGAGATCGTGGAGTCACCACAGATTAATACCCAGGATAATGTGCAACAGGAAGATAATAATCATCAGGTGAACAATAACACCGACCAAATGGCGAACGACGGAATGTTTAGGAGCTTTTTGCAATTCGTACAACATCAGGAAAGAGAAACTACTGTCCAAAATGTAGGTGGAAACACTGAAAACTCTCGGACGGTCACCGCTAAACAGTTCAAGGAGCTGGGACCACCGGAGTTTATTGGAGAGCCAAAACCACTTAAGGCGGATGCATGGATAAAGCAGATCACCAAGATATTTGATGTCTTGGGATGCTCCGCGGAGCAAAAGGTTCCTTTTGCCACCTTTATGTTGTGAGGAGAAGCAGATTACTGGTGGGAATCAGTAAAACGTACTCAACCATTCACTGGTGCGGCCACTGAAGATGTCTTGGGAGAAGTTCCAAGAATTGTTCAACGACAAGTACTTTCCCAATAGTATTCATCACATTAAAGAGGTAGAGTTCATCAAGTTGGAGCAGAACAATATGACCTTGGCGCAGTACGTAGCTAAGTTTGTCGAGTTGTCCCGGTTTGCGTCCCACTTGGTTGATAATGAGGAGAGAATGACGCGGATATTTTTAAGAGGTTTGAAACCAGAGATACGTCAATATCTTATTTCTCATAAACTGTGTTTGTATTCAGATGTTGTAAATAGGGCTCAGTTATTGGAGCGCGGTAACGAGTCAACACAACCAAGGAAAGCGAAAGAAAAGACATGAAAATACCGGTGGTACTTGATCATCAAAAGCGGTGACAACAAGCGTGGAGGAATCAACATGCCGAAATGGTAACCCACTTCGGTGGTAATCATAGCCAAGACAATAAGAATGGACATTTCAAGAAGAGGAGATTCAACAATGATGGAAAGACGTCAGCACCAACACCCGTTGTCAAGGAAGGAGAACGACCACCTATCATATGCTTCAAATGCGGAGGGGAGGGACACATCCGTCCAAACTGTACGCAGCAGTCCAAAGCATGTTACAATTATGGAAGAGAAGTTCACCTAGCCCGATTTTGTTGTACTGCAATCAAGTCAAGTCCAAATTTGGGATGGAGGCATCAAAGTCCGTCCCAGACAAGACAAAACTGGTAGTTCAAGGGAGAGCGTTTGTTGTAACCTCCCAGAAGGCAAGGAACCCGAACGAGGTCATCAAGGGTAAGCTTATCATAAACTCTAGTGAAGTATACACCTTATTTGATACCGGCTCTACCCATTCTTTTATTTCTCCTACTTGCGCTCAACCTTTAAATTTGACTCCGGAGAAATTGGACTTTTACTTATTGGTTGAAACTACGTTGGGAGAAACCTTCATTACATCCACGGTTTATAAGTCTTGTTTGATTCAAATCGGTAACCGCACATTACCTGTCGATCTTATTTCTTTAAAAATACTTGCGTTTGACGTAATTCTAGGAATTAATTGGTTAACTACTCATCATGCAAAAATTGATTATTTTCGTAAGGTTGTTAGTTTTTATATTCCTAATCAACCTGTTATGCGAATTCAAGCGACCAAACCATTAAAATCAATCACGGTTATTTCAAGCCATAAAGCTATACGTTTATTGAAAAATGGATGTCAAGCTTTCTTAGCTCATGTCACATATTTAAACAAAAATACATCAGTTTTGAATGATATTTCTATTGTTAATAAATTTCCTGACATATTCCCTGAAGAACTTACGGCCTACCTCGGAGCGTGAAATTAAATTTTGTATCGACCTTGAACACGGTACAAAATCCATTTCCAAAGCCCGTGATCGAATGGCTCTATTGAACTTGAGGAGTTAAAGACCCAATTGCGAGGAATTGTTAGACATTGGTTTCATTCGTCCCTAAGACTCTCCTTGGGGGTGCTCTATCCTATTCGTGAAGAAGAAAGATGGGAGTATGCGACTTTGTATTGACTACCGAGAATTGAACCATGTCACCATCAAGAATAGGTATCCGTTACCTCGCATTGATGACCTGTTTGACTAGTTGCAAGGAGCACAATTCTTTTCAATGACTGATCTTCGTTCTGGATATCATCAGCTGAAGGTTAAAACTGAGGATATTCCAAAGACTGCCTTCAGAACTCGATACGGGCATTATGAATTCTTGGTCATGTCTTTTGGATTTTACTAATGCTCCTGCTGCCTTCATGGATATGATGAACCGAGTATTCAAGGAATATTTGAATCACTTTTTGGTTGTCTTTATTGATGACATTCTCATATATTCCAAAAGCCATGAAGATCATGAGCAACACTTGAGGTTGATACTCTAAAAGCTTCGTGAAAACAAGCTTTATGCCAAGTTGAAGAAATGTGAGTTCTGGCTTGAGGAAGTTGCATTCCTTGGGCATGTGATATCAAATCATGGAATATTTATTAACCCAGCTAAGATTGAAGCAATTCAAAGCTGGGAACAACCAAAGTCAGTGACCGAAGTACGTAGCTTTCTCGGCTTAGCTGGATATTATCGGAGATTTGTGGATGGATTTTCTTGAATCGCTACTCCATTAGCTCAGCTGACTCGAAAAGATACAAAGTTCGATAGGAGCGAGGAATGTGAGAAGAGTTTTTAAGAACTCAAGGGAAGACTCATTTCATCACCTGTTCTGACAATACCATCGGCTCGAGAGGATTTGTCATCTGATGATGCTTGGGGAAAAGGGTAAGGATGTGTTCTCATGCAACATGGGAAAGTCATAGCATATGCCTCTCGGCAACTCAAAGAATATGAGAGGAATTATCCTACTCATGATCTAGAGTTGGCACCTGTTGTCTTCGCACTTAAGATTTGGAGGCATTACTTGTATGGAGAGAAGGTGGAGATCTATACGGATCATAAAAGCCTCAAATATTTCTTCACCCAAAAGGAATTTAACATGCGGCAACGACGTTGGCTTGAACTGTTGAAAGATTATGATCATACCATTCAATACCATACTGGTAAAACGAACGTAGTAGCTGACGCATTTAGTAGAAGATCATATGCGGGTACGAGTGCAATATTGTCAACACAAAGGCCCATTTTGTATGACTTACAAAGGATGGAGATAGAGCTAAAGACTCCAGGGACCCATGTGATGATGGCGAATATACGAGTATAACCAACTTTAATCGATAAAGTTAAAGCTGCTCAAGCTACAAACCTGGAGCTGATACGTATAAGGAAGAAAGTGCAAGAAGGTGCTATTTTGGAAGCAAGAGTCGATGAAGAAGGAATACTTCGAGTCAACTCCAGACTTTGTGTTCCTAACAACCCTGATTTAAAGTATAAAATCATGATGGAGGCGCACAACACACCGTTTGCAATCCATCTTGGGAGTACCAAAATGTATCATGATCTTCGACATACATTTTGGTGGAGCAATATGAAGAGAGAGATAACAGAGTTTATCTCAAGGTGTTTAACTTGTCAACGAGTCAAGGCGGAGCATCAAGTACCAAAAGGTCCATTGCAACCACTTGAAATTATAGAATGGAAGTGGGAGCACATTACGATGGATTTCGTTACTGGTCTTTCCAAGGTTTCTCAAGGCATAGATGTAATTTGGGTCATTGTTGATAGATTGACCAAGTCTTGTCACTTCTTACCTATACGAAAAACTTATACACTTGAATGTCTTGCTCGTATGTACATAAATGAGATTGTAAGACTGCATGGTATGCCAGTATCCATTGTTTCTGATCGAGACCCAAGATTCACTTCACGATTTTGGGTTAGTTTACAGGAAGCTATGGGCACAGATTTACGATTTAGCTCGGCATATCATCCTAAGATGGACGGGCAGTCAGAGTGGACTATTCAAACTCTTAAAGATCTATTGAGACTCTGTGTCCTTGACTTCAAAGAAAGTTGGGACAAGTTCTTACCGTTGGTGGAGTTTTCCTACAACAACAGTTATCAAGCAAGTATTGGCATGGCTCTATTTGAAGCCTTGTATGGGAGAAAGTTTCGTTCTCCAGTATGCTGGGATGAGGTGGGTGAAGCAACGTTGTTGGGACCGGAGTTGGTACGTATGACTACAGAAAAGATTCAAACGATCTGACAACGTATAAAAACTTCACAAGATCGACAAAAGAGTTATGATGATCTTCATCGAAAGGACGTAGAATTCAATATTGGAGATCATGTGTTGTTACGTGTTGTTGCATGTTAAGGAGTTATGAGATTTTGGAAGAGAGGAAAGCTCAATCCTCGTTCCATTGGCCCATTTTTAATTCTCGAGCAAGTAGGAACTGTGGCCTATAGACTCGCCTTACCGCCAAGTATGTCTCGTGTTCATAACATTTTTCACATATCTATGTTACGTAAATATGTGAAAGACCCGAACCACATTATTGAGTTAGAACTAGATGAGATAGAGGAAGATTTAACGTATAAAGAGTTGCATGTTAAAATCTTGGATAAGAAGGATCATATTCTACGCTCCAAGATTATATCTCAAGTCAAAGTTTTGTGGAGAAACCACGATGCGTAGGAAATGACTTGGGATTTAGAATCTGAGATGAAGTCAAGGTATCCTCGTCTCTTCGACATACCAGGTATGTACCCTAATTTTGAGGACGAAATTTCATAAGAAGGGGGCGTTGTAAGACCCCAACTTTTATGAATAAAGAATAATTTTCTCGAAATATATTTTTGAATATTATGGTGTGGATTTGATATAATGTTATAGTTGTGGATAATATTTACAAATTTTGCAAAGTAAGCAAGTGGTTATATAATATTCGATTGGTCAAGGATTATTCATTTTAACAGGGAATATTTGTACGATGACACAATCATTTGTGGACCCCACAACGGAAGTATTGTCGTAGTTAGAAAACGATAAAATTATCTTTCTATAAAAATAACGGTGGAGGTGTTACCGTTAAAACCGTTGAACCGCCCTTAGTAAAAAAGTACGATGTCGCGCGTGGTTGCATAGTAGCACAAGTATTGATTATTGATGCTTACGTGAGAAGTCACTCAGTTATACTCAATTATTGCTACAGTAATTGCTGCATCATATCTCTCATATTATTGATTCAATTATTGTTACAGTATCATCTGCATAATATGTTATATTATTAAATCAATAATTGAGACGGCAAAGTTATTCATACTATTATTTACAATATTGAAAATGTCTAGAAGTTCTGTCAAGGAGAGATTTGGTCACCTAATTGCGCGCCAATAAGGAGAAATCCTTATCGGAAAGCCCCCTCTTTCCTGGGAACGACCTGGTTGTTAAATATTGTGAATTATAATATTAATAATGAATAAGTTCGTGTTGATTAAAGATGAATTTTATAGTTCCATTATGTTGGAATTATTTATGTTCGTGGAAATTGACATTTATTTCGATAATAATTGATGTCTGGAGGTTATATTGTTCAATCGGGTGTTCGGGGCACTTTTTGTGTCGAGTTACTATTCACGAGTTACTATTCATGAGTTACTATTCACGAGTTACTATTCACGGGGTACTATTCACCCGTAAGATATATTTCTTTTCGGTCCAAATCATTTTTGGGTACAATATTTTTCTATGAGGAGATGTGCTAATTTTTCAGACCATTGGTTGAAGAAATAATAGTAAATCAATATGGACCGCTGGTGAAAAGTTATAATAGTAAATCAATATGGATCGCTGGTTTAAAGTTTTAATAGTAAATCACTATGGACCGTTGCTTTAAGTTTTAATAGTAAACCAATATGGACCGTCCGTTTAAAAGTAAATCAATCTGGACCGTTCATGAATTAGTTACTATTTCATCCATTCTCCTATAAATAGAAGCTCATTCCTTCATTATTTCTTACGAATTCACTGAAACTCTAGAGAGAGAAACTATAGAAAGAAAGAAAAAAAGTATTCTGCTACTTCACTACTCCAATATCCAGTTTCTTCTAAGATATGGGATATTATTTGTTGTACGCATAAGGGGTATTATTTCTTTCGTATTCATGAAGAGAACTTTTGTTATTCCATTCTTATTATTCTGTTAGAATAACCTGTTTATGCGAAGTATCGTATATATGGTGAAATTCTTCTAATATTCCGTTCTTTATTATTACATTGGAATATCCCGTCATGCATGCGTTCTTTGGGACTGGTTCCATTATTTAACATTACGTCGGAATATCCTGCGTAATGCGTTCTTGGGACTGGTTCCATTATTTATTATTTCGTCGAAATATCCATGCATGCGTTCTGTGGGACACGGTTCCATTATTTATTATTACATTGGGAATAACTTTCGTTTGTGCGATCTATCGCATGCGCATGGTGAATCATACATTATTCCATTCTTTGTTATTATATTGGAATAACACATCTATGTGGATTACCACATGCATGGTGAATGATCCTTCGTATTCATTCCTTATTAAATTATGGAAATGATCTATCTACGTGGATTACCGCATGGCGGGCGAAAATCCATTTGTAGTTTCATATATTCTATTATACTCAGTTGGTTAAAGTTTTGGCTTCTATACTCCATGAAATTAGTGGAATATCCTTGATATTTGTGATTCATCCAGTATCTTTTCATGGAAATATTCTTCTGAGCATTCTTGAATTTTACTTCACAAAGCAGTATCAAGTTGACAATTTGGACGTTATTGAGTCCAGGATAAATTAACTTATAAATCTTTAAAATTTATTCGTGAACTTGTTTTATTGAATTGTCATCATCCTCATGCTTATATTATGTTGAATGTCATCTTTGGCTTACGTGCATAGATGGACTTGGTATGATTATGACCAGGGATTATTCGGTATATTCATGGAATAGTAATGTGACGAATGATGTGGCAAAAGTCCTCATTGGCACCTGTAGTTCATTGGTGGACGATTGTTGGTATGATTATGACGGGGATTATTCAAAGTATAGTCATGACCATTGATGATTACATGAATATCCTTGGCCGTGGGCGAGGATGATTCAATTTTATTTATTAAGTCGAGTCTCAATGATAAAGTTGATGAAACACTTTTTAAATCATAAAAGATAGTAGATTTTATACCTTACTTGACTCTTCTAATAGATTGCTTGATCCGCTGCAGTTAAACTTGTTGTCTATTATGTTCTATCAGTTTAACATTATTGAAGGCTAATGATAATTTATTCTGCATTATCTTAGTCATAATATTTCTTACTGGCCAAGTTGAGCTCATCCTTTCTTTCCTTTGTTCTCTTCGTGAAATGAGAACGTAAATTTGGGACTAGTCGGGGAACAGAGTGATAGTCCTAGATGGTGCATTAGTAGTCCTCACTATTCTGTGAAATAGTGTGATAATAAATGTAACGAGGACTCCATTGAGTGTGCATATTGTCTAGATGACAATATTTGTATTAAAGCTCATAACCTATGTTTTGTTGTATTTTACACGACTGTTGTATAATTAAGTTGTATTTGTATTCAGTACCTTGTATCTGGCGACTCAAGATGGGTGATGTATACCAGTTTTGGTGGCGTCACAACTAGTCAGGGTATGGAATGATGGATCAAGATAGTTGTTTAGCAGTCCTCACTATTTTGTAAAATAGTGTATCAATAATTGTAATGAGGACTTATTTGAGTTTGAATACTGTCTAGAAGACAATATTTGTATTTAAACTCACAGTATATGTGTTGTCGTATTTTGCACGACAATTGTAATAATGAAGTTGTAGTTGTTTCTGTACCATGTATTTGGCGACTCAGAATGGGTGATGTATACCTATTTTAGGGGCGTCATAGTTGGTATCAGAGCTTAGGGATATGGTCTCTGGCGGAGATCGGGGAATAGAACTAGGAAGGGAGATACGAGTAAACCTTCGCTAGTGTGTCCTACCTAAGCTTATTTGGTTGGTCAGTCGGAGCATATGGTTAATATGTGATATGTTAATTTTGTAATTACCCCTTGTTTTGTGGCAGTATTTTTGAGAATGGCAGCTAGAAATATTAACAATGGAGTGTATGAGACCGTGGAGACACCTTTAATCACCAACTAGGGGAACGTGCAACAAGAAGGCAATATTCCTCCTGTAAACAACACTACCAAACAAATGATGAATGATGGGATGTTTAGAAGTTTTTTGCAGTTCCTGCAGAATCAGACGAGGGAGACTCGTGTACAAAATACGGGTGGAAATGATAGCAACGCGCGACTTGTCATTGTTAGGTTTGTAATATTCATGTGCGCAATCTAATTGCATAAAAATGCGGAAGCGTATAAAAATCAGAGTTTAAAATTTTTACAAACCATATACCCGGATCACCCTTTATGCACAATTATTAATTAAACGAAAAGATAAAGAATAAAATCATACCCTTGAAGATCGAGCTTCCTCAGGTACAAGTTCACCTCCAAATCCTTTCGCGTTCAACTTGAATCCACCGGGGTTTTGTTCCTTCCTTTGATCAACGTTAGCCACCCAAGTGTATGGCCTCTAGAGGTGATCCACCAAGGAATAATAAGAATTCAAGAAGAAGGGTGGTTGGCTAAACCCTAGTTTTTCTATCTCTATAGAAAGGGTGTACTCTCCCAACAATTGGAATTATGTCATATGTTGAAAAAGTCAACAACCACCACACCCATAATAAGACTCCTCTTATTTATAGATGTGGGCAACCCACCTTAACAATTAAGGAATTGGGTTTTATTTAATTAATTAAATTCTTTTAATTAATTAAGCTCCCTAATCTAATTAGGGATAATTAATTAAACTCCTTTAACTAATTTTTCCTCCTAATCTTATTAGGAATAAATGAGAGTACTTATATTAAATTAATTCCTAAACTCTTTTAGAAATTAAAATAATAATAATTGTAATAATATTAATAAGACTCATCTTATTAATTTATATTTAATATTTCTAAAATATTAAATAATAAATATTAAGCTATTTAATTTATTCTATCACCATAGATTAAATTAAATATACTTAACTATATTATTACGATTATGCCATTAACTTCTTAAATAATTATTCTTCGTTTTATGGTGTGACCCTTTAGGTTCTCCATATTAAATAGGTTGTGAATAAATCAATTAGAACAATTCTAATCTTATTTAAATAAATAAATTAAACAATTAATTTATTTAAATAAATAATATTTATTCTACTGATAGGGATAAGCCTCACTAGCGATCAGCGACTTTCCGAGATAATATAGATTTCAACATTAATCATTAAAGAACCTTTGAGTAAATAGTTACCGTACAATTCAATCCTTCCACCATACAATGTCCCAATTAAATATAAGACATGGAATTCTTGTCAAATCTTATTTTATTTAATTATATGTATTTCGATCCTTAAAATGCTGACACCAAATAATACAAATTAGAAACTCCTTTCTAATTTCATTACGCTTATGCCAAGGACTCTTTGGGTTGTCATTTATCGAATCACATAGGACATTTCTCTTCTTTTATTAGAAGTGGTAGATTCTTTATTGATCATACATTATCTCCATATACAACTTATTATACCCAAGCATACCCTTTGATATACCCTAAGGGTCTTAAGGAATAAGTCAAAGTATAACTCATCATACACAAGATACTATGATGATCTTAAGTCCAAGGATTACTTATACTACTATCACTACAGAATTCTATTGACGGCAAATAAAACTCCATTAGGTATTCCTTAGCGAGCCAATGCGTTCGATGAACTTATTCTCTAATAAGCACCTACATACTTGCTTTAGTGTCTCCACACAAATGATCATGAGATCAATCATCCTCATCTAATGAGCAAGCAGCGTATGTACCAATCTATCCGGATTCACTAATCCCCAATTTAGTAATCCAATGATTGGGAACTATTTTAGTTTTAAGCTTTCTAAGAATTTAGATCTCATTAGAATGATCATCATCATTATTCTAAAAGCATTGCTTAAAACTATGGGTTTATCATATATTATAAAACAAAGATCATGTAGATAATTAAAAGCCTTTAATAAATTAATACTTTTTATTAATAAATGAATAAGATTGTTACAAAAGTATATGCTTTATCATCAAACATGATTGGCTTGTGTGCATATTACTTTCAATCTCCCACTTGCACTAAGCCAATCGCCATCAGTATCTTATACTCTTCTTCTTCTAAGTGACGATTATCCCTTTGTTGGATAAGCTTTAGTTAATGGATATGTAATGTTGTTCATGAGAGTCCACTATCTCTATAGTGATTTCCCATCTTCAATAATTCTAATAATCAAATGAAAGTGCCATAACACATGTTTAGATCCAAGATGAGACTTAGGAACTATTCCTAGTTACGTAATGAACTTTAATCCAAACAATCAACTTGCGACTTCATTTATTGTAAGACCCCGAAATTTTTTAAATAAAAGGAATTTCCTTTATTTATTATCTTGAAATAGTAAGGGTTGATTTGATTAATGTGGATAGTTAAGGGTTAAATACATAAATATTTCAAAATAAGCAAGTGGTTATAAAATATTCATTTTTGTCTAGGGAATATTCGTTTGGTCGTGGAATATTAAATCTTTGTCGGGAATATTAAATGCAATGGCCTTTGACCATGTGTGTGGGCCCATGTGAAAGCGATTGGATGAAGAAAGCGACAAATATAAGTTGGTTAAAAATAACGGGCGTAGTTATTCAAGTTAAGACTTTTGGAATACCGTTGGTTGAAATACTGATGTCTGGCGTGGTTGCGCGAAGAAGACACGGTATTACGCAGTATTGTTGAATTATTGATCCTTACGTAAAGAAGGCCACTACTCAATAATTATTACGGTGAATTCTTGTTCGATAGTTTATTTTATTGATTCAATAATTCTTTGCGTTGGTATTTTATATTATTCTTTGTTTTGATAATTGTCACACGCATGATATTTCCCATTATCGGATCAATAATTCATATTATTTGAATAATATTATTAGATAACATTATTGGCAATGTCTAGAAAGTTACGTCTAAGGAGAGGTTTGGTCACCTAATTGCTTGGCGCCCGATAAGGAGAGATCCTTATTGGAAAGCCCCTCTTTCTGAGGAGCGACTGGTTGTCATAAATGTGATTACGTAATATTATTTGTGAATAATTAATTATTGATTCATATGATAAAGAAATATTTATTTTATATGAATATAAATGATGGATTTATTTATGTGGTTATTAATGAAGGAATTAATGTTGAGGTGTTTTATCGGTATTTTATCGGATTGGAGGTATTAAAAATCAAATCGGGGTTTTGAGATATATATGTAGGGGTTATAATTTTTAATCAAACCGTTGGATTGTGGTAATTTTGGGTATGTTATACATACATAAGTTGAGTATATGTCCACAAATTTTGAACGAATTAAAATGCACGAATGATTTGTTGTGAATTTTAAGAGGTGTCGGATTGTAAATTAGGTTTATAATTGATTTTGGTGGAAAATTCTAGAATTGAGTGGGCCCCACTTGTGGTTGGTGAAGAAATGTGCTGAATTTTATTTCAAATGTGGTGGGTGGCAATAGTAGCGAGGTAAAGCCATCGAGTGTAGCAGTCAAGTCTGCCTTGGCGGGCTAACATTTTCTATAAATAGAGGGCTAAGTTAGAATTGAAAATCACACGAAACAAAGTTTTCTCTCTTTCTCTCTATATTATTGGCGTATTTTGTGAGTATTTAGATACTTTGAGAGTTCTTTGTTTAGTACAAGTTTCATTCAAAGATCACTTGAGCCTTTACTTAGAAGTCTTGATTTTTTGAGGTAAAGGATGTTATTTTCTTCTCAAATGATATTAATTCTTCAATATCATTATCTTTGAAATATTGGTTGGTACTTTTTATCAAATTTGGAACTTTTTCATGTCGGGGTTACTATTCATGAGTTACTATTCACGAGTTACTATTCATGAGTTCTTATTCACGAGTTCTATTATTCACGAGTACTATTCATGAAGCGTGAAGATGTTTTTTGTGGAATTTCTATCTTTGGGTGTCGGAGTTACTATTCACGTATACGGCCTTTATTCACGATATCTGACTTATTCACGAATCGGCACTATTCATAGAAAAATGAAAATTTTTCTTTTTCGTCTAAAATATCTATTACGGATACTAGCTTTGATTGTATCCATGTTTTGATCATTCTTGAATTTTACACCACTATGATTATTTTGAGGTATTGTTGGACATGGATAAAACAAAGTACGAATCCTTAATCCTTAATCCTTGTCATTTTGTTTCCTTTGGATTCGTTATTTAAAAATATTTTCATCATCCTCACTCTTAAATGATGATATTATTGAATATCTTTGGCACGTAGTGCAAAGATGAATGATTTCGAAGAATATCTTTGGCACATGTAGTGTAAAGATGAATGATTTCTGAAGACTATCTTTGGCCACATAGTGCAAAGATGAAGCGGTGTTTAAATGAACATGACCGGTGATGAATATCTTTGGCTGTAGTGCAAAGATGAGCAGTGTTTAAATGAACATATTGGTGATGAATATCTTTGGCCTTTAGTGCAAAGATGAGCAGTGTTGAGATGAACATGACCGATCGATGAATATCTTTGGCTGTAGTGCAAAGATGAATATTTGATTTGAGATGAAAATTGATTGATGTTTACGAGGATAAAATATTGATGATGAATTGTTAAATTCATAGATTATAGTAGATTTCATTCTCTACGTAACTCTTCTATGAATTATTATTTTCATTGCGAATATTGATGCGAAACTTGTTGTCTATTGTATTCTATCAGTTTTTTCCTGTTGGAGACTAACGATAATTTGTTGTATATTATCTTAGTCATAACATTCTTTCTTGGGCTAGTTGAGCTCACCCTTTTCCTTGTTGTTCCATTTTTCTTCTCGGGAGGCGAGAATGTAGCGAGTACTAGTCGGGGTATGGAATGAAGGTTCTAGAGAGAGTTGTTTAGTAGTCCTCACCATTATTGTAAAATAATGTATCAATAAATGTGATGAGGATTTATTTGAGTATAAATATTATCAGAAGATAATATTTGTATTTAAACTCACGATTTTTTATTGTTGTGATAATATAGTTGTAGTTGTTTTACGTACCATGTATTTGGCGACTCGAGAATGGGTTAGATGGAATGGACCTATTTTGGGGGGTCGTCGCGGTTAATATCGAGCTTAGGGATATGATCTCTGGTGGAGATCGGGGAATAGAACTAGGAGGGGAGGCGAGTAAATCCTTTGCTAGTGTGTCCTACCTAAGCTTATTTGTTAGTTGGTCAAGATATATAGGGATATTATGTGATTGATTTCCTTAATTAACCCTTGTTTTATGATGATAATTGAGAATGTCGTGAGAATATTAATAGTGGTGTAAATGAGACCGTGGAGATGCTGTACTTAACAACGAGGAGAGCGCGCAACAGCAGTGGCAATGTACCTCCATGAATAACACCATTTGAAAGCGAGATGATGAGCGAGGGATGTTTAGAAGCTTTTTGCGATTCATGCAAAATCAGACGAGGAGACTCGTGTTCAAAATCTGAGGAGGAGATGATAGCAATTCACGGGTGGTCACGACCATAAGCGATTCAAAAAGTTGGGACCACACGAGTGCAGGGAAAGCGGATCCGATCATGGCGGAAACATGGGTCAAGCAAATTACCAAGATATTCGATGTCTTGGGATGCGAAGAGCGAAAGTTCCATTCGCTACTTTTATGTTAAAGTGGCGAAAGTGATTCTTTGGTGGGAATCGTGAAGCGTACCCATTCATTTGCACTCGGCATGTCGTGGGAGAGCGTTTGAAATAGTTCAATGACAAGTACTTCCACGAAAGTATTCGTCGTATGAAGGAAGTGGAGTTTATTAGATTGGGCGAGAATAACATGGCGGTGTCCCGATGAGGCGAAGTTTGCGGAGTTATCCCGGTTTGCACCTCATTTGGTGGAGAATGAGGAAGCGTATGACGCGGATGTTTCGAAGGTTTGAAACCCGGCATACGTCGAGATATATCATTTCTCATAAATTTTCTCTCTATTCGGATGTTGTAAATGAGGCTCGGTTGTTAGAAGCGAGATAACGAAATACGTTCAACCGAGGGACCATAACCGAGGATCATACCAAAGATAGCGGTCATCGAATAACGATAACCGGTGGAGAAAGAAGAATACGGACAAAGGCGGTAACCACTCTCTGGTGGTAATCGTGGCCATGAAAATAGAAGAAGCGAGTTGGGAGGAGATTTTAAAAGAGGAGATTCAACAACGACCATGTGAAGACATCGGCCCCGATGCAATTGGTTCCAAGGAGGAGAAAGACCATCGGTCGTATGTTACAAATGCGAAAGAAGAGGGACATATCATTAAAGCGCCTGGCAGTTTAAGGTATGCTATAATTGTGGAAAAGAAGGACATATCGCTCGAGATTATGCGATATCGAAACCTAGTCTTGGTGAGGCGGTGACTCAAAAGGATGTCCCGAAAAGTCAAAGTCGGCGATTCACGGAAAGGCGTTTATCGTAATGGGGTCAAAATCGAGGACGACGACGAAGTTAGCACGGGTTAGTTAATTATAAATTCTTGCAAAGTTTATACCTTACTAGATATCGGTTCTACTCATTCTTTTATCTCTCTTGCTTGCGCTCAACGTTTGAACTTGACTACGGAGAAATTAGACTTTGACCTATTTATGGAGACTCCGTTAGGAGAAACTTTCATTACATCTGTTGTTTAGAAATCTTGTTTGATTCAGGTTGGCACTATCACATTACCTGTTAACCTTATTTCTATAGAGATATTTGCTTTTGATGTGATTTTAAGGTTAACTACTCATCATGCCAAATTGATTGCTTTTGTAAGGTTGTTAGTTTTCATATTCCTAAGCAACCTGTTATTCGAATTCAAGCAATCAAACCATTGTAATCAAACATTTTCATATCAAGCTATGAAGTCATTCGTTTATTACGGATGTCAAATTTTCTTAGTCCATGTTATGGATTTGAATAAAGACACGTCAGATTTGAATAATATTCTTGTTGTTATTGATTTTTCCTGACGTATTTCCTGAAGAATTTCTTGGTTTACTCCCAAAGCACGATATTAAATTTTGTATCGACTTTGAACCCGAAGACAAAAGTCATTTCTAAAATCTCATATCGAATGGCTCTATTGAACTTCAGGAGTTAAAAATTCAACTATAAATTTGGTACCGAGCCTTTATCTTGTGACTTCTTTTGTGGAATTCACCTAAAGCGAGACTCTCTGTAGGGGCGTCATATTCGATGCGATAGTAAAGCGATAGGTGTCATTGTGACGTCTTATCCAAGATTGGGATATGAGTCGCGATTGAGAGCAACCTAAGTCGATAATCGAAATCGTAGCTTTCTGAAGCTTAGTTGGTTATTATCGGAGATTCGTTGAAGGATATTCTCGAATCGCTATTCCATTAACGCAACGGTGATTAGTAGAGATACAAAATTCGAATGGAGTAAAGAATGTGGGAAGAGCTTGAAGAACTCAAGAGGAGACTCATTTCAACACACGTTCGACTATGCCATCACGGAAAAGCACGTGGTACGACGTGTTGAGTAGAAGAAGATATATAAATCACGAGTACAATATTGTCAAAGACTCATTTCGTATAATTTACAAATAATAGAGATGGAGATGAAAACTCTAGGTACCCACGTGATGATATACGAGTATAATTGACTTTAATCGATAAAGTTAAAGTTGTTCAAGCTACACACCGGAGCTGATGAATTTGAAGAAGGAGGTGCAAGAAGTTGTTATTTCAAAAGCGAGAATCGGTGAGGTGAGGAAAGCTCAAACCTTCGATTTATTAATCCAGTTGAAATTCTCGATCGAATATGAACTGTGGCCTATAGACTCGTTTTACCGCCAAGTATGACGCGTGTTCATAACATTTTTCACGTATCGATGTTACGTAAATATGTGGACGACCCGAACCATGTCATTGAGTTAGAACCGGACGAGATAGCCGAAGACTTAACGTACGAGGAGGTACCTGTCAAGATATTGGATAGGAAAGAACATGCCCCATGTACTGAGGTTATACCATAAGTTAAAGTTTTGTGGAGAAATCATGCTATAGAGGAAATGACCTGGGAGTTGGAAACGAAAATGAAAGCGAGGTATCTTTACCTTTTGAAAACACAGTGCGTCACGTCAATTTCGAGGACGAAATTTCATAAGGAGGGAGGTTGTAAGACCTCGAAATTTTTTAAATAAAAGGAATTTCCTTTATTTATTATCTT
This sequence comes from Panax quinquefolius, assembly GCA_020205615.1. Classification (NCBI taxonomy): domain Eukaryota; kingdom Viridiplantae; phylum Streptophyta; class Magnoliopsida; order Apiales; family Araliaceae; genus Panax; species Panax quinquefolius. The sequence goes on along the minus strand of CM035174.1, from coordinate 22,078,757 downwards.
GAAATAGTAAGGGTTGATTTGATTAATGTGGATAGTTAAGGGTTAAATACATAAATATTTCAAAATAAGCAAGTGGTTATAAAATATTCATTTTTGTGGGGAATATTCGTTTGGTGTCGTGGAATATTAAATGCTTGTCGGGGAATATTAAAGCGACAGTAGCGACCATGTGTGGGCCCATGCATTGAAAGCGATTGGATGAAGAAAGCGACAAATATAAGTTGGTTAAAAATAACTTGGCGTAGTTATTACCAATTAAGACTTTTGGAATACCCGTTGGTTAAAATCTGATGTCTGGCGTGGTTGCACAAGTAGCACACCGGTACGGTATTGCAGTATTATTGAATTATTGATCCTTACGTAAGAAGGCACTACTCAATAATTATTACGATGAATTCTTATTCAATAGTTTATTTTATTGATTCAATAATTCTTTGCGTTGGTATTTTATATTATTCTTTGTTTCAATAATTATCAACGCACGATATTTCCCATTATCGGATCAATAATTCATATTATTTGAATAATATTATTAGATAACATTATTGGCAATGTCTAGAAAGTTACATCTAAGGAGAGGTTTGGTCACCTAATTGCACGCTTGAGAAGGAGAGATCCTTATTGGAAAGCCCCTCTTTCCGGGAGGAACGACTGGGTGTCATAAATGTGATTACGTAATATTATTTGTGAATAATTAATTATTGATTCATATGATAAAGAAATATTTATTTTATATGAATATAAATGATGGATTTATTTATGTGGTTATTAATGAAGGAATTAATGTTGAGGTGTTTTATCGGTATTTTATCGGATTGGAGGTATTAAAAATCAAATCGGGGTTTTGAGATATATTGCGGGGTTATAATTTTTAATCCAAATAGTTGGATTGTGGTAATTTTTGGGTATGTTATACATACATAAGTTGAGTATATGTCCACAAATTTTGAACCGTAAAAATGCACGAATGATTTGTTGTGAATTTTAAGAGGTGTCGGATTAGGAAATTAGGTTTATAATTGATTTTGGTGGAAAATTCTAGAATTGAGTGGGCCCCACTTGTGGTTGGTGAAGAAATGTGCTGAATTTTATTTCAAATGTGGTGGGTGGCAATAGTAGCGAGTAAAGCCATCGGTGCTTGGCAGTCGAAATGCCTTGCTCGGGCTAACATTTTCCTATAAATAGAGGGCTAAGTTAGAATTGAAAATCACACCGAAACAAAGTTTTTCTCTTTCTCTCTCTATATTATTGAGCGTATTTTGTGAGTATTTAGATACTTTGAGAGTTCTTTTATTCAAAGACAAGTTTCATTCAAACATCACTTGAGCCTTTCCTTAGAAATCTTGATTTTTTGAGGTAAGGGATGTTATTTTCTTCTCAAATGATATTAATTCTTCAATATCATTATCTTTGAAATATTGGTTGGTACTTTTTATCAAATTTGGAACTTTTTCATGTCGGGGTTACTATTCATGAGTTACTATTCACGAGTTACTATTCATGAGTTACTATTCACGAGTTACTATTCACGAGTACTATTCATGAAGCGTGAAGATGTTTTTTTTGTGGAATTTCTATCTTTGGGTGTGAGTTACTATTCACGTATCGGACTTTATTCACGATATCTGACTTTATTCACGAATCTCAAGACTATTCATAGAAAAATGAAAATTTTTCTTTTCGTCTAAAATATCTATTCTGGATACTAGCTTTGATTGTATCCATGTTTTGATCATTCTTGAATTTTACACCACTATGATTATTTTTGAGGTATTGTTGGACATGGATAAAACAAAGTACGAATCCTTAATCCTTAATCCTTGTCATTTTGTTTCACTGGATTCGTTATTTAAAAATATTTTTCATCATCCTCAGTCTTAAATGATGATATTATTGAATATCTTTGGCCTGTAGTGCAAAGATGAATGATTTCTGAAGAATATCTTTGGCTGTAAGTGCAAAAGATGAATGATTTCTGAAGAAGAATATCTTTGGCTTTATAGTGCAAAGATGAAGAGCAGGTGTTTAAATGAACATGACCGATCGATGAATATCTTTGGGCTGTAGTGCAAAGATGAGCAGTGTTTAAATGAACATGACCGATGATGAATATCTTTGGCCTTTAGTGCAAAGATGAGCAGTGTTGAGATGAACATGATGGTGATGAATATCTTTGGCTTTGTAGTGCAAAGATGAATATTTGATTTGAGATGAAAATTGATTGATGTTACAAGGATAAAATATTGATGATGGATTTGTTAAATTCATAGATTATAGTAGATTTCATTCTCTACGTAACTCTTCTATGAATTATTATTTCATTGCGAATATTGATCCGAAACTTGTTTCTATTGTATTCTATCGATTTTTTCCTGTTGGAGACTAACGATAATTTGTTGTATATTATCTTAGTCATAACATTCTTTCTTGGGCTAGTTGAGCTCACCCTTTTCCTTGTTGTTCTATTTTTCTTCTCGGGGAGGCGAGAATGTAGCGAGTACTAGTCTGGGGTATGGAATGAAGGTTCTAGAGAGAGTTGTTTAGTAGTCCTCACCATTATTGTAAAATAATGTATCAATAAATGTGATGAGGATTTATTTGAGTATAAATATTATCTAGAAGATAATATTTGTATTTAAACTCACAGATTTTATTGTTGTGATAATAAAGTTGTAGTTGTTTCTGTACCATGTATTTGGCGACTCAGAATGGGTTAGATGGAATGGACCTATTTTGGGGTTGTCACATTTATAGCTATATACTTTGTCTTTATCACTAAACCAAAGAACTCTTTCTTTGTTTGGAACCTTTCAATTCTTCGCACCCTTGGTCAAGATAACGCTTTACCTTAAAGTGGATTTTTTACATCATCTTAGTGCGTACGAAAAACTTGAGTCTGTTAAGCCCTCTAGTTTTAATTCGGACCCACCATGTATGCTCACATCCTTAGTGCTTGGGTTAAGAACTTTAAGATGTTTTTCTTTGTCTTACGGTGATCTTCTCGAATATGATCGATCGATCAACATCGGTCTCGTATATTTCATTGCATACATGATTGTTACTCATGCGACCTCTCTTTTCGAGGAGTCTGTGGGGACTATTAGAGAGATACACTCCATAGCTCATCGACATGAGACATCTCTTGAGTTTGCCATGCTAAACGACTTTAGCATCAAATGAATATCGTTCCTTGGGTTAAGTCGAGCATCCTCTTAAATCTATCTATATAGATTTTATCCCCAATTAAGATACTCTTCCCAAACCATTCATGGAGGAATGTTTAGACAACTTTATCATTCTTGATTGTAGCATTAGTATGTCATTCCTTATCGTAGTATATCAACATATAATATTAGGAATGTCACGGCGCTCCCCACCGACCCTTTTGTACACACTAGAACTCTTACCTCATCAGTATGTAACTCTGGATCATCATCTTCTATGATGTGTACCTCATCATCATCATCCATGATGAATCCATACCTCCTAGGTATCTTTGAAGACTATTTGATTTACGATTAGGTTGTGGTACAATAGGTCTATCTACTGAGTTCCTCTTATTTGACTTATAGTGTTTTGTGGTTCTTGAACTCTTCAAGATCTATTATCCTCCCACTAGCCCTTCAATGATAAACACCTTTATCTTAGAAGTCGGCGTGTTTCATAATAAACACCTTTTGCTAAGTAGGATTATAGAACATTTACCCTAAACTTACTTTAGGATGTCCCACAAATCTGTATTTGTCAAATCTTGTCCCAAGCTTATCCTTGAAACCTTTTCACATAAGTTGGAACCCTTATCTTAACATACTTAAGATTAGGAATCCTCCCATCCATAACTTTTATGGAGTCTTGGGGTAGGATTTTGAGGTTACCATTTTCGTGATATCTGACCATTTCTAGGACATTATCCCAAAAGGATACTCGAATGTCGGTAAAATCATTTGGACCGCACCATGTCCAACAAGGTACGATTTTTCATTCAGATACATCAATCAATTATTGCGTATCAGGATGTGTCCATTATGAGAAAAACCATTTGAGATGATCTAGAAACTTATTGCACAAGTATTTATTCCTTGATCTAATCAAAGAATCTTAATACTTTGCCAATTTGTTTCATTTCAATTCTTTGAACCTTTCAAATAATTCACACTTGTATTCAACAAATACATACATTCAACTCTTTGAATGATCATCTCCTTTTCTTATACTAATTTGTTCAATATGCAAAATTATTTTCATGTAAGTCAAGTATACAAAATTTATTAAGTAATATTCCGATTCTATACAAAACATTATTATTATAAATAGAACAACAATTGTTCTTAATTATAATACCAAAGATTTCATTGTCCAACAATAAAATGGAAATAATATTTTAACAAGAACTGGAATACAATAACAACTTATTGACTTAATAGATTTGCCGCACGCATTGCTAAACAATAAGTTCCTATGGCTAATGTAGCAACTTTTACTTCATTTCCCACACATAAGATTATTTATCTTTGTTTAGCTTTCTACTTCTTCTTGGTCCATTCATAAATCTATATTTATGATAACCAAAGTCGATATCCAATATGCAAGTAGAACCTTGACTTAAAGAAAAATTTATTTTAAATCATGAACAAATTTGTATTTTGTAACAGAAACTTCATTAAGCTTCTTTGGTTAGCCAACTGCAAGGTGTGCTTCTCATGATTTCTTTCCGGTGTCCATGCTTATTGCGGTGGAAGCAAACTCATTTGCTATCCGTATCAGTTTTGTTCTTATTATCCTTTGTTTACGCCTTTCTGTTTACCTTCTTTGAATCGTTCTTCTTTTCAGAAGATCCTTTTGGCCCCTACTAGTAAGACATGGTCTTTCTTGGTTGGAAAGTGACTCTCAACATTTTTCAAATGTTAAGCAAATCAGCGAGGCTGATATCTAACTCGTTCATATGAAAAATTCACAACAATTGTGAAAGGAGTCCGGGAGTGAGTGCAAGATCAAATCTTGGCTCAACTCTCCATCCATGACAAAACTCGTTGTCCTAATAGATCAATCAAATTGATCATATTTAGAACTTTTTGTCTGTACTATAGTGCCATTGGCCATTCTAGATCGGAAGAGCTCCTTAGATATCTGATATCTATCAGTCCTACTTTCCTCACCATCAACTAATTGATGTGCAGGAATATAGTAGGAGCATCCATAGTTTCATGCTGACGCTAAAGCTCGTTACTCATAGATGCGAGCATGATGCATTGAGCCAACTATGCATCATCTTGCCACTTTCTAAAAATAGCAATCTCTTCCTCAGAGGCATTGTCTACAACCATTGCAGGGATAGGCGTATTAAGGACATAAGATAGCTTTTTCATTATGAGAACTATTCTCAAATTCCTTAACCAATCCGTTTAATTGATTGCAAGTTAATTTAGCATCTAATATGCTTCGTGATGATAGTAATTTAGACATTGTAAAATTTCGTAAATGAATTTTTAATTAACAACATTTTAACATACATTCTTTTATTAATTACCAAAATAAATTAGGTCATGTTTTAAATTGGTATCTCCACTATTTTCTTCAAACTATATTACCCTCACTTATATAGTTTAAGCAAAATCTAATTAAAGATTTGCTAGTGAGAATAAGGATCCCATTTCAAATGTATATAGCCTTGTGGTGACACAACAAACTATATATAAATAAATAGGTAGACAACTTTTGTCGGATTACATCAACTATGCAACTCCTTTTCTTTTGCCTCTTAGATTATTTTGATCAGTGGTGGCACATCCAGAATCAAAATTATCCAAGTTAAAGTCGGACTCTAGCACTCCATATATTCAAAAAGAAAAATATCATCCTTGTGGTGACACAACAAAACAATATTGTTCAATTTTCTTTATAAGCATCAAATGTGATAAATTAACATCTTAAATACTTAATACTTGCCTTGTGGTGACACAACAAACTCATATTAAATATTTAATACTCTATTAATTTTATCATGCTAGAAAATGACGTTCGATATTCCAAATATCTTGAACGCTTAGGACTTAATATAAAAATTGAGGGTTTGTTATTAATTTGTCTCATCTTGTTTAGCGCTAGCATGCACATATATATATAAAATACGCGTCATATTAATTAACATGCGAAGCATGTTTGCATAATATATAATATATATAGTATAAGCATGCACATATAGAATACTATATTCTACTACCGGATTGATTATGGACTTTTATTCTAGTTTGGTTCACTAGAGCCACCAAGTGAACCAAAAGGTCAAACCCTAGGGGTGCAAGAAATAATATTTAAATATAACTATTACATTTAAACAGGGCTCCATTACAAACGGGTCTTCAAGCGCTCCTTGTTCCTTGATCTCCAATTTTTAAAATTAATTCTAACTATTCCTATTACAAAACTATTTAAAATAAATAGAAACCTTGATCGTGATCGAGGGAAGTACATAGGAGGAGATAGAATTTACATAAAGAAAAATTAGAGAAGACGCAGTCTGTGAGACCACATTTAATAAAACTCATACATTCATGCATCCAACTAAAATAAAATCCAATCACATTGGTTGATAGTCCATAATTAATCCCATTTATTATCATATACATCACCATATGCATCAATAAATAACATTCATCTTATGAATAATAAACATTTAATATATATTGATATCATTTAATGGGCAAATTTAGTTAGTATAAAATCTATTTTTGAATCAAAATAAACTCCTTTATTTTAATCCAAATTTAAATCAATATAAAACTATTTTATATTAATTTATCCTATTTTGAATAAAATAAACTATTTTATTTTAATCAAAATCTTTAATCAAAATAAACTCCTTTATTTTAATTAATTATGGAATCCAATTCCATGTAAAAAAAATCTTTTATTAAAGGAAACACGGATATTCTTTCCTATTCACAAATAAACTCTTTTATTTTGAATAATATAAAATCTTATTTCATATTTAAATAAACTCCTTTATTTAAGGAAACATGATTTTCTTTCCTATTCACAAATAAACTCTTTTATTTTGAATAATATGAAATCTTATTTCATATCTAAATAAACTCCTTTATTTAAGGAAACACGGAGTTTTTTCCTATTCACAAATAAACTCCTTTATTTTGAATAATTTGAAATCTTATTTCATATTTAAATAAACTCCTTTATTTAAGAAAATATGGATTCACTTTCTTATTCACAAATAAACTCCTTTATTTTAGGAAACATGGAATCCAATTTCAACTCTAATTAGTTATCATGGAATCCAATTCCAACTCTAATTAGTTAGCATGAAATTTAATTTTAAGATTAAAATAAACTCTTTTATTTTAATATTAAAATAAATCTTTATTTTAAAATTAAAATAAACTTTTATTTTAATTATAAAATAAATGAATATATATATATATATAATAATAATAACGAATATTATATATATATATATATATCAGAATATATATATATATATACATATATCATTAAATGCGATTTATTAATAATATTATAATATAAATATATATATCATATAGTGTGTTTCCTGCTACATTGTTAACATATATATATATATATATATATATATATATATATATATTTATATGCTACCTGTTACTATATATATATTTATATTAACTTAGTAAGTCATGGCTGATGGCACCAGCTTAACTCCAGGTATAATAATAATAGCGTCCCAGACCAACTTTTCAAAAGGAAAATCAATTTCGCAAAATTGATTTCGGGAATTTTTTTTTTTTTTTTTTATTATTATAAATTTTATACAATAAAATTATGCCCAAAAAAATTATTCTAAACACATATCAATATACATATCAAATTAAAACAATTAATAATTCGCATAAAGGTTTGGCTCGATGCCATTTATTAGGTTTGTAATATTCGTATGCTTAATCTAATTGCATAAAAATGCTGCGGAGCGTGTAAAAATCGAGTTTAAAATTTTTACAAACCATATACCCGGATCACCCTTTATGCACAATTATTAATTAAACGAAAAAGATAAAGAATAAAATCATACCCTTGAAGATCGAGCTTCCTCAGGTACAAGTTCACCTCCAAATCCTTTCGCGTTCAACTTGAATCCACGGGGTTTTGTTCCTTCCTTTGATCAACGTTAGCCACCCAAGTGTATGGCCTCTAGAGGTGATCCACCAAGGAATAATAAGAATTCAAGAAGAAGGGTGGTTGGCTAAACCCTAGTTTTTCTATCTCTATAGAAAGGGTGTACTCTCCCAACAATTGGAATTATGTCGTATGTTGAAAAAGTCAACAACCACCACACCCATAATAAGACTCCTCTTATTTATAGATGTGGGCAACCCACCTTAACAATTAAGGAATTGGGTTTTATTTAATTAATTAAATTCTTTTAATTAATTAAGCTCCCTAATCTTATTAGGGATAATTAATTAAACTCCTTTAACTAATTTTTCCTCCTAATCCTATTAGGAATAAATGAGAGTACTTATATTAAATTAATTCCTAAACTCTTTTAGAAATTAAAATAATAATAATTGTAATAATATTAATAAGACTCCTCTTATTAATTTATATTTAATATTTCTAAAATATTAAATAATAAATATTAAGCTATTTAATTTATTCTATCACCATTGATTAAATTAAATATACTTAACATATTATTACGATTATGCCATTAACTTCTTAAATAATTATTCTTCGTTTTTATGGTGTGACCCTTTAGGTTCTCCATATTAAAAGGTTGTGAATAAATCAATTAGAACAATTCTAATCTTATTTAAATAAATAAATTAAACAATTAATTTATTTAAATAAATAATATTTATTCTACAATAGGGATAAGCCTCCCTAGCGATCAACGACTTTCCGGATAATATAGATTTCAACATTAATCATTAAAGAACCTTTGAGTAAATAGTTCTTAGTACAATTCAATCCTTCCATCATGATGTCCCAATTAAATATAAAGCATGGAATTATTGTCAAATCTTATTTTATTTAATTATATGTATTTTGATCCTTAAATGCACAACACCAAATAATGCAAATTAGAAACTCCTTTCTAATTTCATTCGCCGCCGCCAAGGACTCTTGGGTTGTCATTTATCGAATCACATAGGACATTTCTCTTCTTTTATTAGAAGTGGTAGATTCTTTATTGATCATACATTATCTCCATGTACAACTTATTATACCCAAGCATACCCTTTGATATACCCTAAGGGTCTTAAGGAATAAGTCAAAGTATAACTCATCATACACAAGATACTATGATGATCTCAAGTCCAAGGATTACTTATCTAACTATCACTACAGAATTCTATTGACAGCAAATAAAACTCCAATAGGTATTCCTTAGCGAGCCAATGCGTTCGATGAACTTATTCTCTAATAAGCACCTACATACTTGCTTTAGTGTCTCCACACAAATGATCATGAGATCAATCATCCTCATCTAATGAAGAAAGCAACGTATGTACCAATCTATCCGGATTCACTAATCCCCAATTTAGTAATCCAATGATTGGGAACTATTTTAGTTTTAAGCTTTTTAAGAATTTAGATCTCATTAGAATGATCATCATCATTATTCTAAAAGCATTGCTTAAAACTATGGGTTTATCACATATTATAAAACAGCATCATGTAGATAATTAAAAGCCTTTAATAAATTAATACTTTTTATTAATAAATGAATAAGATTGTTACAAAGTATATGCTTTATCATCAAACATGATTGGCTTGTGTGCATATTACTTTCAGTCATATCCAAGTAGTTCAAAGAGTTGGGACCACCAGAATTTGTGGGAAAGTCATATCCGATCAAGGCAGAAACGTGGGTTAAGCAAATTACTAAGATATTTGATGTCTTGGGATGCACGGACGAATAGAAGGTTCCATTAGCCACCTTTATGTTCCATGGTGAGGCAGATTACTGGTGGGAATCTATGATGCATACCCAGCCTGCCCCACTCAATGTCTTGGGAAAGGTTTCAGAAACTGTTAAATAACAAGTACTTTCCTGAAAGTATTTTTTATATGAAGGAGGTAAAGTTTATTAGACTGGAACAGAACAACATGACTATGTCCCAGTACGAGGCAAAGTTTGCAGAGTTATCCAGGTTTGCACCTCATTTGGTAGAGAATGAGGAACATATGATGCAGATGTTTCTAAGAGGTCTGAAACCCGAGATTCGGCAATATCTTATTTCTCACAAATTTTCTCTATATTCAGATTTTGTCAACATGGCTCAATTATTAGAGCGAGATAATGAGTATGTTCAACCGAGGGACCACAACCAGGGTCATACCGGTAGCAGCAGTCATCGAAGCAATGACAACCTGCAGGGAGGAAAACATTCGCACAAAAGCGATAACCACTCTGGTGGTAATCGTGGCCATGATAATAGAAGAAGCGAGTCGGGAGGAGATTTCAAGAAGAGAAGGTACAACAATGACAACGTGAAGACATCAGCACCAACATCAACTGTTTCTAGGGGAGGAGATCGATCATCATTCGTTTGTTATAAATGTGGGAAAGAGGGACACATCAGCACAAACTGCCCACAATAATCCAAGGTGTGTTATAACTGTGGAAAGGAAGGTCATATAACTAGAGATTATCTTGTAGCGAAACCAAGTCCAACGGGGATGGTGACTCTAAAGGCTGTCCCGGACTAGTCAAAGTCGGTGGTTCCTGGAAGGGCGTTTGTCGTGACTACCCAAAACGTGAGAAACCCGAACGAGGTGATCACGAGTAAGATAATCATAAACTCTTGCGAAGTTTATACCTTATTAGATACCATTTCTACCCATTCTTTTATCTCTCCTGCTTGTGCTCAACGTTTGAACTTCACTCTGAAGAAATTAGACTTTGACTTATCTGTTGAAACTCCGTTAGGAGGAAATTTCATTACATCTACTATTTATAAATCTTGCTTGATTCAAGTTGGAACCATCACATTACATGCCGATCTTATTTCGTTGAAAATACTTGCAGTTGATGTGATTTTAAGGATTGATTGGTTAACCACTCATCATGCTAAAATTGATTATTTTCGTAAGGTTGTTAGTTTTCATATTCCTAACCAACTTGTTATGCGAATTCAAGCAACCAAACCTCTAAAGTCAATCACTGTTATATCAAGCCATAAAGCAATTCGTTTATTGAAAAATGGATGTCAAGCTTTCTTAGCCCATGTCATTGACTTGAACAAAAAACACATCAGATTTGAATAATATTTCTGTTGTAGTGAATTTCCTGACGTATTTCCTTAAGAACTTCCCGGTCTACCCCCAAAACGTGAAGTTGAATTCTTTATTTGACCTTGAACCATGTACAAAACCCATTTCGAAAACCCCATATCAAATGACTCCTATTGAACTTCAGGAGTTAAAGGTCCAACTACAGGAGTTGTTGGACATCGGTTTCATTCATCCTAGTACACCTCCTTGGGGTGCTCCTGTTTTATTTGTAAAGAAGAAAGATGGGAGTATGCGACTTTGTATAAACTACCGGGAATTGAACCATGTCACCATTAAGAATAGGTATCCGCTACCTCGCATTGATGACCTGTTCGACCAGTTGCAAGGAGCACAATTCGTTTCAAAGATCTATCTTCATTCTGGATATCATCAGCTGAAGATTAAAACTGAGGATATTCGGAAGACTTCCTTCAGAACTCGGTACATGCATTATGAATTCTTAGTCATGTCTTTTGGATTGACTAATGCTCCTGCTGCTTTCATGGATATGATGAACCGAGTATTCAAGGAATATTTAGATCGGTTCGTTGTCGTCTTTATTGATGACATCCTCATCTATTCCAAAAGCCGTGAAGATCATGAGCGCCATTTGAAGCTGGTACTTCAAAGGCTTTGTGAAAATAAGATATATGCCAAGCTGAAGAAATGGTAGTTCTGGCTTGAGGAAGTAGCATTCCTTGGGCATGTGGTGTTGTTGGTTGATTTCACAATCAAAGAATACGTGCAAGTATACACGGTCAACAAGTAATAAAGTGATAAGAGAAGTATCGTTCCCACAGAGAATCTTAATTAATAAATTCCAACTACTAGCACTATATCAACCCAATTTTATTTAAACAATGATAAATTATGATTTTCTGAAATATTAAAACTAAATTAAACAATTAAAGATATTATTCTAAAATAAGCAAATAAATAAACTCATATTTTAATGATTGATTTCCGATAAATAAGGATTAAGACTTCAATATCCCCAATTATGAACTATAAATCAATTATCCAATTATCCCAATTATTATGTCTACTGAATTGTTAACAGGAATTCTCAAATGTCAAAAGTCCTTTTCCAAGTAATCAACTGACTTCTATTTAATCCAGATTAATCTTGCTATATTCCTATGCAAAACAAGTGAATTAAACTCTTTCAATTCCAATTCCTTATGTGTTATATGCGGTGAAAAGATATTTCCATTCAATTCACAAACCTAATTATTCAGTGTGCAAATAAATAAGTCACACGTTATTAAACCCAGTTCTAACCCTAGAATTCCTCTTTCAATTCCTTCTAGAGTAACACGGTAATTATTGGCCAAATAATTAATCAATAGATGCAAGGCATGATAAACAATTCACTTCAACATAAATAATTAGAATAAACTGAATAACTAATTTATAGCCATAAAAGGTTCAATTGAAATCTTAATAAAAGAATTAGTTCATAACAGAAATAAAAACCAATAATCATTTGCAAATCATCCTTAAAGAATTATAAATTGAAAATAAGGAGAAGAAGAAGAAAAACTCTGTAGCCAATCCTTAATCTTCAAGTAATCCTTGTGTAGCCTCCAATGAATGAATGATAAGCTGAATAATTAGATGATAAAAAAAACCTAATTTCAGCACTTAATCTCCTTTTATACTTTCCCACAATTCTTATCCAAATCAACTTCGCATCCCATAAGCAAGTCAAAACAGAAAGTCAAACGCGTCTCCAGTCAACTAAAGCCGAGACTCAGCGCCCCGGCGCTGTCCTTAGTGTAATTTTCAGCGCCTCGATGCTGGGCTTCTCTGAAATTATCATATTGCCACTCTTTGCTCCAAATTCCCAATTCGTCCCTGCAGCTCCCAAATCTGCAAAATAACACATAAACACAGTAAAAATAGTCCTAAACGACTCAAAGATACAACAATTTAAACCCAAGTATATCTGATTTATGGGTATATTACCAAATCATCAAATACCCCTAAACTTAAATTGTTGCATGTCCTCAAGCAACAAACACAAAACAATACTAACAATATGAAAACGACAACTCATGCAAATGCAACTAGCTAAATGAATGTAATTCCAGCAATCCAATAGCTCACGTATATCCATAGGCTTCAGAAAAATCACAAAAACATGCTGATACATCATGTGAACACAGATCAATGATATCCCAACAATCAACGAATCACGAATCATTATTACCGATATTGTGAGTGTGTGTTCAACAACCATGCTAACCCATGACAGGCAAAAATATGAAAGATAATAAATTTCTTAGTAAGCATCATACAGTGTAAACTTGAGAACTCATCAAATATACTTGTTTCAACTAAACTCAAACAATCACCCGAATTCAAGAGTCAAAATGGAATACTTATGCTTTTCTTTTCTTTTTCTTTCTTTTTTTTATAACGTGGGCTTTTGCACTTTTCCCGCTGTATTTGTATTTATATATATATATATATATATATATATATTTTCTAAATATACATAAATGACTGTGCAATGTCTCATCCCATTAGGCTAACAATGTTACCCCTTAGCAAGCTTTCGACCAACGACTCCCAGACCATGAAAGACCTTAGGGCCCTAGGTGTAAAGACAATCCCCTCGGGCATACTTGCTCAAGTAACAAAGGCCCCGAAACAAGACTAGTCACCATGTATACTTTTTTTTTAGCTTATATATTCCAAATATTTTTCCCCCAAACTCGAGTTTATGTATAAATTCAGTCTTCTATAGCTATTCAACTTGTCCTTTCATTTCACTAGCAATCATCCTTTAGAACTCTATTATCTAACCATTTAAACTATCATAGCTAATCATGGTCATTTTTCAAAGTGTTTTCCTATAATATCAGTGTCAAACAGATAAAGATTCAATTTATGTCAAGAAAATCATATCACTGACTCAACAATCCTTACTAGACTTGTTCATGCAATTCTAAATTCATCATTTGCCCCCCCAAATAAACGTACTATCAAAAGCTGGATTTAACATGCAATCCTAAATGCAACATTAAACTAACAATCACACACCAAATCCACAAACTAATAACAAACTACAACTTAGAAATAAAAATTAACTACCCCCAAACTAATCTAGAGTAATGTCCTCATGCGTAAAATAAGGCAAAATAAAATAGAGGACTTCCCTAACGAGCTTATTCCTAGGGTGGAGCATCATCGTCCTCGCTCATCTCTTGATCGGAAGGGGGAAATACTGGCAAAACAGGAGCAGTTGGGAAATGGCTAAGTTGAACGCCTGGCTGTGATTGGATGGTCAGTGCATTCTGTGCAGCAAATTGGTCAACTAAAAATTTGAAAATCACGTCTTGACATTCCGACAAGCGCACATTCTGGCACTCCATATTGTAAAACCAACCGAAATACATCTCCCATTTGGGCGACCCGGGAACCACACACGATGAATGAGTTTGTAGATGGGCCATAAGTAGGTGGAGCCTGAGGTGGTGGGGCTTGTGTAGGTGCAACTTGGGGAATTATGAAACCTAATCCCCTAGGGTGATTTGCCCCACCTGTCCACACTTTATACCGGCTGATCAACTTGTGGTCCAAAACTGGCCTTGGCGTTTGGATCATCTCATCCGATTTCCATTTCACCCCGAACTTAGCACACAAAACGCAGATGAGAGACGGATGTGGTAACCCTCCTGTGGTCCCTTCTCGGGATGCTCAGAGAATGGACTATTGAATGACGTGTCTGACATCTATCTGCAAGCCTTGAATAATAGAGTATAGCAGCACCGCTCTTTCTTTTGTGACATGGCTCATATGTGTGCATGACATGAGTTTGGCACAGATGAAGGCATACCACGCCTTCCCATATAGACTGAGGTGAGAATGGGGGAAGGTCATGCTGCCGCGCTCATGCACTGTCTATGTGGTGCCCGGTTGACACAGCTCACAGATTATTTTCTCATAATCTGGACTATGGCTCAGAAGACCGGCATACTCATCGTTAAGCTCCTCCAAATTCATGTGATAGCACCCATTTATGTCCTCATCTCCGATTTCCACGGTTTTTCCTCTGACAAACACTTCATAGTGATCGTGTTCTGGAACGTTGGCATAGAATTCTTTCACGACTGCAATCACTGCTGGGTCAAGTTGTTCGGTGAGGGAGAACCAATTTCGTTCAGCAATCATTACCGTTATTTCCCCATCTTTGGTTTGGTCGAGCCGTAAACCATGTTCGGGGACGAGAGAACGGGTAGCCATCTTATTGTAGGGCTCCTGTGCCTCAGCAGAGACAAACCGCCGGCTATCAAATCTCGGACGAGCCGAGGCGGAACCAGAACCATCTCCGCGTTGTCGCTTGGAAGCCATATCGAAAAATTCTGCAAAAATTCACAAGCACATGTATTAGACTTAAGTGTATATTGCATATGTAAAACTTACCTGTATGTCTACCCCAAACATTCAAGACAAACAGGTGTGAAGTGTGTGAAAACCCACGAGATGCGGCGTGTACAAATTAGAGCAAGCACATACACATTCACAAGGGATATACATGCCTTAACAAGGGAAATAGCATTAATTTTCATTGAGGCATTACATCAAACACCTAGTATGCTTGATGTAAATCTCTGGATTTTCATAGTAAGGAGGAACAACATATCCATCATATTTACCCCCCATTCCTCTACTAGTATCGATATCACCATCCCAACACAAATCATCATCCAAGTGGTTCCACGAGAATTGATAAATTCAACTAACATGCATAATCATCTCGGGTTCGTATTATACTAAGAAGAAGTCAGGTCTCTATGATTAAATTTATTGCACTAAATACCTTAAATTTGTAGCATGATAAAAGATGGTGGAAGATGAATTTGAATTTACACATACCTTATATTTTGAGACAATGAACTAAAAATAGATATGGAGCGGGAGTGCGTAATTTACCAATTGATGTATGAAATATGAGATGCAAAATTCAGAGAGACTTCAAATTGATTTATGTGATGGGGAGCAATTAGAATTTAAAAAGGGATGCTAGTTATGGGGAAACTGAAACCGGCGTGTTAAAATGACGTGGGAATAATGATCGGTAGCAACACGGTATACTGGGTTATATATTGCTAGAGCGCCAGGCGTGACCCAAAGAATCGGTGAAAGGACCTAGCGTGGGAAGGCTGTGGATGCATAGAAATCCAAATCGAGGTCTTTGTATGGCGAGACTTCAGGAGGGTCTAGCCTTTTGGTATTTATGGTTCTATGTGTTTGAAGCACCGAGGCGCTGAGCATGTCTTGGAGTTGCTGCCTCATAGCGTCGGGGCACTGTGGCTCTTTGTTTTTGGGCGCCGGGGCGCTGCATCATATTCCTGTAAGCTTGGTCTGTTGCTTAAATTGTTGGCATCTAAAAACCAAAAAGTGCAGGAAATTTATTATGGATTGCTACATATGAATGCTAAAGTAAAAAGAAAATTGAAATAAGATAAATAAAAGAAGAATAAAATAAAATAAAATAAAATAAATAGACAAAATCAAAACTCTTAGGGTTGCCTCCCTACAACACTTGGTTTATCGTCATCAGCCCGACTTTTCCGTGTTGCCCAATTGGTCACTGGATCGGAGAAGTACATGACCGTAGCTTGACGTTCGATGGGTCCACTCCAATAATGTTTCAGACGTTGGCCGTTGACCTTGAATGTACGCTTTGAGTTCGGTTCTTCGACCTCAATGTTTTTGTGTGGAGCGACAGATATAATCATGAATGGCCCGGACCACCGGGATTTTAATTTCCCAGGAAATAAACACAAGCGTGAGTTTAACAGTAATACTTGTTGGCCCGGTTCAAATGTTCTATCGAGAATTTTTTTATCGTTCCAGGCTTTGACTTTCTCCTTGTAGAGCTTAGCGTTTTCATAGGCATTGAACCGGAATTCGTCCATCTCGTTCAATTGCAGTAACCTTTTCTCACCCGCTGCTTCTAGATCAAAGTTCAGTTTCTGAATGGCCCAGTGTGCACTGTGTTCTAGCTCGACCGGGAGGTGACACGCCTTTCCAAATACCATTCTGTAAGGTGACATGCCGATCGGATTTTTGTACGTTGTTCGATAGGCCCATAGAGCATCGTCAAGACGCAATAACCAATCTTTTCGTGATGGATTTACCACCTTTTCCAGAATCCACTTAACCTCCCTATTCGACACCTCCGCTTGGCCATTGGTTTCTGGATGGTACGCAGCTGCAATTTTATGACGAACCCCATACTTTACAAGCAATTTTGTGAACTTCTTGTTATAAAAGTGCGTCCCCTCATCACTTATTATCGCTCTCGGTGTCCCAAATCGGGTGAAGATATTTTTCTTTAAGAATCGGAGAACAACGTTGGCGTCATTTGTGGGTAAAGCTGCGGCTTCTACCCATTTGGAAACATAATCGACCGCCAATAAGATGTACTGATTATTAAAGGAAGATGGAAACGGTCCCATAAAATTGATTCCCCACACGTCGAATAGTTTAACCTCCAGAATTGTGTTGAGTGGCATTTCATTGCGCTTGGAGATGTTACATGCACGTTGGCACCGATCACACTTTAGCACGTAGAGGTAAGCATCCTTGAATAAAGAAGGCCAGAAAAATCCCGATTGTAGCACTTTTGCTGCTGTTCGATCACCGGAATAATGACCTCCGTAATCTGAGTAGTGGCAATGGCCTAATATACTATCCATTTCTTCATGCGGCACACAACGTCTAATCATTTGATCGGCGCAAGCTTTAAACAAGAATGGTTCGTCCCAATAGTATTGCTTAACATCGTGGAGGAACTTCTTACGTTGCTGTGAAGTCAAATCCGGTGGTAACACTTTGGCAACCACGTAGTTCACGTAGTCAGCATACCAAGGCAATATTGTGGTTACCCGAAATAGTTGTTCATCCAGAAATTTTTCATTGATCAGTATGTTGTCTTCCTTCTGTACCTCTGCGTTTTCCAACTGAGAAAGATGATCTGCCACCTGATTTTCTGTACCCTTTTTGTCCCGAATCTCAAGATCAAATTCTTGTAACAACAATACCCACCGTATTAATCACGGTTTGGCATCCTTCTTCTTAATCAGATATTTAATTACAGAATGATCAGTGTAGACAATTACCTTGGTGCCAATAAGGTAAGCTCTGAATTTGTCGAAGGCAAACACCACTGCAAGTAACTCTTTTTTGGTGGTTGTGTAGTTCAACTGAGCGTCCGTCAACGTCTTGTTAGAATAATAGATAGTGTGAAAAATCTTGTCGTGACGTTGACCCAACACTGCTCCCACTACATAGTCACTGGCGTCGTACATCAATTCAAACGGTAAAGACCAATCGGGCGCCACAATAATTGGAGCAGAAACCAATTTCTTCTTTAGTACCTCGAATGCTTTGATGCATGACTAATCCATTCTGAACTGTACATCTTTCTCTAAGAGGGAACATAAAGGTTTCGAGATTTTGGAGAAGTCCTTAATAAATCGTCTGTAGAAACCTGCATGTCCCAAGAAGATCCGAATTCCTTTTACAGATGATGGAGGAGGTAATTTCTCAATCGTTTCTATCTTTGCTCTATCTACCTCTAATCCGGATGCGGAAACCTTATGTCCCAGAATAATCCCTTCTTGCACCATAAAGTGACATTTTTCCCAGTTAAGCACCAGATTAGTTTCCACACATCTTTTTAACACCAAAATCAGATTCTTCAAACACAAGTCAAAACTATCACCGAACACGGAGAAGTCATCCATAAATACCTCTAAATTTTGTTCGACCATATCGAAGAAGATTTCCATCATACATCGTTGAAAGGTTGCTGGCGCATTACATAAACCAAAAGACATACGCCGGAATGCAAACGTACAGTATGGACATGTGAACGTGGTCTTTTCTTAATCATCTAGAGCTATGGCAATTTGATTGTACCCGGAATATCCATCCAGCAGACAGTAGAATTGATATCCCGCTAACTTGTCCAACATCTGATCGATGAACAGCAAGGGAAAGTGATCCTTGCATGTGGCTTTATTCAACTTGCGGGAATCCATACATACTCTCCAGCCTGTAACAGTTCTAGTCGGGATGAGCTCATTAGCTTCATTCTTCACCACCGTCATACCCCCTTTCTTTGGTACGCACTGTACAGGACTTACCCACGAACTGTCTGAGATTGGGTAAATAATACTGGCATCCAACCATTTTATAATTTCCTTTTTCACCACATCTTTCATAATGGGATTTAACCTTCTTTGCATCTCAATGGTTGGTTTTGACCCCTCTTCCATTAAAATCTTATGCATACAGAAAGATGGGCTAATACCTCGAATATCCGCTATAGTCCACCCAATCGCTGTTTTGAACTCGTGCAGAACCTGTAGCAATTTTTCCTTTTGGCTGTCAGTTAACTCTATCAAAACAATAACTGGTAGAGTCAAATCTTTCCCCATATAAGCATACTCAAGATGAGAGGGATGTGGCTTTAATTCCAACACCGGTGGCTCATCTATCGAGGGTTTGCACTTTTTACCTTCCTTTTCAGGCCTATCAAGCGTGTCGAATGGTTGATTATTTTTCCCGTAGAATGATGATGTGTCTAGCCATTTTATCTGCTCAATGTTCTCATCAATACTATAGTCGTCTATTCCGAACAACATGGATTCGATCGGATCCTCTGAGTAATTACTGTAAATCTTGTTATTAACTAACTCATCCATTAAATCCACCCGCAAACACTCACCTTTTTCCTTCGGATAAGACATTGATTTAAACACATTAAAAGTGACCTGCTGATCTTCAACTCGCATCGTCAATTCTCCTTTCTGTACGTCGATCAAAGTTCTCCCCGTTGCTAAGAATGGTCGCTCGAGAATGATGGGAATTTCCTTATCTGCTTCACAATCCAAGATAACAAAATCTGTTGGGAAGATGAATTTATCCACTCTTACTAATACGTCTTCAATGATACCTCGTGGATATGTAACTGATCGGTCTGCCAATAATAAACTGATATTTGTCGGCTTTTGTGCCTTGAGCCCGAACTGACTATAGACTGATAATGGCATCAAATTAATACTGGCCCCCAAATCACACAGTGCTCTCCCCGAAAACTGATAACCAATGTCGCACGGAATAGTAAAACTACCTGGATCTTTCAACTTCGGAGGCAATTTGTTCTGGATAATTCATGCCGCATTCTTGATTAGCGCCATTGCTTCAAAATCACCCGATTTCCTTTTTTGGACAACACATCCTTCATGAACTTAGCGTAGCTCGGCATTTGTTCTAAAGCTTCGGCAAATGGGATGTTGATATGCAATTTTTTGAAAATATCCAAAAATCTTGAAAACTGCTTATCTAACTTGGATTTCTGAAACCTTTGTGGATACGGTATGGGCGGCATAGTGATCGTTGGTTCCTGTGCAGTTTGCTCTATGACTTTATATTTATTTTTCCCGGTTTCCATAACTTCTTCTATTTCAGCTGTTGCGTTGTCCTCCTTTTCCTTATCCTTAATTGTTTCTTGCAAATCCTTCCCACTGCGTAAAGTTACTGCCTTGCAATGCTCGTTTCTGCCCGGATTTATTTCTGTATCACTTGGGAGTGTTCCTAGAGGACGGTTATTCAATGCATATGTTATTTGCCCCACTTTATTTTCCAGATTCTTTAACGATGCCCCATGGCTTTGCAAAGTTAGCTCTACCTGATTCATTTTCTTGTCTTGTTCCTCGTTCCTTTTGTTAGATGCTCTAATGAATTTTTCTAATGCTTCTTCCCAACTTGGTTTCCTTTCTTGTTGTTGTTGAGTCTGATTTTGAAATCCGGAGGTGTTTTGCTGTCTAGGTGCTTGAGCTGCACCTTGATTGTTACTCCATGAAAACCCCGGATGATTTTTCCAACCTGGATTATAAGCATTTTGAGTCGGATACGGTTGAGTTGAGCGATTATAATTTCCTACGAACTGTGCTGATTCAGAATTTATGGCACATTGATCCGTAGCATGACCCCCAGAACACAACTCACAAACTATCGCTACCTGCTGTGTGGCTTGTGGACACCATATTTCCATATGCTTAGCTATTGCGGTCACTTGTGCTGTTAATGTTGTCATCGCGTCCACTTCATACTTTCCCGATGCTTTCGGATGATTAGACCTCATCATGGGCCACTGATAGTTGTTGGTGGCCATTGTCTCTAACAATTGATATGCCTCATCAAAACTCTTGGACATGATCGCTCCTCCTGCTGCTGCATCAACACTAGACCTCGTGGACGCGTGCAAACCATCACAAAATATCCCTAATTTCATCCACTGCGGAATTCCATGATGAGGGCACTTAAGGAGCATATCCTTGAACCTTTCCCACGCCTCATATAACGACTCTGAATCAAATTGTTCGAAAGTATGAATATTGTTCCGTAGTTTTGCCGACTTCACTGGTGGGAAGAACTTAGCTAAAAAATTTTGAGCTAAGTCATCCCAAGTGGTGATTGAGCCAGGAGGCAAAGAGTGTAACCAGCTTCGTGCTTTATCTTTTAAAGTAAACGGGAACATCCTCAACCTTGTAGCATCTTCCGATACATTATTAAATTTGAAGGTATCGCAAACTTCCAAGAAACTCAAGATATGCTCATTAGGATCATCTATCGAATTACCCCTAAACTGACATGTATTCTCAGAAGCATCCGAATTGTTCGGCTTTTTTATCTCAAATCATTCGCATTGATTGATCACGCCTCTTAATACTCATTCAGAATCCTTGACATTGACGTGGCGTAATCCCTAAGTGATTTATGATCGTTCTCTGCCATGTTCGCGGGTATTTCCTGGTCTATCAGTTCTTCTTCCAAATGTATAACCTCACTATTCAAATACACTTTCCGGAAGTTCTTTTCGATGTCGTCTGTATACGAAAAAAGTTCCTCTTTTGCCTTCGATCTAGTGTGCATACACGCACAAGAATTCATGCCAATCCAAGAAGAAAAATAAGTAACGTTTAAATTAAGATCGAATTGATTATAACTAATATGAAATTAATATTAATAACAATTCTCCGGCAACGACGCCAAAAACTTGTTGGTTGATTTCGCAATCAAAGAATACGTGCAAGTATACACGGTCAACAAGTACTAAAGTGATAAGAAAAGTATCGTTCCCACAGAGAATCTTAATTAATAAATTCCAACTACTAGCACTATATCAACCCAATTTTATTTAAACAATGATAAATTATGATTTTCTGAAATATTAAAACTAAATTAAACCATTAAAGATATTATTCTAAAATAAGCAAATAAATAAACTCAGATTTGAATGATTGATTTCCGATAAATAAGGATTAAGACTTCAATATCCCCAATTATGAACTATAAATCAATTATCCAATTATCCAAATTATTATGTCTACTGAATTATTAACAGGAATTCTCAAATGTCAAAAGTCCTTTTCCAAGTAAGATACAACAATTTAAACCCAAGTATATCCGATTTATGGGTATATTACCCAATCATCAGGTGTCAAAACATGGAGTATCTGTCGACCCGGCGAAGATTGAAGCAATACAAAGTTGAGAGCAATCGAAGTCAGTGAACGAAGTACGTAGCTTTCTTGGCTTAGCTAGTTATTATCGGAGATTCGTGGAAGGATTTTCTTGAATTGCTACTCCGTTAACTCAGCTGACTCGTAAAGATACAAAATTCGTATTGAGTGAGGAATGGGAAAAGAGTTTCCAAGAACTTAAGAGGAGACTCATTTCGGCACCTGTTCTGACAATACCATCTGGTTTAGATGGATTTATTATCTACATCGATGCTTCAAGCAAAGGATTAGGATGTGTTCTCATGCAACATGGAAAATTCATAGCCTATGCCTCGCGACAACTCAAAGAATATGAGAGGAATTATCCTACTCATGATCTGGAGTTGACAGTAGTCGTTTTCTCATTGAAGATTTGGAGACACTACCTGTATGGGGAGAAAGTGGAGATCTATACAGATCATAAAAGCCTCAAATATTTTGTCACCTAAAAGGAACTCAACATGCGGCAATGATGTTGGCTCGAGCTATTGAAAGATTTCGATCATACTATCCAATACCATCCTGGAAAAACGAACGTAGTAGCTGACGCATTAAGTAGAAGATCATATGCGGGTATGAGTGCAATTTTGTTAACACAAATGCCCATTTTGTATGACTTGCAAAGGATGGAGATAGAGGTAAAGGCTCCAAGAACCCACGTGATGATATCAGACATACGAGTAGAACTGACTTTAATCGATAAAGTTAAAGTTGCTCAAGATTCAAACTTGGAGCAGATGCGTATGAAGAAGAAAGTGCAAGAAAGTGTTATTCCAGAAGCAAGAATCGATGAAGAAGGAATACTTCGAGTCAACTCCAGACTTTGCGTTCCTAACGATTCTGACTTGAAGCATAGAATCATGATGGAGGCACACAACACACAGTTTACAATCCATCCTGGGAGTACCAAAATGTATCATGATCTTCGACATACATTGTGGTGGAGCAATATGAAGAGAGAGATCATGGAGTTTATCTCGAGGTGTTTAACTTGTCAACGTGTAAATGCGGAGCATCAAGTGCAAAAGGGTCCATTGCAACCACTTGTGATTCCGATATTACCATTGTCAACGTGTAAAGGCGAAGTGGGAACATATTACCATGGATTTCGTTACGGGTCTTCCTAAGGTTTCTCAAGGTATAGATGCAATTTGAGTTATTGTTGCTAGATTAACCAAGTCTACTCATTTCTTTCCTATACGGGAGACTTATTCCCTTGAACGCCTTGCTCGTATGTACATGAATGAGATTTTGAGATTGAATGGCATGCCCGTATCCATAGTTTCGGATCGTGACCCAAGATTAACTTCACGATTTTGGGTTAGCTTGTAGAAAGCTATGGGCATGGACTTACAATTCAGTTCGGCATACCATCCTCAAATAGATGGGCAATCAGAAAGGACTATTCAAACTCTTGAAGATCTATTAAGACTATGTGTCCTAGATTTCAAAGGGAGTTGGGATAAGTACTTACCATTGGTGGAATTCTCCTACAATAACAGTTATCAAACAAGTATAGGTGTGGCTCCATTTGAAGCATTGTATGGACGAAAGTCTCACTTTCCAGTATGCTAGAATGAGGTAGGAGAAGCAACGTTGTTGGTACCAGAGTTGGTACGAATAACTACAGAGAAGATCCAAATGATCCGATAACGTATACAAACGGCACACGATCGACAAAAGAGTTATGCGGATCTTCATCGAAAGGATGTGGAATTTAATATTGGGGATCATGTATTGTTACGTGTTGCTCCATGGAAAAGAGTTACAAGATTTGGAAAGAGAGGAAAGCTCAATCCACGATTTGTTGGTCCATTTGAAATTCTTGACCGAATAAGAAATGTGGACTATAGACTTTCATTACCTCCAAGCATGTCTCTTGTTCATAATATTTTTCACATATCTGTGCTTCATAAATATGTGAAAGACCCAAACCACATTATTGAGTTAGAACTAGACGAAATAAATGAAAATTTAACGTACGAGGAGGTACCTGTCAACATCTTGGATAAGAAGGAGCATGTCCTACGCACAAAGATTATACCACAAGTTAAAGTTTTGTGGTGGAACCACGTTATTGAGAAAATGACCTGGGAGTTAGAATCAGAAATGAAAATGAGGTATACTCACCTTTTCAAAAAATCAGGTACATACGTCAATTTCAAGGACGAAACTTATTCATTGTTGTCGGGGAATATTATTATTTTGAATAATAAGGTGTTAATTTGATATAATGCTTTGGATGTGGGTGAAATATGAAATCTTTGCAAAATTAAACAAGCGGTTATAAAATATTCATTGTTGTCAGGGAATATTCGTTTGGTCGTGGAATATTCTTGTTGACGGGGAATATTTGTACGACGACGCATCCATTTGTGGGCCCTATAAAGGAAAACGGCCGGATGAAGAAAATGACAAGTTTGAGTTTTTATAAATAACGAAGTAGTTGTTACCGTTAACATTGATGGAATACCCCGTGGTTAAAATACAGTAATACACATGGTTGCACAGTAGCACACGGTATTGCATAATATTTTTGAATTATTGATTCTTACGTAAGAAGGCACTACTCAATAATTGTTACTGTAATTACTATTCAATATTTTATTTTATTGATTCAATAATTGCTACATTGATATTTTATATTATTGTTGTTTCAATAATTGTCACTGCATAATATCTCCATTATCAGATCAATAATTCATATTCTTTGAATAATATTGTTAGATAATATTATTGGCAATGTCTAAGGAAGTTCTGTCTAAGAAAGGGGTTTGGTCGCCAAATTGTGCGCCAGTAAGGAGAAATCTTTATCGGAAAGCCCCCTCTTTCCTAGGAACGATCTGGTTGTCATAAATGTGATTCTGTAATATTATTTGTGAATAATTAATTATTAATTTATATGATAAGAAAATATTTATTTTTATGTGGATGTAAATGAAAGAATTAACGTTGAGGGGTTTTATCAGTATTTTATCGGAATGGAGGTATTAAAAATCATCCGTATGTAGATTTCGGACAGTTTCTGATTGGAATTTGGAAAACCTTTCCTCTACAAAGTTGTAGAGAATTTAATTTCCTATGGAATGGACTTAAAATTCGAATTTTTCTGAATTATTGAAGTTTCAGAAATAAATGTTTTTATTTAAAATATGGGTTGGCCCCACTTTTGGTTGGTGTGGAAATTGCTGATTTTGGGTGGGCCCCACTTGTGGTGGCTAATAATTTTGTTCAAAGTGGCGTGTGTAGAAAAATTATATTAATATTTTATTAATTTAGTCTGCTTTGGCATTCTAGTATTTTCCTATAAATAGGGTGCTTAGTTAGAATTGAAAATCACACCAGAAACATAACTTTTCTCTCTCTATATTATCGAGCGTATTTTGTGAGTATTTAGATACTTTGAGAGTTGTTATTCAATGTAAGTTTCTTTCAGCAATATATTTGATATTCCAATCAGAAGTACTGTTCTTTTGAGGTAAGGGATGTCATTTTCTTTGTAAATGATGTTATTTTGTTCAATATCATTATGCCGAAATATTGGTATGAATTTTATTAAGAATTTTTTTACCTTTTTATGTTGATGTTACTATTCACGTATACAACACTATTCACGATATCGACATTATTCACTTATCTGAAGATTATTATTCACTTAGTATTATTCATTTAAATATGATTTTTCTTGTGGAATTTCTACCTTTTCGTGTCGGGGTTACTATTCACGTATACGACACTATTCACAAATACGACACTATTCATAGAAAAATGAAGTTTTCTCTTCTTTGTCCAAGATGTCTATTATGGTTACTATATTTGATTGTATCCATGTTTTGATCTTCATTCTTGAATTTTACTCCACTAAGGTTTATTACGGAGTATTTTTGAACTTGGATTATCTAAAGTATGAATCCCTAATCTTTGTCCTTTTATCTCCCTGGATTCGTTTCTTTACAATATTTTTCATCATCCTCAGTCCTAAATGATGATATAACTGAATATCTTTAGCCTGTAGTGCAAAGATGAATGATTACCTGATGAATATCTTTGGCCCGTAGTGCAAAAATGTACAAGTGTTGAGATGAGCATGACCAACTGGTGATACAAATGAATATCTTTGGCCCGTAGTGCAAAGATGAATATTTGATTCAAGATGTATATTGATTGATGTTACATGGATAAAATATTGATGATGGACATTTAAATTTATAGATGATTGTAGATTTCAATCTCTACTTAACTATTCTAATGAATTATTATTTCCGCTGTGAATATTGATCTAAAACTTGTTGTCCATTATATTTTATGTGACGCCCCCAAAATAGGTATACATCACCCATTCTGAGTCGCTAAATACATGGTACATAAATCAAATACAAACTTCTTTTATACAATATGACAACAACGTAGCTTTGAGTTTTTACAAGAATATTATCTCATAGACAGTATTCAAACTCAAATGAAGTCCTCATTACATTTATTATCACACTATTTCATAAAATAGTGAGGACTACTATAGCCACCATCTCGGACCGTCACTCTGTTCCTCGACTAGTCCCGGCTACGTTCTCATTTCCTGAAGAGAACAATGAAAGCAAAAGGGTGAGCTCAACTTGCCCAGTAAGAAATATTATGACTAAGATAATGCAGAATAAATTATTGTTATCCTTCAACAGTGTTAAACTAATAAAATACAATAAACATTAAGTTTAACTGCAGCGGAACAAGCAATCCATTAAAAGAGTTAAGTAGAGCATGATATCTACTATCTTCTATGATTTAAAAAGTTTTTCATCAACTTTATCATTTGAGACTCGACTTAATAAAAAACCACATCATCGAATCATCCATGCACTACGGGCCAAGGATATTCATGTAATCATCAATTGTCATGATCATACCAACAACTGTCTATCAATGCACTACGGACCAATAAGGACTTTTACCATATCATTTGTAACATTACGGTCATGATTATACCTAATAATTCCTGGTCATAATCATACCAATTAATAGTACATCTACGCATGTAAGCCACAGATGACTTTTATCACAATATAAGCATGAGGATGATGACAAAAATATGGGTTTCTAGGTTGCCCAGAAACTCAGAAATTTCTGATCGGTCAACTCACTTTGACCACGAATATCTTTTAATCTACAAAAGAGATGGATATGATTCAAGTCTCATATTAAAGATCTCATAACCGACTACAAGATCAAAGCCTTAAACAACAAAAATACATATCTGACACGGATCTATTTGATCTGACATTCATTGTCAGACCCTTATTTTCAAAAATTTCCTGATTTAGAAAATCATCAAAACTAAGCCTCTAGATGTTATAGATCTATCATCTAGCAACCCAGATCACTTTTTTAGACTCCATACTACATATTTAACACAAAAATTTTAACATCAAACATAAGATCAATGTCAGATTATAAAATAGGGTTCATACCTTTAAGTGGGCAAATCTGATTTCTATGCTTCTGATTTGTTAAGTGTGATAGTGGGGCTTGATTTATGACTGATCTAGTAAGGAAATTTTGGAGGTTTTAGAGAGAGAAGTTCTAGGATGAGTGTTTGTGCAAATTAGCATAAATGTGACATTTTCTCTCTCTTGATCTATACAAATAACATGTATGCAATGTATTCGATGATCACATGGCTGAGATTTGTAGCTTATAGGTTCATAGCTAGGTAGACTAGGGTGGCTAGCAAGATTTTGATAAGATTTGTCTAACAATAATTCAAGAATGGGACAAAAAGGGTATTTTAGTAATTTTGCAAATAAGTCAAAGGGTATTCTTGTCCAAGGTGCTTGAATCTAGGGTTTAATCACTAGATTTTTAACCTTAAAGTTTCCCAAATAATTACTAGGGTTTGGACAATTAAAAATTAAAGTGTAGTAAAATTTTAAATTAAAACATACTAACTAAATTAGGGTTTTTAATAAAATCTAGGGATTTTAAATTAGGGTTCCTTAATACTATTAGGGTTCCCAAATTAACAAATAGACTAAAACAGTAATTAGGGTTTCTAATTTTAGCAAATTAGGATTTTCAAATAATAATTAGGGTTTCTCCTAATTACAGAAATTATATAATACACAGTAAAATTTATATAATACAATTACTACACAGTCTCGAACTCATAACCGAGTTTAACAATTAGGGTTTAATAACACAATATGAGGGTTATGACATAATTTACCATATTTGGCCCACCATTATCAGTCTACGCATTTACAGTACATATTTATAGCACTGAAAAATTAAAATATAATTAATATTATATTATTATTCTCATCCCTTGATCCATACCCAAATTTAGGGTTTGGATTTCATATATGGTTTATCTTTCATATATAACATTATTAATTAAGTTAAAATAATTAACATAATAATCGAACTAAAATTCATATAATAAAATAGTATTATAATAATTCCAATAATCATTTCATATATTATTTAAATAATATAAAAATCATATTTTTATAAAAATAAATAATAAAGACATTTCTACTATAAAATTAATTATTATAAGTATATACCTTATAATTAGCAATAATTCTAAAATAAAATTATTTGAAATTATTCATGTAATAAATAAATTTTATTTATCACATATTTACAAACACAATACTTCTTGACTCATATTCTCATCTTTAAAATAAATAAATAAAAAAAAATTAATATGCAAAATTTCTTATTTATTTATATAGAAAATATTCATGTTATTACAGCGCTTCGTCCCTCGCTTAACCCGCAACTCTCACACGATCATCAAGGTTATCCTCTCTACATATATATTTGCATCTATTATTTTATTTTTAATTTAGGGTTTTTGGTTTTGTGCCCACTACTGATCAAGTATGAAGAATTATATATAAAAGCATATACTTTCTTGTTCTATTTTTGGAAATGTTTTGCTGTTTGCGTTCTAATTTGGGTGTAATTGATGTTCAATATTGGTAATTTCTTCCGAAGTTAATGGTGAGAGTTAGGTGATCGAATTTTGGGCTTAATTGTTATCCATCTTTTATCGATTGTTGTGTTTTTTATTCAATTTGAGTGTTAAACTCTTCAGTTAGATGCAAAGATAATATGTGAAAGTGAGGAATCAATTTCTTAACTATCTCAAGTGCGACTTCTGATTCAGGTATATATGTTATAGAAGTCACCTTGTCTACTTCTACATCATGGGTATTGGATACTGGATGTGGTTCTCACATTTGTGTTAATGTGCAGGAACTCCGAAGGAGTAGGACTTTGGCGAAAGGAGAGGTTGACCTACGAGTTGGGAATGGAACAAAAGTTTATTATGCAGATGATACTGTGACAATAATTGACTCAAATAACGTGAGATACTATACAGCAATTACTATAGTAATAATTGAGTATAACTAAGTGACTTCTCACGTAAGCATCAATAATCAATACCGTGTGCTACTATGCAACCACACGTATTACTATACTTTTACCACCGGGTATTTCAATAGTTTAACGTTATAACTTTCACCATTATTTTATAAAAATATATTTCTATCATTTTCTAACTCTGATAGTTATTTCATTGTGGGGTCCACCAATGATGGTGTCGTTGTACGGATATTCCCCGACAAAAAGAATATTTCATATCAACTTGCTTACTTTGAAAAATTTTCACATATCACCCTTAACTTTAACCCTTTATCAATTTAACCATTTACTAAATAACATAATAATTATAAGAAAATTGAATACTTTCATTTCATAAAATTCGGGGTCTTCAATTTTATCTGATTTGTTGAAGGCTAACGATAATTTGTTCTATATTATCTTAGTCATAATATTCTTTACTTGGGCTACTTGAGCTCACCATTTTCCTTTTTGTTCCATTTTTCTTCTTAGGAGGAGAGAATATAGCGGAAACTAGTCGGGGTATGGAATGATGGATCAAGATAGTTATTTAGCAGTCCTCACTATTTTGTAGAATAGTGTATCAATAATTGTAATGAGGACTTATTTGAGTTTGAATATGTCTAGAAGACAATATTTGTATTTAAACTCACAGTATATATGTGTTGTCGTATTTTGCACGACAATTGTAATAATGAAGTTGTAGTCATTTCTGGACCATGTATTTGGCGACTCAGAATGGGTGATGTATACCTATTTTGGGGCCATCACAGACTTGATTATTTCGACACTTATTCACCAGTTACAAGGATAACATCAATTCGAATGTTAATTGCAATAGCTGCAATGCACAATTTTAAAATACATTAAATGGATTTTAAAACTGCCTTTCTTAATGGTGAATTAGAGGAAGAAATTTATATAGAGCAACCAGAAGGTTTTATAGCCACTAGAAAAGAAAAGAAGGTTTGCAAGCTTGTTAAATCATTATATGGTTTGAAACAAGCACCAAAGCAGTGGCATGAAAAATGTGATAATGTTATGATAACAAATAATTTCAAAATAAATGAGTGTGACAAATGTGTATATGTCAAAAACACTCAAAGGTGATATGTAATAGTTAGTCGATACGTGGATGATATGTTAATCATTGGTAGTAATAATGATGTTGTTAATGCTACCAAACAAATGTTAATTAGCAAGTTTGAAATGATAGACATGGGGCTAGCAGATGTTAATCTAGGAATCAAGATTTCCAGAATATCTAATGAACTTATTATGTCTCAATCTCATTATATTGAAAAAATACTTGCAAAGTATAATAAATATGAGAAAAGTCCAGTAAGAACGCATGTAGACCCAAAACTTCATCTCACTACTAATCGTGGTGAAAGTATATCCCAATTGGAATATTCTCGTATAATAGTGTAAGACCCAAACTTTTTGAATAAAGATCAAATTTTCTCAAAATATATTTTTGAATATTATGGTGTGGATTTGATATAATATTATAGTTGTGGATAATATTTACAAATTTTGCAAAGTACGCAAGTTGTTATATAATATTCGATTGAATTCTGGGAATATTCGTTTTAACAGGAATATTCGCATGACAAGACAATCATTGGTGGACCCCCACTAGCGGAATTATCATTTCGGATTGAGAAAACGACAACAATACTTTTATGAAAATAACTGAAAGTTTTACCGTTAACTGTTAAAACACCCGGTGTTAAAAAAAATACGATGTCTGGCGATAAGTTGCATAGTAGCACACGATATTGATTATTGATTCTTACGTGAGAAGTCACTCAGTTATACTCAATTATTGCTATAGTAATTGCTACATCATATCTATCATATTATTGATTCAATTATTGTCACAGTATCATCTACATAAAATGTGTTTTTTATTAAATCAATACTTGAGATGACAAAGTTATTCATATTATAAATTGCAATATTTACAATGTCTAGAAGTTCTGTCAAGGAGAGGTTTGGTCACCTAATTGCGCGCCAATAGGGAGAAATCCTTATTGGAAAGCCCCCTCTTTCCTAGGAACGACTTGGTTGATAAATATTGTGAGTTATAATATTAATGATGAATGTTGTTCGAAGTTAAATTTGGAGACGCGAACGTGATATTTGAGTCCGAAGCGACGAAATTAGTAAAAATAGTCTATAAACACAAAATTTTCCGGGATTCACTATTTGGTCAAAAAGTCAACAGTTGACTTTTTTGGGAAAAATCAAACTTTAAAATTTCAAAATTTATATTTTTGATAAAAATAGTTTCGTTATGTTGGAATTGTTTGTGTTAGTGAAAATCGACATTTATTCCGATGATAATTGATGTCTAGGGGTTATATTGATAAATCGGGAAATTTATCGGATAAATGAGAAATTAATTGCTACTAATTCACATGCTTATATAACTATTTGCTCACATATGTGTACTATTGAATCATATTATTTACTATTAGGGAAGTTGGTGCAAGATTGATAATACTTGCATGACTAAGGTAGGGAGTATTATTTTTTTCTTATCCATGAAGAGAACTTCTATTATTCCATTCTTTATTATTCTATTGGAATAACCTATATACGCGGGCTACCCTATACTTGGTGAAATTCTCCTATTATTCCATTCTTTATCATTCTGTTGGAACATCCTGTCTGTGCGTTTACTCCGGACCTGGTTCCATTCTTTATCATTCTGTTGGAACATCCCCGTCGGTCGTTCTCATGGGACTCGATTAAAATCTTTATTATTCTGTTGGAATATCCTTTTACAGGCATTTTACGTGGGACTCGATTCCGTCTTTATTATTTTGTTGGAATATCATGTCTGTGTGTTTTACGTCGGACCTGATTCCCTTATTTATTATTCTGTTGGAATAACATGCCTGTGCGATCTATTGTATGCCTGGTGATTTCTTTTGTTATTTCATTCCTTATTATACTCAGTTGGTTAAAGTTTTGACTTCTATACTCCATAAAATTAGTGGAATATCCTTGATATTTGCGCTTCACCCAGTATCTTTTCATCGAAATATTCTTTCGAGCATTCTTGAATTTTTACTCTACAAAGCAAAGATTATCATGATGACAATTTGGACGTTATTAGTTCTCGGATAAATTAATTCTTGAACTTGTTTTATTGAATTCTTATATCATTGTCATCATCCTCATGTTTATATTTTGTTGAAAGTCATCTGTGGCCTATAGTGCATAGATAGACTTGGTATGATTATGACCAGGGATTATTCGGTGTAATCATGACCGTAATGTTACAAATGATGTGGAAAAAGTCCTCATTGGCCCGTAGAGCATTGATGGACAATTGTTAGCATGATCATGACCATTATTGAATACACAAATATTCTTGGCCCATAGTGCATGGATAATTGTGGTTATGATACTAAAGAATATCCTTGGCCGTAGTGCAGGGGTGATTCGATGATGTGGATTATTTATTAAGCTGAG
Organism: Panax quinquefolius; assembly: GCA_020205615.1. Classification (NCBI taxonomy): domain Eukaryota; kingdom Viridiplantae; phylum Streptophyta; class Magnoliopsida; order Apiales; family Araliaceae; genus Panax; species Panax quinquefolius. Next base: position 22,045,011 of record CM035174.1, on the reverse strand, counting down.
TCACAGCGATAAAAGTGATGAAAAACCTTCTAAATCATAAAAAATAGTAGATTTTATTCTCTACTTGACTCTTTTAATGGATTGCTTGTTCCGCTACAGTTAAATTTGATGGTTGTTATATTGTATCAGTTTAACACCGTTGAAGGCTAACGATAATATATTCTGCATTATCTTAGTCATAATATTTCCTACTGGGCTAGTTGAACTCACCCTTTTACTTTTATTGTTCTCTTCATGAAATGAGAACGAAAGGTGGACTAGTCGGAGAGAGCGGAGTGTGACGGACGGATGATAGCATTAGTAGTCCTCACTATTCAGTGAAATAGTGGAAATTAAATGTAATAATATTGAATTTGAGTTTGTATATTGTCTAGACGACAATATTTGTATTAAAACTCACAGCTTATGTTTTGTCACGACAGTTGTATAATTAAGTTGTATTTGTATTCTGTACCATGTATTTGATGACTCAGAATAGGTGATGTATACCTATTTTGGGGGCGTCACAAATAGGTTGTTTAATGTATTTATCAAACCGCGCCCGACCAGACATAACATACTCAATAAGTAAGCTAAGTCGATATACAAGTAATCCTGGAAAAGAACATTGGAAGGCTTTAGTAAGGGTACTTAGATATCTAAGATACACTTTAACTGATGGATTACATTATACAAGATATCCAGTTGTACTTGAAGGATACAGTGATGCAAATTGGATATCTGACTACCATGATACTGAATCCACAACTGGATATGTGTTTGCTCTGGGAGGTGCAACTGTATCATGGAAATCCTCTAAGCAAACATGTATTGCAAGATCCACTATGGAATCTAAATGTATTGTTTTAGATAAAGTAGGAGAAGAAGAAGAATGGCTTCGTAATTATTTGGAGGATATTCCAATTTGGCCTAAATAAGTGCCACCAATCATTATTCATTGTGATAGTCAATCAGCAATTGGTAGGGCACAAAATACTAATTGTAACGGTAAGTCTAGACATATACGTCGACGACATGAAACTGTTAAACAATTACTCTCAAATGTTATAATATCTATCGACTATGTGAAGTCAAAGGATAATATTGCGGATCCACTAATGAAAGGTATACCTGGAGAGCAAGTGAAAAGTTCATCAAGGGGAATGGGTTTAAATCCTGTAAAATCCTAAAGAGTTGCCATAATAGAAACCCAACCTAAATGATTGGAGATCCCAAGAAATAGGTTCAAAGGGACAACCTAATTATGTGTGATCTAGTAAGCACTGAGAAGATAAATACTTTTTCCAATTTCTATGATGATACAGTGCATAAACTGCCAAGTGAAACAGGATAAACTTTGTTTTTAATAATTTCTATAGCTTGAATATAAAAAGGTCAAGTGGGGTATTTGCAGGATACTCTTTATAGAAATTACCTATGAGAGTGAGAAGGGGGCCACTTCTATGAGAATGACGAAGGCTAAATTCTCTAGCACACTGATAAAACCAGGAGTTGTCCAAGGCCAAAATGGACACAATAATGAGAACCAAAAAAATAAATTAAAAAATACTGTGTGAATTCTATTGTCTCGGTTTACACTAAAAGGTTGAACAGTTTAAGACATCACGTTCACTGATTGGCCAGTAAATCCGATAGTCTTTCACTAGGAAGGGTTCAAGGCCACAAACTACCTTCACCAATTCAGTATTTTTTGTTCACTGATACTCTCTCTAAGTTTGTCTGTATATTCATTTGCATTAATTTACAAAAAATTCATTCATGTGGGGGGTTATATATATATATATATATATATATATATATATATATATATATATATATATATATATTAATGAATGATAATTTTATCTAAAATAAAGCCATTAGGTGTGTCATTTGGTTCATATATTTTCAAATTGAAAAGGTACCTTTTCAGAGGGATGTAACCTTTCAAATGGATGTACCTTTTCAAAGGGATGTAACCTTTCAAAAGGATATATCTTTTCAAAGGGATGTAACCTTTCAAAGGGATGTATCTTTTCAAAGGGATGTAACCTGTTGGGAGATTGCATATTTAAATTTGATGTTGAAATTAAATATTCATGATTATATGTAAAGTCCTTAAAGGAATATATGTACAAGGACTTAGTGGTAGATCAAATTTTTAGGTTGATCTGAGTTATTAATGTTTATCATTCTGTAAATAAATGTATTGATGAAAAGATCAAAGCTGTTCGGTTGATCTATATCTTGAGATGTAATAGATAGGCTTCAATAGAATCATAGTCTATCAAGCTGATCGAGAGATTACATAAGCCAAGGCAGGATTAGAGAGCATCGAGAATCGTAGTATGTCTACCTTGAAGGGCCTCTCCTGGAATCGTAGAGTGGTCCAACTGTTTGCTGATCCAACTCAAAGATCGTAGTGTGCTTTCGGAAGCGTAGAGTTTGTAAGACAAGTAAGTGAAGATCGTAGTGTGCCAGTCCATAGGATAAATCATAGTGTTCTCATTTGCTAGTATCGGATCAAGCACCAATGTGGCAAGACACCACGATAAGAATCGTAGAGCTTCATTTATCTATGTCAGAAGCATCGAGCCTCGTCCATTTGTTTAAGAATAAATCCCAACAAATGTGGAATGAATTATAAATGTAAGACCCCAACTTTTATAAATAAAGATGAATTTTCTATAAATATCATTTTTAAATATTATGGAATGAATTTGATATAATGTTATAGTTGTGGGTAATATTTATAAATTTTGCAAAGTACGCAAGTTGTTATATAATATTCGATTGGTCGGGGAATATTCATTTTAACAGGGAATATTTGTAAAACAGAACAATCATTGGTGGACCCCACAACGAAATTATTATCGGATTGAGAAAATGACAAAAATACTTTATGAAATTAACGGCGGAAGTTTTACCATTAACTCGTTGAAACACCGGTGTTAAAAGTACAAATAATATCGTGTAGTTACATGCGATAGTATACCAGTATTGATTATTAATGCTTACGTGAGAAGTCGCTCGCTTTTGTTCAATTATTACTACATGATAATTGTACGATAATATCTCGTGTTATTTGATTCAATTATTGTAAATATTTTATATATTATTAAATCAATAATAATTGAGACGATTAAAGTTATTAATATTATTATTTGCAATATTAACGATGTCTAGAAGTTACGTCAAGGAGAGGTTTGGTCACCTAATTGCACGCCAATAGGGAGAAATCCTTATTGAAAAGCCCCCTCTTTCCTGAGAACAACCTGGTCGATTAATATTTTGAATTATAATAAAGGTGATAAATGTTGTTAAAATTATTAAGGTGATTTTTATGAAGTTTTGGTTATTTTATGGACCCCATTTACCCATTTTCAAAATAATCGGTAGGAGGTTATATATATAATAAAAGGTGGGGGCCCACGAGTAGGACCCATGTGTTTGGCAAAGTCTTAGTTAGAAGACATTTTGGCTACGGGAAATGGGGGGGGGGGGAAATAATTAGGAGGGAAGTACTTTTAGTTTATATATATATATATATATATATATATATATATATATATATATATTATGTTTGACAATTTGGTAGGAAGGACAATTATTATTATTATTATTATTATTATTATTATTATTATTATTATTATTATTATTATTATTATTATATATACATGTGATAATTTGAAAGTTAAAGGATTATACGGATATTGGTAAGTTGTATCAAGGGGTAATGACGAAGTGAGTTTTATATATATAATATATAATATATATTATATTTTATTTAAAATATTTTGTTTTATTAGAATATTTTATTAAATCAATCTAGACCGTCCGTTTAAAAGTAAATCAATCTGGACCGTTCATTAATTAATTACTATGCAATCCATTCTTCTATAAATAGAAGCTCATTCCTTCATTATTTCTTACAAATTCACTGAAACTCTAGAGAGAGAAATTATAGAGAAACTATAGAAAAGTATTTTGCTACTTCCCTACTCTTATATTCGCTTTTACGGTAAGGGTATTATTTCTTTTGTATTCATGAAGAGAACTTCGTTATTCCATTATTTATTATTCATTTGAATAACTCAGATACATGAGCTACCCTATACTTGGTGAAATTCTTACGTTATTTCATTCTTTATTATTCGTTGGAATATCTTGTCTGCATGCATTTTACGTCGGACTGATTTCGCGTCTTTATTATTACATTGGAATATCACATGCATGCGTTTTTACGTGGGACTGATTCTATCTTTTTTATTACATTGGAATATCCTGCTCATGCGCTTTTTCTACGGATTCGATTAAAATCTTTATTATTTCTGTTGGAACATCCGCTTGCATAATTTCGCGTGACACTGGTTCCGTTATTTAGTATTCATTGAATAACTCGCCTATACATAAAATACCGCATACATGGTGATTTCTTTTGTTATTCCATTCTTTATTATACTCGGTTGGTTAAGTTTTTTGACTCTATACTCCATGAAATTAGTAGAATATCCTTGATATTTGCGCTTCATCCAGTAATCTTTTCATGAAAATATTCTTCGAGCATTCTTGAATTTTACTCTACAAAGCAGTATCATGTTGATAATTTGGACATTATTAGTTCCTGGATAAATTAATTCTTCAACTTGTTTTATTGAATTCTTATATCATTGTCATCATCCTCATGTTTATATTATGTTGAAAGTTGTGACGCCCCCAAAACTGGTATACATCACCTATTCTGAGTCGTCAAATACATGGTATAGAATACAAATACAACTTAATTATACAACTGTCGTGTAAAGTACGACAAAACATAAGCTGTGAGTTATAATACAAATATTGTCGTCAAGACAATATATAAACTCAAATTCAATATTATTACATTTATTTTCCACTATTTCACTGAATAGTGAGGACTACTAACGCTATCATCTGGTCCGTCACTCCGTTCCCCGACTAGTCCCTACTACGTTCTCATTTCCTGAAGAGAACAATAAAAGTGAAAGGGTGAGCTCAACTAGCCCAGTAGGAAATATTATGACTAAGATAATGCAGAATATATTATCGTTAGCCTTCGACAGTGTTAAACTGATACAATATAACAACCATCAAGTTTAACTGTAGCAGAACAAGTAATCCATTAAAAGAGTCAAGTAGAGAATAAAATCTACTATCTTTTATGATTTAGAAGGTTTTCATCACTTTTATCATTGGGACTCGAAATTTTAATAAATAATCCACATCATCGAATCACCCCTGCACTACGGCCAAGAATATTCTTTAGTATCACGACCACAATTATCTATGCACTACGGGCCAAGAATATTTGGTCATTCAATAATGGTCATGATCATTGTAAGACCCCAACTTTTATGAATAAAGAATAATTTTCTCGAATTATATTTTTGAATATAATGATATTGATTTGTTATAATGTTATAGTTGTGGGTAATATTTATAAATTTTGCAAAGTACGCAAGTTGTTATATAATATTCGATTGGTCGGGGAATATTCGTTTTAACAGGGAATATTCGTGCAATGGCACAATCATTGGTGGACCCCACAACAGAATTATTGTCGGATAGAGAAAACGACAAAAATACTTTATGAAAATAACGGCAAAGGTGTTATCGTTAAAACTGTTGAACTACCTGGTAGTAAAAAAATGCGATGTCTGGCGTAGCACAAAGATAGACACACGGTATTGATTGATTATCGATGCTTACGTGAGAAGTCACTCGGTTATACTCAATTATTATACACGATAATTCTTTGCATCATATTTCTCATATTATTGATTCAATTATTGTTACAAAGTATCATCCGCATTATATGATATATTATTAAATCAATAATTGAGATGGCAAAGTTATTCATATTATTATTTGCAATATTGACAATGTCTAGAAGTTCTGTCAAGGAGAGGTTTGGTCACCTAATTGCTCGCCAATAAGGAGAAATCCTTAACGGAAAGCCCCCTCTTTTTTGGGAACGACCTGGTTGTTAAATATTGTGAATTATAATATTAATGATGAATAACTTCGTGTTGATTAAAGATGAATTTTATAGTTCTATTGTGTTGGACTTATTTGTGTTAGTATAATTGATGTTTGGAGGATATATTGTTCAGTTGGGTATTCGGGACCCTTTTTGTGTCGGAGTACTATTCACGAGTTACTATTTATGAGTTACTATTCACGAGTTACTATTCACGAGTTACTATTCATGAGTTACTATTCACGAGTTACTATTCATGAGTTACTATTCACGAGTTACTATTCACGAGTTACTATTCACCCGGTTACTATTCACTCTAGTATTTTGCATTCAGGTTTTTGGGTACAATATTATTCCATGAGGAGATGTGCTAATTTTTCAGACCGTTGGTTGAAGATATAATAGTGAGTCAATATGGACCGCTGGTGGAGTTATAATAGTAAATCAATATGGATCGTTGGTTTAAAGTTTTAATAGTAAATCAGTATGGACCGTTGTTTTAAGTTTTAATAGTAAACCAATCTGGATCGTCCGTTTAATAGTAAATCAATCTGGACCGTTCATGAATTAGTTACTATTCATTCCATTTTCCTATAAATAGAAGCTCATTCCTTCATTATTTCTTACGAATTCACTGAAACTCTAGAGAGAGAATTATAAGAGAACCTATAGAAAAGTATTTTGCTACTTCCCTACTCCTATATTCATTTTCTTTTACGGTAAGGGGTGTTATTTCTTTCTTTCGTCTTAATGAAGAGAACTTATGTTATTCCATTATTTATTATTCTATTGGAATAACCTATATACGCGGGATACCATATACATGGTGACATTCTTCTAATATTCCGTTCTTTATTATTACGTGAATATATCATCAAGGCGTTACACCGGACTGGTTCCATTATTTATTATTCATCGAGAATATCACATGTCATGCGTTACTTGGGACCGGGTTCCATCCTTTATTATTACGTCGAATATCCGTCTTCGTGCGTTTTACGGACCTGGTTCCATCCTTTATTATTCTCGTTGGAATATCACGTCTCGTGCATTTTACGCGGGACCGGTTCCGTTATATATTATTCATTTGAATAAACTCTACTGTGCGATCTATCGCATGCATGGTGATTTCTTTTGTTATTCCATTCTTTATTATACTCAGTTGGTTAAAACTTTGACTTCTATACCCATGAAATTAGTGGAATATCTTTAATATTTGGCGTCATCCAAGATCTTTTCATGGAAATATTTTTCCGAGCAATCTTGAATTTTACTCTACAAAGCAAAGATCATGTTGGTAATTTGGACGTTATCGGCCCTAGATAAATTAATTCTTGAACTTGTTTTATTGAATTCTTATATCATTGTCATCATCCTCATGTTTATATTTTGTTGAAAGTCATCTCGTGGCTTTTGTAGTGCATAGATGGACTTGGTATAATTATGACTGAGGATTATTGATTGTAATCATGGCCCGTAATGTTACAAATGATGTGATAAAAGTCCTCATCGGGCCTGTAGTGCATTGATGGATGATTGTTGGCATGATCATGACCATTAATGAATACACAAATATTCTTGCCTCAGAAGTGCATGGATAATTGTGGTCGTGATACTAAAGAATATCCTTGGTCAGAAAGTGGGGGTGATTGATGATGTGGATTATTTATTGTCGAGTCCCAAAGTGATAAAAGTGATGAAAACCTTTTAAATCATAAAAGATAGTAGATTTTATTCTCTACTTGACTCTTTTAATGGATTGCTTGTTCCGCTGCAGTTAAACTTAATATTTATTATATTTTATCAGTTTAACACTGTTGAAGACTAACGATAAATTATTCTGCATTATCTTAGTCATAATATTTCTTACTGGGCTAGTTGAGCTCACCCTTTCTTTCACTGTTCTCTTCAGGAAATGAGAACGTAGTTGGGACTAGTCGGGAAACAGAGTGATGGTCCTAGATGGTGCATTAGTAGTCCTCACTATCCTGTGAAATAGTGTGATAATAATTATAATGAGGACTCCTTTTGAGTTTGTATAATCTCTGGTAGACAATATTTGTATTCAAACTCACAGTTTATGTTTTGTCGTATTGTACACGAAAGTTGTATTATTAAGTTGTATTTGAATTCTATACCATGTATCTGGTGACTCAAGATGGGTGATGTATACCTAATTTTGGGGGTGTCACAATCATGCCAACAACAATCCATCAATGCTCTACGGGCCAATGAGGACTTTTTCCACATCATTTGTAACATTACGGTCATGATTACACCGAATAATCCCTGGTCATAATCATACCAAGTCCATCTATGCACTACAGGCCACAGATGACTTTCAACAAAATATAAACATGAGGATGATGACAATGCTATAAGAATTCAATAAAACAAGTTCAAGAATTATTTTATCCAGGAATCAATAACGTCCAAATTGTCAACATGATAGTGCTTTGTGGAGTAAAATTCAAGAATGCTCAGAAGAATATTTCCATGAAAAGATACTGGATGAAGCGCAAATATCAAGGATATTCCACTAATTTCATGGAGTATAGAAGTCAAAACTTTAACCAACCGAGTGTAATAAGGAATGGAATAACAAAAAAAAATCACCAGCATGCGATAGATCAAGACAGTAAAAGTTAGTTATTCTAACAGTAATAATAAATAATGCAATCAGGCCGTACAGAAACGCATATGACAGGATATTCCAAAACAAAATAACAAAGACGGAATCAACAGTAAAACGCATGCATGTGGATATTCCAATGTAATAATAAAGACGAATCAGTCCCCCGTAAATCACATAGACAAGATATTCCAATGTAATAATAAAGACGGAACCAGTCCCGCCAGAGAACGCATGATAGGATGTTCCAAATGTAATGATAAAGAATGGAACAATGTAAGAATTTTACCAAGTATAGGGTAGCTAGCAGATACAAAAGTTATTCCAATGTAATAATAAAGAATGGAATAACAGAAGTTCTCTTCATGAATAAGAAAGAAATAATACTCCCTACCTTAGAAAAACTGGATACTGGAATAGTGAGGTAGCAGACTTCTCTTCTTCTTTCTATAATTTCTCTCTATAATAATCGCTCTAAAGCTTTTGTGAATTGGTGAGAAATGAAGGAAGAATGAGCTTCTATTTATAGAAAAATATAGTTTCTATTTATAGATTATTTTTACTAATTTCATCGTTCCGGACTTAAATATCACGTCCGCGTCTCCAAATTCAACTCCGAACACAACTTCATTTTTAATAACATTCATCATTAATATTATAACTCACAATATTTATCAACCAGGTCGTTCCCAGGAAAGAGGGGGCTTTTCAATAAGGATTTCTCCCTATTGGCGCGCAATTAGGTGACCAAACCTCCCCTTGACAGAACTTCTAGAAATTGTAAATATTGTAATTTAATAATATGAATAACTTTGTCGTCTCAATTATTGATTTAATAAAATAATATATTATACAGATGATACTATGACAATAATTGAATCAATAATATGAGAGATATGATGCAGCAATTACTGTAGCAATAATTGAGTATAACTGAGTGATTTCTCACGTAAGCATCAATAATCAATATCGTGTGCTACTATTCAACCACGCGTATTATTGTACTTTTACTACCGGGTAGTTCAACAGTTAACGGTAAAACTTCCACCGTTATTTTCATAAAGTATTTTTGTCGTTTTCTCAATCCGATAATAATTCCGTTGTGGGGGTCCACCAATGATTGTCTTGGTTATCGAATATTCCCCGTTAAAATGAATATTCCCCGACCAATCGAATATTATATAACAACTTGCGTACTTTTGCAAAATTTGTAAATATTACCCACAACTATAACATTATATCAAATCCACACCATAATATTCAAAAATATATTTCGAGAAAATTTAATCTTTATTCAAAAGTTGGGATCTTACAACCTCCCTTCTTATGAAATTTCTTCCTCAAAATTAGGGTGCGTACACGGTATATGTCGAAGAGGTAAGGATATCTTGATTTCATCTCAGATTCTAACTCCCAGGTCATTTCTTCAACATCGTGGTTTCTCCACAAAACTTTGACTTGAGGTATAACCTTGGAGCGTAGAATATGATCCTTTTATCCAAGATTTTAACAGGTAACTCTTCATACGTTAAATCTTCCTCTATCCCGTCTGGTTCTAATTCAATAATGTGGTTCGGGTCTTTCACATATTTACATAACATAGATATATGAAAAACGTTATGAACACGAGATATACTTGGCGGTAAAGCGAGTCTATACGCCACAGTTCCTACTCGATCGAGGATTAAAAATTGGCCAATGAATCGAGGGTTGAGCTTTCCTCTCTTTCCAAATCTTGTAACTCCTTTCCATGGAGCAACACGTAACAACACATGATCTCCAATATCAAATTCTACGTCTTTTCGATGAAGATCAGCATAACTCTTTTGTCGATCTTGTGAGGTTTTTATACGTTGTCAGATCATTTGTATCTTTTTCGTAGTCATACGTACCAACTCCGGTCCCAACAACGTTGCTTCACCCACCTCATCCCAGCATACTAGAGAATGACACTTTCTTCTATACAACACCTCAAATGGAGCCATGCCAATACTTGCTTGATAACTGTTGTTGTAGGAAAACTCCACCAATGGTAGGAACTTATCCCAACTTCCCTTAAAGTCAAGGACACAGAGTCTTAATAGATCTTCAAGAGTTTGAATGGTCCTCTCGGACTGCCCGTCCGTCTGAGGATGATATGCCGAGCTAAATCGTAAATCCGTGCCCATAGCTTTTTACAAACTAACCCAAAATCTTGAAGTGAATCTTGGGTCTCGATCAGAAACTATGGATCTTTGGTATACCATGCGTCTTACAATCTCGTTTATGTATGACGCATTGAGCAAGATGTTCAAGTGTATAAGTTTCTCGTATAGGTAGGAAATGAGCAGACTTGGTCAATCTATCAACAATGACCCAAATTGCATCTATGACTTGAGAAACCTTGGGAAGACCAGTAACGAAATTCATAGTAATGTGTTCCCACTGCCATTCTAGAATTTCAAGTGGTTGCAATGGACCTTTTGGTACTTGATGCTCCGCCTTGACTCGTTGACAAGTTAAACACCTTGAGATAAACTATGCTATCTCTCTCTTCATATTGCTCCACCAAAATGTATGTCGAAGATCAAGATACATTTTGGTACTCCCGGGATGGATTGAAAACGGTGTGTTGTGCGCCTCCATCATGATGTTATACTTTAAATCAGGGTCATTAGGAACACAAAGTCTGGAGTTGACTCGAAGTATTCCTTCCTCATCGATTCTTGCTTCCAACATAGCACCTTCTTGCACTTTCTTCTTCATACGCATTAGCTCCAGGTCTGTAGCTTGAGCAGCTTTAACTTAATCGATTAAATTCGGTTCTACTCATATGTTTTCCATCATCATGTGGGTCTCTGGAGCCTTTAACTCTATCTCCATCCTTTGCAAGTCATACAAAATGGGCCTTTGCGTTGACAATATCGCACTCGTACTTGCATATGATCTTTTACTCAATGCGTCAGCTACCACGTTCGCTTTTCCAGATTGGTATTGGATGGTATGATCATAATTTTTCAACAATTCAAGCCAACGTCGTTGTCACATGTTGAGTTCCTTTTGAGTGAAGAAATATTTGAGGCTTTTATGATCCGTAAAGATTTCCACTTTCTCCCCATACAAGTAATGCCTTCAAATTTTAAGTGCAAAAACGACAGCTGCCAACTCTAGATCATGAGTAGGATAATTCCTCTCATATTCTTTGAGTTGTCGTGAGGCACAGGCTATGACTTTCCCATGTTGCATGAGAACACATCCTAACCCTTTGTCCGAAGCATCAGTGTAGATGACAAATCCCTCCGAGCCAAATGGTATTGTCAGAACAGGTGCTGAAATGAGTCTCCTCTTGAGTTCTTGAAAACTCTTCTCACATTCCACGCTCTAACCGAATTTTATATCTTTTCGAGTCAGCTGAGTTAATGGAGTAGCGATTTGAGAAAACCCTTCTACGAATCTCCGATAATAACCAGCTAAGCCGAGAAAGCTACGTACTTTGGTCACTGATTTAGGTTGCTCCCAGCTTTGAATTGCTTCAATCTTTGCCGGGTCAACAGATATCCCATGATTTGATAGCACGTGCCCAAGGAATGCAACTTCCTCAAGCCAGAACTCGCATTTCTTCAACTTGGCATATAACTTGTTTTCACGAAGCTTTTAGAGTATCAGCCTCAAGTGTTGCTCATGATCTTCACGGCTTTTGGAATATATGAGGATGTCGTCAATAAAGACGACCACAAAATGATCCAAATATTCCTTGAATACTCGGTTCATCATATCCATGAAGGCAGCAGGAGCATTAGTCAATCCAAAGGACATGAATAGGAATTCATAATGCCCGTACCGAGTTCTGAAAGCCGTCTTCGGAATGTTATCGGTTCTAATCTTCAATTGATGATATCTTGAACGAAGATCAATCTTTGAAAAGAATTTGGTTCCTTGCAACTGGTCAAACAGGTCATCAATACGTGGCAATGGGTACCTATTTTTGATGGTGACATGATTCAACTCCCGATAATCAATACAAAGTCGCATACTCCCATCTTTCTTCTTCACGAATAGAACAGAGCACCCCAAGGAGACGATTTAGACTAATGAAACCGATGTCTAACAATTCTCGCGAATGGGTCTTTAACTCCTGAAGTCCAATAAGAGCCATTCGATATGGGGCTTTGGAAATGGGGTTTGTACCGGGTTCAAGGTCGATACAAAATTCAATTTCACGCTCTGGGGGTAGGACAGGAAGTTCTTCAGGGAATACGTCAGGAAATTTATTAACAATAGAAATATCATTCAAAACTGACGTATTTTTGTTTAAATCCGTGACATGAGCAAAGAAAGCTTGACATCCTTTTTTCAATAAACGAATAGCTTTATGGCTTGAGATGACCGTGATTGATTTTAATGGTTTGGTCGCTTGAATTCGCATAATAGGTTTATTAGGAATATGAAAGCTAACAACCTTACGAAAATAATTAATTTTAGCATGATGAGTAGTTAACCAATCAATCCCTAGAATCACGTCAAATGCAAGTATTTTTAAGGAGATAAGATCGACAGGTAACGTGCGGTTACCGATTTGAATCAAACAAGACTTATAAACAGTGGATGTAATGAAGGTTTCTCCTAATGGAGTTTCAACAGATAAGTCAAAGTCTAATTTCTCCGGAGTCAAATTTAAATGTTGAGCGCAAGTAGGAGAAATAAAAGAATGGGTAGAACCGGTATCAAATAAGGTATAGACTTCACTAGAGTTTATGATAAGCTTACCCATGATAACCTCGTCCGGGTTCCTTGCTTTCTGGGAGGTCACAACAAACGCTCTCTCTTGCACTACCGGCTTTGACTTTTCTGGGATGGCATTTGGTGCCTCCATCTTAGCTGAACTTGTCTTCGGTGAACGACAAAATTGAGCTAAGTGACCTTCCCTTCCACAATTATAACATGCTTTGGACGGCATCGCGCAGTTTGGACTGATGTGTCCCTCCCCTCCGCATTTGAAGCATATGATAGGTGGTCATTCTCCTTCCTTGACAATGGGTGTTGGTGCTGACGTCTTTCCATCATTGTTGAATATCCTCTTCTTGAAATGTCCATTATTAGTGTCTTGGATATGATTACCACCGAAGTGGTTACCATTTCTGGCATGTTGATTCCCTCCACGCTTGTTGTCACAGTTTGATGATCATTGTTACCACTTTGGTATTTTCATCTTTGTCGTTTACCGCTTCCTTGGTTGTGTTGACTCGTTACGGCGCTCCAATAATCGAGCCTCATTTACAACACATCGAGTACAAACACGGTTTATGAGAAATAAGATATTGACGTATCTCCGGTGTCAAACCTCTTAAAAACATTCGCGTCATTTGCTCCTCATTATCGACCAAATGGGATGCAAACCGGGATAACTCGGCAAATTTAGCCTCGTATTGCGACATGGTCATATTGTTTTGTTCCAACATGATAAACTCCACCTCCTTCATGTGACGAATACTTTCGGGAAAGTACTTGTCGTTGAATAGCTCTTGGAACTTCTCCCAAGACATCTTGAGTGTGTCAGGCTGGGTACATTTTACAGATTCCCAACAGAATCTGCCTCTTCACGCAACATGAAGGTGGCGAAGGGAACCTTTTTCTCCTCGGAGCATCCCAAGACATCAAATATCTTGGTGATCTACTTTATCCATGCTTCAGCCTTAAGTGGTTTTGGCTCTCCCATAAACTCCGGTGGTCCCAGCTCCTTGAAGCATTTTAGCGGTAACCGTCCCGAGAGTTTCAAAGTGTTTCCACCTACATTTTGGACGGAGAGCCGCTCTCGCCTGATGTTGCATGAATAGCATAAAGCCTCTGAACATTCCATCATTCATCATTTGGTCAGTGTTGTTGTTTGCATGAGGATTGTCGCCTTCGTGATGCACATTATTCTGATTGTTGATCTGTGGAGACTCAACGGTTTCTTGTGCTCCATTGCTATTCTCAATATTCTCGGATGCCATTTTCAAATACTGCCACAAAACAAGGGTTAATTGACATGCAACATATTATCCATATACTCTGACCAACCAATTAAATACCAAATAAATTTATGTAGGTCATACTAGCAAAGGAATTCCCCGTCTCTCCCCTCCTAGTTCTAGTCTCACATCTTAGCCAGGGATCATATCCCTAAGCTTTGATACCAACTGTGACGCCCCCAAAACAGGTATACATCACCTATTCTGAGTTGTTTAATACATGGTATAGAATACAAATACAACTTAATTATACAACTGTCGTGTAAATTATGACAAAACATAAGCTGTGAGTTTTAATACAAATATTATCGTCTAGACAATATACAAACTCAAATTCAATATTATTACATTTATTTTCCACTATTTCCTTTGAATAGTGAGGACTACTAATTTATCATCTCGGTCCGTCACACCCGCTCCCCGACTAGTCTCGCTACGTTCTCATTTCTCAAGAGAACAATAAAAGTAAAAGAGTGAGCTCAACTAGCCCGAGGGAAATATTATGACTAAGATAATGCGCGAATATATTATCGTTAGCCTTCAACAAGTGTTAAACCGATACAATATAACAACCATCAAGTTTAAGCTGCAATTGAACAAGCAATCCATTAAAAGAGTCAAGTAGAGAATAAAATCTACTATCTTTTATGATTTAGAAGGTTTTCATCACTTTTATCATTGGGACTCAAATTTTAATAAATACTCCACATTATCGAATCACCCCTGCACTACGGCCAAGGATATTCTTTAGTATCACGATCATAATTATCTATGCACTACGGGCCAAGAATATTTGTGTATTCAATAATGGTCATGATCATGCCAACAACTGTCCATCAATGCTCTACGGGCCAATGAGGATTTTTTCCACATCATTTGTAACACTACGATACGGGCCATGATTACCAAGAATAATCCTCGGTCATAATCATACCAAGTTCATCTACATACCATGTGCCACATGATGACTTTCAACAAAATATAAACATGAGGATGATGACAATGATATAAGAATTCAATAAAACAAGTTCAAGAATTATTTTATCCAGGAATCAATAACGTCCAAATTGTCAACATGATAGTGCTTTGTGGAGTAAAATTCAAGAATGCTCAGAAGAATATTTCCATGAAAAGATATTGGATGAAGCGCAAATATCAAGGATATTCCACTAATTTCATGGAGTATAGAAGTCAAAACTTTAACCAACCGAGTATAATAAGGAATGGAATAACAAAAGAAATCACCAAAGCTTGCGATAGACGTGACAGCAGTGAGTTATTCCAATGTAATAATAAATAACGGAATCAGTCCCATATAAAATGCACAGATAGGATATTCCAACAAAATAACAAAGACGGAATCAGGTCCGGCGTAAAACGCACAGACGGGATATTCCAATAGAATAATAAAGATGTAATCAGTCCCACAGTAAAATGCATGAGATGAGGATATTCCAATGTAATAATAAAGACGTAAACCAGTCCTGTAGAACGCATGACATGGATGTTCCAAATGTAATGATAAAGAATGGAACAATGTAAGAATTTCACCAAGTATAGGGTAGCTTTCAGCAGTATCTGAGTTATTCCAACAAAATAATAAAGAATGGAATAATGAAGTTCTCTTCATGGATAAGAAAGAAATAATACTCCCTACCTTAGAAAAAGCTGGATCTTTGGAATAGTGAGGTAGTGAGACTTTCTTCTTCTTTCTATAATTTCTCTCTATAATAATTGCTCTAAAGCTTTTGTGAATTGGTGAGAAATGAAGGAAGAATGAGCTTCTATTTATAGAAAAATATAGTTTCGATAATTGACGTTTTGGGGCTCAAAAATTACGAAGACAATACCTCCAACTTTTTCGCTTATTTTTAATTTAGTCATGGAAATATTATCAAACTTGCACCACCTCCCCTAATAGTAAATAATGTGAAACAATAGTATACACATGTGAACAAATAGTTATAATCATGTGAAATAATAGCAATCAATTGCTCATTTATCGGGTTAAATACCTGATTGGTCAATATAACCTCCAGACATCAATTATTATCGAAATAATTATCGATTTTCACTAACACAAATAATTCCAACACAATGAAACAATTTTTATCAAAAATATAAATTTTGAAATTTCAAAGTTAGACTTTTATCGAAAAAGTCAACTGTTGACTATTTGACCAATAGTGAATTCCGGAAAATTGTGTTTATAGACTATTTTTACTAATTTCATCGTTTCGGACTTAAATATCACATCCGCGTCTCCAAATTCAACTCCGAACACAACTTCAATTTTAATAACATTCATCATTAATATTATAACTCACAATATTTATCAACCATGTCGTTCCCAGAAAGAGGGCTTTCAATAAGGATTTCTCCTTATTGGCGCCGCAATTAGGTGACCAAACCTCTCCTTGATGTAACTTCTAGACATTGTAAATATTGCAATTTAATAATATGAATAACTTTATCGTCTCAAATATTGATTTAATAAAATAACATATTATGCAGATGATACTATGACAATAATCTAATTAATAATATGAGAGATATAATGCAGTAATTACTGTAGCAATAAGTGAGTATAACTGAGTGACTTCTCACGTAAGCATCAATAATCAATACTGTGTGTTACTATGCAACCACGCCAGCGACATCTTGTATTTTTACTACTAGGGTAGTTCAACAGATTAACTAGTAAAACTTCCAACCGTTATTTTTATAAAGTATTTTTTTCGTTTTCTCAATCCGACAATAATTCTGTTGGGGGGTCCACCAATGTTTGTATCGTTGTACGAATATTCCCTGTTAAAATGAATATCCCCGACCAATTGAATATTATATAACAACTTGCGTACTTTGCAAAATTTGTAAATATTATCCACAACTATAACATTATATCAAATCCACACCATAATATTCAAAAATATATTTCGAGAAAATTTAATCTTTATTCAAAAAGTTGGGGTCTTACAAAAGTCATCTGTGGCCTGTAGTGCATAGATGGACTTGATATGATTATGACCAGGGATTATTCGGTGTAATAATGACCGTAATGTTACAAAGGATGTGGAAAAAGTCCTCATTGAATGAAGTAGTGCATTGATGGATAGTTGTTGGCATGATCATGACCATTGATGAATACAAGAATATCCTGGGTCGTGGTGCATGGATAATTTGTGGTTGTGATACTAATGAATATCCTTGGTCAGTAGTGTGAGTGGATGATGTGGATTATTTATTGTCGAGTCTCGCCGATAAAAGTCATGAAAAACCTTTTAAATCATAGAAGATAGTAGATTTTATTTTCTACTTGACTCTTCTAATGGATTGTTTGTTTTGCTGCAGTTAAACTTGATGTTTGTTATATTTTATCAGTTTAACACTGTTGAAGGCTAATGATAATTTATTCTGCATTATCTTAGTTATAATATTTCTTACTGGGCTAGTTGAGCTCACCCTTTCTTTCACTGTTCTCTTCAGGAAGTGAGAACGTAGCAGGGACTAGTCGGGGAATGGAGTGACGGTCCAGATGATAGCATTAGTAGTCCTCACTATTCTATGTAACAGTGTAATAATAAATGTAATGAGGACCCCATTGAGTCTGTATATTGTCTAGATGACAATATTTGTATTAAAACTCACAACATATGTTTAGTCGTATTTTACACGACTGTTGTATAATTAAGTTGTACTTGAATTTTGTACCATGTATTTGGCGACTCAAGATGGGTGATGTATACCGATTTTGGGGGCGTCACAGTTGGTATCAAAGCTAAGGGATATGATCCCTGGCTAAGATGGGAGAATGGAACTAGGAGGGGAGAGACGGGGAATTCCTTCGCTAATATGACCTACCTAAGTTTTTTTTGGTATTTAATTGGTCGGTTAGAATGTAAGGATAATATCTTACATGTCAATTAACCTTTTGTTTTGTGGCAGTATCTGAAAATGACATCCGAGAATGTTGAGAATAGCAATGGAGCACAGGCAACCGTTGATTCACCACATATCAATAATCAGGATAATGTGCATCAGGAAGGCAATAATCCTCATGCAAACAACAACACTGACCAAATGATGAATGATGTAATGTTCAAAGGCTTTATGCAATTCATGCAACAGCAAGCGAGAGCGGCTCTTATCCAAAATATAGGTGGAACCACTGGAAACTCTCAGACGGTTATCGCTAAAAAGTTCAAGGAGCTGGGACCACCGGAGTTTATTCGAGAGCCAAAACCATTTAAGGCGGAAGCATGGATAAAGCAGATCACCTAGATATTTGATGTCTTGGGATGCTCCAAGGAGCAAAAGGTTCCCTTTGCTGTCTTTATGTTGCGGGGAGAGGCAGATTACTGGTGGGAATCGGTAAAGCGTACTCAACATGCCGCACTGAAAATGTCTTGGGAGAAGTTCCAAGAACTATTCAACGACAAGTACTTTCCGAAAGTATTCGTCACATGAAGGAGGTGGAGTTCATCAACTCTAATGTAATAATATGACATGATGTCGCGAAGTACGAAGCAAAGTTTGTTGAGCTGTCCCTGTTTGCGTCCCACTTGGTGGATAATGAAGAGAGAATGACGCGGATGTTTTTAAGAGGTTTGAAGCCGGAGATACGTCAACATCTTATTTCTCATAAACTATGTTTGTATTCAGCTATTGTAAATAGGGCTCAGTTAGTGGAGCGCGATAACGAGTCAACGCAACCAAAAGAGAGCAGCCGGCAAAATGATAATACCAATGAGAGCAGTCGTCAAAGCGGTGACAATAAGCGTGGAGGGGATCAACAGGCCAGAAGTGGTAACCACTTTGGTGTTAATCAGGGCCAAAACAATAAGAATGGACATTTCAAGAAGAGGAGATTCAACAATGATGGAAAGACGTCAGCACCAGCACCCGTTGTTAACAAAGGAGAACGACCACCTATCATATGCTTCAAATGCGGAGGGGAGGGACACATCAGTCCAAACTGCGCGATGCCGTCCAAAGCATGTTATAATTGTGGAAGAGAAGGTCACTTAGCCCGATTTTGTCGTTCACCGAAGACAAGTTCAGCCAGGATAGAGGCACTAAAGGCCATCCAAGAAAAGTCAAAGCCGGTAGTGCAAGGGAGAGCGTTTGTTGTGACCTCCCAAAAAGCAAGGAACCCGAATGAGGTCATCACGGGTAAGCTTATCATAAACTCTAGCGAAGTCTATACTTTATTTGATACCGGTTCTACCCATTCTTTTATTTCTACTACTTGCGCTCAACGATTAAATTTAACTCCGGAGAAATTAGACTTTGACTTATCTGTGGAAACTCCATTGGGAGAAACCTTCATTACATCCACTATTTATAAGTCTTGTTTGGTTCAAATTGGTACCCTCATATTACCTGTTGATCTTATTTCATTGAAAATACTTGCATTTGACGTAATTCTAGGGATTGATTGGTTAGCTACTCATCATGCAAAAATTGATTGTTTTTGTAAGGTTGTTAGCTTTCATATTCCTAACCAACCTGTTATGTGAATTCAAGCAACCAAACCATTAAAATCAATCACTATCATCTCAAACCATAAAGCTATTCATTTATTGAAAATAGATGTCAAGCTTTCTTAGCTCATGTCACGGATCTAAACAAAAATACATCAGTTTTGAATGATATTTCAATTGTTAATAAATTTCCTGATGTATTCCCTGAAGAACTTCCTGGCCTACCCCCAGAGCGTGAAATTGAATTTTGTATCGACCTTAAACCCGGTACAAAACCCATTTCCAAAGCCTCATATCGAATGGCTCCTATTGAACTTCAGGAGTTAAAGACCCAACTGCAGGAATTGTTAGACATTGGCTTTATTCATCTTAGTACTTCTCCTTGGGGTGCTCCTGTTCTATTCGTGAAGAAGAAAGATGGGAGTATGCGACTTTATATTGATTATCGGGAGTTGAATCATGTCACCATCAAAAATAGATACCCATTGCCACGTATTGATGACCTATTTGACCAGTTGCAAGGAGCTAAATTCTTTTCAAAGATTGATCTTCGTTTCGGATATCACCAATTGAAGATTAGAACAGATGACATTCCAAAGACGGCTTTCAGAACTCGGTACGGGCATTATGAATTCCTAGTCATGTCCTTTGGATTGACTAATGCTCCCGCTGCCTTCATGGATATGATGAACCGAGTATTCAAGGAATATTTGGATCACTTTGTAGTCGTCTTTATTGATGACATACTTATTTATTCCAAAAGCCGTGAAGATCATGAGCAACACTTGAGGCTGACACTCCAAAAGCTTCATGAATACAAGCTTTATGCCAAGTTAAAGAAATATGAGTTCTGGCTTGAGGAAGTAGCATTCCTTGGGCACGTAGTATCAAGTCATGGAATATCTGTTGACCCGGAAAAGATTGAAGCAATTCAAAGCTGGGAGCAACCTAAATTTATGACCGAAGTACGTAACTTTCTCGGTTTAGCTTGTTATTATCGGAGATTCGTGGAAGGATTTTCTTGAATAGCTACTCCATTAACTCAGCTGACTCGGAAAGATATAAAGTTCGGTTGGAGCGAAGAATGTGAAAAGAGTTTTCAAGAACTCAAGAGGAGACTTATTTCAGCACCTGTTCTGACAATACTATCAGGATCGGAGGGATTTGTCATCTACAGTGATGCTTCGGGCAAAGGGTTGGGATGTGTTCTTATGCAACATGGGAAAGTCGTAGCCTATGCCTCACGATAACTCAAAGAATATGAGAGGAATTATCCTACCCATGATCTAGAGTTGGCAGCTGTTGTCTTTGCACTTAAAATTTGGAGGCATTATTTGTATGGAGAGAAAGTGGAGATCTTTACGGATCATAAAAGCCTCAAATATTTCTTCACTCAAAAGGAACTCAACATGCGACAACGACATTGGCTTGAACTGTTGAAAGATTATGATCATACCATCCAATACCATCCTCGAAAAGCGAACGTGGTAGTGGCGACGCATTGAGTAGAAGATCATATGCAAGTACGAGTGTGATATTGTCAACGCAAAGGCCCATTTTGTGTGACTTGAAAAGGATGGAGATAGAGTTAAAGACTCCAGGGACCCATGTGATGATGGCGAATATACGAGTAGAACCGACTTTAATTGATAAAGTTAAAGTTGCTCAAGCTACACTGAGACACTCGAGTGATGCGTATGAGGAAGAAAGTGCAAGAAGGTGCTATCAGGCCAAGCAAGAATCGATGAAGAAGGAATACTTTGAGTCAACTCCGGACTTTGTGTTCCTAACGAATTCGATTTAAAGTATAAAATCATGATGGAGGCGCTTAACACACCATTTGCAATCCATCCTGGGAGTACCAAAATGTATCATGATATTCGTCATACATTTTGGTGGAGCAATATGAAGAGAAAGATAGCGCTGTTTATCTCAAGGTGTCTAACTTGTCAACGAGTTAAAGCGGAGCATCAAGTACTAAAATGTCCATTGCAACCACTTGAAATTCAAGAGTGGAAGTGGGAGCACATTACCATGGATTTTGTTACCGGTCTTCCTAAGGTTTCTCAAAGTATAGATGCGATTTGGGTCATTGTTGATAGATTGACCAAGTCTGCTCATTTTTTACCGATACGAGAAACTTATACACTTGAACGTCTTGCTCATATATACATAAAGGAGATTATAAGACTGTATGGTATGCCAGTATCCATAGTTTCTGATCGAGACCAAAGATTCACTTCACGATTTTGGGTTAGTTTGCAGAAAGCTATGGGCACAAATTTACGATTTAGCTTGGCATATCATCCTCAGACGGACGGGCAGTCGGAGAGGACTATTCAAACTCTTGAAGATTTATTAAGACTCTGTGTCCTTGACTTCAAGGGAAGTTGGGATAAGTTCTTACCATTGGTGGAGTTTTCCTACAACAACAGTTATCAAGAAAGTATTGGCATGGCTCCATTCGAAGCGTTGTATGGAAGAAAGTGTCGTTCTCCAGTATGTTGGGATGAGGTAGGTGAAGCAACATTGTTGGGACCAGAGTTGGTACGTATGACTACGGAAAAGATTCAAACAATCTGACAACGTATAAAAATCTCACAAGATCGACAAAAGAGTTATGTTGATCTTCATCGAAAGGACGTGGAATTCGATATAGGAGATCATGTGTTGTTACAAGTTTCTCCATGGAGAGGAGTTACGAGATTTGGAAAGAGAGGAAAGCTCAATCCTCAATTCATTGGCCCATTTTTAATCCTCGATCGAGTAGGAACTGTGGCCTATAGACTCGCTTTACCTCCAAGTATGTCTCGTGTTCATAACGTTTTTCATATATCCATGTTACGTAAATATGTGGAAGACCCGAACCACATTATTGAGTTAGAACCAGATGAAATAGCAGAAGATTTGACGTATGAAGAGGTTTCTGTTCAAATCTTGGATAAGAAGGAACATACTCTACGCTCCAAGGTTATACCTCAAGTCAAAGTTTTGTGGAGAAACCACGATGTTGAGGAAATGACTTGGGAGTTAGAATCTGAAATGAAATCAAGGTATCCTTACCTCTTCCACATACCAGGTACGTACCCTAATTTTGAGGGCGAAATTTCATAAGAAGGGGAGGTTGTAAGACCTCAACTTTTATAAATAAAGATTAATTTTCTATAAATATCATTTTTAAATATTATGGAATGAATTTGATATAATGTTATAGTTGTGGGTAATATTTATAAATTTTACAAAGTACGCAAGTTGTTATATAATATTCGATTGGTCGGGGAATATTCGTTTTAACAGGGAATATTCGTACAACGGCACAATCATTGGTGGACCCCACAACGAAATTATTGTCGGATTGAGAAAATGACAAAAATACTTTATGAAATTAACGGCTGAAGTTTTATAGTTAACTATTGAAATACCCAGTGTTAAAAGTACAGTAATACGCGTAGTTGCACAGTAGTACACGATATTGATTATTAATGCTTGCGTGAGAAGTCACTCAGTTATACTCAATTATTGCTACAGTAATTGCTGTATAATATCTCACGTTATTTGATTCATTTATTGTCAATATTTTATATATTATTAAATCAATAATTGAGACGACAAAGTTATTAATATTATTATTTGCAATATTAATGATGTCTAGAAGTTCTGTCAAGGAGAGGTTTGGTCACCTAATTGCACGCCAATAGGGAGAAATCCTTATTGGAAAGCCCCCTCTTTCCTGGGAACGACTTGGTCGATTACTATTGTGAATTATAATAAAGGTGATAAATGTTATTAAAATTATTAAGGTGATTTTTATGAAGTTTTGATTATTTTATGGACCCCATTTACCCATTTTTCAAAATAATCCGTAGGAGGTTATATATATAATAAAAGGTGGGGGCCCACGAGTAGGACCCATGTGTTTGGCAAAGTCTTGGTTAGAAGATATTTTGGTTACGGGAAATGGGGGGGGGTATAATTAGGAGGGAAGTACTTTTAGTTTATATATATATATATATATATATATATATATATTTTATGTTTGACAATTTGGTAGGAAGGACAATTATTATTATTATTATTATATATATACATGTGATAATTTGAAAGTTAGCAGACACGGATATTGGCAAGTTGTATCACGGGGGTAATGACCCGTGAGTTTTTATATATATAATATATATTATATAATATATATTATATTTTATTTAAAAGATTTTATTTTATTAGAATATTTTATTAAATTAATCTGGACCGTTCATGAATTAATTACTATGCAGTTTATTCTTCTATAAATAGAAGCTCATTCCTTCATTATTTCTTACGAATTCACTGAAACTCAGAGAGAGAAATTATAGAGAAACTATAAAAAGTATTACGCTACTTTCCTACTCTTATATTCAGGTTTCTTTTTACGGTAAGGGTATTATTTCTTTTGTATTCATGAAGAGAACTTACATTATTCCATTATTTATTATTCTCGTTAGAATAACTCAGTATCTGCCAAGCTACCCTATACTTGGTGAAATTCTTACATTATTTCATTCTTTATTATTACATTGGAATATCCTCATGCATGCGTTTTACGTCGGACTGATTAAAATCTTTATTATTACATTGGAATGTCTCCATGCATTAGTTTTACGCTTGACGATTGATTCCGTCTTTATTATTTCGTTGGAATATCATGTCTGCAATGCGTTTTACGCCGAACCCGATTCCGTCTTTATTATTCTCTGTTGGAACATCCTCGCTTGCAATGTAATTTCGCTTAACCACGGTTCTATTATTTAGTATTCTGTTGGAATAACCTGTCTATGCGAATTTCGCCTGACCTGATTTCTTTTGTTATTCCATTCTTTATTATACTCAGTTGGTTAAAGTTTTGACTTCTATACTCCATGAAATTAATAGAATATCCTTGATATTTGCGCTTCATCCAGTATCTTTTCATGAAAATATTCTTCTGAGCATTCTTGAATTTTACTCTACAAAGCAGTGTCATGTTGACAATTTGGTCATTATTAGTTCCTGGATAAATTAATTCTTGAACTTGTTTTATTGAATTCTTATATCATTGTCATCATCCTCATGTTTATATTATGTTGAAAGTCATCTGTGGCCTGTAGTGCATAGATGGACTTGGTATGATTATGACCGAGGGATTATTGATTGTAATCGCTTAGTAATATTACAAAGGATGTAGAAAAAGTCATCATTGACCCGTAGTACATTGATGGACAGTTGTTGGCATGATCATGACCATTGATGAATACACGAATATCCTTGGCTGTGGTGACAGCATCTCCAACAAATCCAAGCAAACTCTCCGTTAAGCGCCTCAGGGACAAACTTGATCCTTAGTTCATTCTAAGAGATTGGCCCTTCTTGAGCTAACTTTATTCGGAAGGAATGCTAAGTTATAATACATCACAGGAACCAGGGCAGACAACGTTCGTAGAGCAGACTTTACAGTGGACTCAACGATTGCAGTGCAAACTCAACGATCGTAAAGATTACCTCAACGACCATAGTGCTACTCGACAATCGTAGTCCTCCTAAAGAATACACTAGCTTAGGAGGAGCTAATGGCAAATCAGTATTTTCCACATAAGTTAAAATCGTGGAGCCAATCAGAACTTAACACATGCCCCACTAAGTAGATCGAGAGGAGGGAAGTTACAAGTACAGTTTGAAAATATCTTTTTGAAATCAGAAGTTCAAAAAGCTTATTCATCTCTCTCTCTCTCTCTCTCTCTCTCTCTACCAGTAGAAACCCTAGCCTTCAGAAACGCTCAACCAACCTTTGTTCAAAGAAATCAATGGTGGCTTCAAATGTTATCACTGGTTACAAACTCTAGTTTGACGAGTTCAAGATAGCTGACCCTCAATTCCACAAGATTCTGTCACTGTTAAAGAAAGCTGGTCTTGAAGAAGCTCTGGGTACCATCACGTGGATCTACCCTTAAGCTGGTAAAAGAGTTCAACAGAAATGGAGCGTTTGATGATGATGTGATAGCCACGAGAGTTAAGGTCGTGGACATCAAACTCAAAGCTGAAGATATAAATATAGCCCTAGGTTTCAAATCGAAAGGACTTCCATCTAAGGAGGTCATCGACTTCCATAAAGGACTGAAGAAGATGCATCATAAGAAGTTTCAGACCATCAAGGGGTACAAGAAGAAAGAGTTTCCCCAGAGGTATGAGTTTTTGGCTGACAATGTTGGGAAATGTATATGCTGCAAGAGCTTTGGCCATGACTCTGTGAATGAAGTGCAACTTAAGCTCATGACAGCAATCTGCTTCGGGGTTCAACTAAACTATAGAGCCCTACTCATCGACTAGATGGGGAAGTGGATACTCATTTTGAAGATATCAAAGAGCGCTGGAAAGATGCTCTACGGGAGGTTTATAAGCATCATCCTGTAGTCAGCTCTGGGTGACAAAATTGGGGATAATGAAGGAGAATCTATCAATCCCAACAGAAGGATGACCCAACAGCTATTTAAAAACTGGAAAAGAAATCTAGTAGAAAATGTCAGGATGATGTCTGAATTTAGTGCAAGAACTGGCGATGCAAAGGAGTCTGGGGTACCAGGAAACATGTCAGTTGTAAAGGAAATTGAAGAAGAAGAAGAAATTAACAAAGAAGAACCCATTGCTTTAATTAGAAAAAGTAAGGGTAAAAGAAAAATGAAGGCTCCAATGGCAGAGGAGCCTCAAGGTTCAACTACTGATGCACCTCAAGAGAGTTCAGGCACTGAAACTCTGAAGAAGTTGAAGAGGAAAGAACATTAGTCTAAGGAAGAAGAAGATAGAGCTTCCTTCTCTTAGCTGCTTAAGAAAGGAAAGCATAACCACAAGTCAAAGAAGCTTTCCTTCTCCTCGATCGTAGAGTCTCTACTGATTGTAGAGTCCAGACTTGACTCCACTCCCAAAGAGGATGTTGCAACAATTTCTCATCCTGATCAACCTTTCAGAGCTGAAGCTGAAGAAAGTACTGAGGCTATGGCTCAGCCTAGGAAGCCAAAGAGAAAACTAATCAAGAAGTACATCCTTGTCAATGAAGGAGTGCTAAAGGAGGAAGACAAAAAGATAGCTGTTGAGAAAGGATTACCCAAAGCTGAGAAAGGGTTACCCAAAGCTAGTAAGGAGAATACAACTCAAGTTGAGGGGGAGCTTCATGTAGTTCTTACACTAGAAAATGCTCCAGTTGAAGGGGCGTTGTGTGAAATTCAAATGGATGATCAAGTTGAGGGGGAGTCTCACTAAGTCCCTATGTCAGAAAAGGCTACAACTGAGGAGGAATTGCAAAGAGATCACCATGAATCTTCCTCAATCCCTCAAGAGATTCTAGCTTCAGAAACTGTAGAAATGGAAAGGGTTGAAGCTATGGAGGATGAGAGAGCAGAAGAACAAATAAGTCAAGTAGAGATAATTGATGTAATGAAAACTTCAAATGAAGAGAGAGAAGAAGAAGAGGACAATGAAGTTGAGATTATTGCAGTGGGCTGTGATGGATATAGGAGAGCCAACTACAATCAATTGTTCTCCTATCTACCTATGATGCCCTTTCACAGAGCCCAAATCCTCAACTCTTGGGATCACATGTTTAGGACCTTCAAAGCCTATCCAGTAATCTCGGTGCTAGCTCATGGATTCCCAAACAACCTCACCTTTGCCCGAAAACTGATTACTAACAGCCTCTCTTCAGAAAATGGGAATAAGGTACAAACTATTCCCATCTCTTTTAGGGTAAATCACTGACCACCATCATTTTTCAACCAATTCTATGAATTACCAAGATTGTTGGAAGTGATACTTCATCCACTCAATCAATTTCCAGTTACAGAATCCCAACATTTTGTAACTGATGAACCAAATGTGCCTAACTTTGTGCTGAACTAGTCTTCTATCATCGCTCACTCTACGATTAATTATCCAAATTCAATAATAGAATCTCATGATCACTTCGTAGTGTCCCCTCCTTCTGAAGCTTAATCACACACACCAGCCCCTCCATCAGATATCCTCTCCTCGTCAATAAATGAGTATTTCAATCTTGATCTTGCTCTCTACAATATGCAAGATCAATACACAAGAGCCTCTCCTCCAAATAATAAGCAATTCTTTGAGCTTATATCAGATCTTCATACCAAAACAGAGTTGTCAGAAGCATCTAACAAAGGTGACCAAGGACATACAAGAAGATCTTGAAGTTCACTCAGACCTTGTTCATCTAAGGCTGACGCATTTGATCAATACTGCCAATACCCTCCCAAGCAACCTAAGTTCTGAGCTCACAAAGAAGCTTAGGGAGATCATAAAGGAGATGATTTAGAGTATCAATGAAAGGGATCAAATCCACTTTATAGCTGCCAAGAAACACATGGATGATGTTCTTGTTTTATAGAATACTCAGGAATCCCAAAATCAACTTATAATAGAAAGTCTCACGAGTCTACGAACTTCAATGAGAGAATTCCAAGCATTCTCCATGAGCCAAATGTAACAAACAGAAAATGTCTTGGCCATTCTACAAAAGAGAGAAGCTCGAACTGATTCTCTGATCCAGGAAAACTATGCAGACATTGTTCAATCCAAGAATCAACTCCACGAGCTCGTACAAGGCATGACTCGACTATCTGAAGACATTCGAACCCTTGATGCTGATATAAAGGGGGAGAATAAAAGGGAAAGAGTGAAAGGCAAAGGCAGTGGCAGAGGCAACTGTTAGGTTTGTAATATTCAAGAAAGCAATCAAATTGTAAAAATAAGCGAAAACGTGTAAAAATCAGAGTTTAAAATTTTACAAACCATATACCCGGATCACCCTTTATGCAAAATTATTAATTAAACGAAAAAGATAACGAATAAGAATCATACCCTTGAAGATCGAGCTTCCTCAGGTACAAGTTCACCTCCAATTCTTTTCTTGTTCAACTTGAATCCACCGGGTTTGGTTCCTTCCTTTGATCAACGTTAGCCACCCATGTGTTTGGCCTCTAGAGGTGATCCACCAAGGAAGAAGAAGGATTCAAGAAGATGGGTGGTTGGCTAAACACTAGTTTTTCTATCTCTATAGAAAAAGAGCGTACTCTCCAACTCTTGGAATAACGTATATCTGATATCTAATATAAGACTCCTCTTATATAGATATCAAGTAATCCTATTAAAATAAGGTATTATTTAATTAAACTCTTTTAATTAAATGGGCTCCCTAATCTTATTAGGGATAATTAATTAAACTCCTTTAATTAATTTTCCTCCTAATCTTATTAGGAATAAATGAGAGTACATATATTAAATTAATTCCTAAACTCTTTTAGAAATTAAAATAATAATAATAATTGTAATAATATTAATAAGACTCCTCTTATTAATTTATATTTAATATTTCTAAAATATTAAATAATAAATATTAAGCTATTTAATTTATTCTATCACCATAGATTAAATTAAATATACATAACATATTATTACGATTATGCCATTAACTTCTTAAATAATTATTCTTCCTTTTATGGTGTGACCCTTTAGGTTCTCCATATTAAAGGTTGTGAATAAATCAATTAGAACAACTCTAATCTTATTTAAATAAATAAATTAAATAATTAATTTATTTAAATAAATAATATTTATTCTACAATAGGATAAGCCTCCTAGCGATCAACGACTTTCCGGATAATATAGATTTCAACATTAATCATAAAAGAACCTGTGAGTAAATAGTTACCGTACAATTCAATCCTTCCACCATACAATGTCACAATTAAATATAAGACATGGAATTTCTGTCAAGTCTTATTTTATTTAATTATATGTATTTCGACTCTTAAATGCACAACACCAAATAATGCAAATTAGAAACTCATTTCTAATTTCATTCTGCCTTGGACAAGGACTACTTGGTTGTCATTTATCGAATCACATAGGACATTTCTCTTCTTTTAATAGAAGTGGTAGATTCTTTATTGATCATACATTATCTCCATGTACAACTTATTATACCCAAGCATACCCTTTGATATACCCTAAGGGTCTTAAGGAATAAGTCAAAGTATAACTCATCATACACAAGATACTATGATGATCTCAAGTCCAAGGATCACTTGTACTACTATCACTACAGGAATTCCTATTGACAGGCAAGTAAAACTTCATTAGGTATTCCTTAGCGAGCCATGTTCAAAGTTGAACTTATTCTCTAATAAGCACCTACATACTTGCTTTAGTGTCTCCACACAAATGATCATGAGATCAATCATCCTCATCCAATGAGCAAGCAACGATGTACCAATATATCCAGGATTCATTAATCCCCAATTTAGTAATCCAATGATTGGGAACTATTTTAGTTTTAAGCTTTCTAAGAATTTAGATCTCATTAGAATGATCATCATCATTATTCTAAAAGCATTGCTTAAAACTATGGGTTTATCACATATTATAAAACAAAGATCATGTAGATAATTAAAAGCCTTTAATAAATTAATACTTTTTATTAATAAATGAATAAGATTGTTACAAAGTATATGCTTTATCATCAAACATGATTGGCTTGTGTGCATATTACTTTCAATCTCCCACTTGCACTAAAAACCAATCGCCATTGTATCTTATACTCTTCTTCTCTAAGTGACGATTATCCCGTTTGTTGGATAAGCTTTAGTTAATGGATATGTAATGTTGTTCTTGAGAGTCCACCATCTCTATAGCGATTTCCCATCTTTCAATGATTCTAATAATCAAATGAAAGTGCCACAACACATGTTTAGATCCAAGATGAGACTTAGGAACTATTCCTAGTTCTGTAATGAACTTTTAATCCAAACAATCAACTTGCAGCTTCATTTATAGCTATATACTTTGTCTTTATCACTAAACCAGCAACCTTTTACTATTTGGAACCTTTCAAATTCACTACACACTTTATTCAAGGTAACACTTTACCTTAAAGTGGATTTTGATCGCCTCTTAGTGCATCTAAAAACTTGAGTTTGTAAAGCCCTCTAGTTTTAATTCAGACCCACCATGTATGCTCACATCCTTAGTGTCGGTTAACCACTTTAAGATGTTTTTCACTGACTCATAGTGAACTTCTCCATAATATGACTGATCAACATCAGGTCTCGTACATTTCATTGCATACATGATTGTCACTCATGCGACCTCTCTTTTCAGGAGTCTGTGGGGACTATTAAGAGAGATACACTCCATAGCTCATCAACATGAGACATCTCTTGGAGTTTGCCATGCTAAACGACTTTAGCATCAAATGAATATACGTTCCTTGGGTTAAGTTGAGCATCCTTTTAAATCTATCTATATAGATTTGCATCCCCAATAATAATACTCTTCCCAAATCATTCATGGAGGATTGTTTAGACAACTTTATCTTTTCTTGATGATTGTAGCATTGGTATGTAATTCCTCATCGTAGTATATCAACATATAATACTAGAAATTTCACGACGCGCCCCACTCACCCTTTTTACACACTAGAACTCTTACCTCATCAGTATGTAACTCTGGATCATCATCTTCTATGATGATGCATCCTCATCATCATCATCCATGATGAATCCATACCTCCTAGGTATCTTGAACTATTCGCATTTATGATTCGGATTTGTGATACAATAGGTCTATCTACAGGTTCCTCTTATTTGACTTATAGTGTTTTGTGGATCATGAACTCTTCAAGATCTATAATCCTCCCACTAGCCCTTCAATGATAAACACCTTTATCTTAGAAGGCAGCGTGTTTCGTAATAAACACCTTTTGCTAAGTAGAATTATAGAACATATACCCTAAACTTACTTTAGGATGTCCCACAAATCTGTACATGTCAAATCTTGTCCCAAGCTTATCCTTCGAAACCTTTTCACATAAGTTGGACAACCCCTTATCTTAACATACTTAAGATTCGGAATCCTCCCTATCCATAACTTTTATGGAGTCTTGGGGCCGGATTTTGAGGTTACCTTTTGTAGATATGCAGCCATTTCTAGGACATGACCCTAGAGGGATATTGAAATGTCGGTAAAATTATTATGGACCGCACCATGTCCAATAAGGTACGATTTTTCCATTCAAATACATCAATCAATTATTGCGTATCAGGATGTTTCCATTATGAGAAAACCATTTGAGATGATCTAGAAACTTATTTCACAAGTATTTATTCCTTGATCTAATCAAAGAATCTTAATACATTGTCAATTTGTTTCATTTCTGAATTCTTTGAACCTTTCAAATAATTCATACTTGTATTTCAGCAAATACACACATTCAACTCTTTGAATGATCATCTCCTTTTCTTATACTAATTTGTTCAATATGCAAAATTATTTTCATGTAAGTCAAGTATACAAAATTTATTAAGTAATATTCCAGTTCTATACAAAACATTATTATTATAAATAGAACAACAATTGTTCTTAATTATAATACCAAAGATTTCATTATCCAACAATAAAATGGAAATAATATTTTTAACAAGAACTGGAATACAATAACAACTTATTGACTTAATAGATTTGCCCGTAGGCATTGCTAAACTATAAGTTTCTATGGCTAATGTAGCAACCTTTGCTTCATTTCCCACACATAAGATTATTTATCTTTGTTTAGCTTTTTACTTCTTCTTGGTCTCTTCATAAATCTATATTTATGATAACCAAAGTCGGTATCCAATACCCAAGTAGAACCTTGACTTAAAGAAAAATTTATTTCAATCATGAACAAAAACTGTATTGTAATCGAAACTTCACTAAGCTTCTTTGGTTAGCCTCTGCAAGATGCTTCTCGCAGTTTCTTTCCAGTGTCCAGGCTTATTGCAGTGGGAGCAAACTCCTTTGCTATCTATATCAGTTTTGTTCTTATTATCCTTTGTTTACGCCTTTCTATTTACCTTCTTTGAATCGTTCTTCTTTTCAGAAGATCCTTTGGCCCCTACCAGTAAGACATGGTCTTTCTTGGTTGGAAAGTGACTCTCAACATTTTTCAACATGTTAAGCAAATCAGCGAGACTGATATCTAGCTTGTTCATATGAAAAATTCACAACAATTGTGAAAGGAGTCCAGGAGTGAGTGCAAGATCAAATCTTGGCTCAACTTTCCATCCATGACAAAACTCGTTGTCCTAATTGATCAATCAAATTGATAATGTTAAGGACTTTTATCTATACTGTAGTGTCATCGGTCATTCTAGATCGGAAGAGCTCCTTAGATATCTGATATCAATTAGTCCTACTTTCTTCACCATCAACTACTTGATGTGCAGGAATATAGTAGGAGCATCCATAGTTTCATGCTGACGCTGAAGCTCGTTACTCATGGATGCGAGCATGATGCATTGAGCCAACTGTGCATCATCTTGCCACTTTCTAAAAGTAGCAATCTCTTCCTCAAAGGCATTGTCTGCAACCATTGCAGGGATAGGCGTATTAAGGATATAAGATAGCTTTTCAGCTATGAGAACTATTCTCAAATTCCTTAACCAATCCGTTTAATTCGGTCTGGTTAATTTAGCATCTAATATGCTTCGTAGTGATAGTAATTTTAGACATTGTAAAATTCTGTAAATGAATTTGTAATTAACAACATTTTAACATACATTCTTTTATTAATTACCAAAATAAATTAGGTCTTGTTTTAAATTGGTATCTCCCACTATTTTCTTCAAACTATATTACCCTCACTTATATAGTTTAGCAAAAATCTAATCAAAGATTTCTTTGGTGAGAATAAGGATCCCATTTCAAATGTATATAGCCTTGTGGTGACACAACAAACTATATATAAATAAATAGGTAGACAACTTTTGTCAATTACATCAACTATGCAACTCCTTTTCTTTTGCCTCTTAGATTATTTTGATCAAGTGGTGGCACATCCGAATCAAAATTATCCAAGTTAAGTCCCACCAAGCACTCCATATATTCAAAAAGAAAAATATCATCCTTGTGGTGACACAACAAAACAATATTGTTCAATTTTCTTTATAAGCATCAAATGTGATAAATTAACATCTTAAATACTTAATACTTGCCTTGTGGTGACACAACAAACTCATATTAAATATTTAATACTCTATTGATTTTATCATGCTAGAAGGCTTACGCATCGATATTCCAAATATCTTTGAACGCTTAGGACTTAATATAAAAATTGAGGGTTTGTTATTAATTTGTCTCATCTTGTTTAGCGCATTGCACATATATATATAAAATACGCTTTATATTAATTAACATGCGAAGCATGTTTGCATAATATATAATATATATAGTATAAGCATGCACATATAGAATACTATATTCTACCGGATTGATTATGGACTTTTATTCTAGTTTGGTTCACTAGAGCCACCAAGTGAACCAAAAGGTCAAACCCTAGGGGTGCAAGAAATAATATTTAAATATAACTATTACATTTAAACCCGGGCTCCATTACAAACGGGTCTTCAAGCGCTCCTTGTTCCTTGATCTCCAATTCTTCAAAATTAATTCTAACTATTCCTATTACAAAACTATTTAAAATAAATAGAAACCTTGATCGTGATCGAGGGAAATACATAGGAGGAGATAGAATTTACATTAAGAAAAAATTAGAGAAGGCGAAAGGTGCTGTGACCCCATTTAATAAAACCCATACATTCATGCATCCAACTAAAATAAAATCCAATCACATTGGTCAATAGTCCATAATCAATCCCATTTATTATCATACACGTCACCATATGCATCAATAAATAACATTCATATCATGAATAATAAACATTTAATATATATTGATATCATTTAATGGGCAAATTTAGTTAGTATAAAATCTATTTTTGAATCAAAATAAACTCCTTTATTTTAATCCAAATTTAAATCAAAATAAAACTATTTTATTTTAATTTGTCCAATTTTGAATAAAATAAACTATTTTATTTTAATCAAAATTTTAATCAAAATAAACTCCTTTATTTTAATTAATTATGGAATCCAATTCCATATTAAAAAAATCTTTTATTAAAGGAAACACGGATATTCTTTCCTATTCACAAATAAACTCCTTTATTTTGAATAATATGAAATCTTATTTCATATCTAAATAAACTCATTTATTTAACGAAAGACTGATTCTTTTTCCTATTCACAAATAAACCTTTTTATTTTGAATAATATGAAATCTAATTTCATATCAAAATAAACTCCTTTATTTAAGGAAAAATAGAATCCAATTTCAACTCCAATTAGTTATCATGGAATCTAATTCCAACTCTAATTAGTTAGCATGAAATTTTATTTTAAAATTAAAATAAACTCTTTTATTTTAATATTAAAATAAACCTTTTATTTTAATATTAAAATAAACTTATTATTTTAATTATAAAATAACTAAGAATATATAATGTAATATAATATAATATAACTTTACCGTTATATATGTATATATAATATATATATACAACTAAACCTGTTAATCACGTGGAAACCTTTAATATGCATCAGGATCCCTTGATTACTAACATATAATATATATATATTAGAAATTATTAACCTGCCATGCCTTTTGAAGAAACATTCAATTTACCCTTGTACCATCGAATCACATGAATCAGGAAAAAAAAATTGCCGATTATTATATAATTCAAATCACGTGAATCAGGAAAAAGAAGAAGTAAGGAATCCTACTCACATCACTGTACCAGCGAAATAAAAATGTCGTTTTTTTTATTTATTTATTTTAAATTTTATACAACAAAATTATGCCCAATTAAATTGTTCTAAACACATATCAATATACATATCAAATCTGAACAATTAATAATTCGCATAAAGGTTTGGCTCGATACCACTTTATTAGGTTTGTAATATTCAAGAACGCAATCAAATTGCAAAAATAAGTTTTAAACGCGATGTAAAATCGAGTTTAAAATTTTACAAACCATATACCCGGATCACCCTTTATGCAAAATTATTAATTAAACGAAAAAGATAACGAATAAGAATCATACCCTTGAAGATCGAGCTTCCTCAGGTACAAGTTCACCTCCAATTCTTTTCGTGTTCAACTTGAATCCACCGGGTTTGGTTCCTTCCTTTGATCAACGTTAGCCACCCATGTGTTTGGCCTCTAGAGGTGATCCACCAAGGAAGAAGAAGGATTCAAGAATATGGGTGGTTGGCTAAACCCTAGTTTTTCTATCTCTATATAAAAAAGAGCGTACTCTCCAACTCTTCGAATAGCGATATCTCGATATCCGATATAAGACTAAATCTTATATAGATATCAAGTAACCTATTAAAATAAAGGTATTATTTAATTAAACTCTTTTAATTAAATGGGCTCCCCTAATCTTATTAGGGATAATTAATTTAACTCCTTTAATTAATTTTTCCTCCTAATCTTATTAGGAATAAATGAGAGTACTTATATTAAATTAATTCCTAAATTCTTTTAGAAATTAAAATAATAATAATAATTGTAATAATATTAATAAGACTCCTCTTATTAATTTATATTTAATATTTCTAAAATATTAAATAATAATATTAAGCTATTTAATTTATTCTATCACCATAGATTAAATTAAATATACATACTATATTATTACGATTATGCCATTAACTTCTTAAATAATTATTCTTCCTTTTATGGTGTGACCCTTTAGGTTCTCCATATTAAACCGGTTGTGAATAAATCAATAAGAACAATTCTAATCTTATTTAAATAAATAAATTAAACAATTAATTTATTTAAATAAATAATATTTATTCTACAATAGGGATAAGCCTCCCTAGCGATCAACGACTTTCCAGATAATATAGATTTCAACATTAATCATAAAATAACCTTTGAGTAAATAGTTTCAGTATAATTCAATCCTTCCACCATACAATGTCCCAATTAAATATAAGACATGGAATTATCACAAGTCTTATTTTATTTAATTATATGTATTTCGACTCTTAAATACACTGACTCAAATAATGCAAATTAGAAACTCCTTTCTAATTTCATTACGCTTAACGCCAAGGACTACCGGGTTGTCATTTATCGAATCACATAGGACATTTCTCTTCTTTTAATAGAAGTGGTAGAGTCTTTATTGATCATACATTATCTCTATGTACAACTTATTATACCCAAGCATACCCTTTGATATACCCTAAGGGTCTTAAGTAATAAGTCAAAGTATAACTCATCATACACAAGATACTATGATGATCTCAAGTCTAAGGATCACTTGTACTACTATCACTACAGAATTCCTATTGACAGCAAATAAAACTCCATTAGGTATTCCTTAGCGAGCCACGCGTTCAAATTGAACTTATTCTCTAATAAGCACCTACATACTTGCTTTAGTGTCTCCACACAAATGATCATGAGATCAATCATCCTCATCCAAAGAGCAAGTTAACGATGTACCAATCTATCCGGATTCACTAATCCCAATTTAGTAATCCAACGATTGGGAACTATTTTAGTTTTAAGCTTTCTAAGAATTTAGATCTCATTAGAATGATCATCATCATTATTCTAAAAGCATTGCTTAAAACTATGGGTTTATCACATATTATAAAACAAAGATCATGTAGATAATTAAAAGCCTTTAATAAATTAATACTTTTATTAATAAATGAATAAGATTGTTACAAAGTATATGCTTTATCATGAAACATGATCGGCTTGTATGCATACTACTTTCAATCTCCCACTGCACTAAAGCCAATTACCATGGTATCTCATACTCTCTTCTCTCTAAGTGACGATTATCCCCGTTGTTGGATAAGCTTTAGTTAATGGATATGTAATGTTGTTCATGAGAGTCCACTATCTCTATAGTAATTTTCCATCTTTCAATGATTCTAATAATCAAATGAAAGTGCCACAACACATGTTTAGATCCAAGATGAGACTTAGGAACTATTCCTAGTTCTGTAATGAACTTTTAATCCAAACAATCAACTTGCGACTTCATTTATAGCTATATACTTTGTCTTTATCACTAAACCAAAGAACTTTTACTATTTGGAACCTTTCAAATTCATCGCACCAATTATTCAAGATAACGATTTACCTTAAAGTGTATTTTTTCGTCATCTTGGTGCATCGAAAAACTTGAGTCTGTTAAGCCCTCTAGTTTTAATTTAGACCCACCATGAATATGATCACATCCTTAGTCTTAGGTTAAGCACTTTAAGATGTTTTTCAACGACTCATAGTGAACTCCTCCATAATATGATTGATCAACATCGGTCTCGTACATTTCATTGCATACATGATTGTCACTCATGTGACCTCTTTTAGAGAGTGGAGCGTGGGGACAATTAGGGAGAGATACACTCCATAGCTCATCGACATGAGACATCTCTTGGAGTTTACCATGCTAAACGACTTTAGCATCAAATGAATATATCGTTCCTTGGGTTAAGTCGAGCATCCTCTTAAATCTATCTATATAGATTTATATCCCCAATTAAGATACTCTTCCAAATCATTCATGGAGGAATGCTTTAGACAACTTTATCTTTCTTGATTGTAGCATTGGTATGTCATTTCTTATCCGTAGTATATCAACATATAGTACTAGGAATGTCATGATGCTCCCAATCGACCCTTTTGTACACACTAGGTTCATTCTCATTTTGATAAAATCAAACTCTTTTGATTGCCTCATCAAAACGAATGTTCCATATTTGAGAAACTTGCTTCAATCCATTTCTCCGAAAGTGTCTACAACACTTACCTCATCGTATGTAATCGGATCATCATCTTCTATGATGTGTACCTCATCATCATCATCTATGATGAATCCATACCTCCGTGTATCTTGAAGACTATTCCGATTTACGATTCAGGTTGTGGTATAATAGGTTCATCTACTGTGTTCCTCTTATTTGACTTATAGTATTTTGTGGTTCTTGAACTCTTCAAGATCTATTATCCTCCCACTAGCCCCTTTTAATGATAAACACCTTTATCTTAGAAGGCGTGTGTTTCGTAACAAACACCTTTTGCTAAGTAGAATTATAGAACATATACCCTAAACTTACTTTAGGATGTCCCACAAATCTGTACATGTCAAATCTTGTCCCAAGCTTATCCTTCGAAACCTTTTCACATAAGTTGGACAACCCCTTATCTTAACATACTTAAGATTAGGAATCCTCCCATCCATAACTTTTATGGAGTCTTGAAATTTGGATTTTGAGGTTACCTTTTCAGAGATATGCGACCATTTCTAGGACATGATCCTAGAAGGATACTGGAATGTCGGTAAAATCATTATGGACCGTACCATGTCCAACAAGGTATAATTTTTCCTTTTAGATACATCAATCAATTATTGTGTATCAAGAGGCGTCCATTGTGAGAAAACCATTTGAGATGATCTAAAAACTTATTGCACAAGTATTTATTCATTGATCTAATCAAAGAATCTTAATACTTTGCCAATTTGTTTCACTTCTGAATTCTTTGAACCTTTCAAATAATTCACACTTGTATTTCAACAAATACATACATTCAACTCTTTGAATAATCATCTCCTTTTCTTATACTAGTTTATTCAATTTGCAAAATTATTTTCATGTAAGTCAAGTATATAAAATCCATTAAGTAATATTCATTCTATACAAAACATTATTATTATTATAAATAGAACAACAATTGTTCTTAAATATAATACCAAAGATTTCATCATTCAACAATAAAATAGAAATAATGTTTCTAACAAAATCTTGGAATACAATAACAACTTATTAACTTAATAGATTTTGCCGTATGGATTGCTAAACTATAAGTTTCTATGGCTAATGCAGCAACCTTTGCTTCATTTTCCACACATAGGATTATTTATCTTGTTTAACTTTCTACTTCTGCTTGGTCCCTTCATAAATCTATATTTATGATAACCAAAGTCGGTATCCAATACCCAAGTAGAACCTTGACTTAAAGAAAAAATTATTTTAAATCATGAACAAATTTGTATTTGTAACCAAAACTTCACTAAGCTTCTTTGGTTAGCCTCTGCAAGATGCTTCTTGCAGTTTCTTTCCAGTGTCCAGGCTTATTGTAGTGGAAGCAAACTCATTTGTTATCCGTATCAATTTTATTCTTATTATCCTTTGTTTATGCCTTTCTATTTACCTTCTTTGAATCATTCTTCTTTTCAGAAGATCCTTTGGCCCCTACCAGTAAGACTTGATCTTTCTAGGTTGGAAAGTGACTCTCAACATTTTTCAATATGTTAAGCAAATCAGCGAGGCTGATATCTAGTTTGTTCATATGAAAAATTCACAACAATTGTGAAAGGAGTCCGGGAGTGAGTGCAAGATCAAATCTTGGCTCAACTCTCCATCCATGACAAAACCAGTTGTCCTAATTGATCAATCAAATTGATTATGTTAAGAACTTTTTGTCTGTACTATTGTTCCATTGGCCATTCTAGATCGGAAGAGCTCCTTAGATATCTGATATCTATCAGTCCTACTTTCCTCACCATCAACTACTTGATGTGCTTAGGTATAGTAGGAGTATCCATAGTTTCAGGCTGACGCTGACGCTAAAGTTTGTTACTCATGGATACAAGCATGATGCATTGAGCCAACCGTGCATCATCTTGTCACTTTCTAAAAGCAGCAATCTCTTCCTCAGAGGCATTGTCTGCAACCATTGCAGGGATAGGCGTATTAAGGACATAAGATAGCTTTTCAGTCATGAGAACTATTCTCAAATTCCTTAACCAATCCGAGTAATTCGGTTCGATTAATTTAGCATCTAATATGCTACGCAGTGATAGTAATTTAAACATTGTAAAATTATGTAAATGAATTTGTAATTAACAATATTTTAATATACATTCTTTTATTAATTACCAAAATAAATTAGGTCTTGTTTTAAATTGGTATCTCCCACTATTTTCTTCAAACTATATTACCCTCACTTATATAGTTCGGCAAAATCTAATTAAAGATTTGCTAGTGAGAATAAGGATCCCATTTCAAATGTATATAGCCTTGTGGTGACACAACAAACTATATATAAATAAATAGGTAGACAACTTTTGTCAATTACATCAACTATGCAACTCCTTTTCTTTTGCCTCTTAGATTATTTTGATCAAGTGGTGGCACATCCGAATCAAAATTATCCAAGTTAAGTCCAACCTAGCACTCCATATATTCAAAAAAGAAAAATATTGTCCTTGTGGTGACACAACAAAACAACACTGTTCAATTTTCTTTATAAGCATCAAATGTGATAAATTAACATCTTAAATACTTAATACTTGCCTTGTGGTGACACAACAAACTCATATTAAATATTTAATACTCTATTAATTTCATCATGCTAGAAGGCGACGTTCGATATTCCAAATATCTTTGAACGCTTAGGAGTTAATATAAAAATATGAGGGGTTTGTTATTAATTTGTCTCATCTTGTTTAGCGCACATGCACATATATATATAAAATACGCGTCATATTAATTAACATGCGAAGCATGTTTGCATAATATATAATATATATAGTACAAGCATGCACATAGAGAATACAATATTCTACCTGGATTGATTATGGACTTTTATTCTAGTTTGGTTCACTAGAGCCACCAAGTGAACCAAAAGGTCAAACCCTAGGGATGCAAGAATTAATATTTAAATATAACTATTACATTTAAACTCGGGCTCCATTACAAACGGGTCTTCACGCGCTTCTTGTCCCTTGATCTCCAATTCTTCAAAATAATTCTATACT
The DNA here is from genome assembly GCA_020205615.1 of Panax quinquefolius. NCBI lineage: Eukaryota > Viridiplantae > Streptophyta > Magnoliopsida > Apiales > Araliaceae > Panax > Panax quinquefolius. The sequence continues at coordinate 22,003,171 of CM035174.1, read as the reverse complement.
ATATTCCAAGGCAAAATAAATAAATTAAAGATCATGTAAGATAAATATCATAATTTTGTAAGTATTTGACATATATAAGTAGAAATTATAGTGTTATTATTATTATTATTATTATTATTATTATTATTATTATTATTATTATTATTATTATTATTATTATTATTATTATTATTATTATTATTATTATTATTATTATTATTATTATTATTATTATTATTATTATTATTATTATTATTATTATTATTATTATTGTTATTGTTATTATTATTATTATTATTATTATTTATTATTATTATTATTATTATTATTATTATTATTTTTATTATTATTATTATTATTATTATTATTATTATTATTATTATTATTATTATTATTATTATTATTATTATTATTGTAGTATATAACTTCCTGAGATTATATTAATGGTATGTAGTGAAGGAGAAAAAAGGAATATATGGGGGAAATATCATGTTTTGATATAAATATTAATCCTTGCAAGATATTAACAGATAAGTTGTGTTGCTCCAGCGGTCAAATGACTAAAGTTCCAAATGATAGGTCCCAGGTCCGAATATGTTCCGCATTTGGACATAATTTTTAAATACTAAATACAAATATTTTTTGACAATTCTCCGAATACCGAATATGGTCTTACAAAAACATGATTATTGGGATTATCTTAATTTAAGGCAACATTTTAATAGTCGTTGCAAAAAGTTGTTTAAAATATGCAACGAAATAAAAATTGTTGCCAATGAATGTGGTCCATATTTGGCAACAAAATATAGCAACAAAAAAAATTTCGTTGCCCACGATGAGGAGAAATCAAGTGGTTAGAAATTTTGCTACGAATTTCTAACGAAATTTATTTTCAAATTTTCCAACGACTTATGAATTTCGTTGCAAAAAGTGAAAGCCTGACACAATCTACAACGAAGGACAAGTTTCGTTGCTAAACATACACTTTTAGCAACGACTTATAAAGTCGTTGCCTATAAAATCGTTGCTAAAGCCCCATTTTTAGCAACAAAAAAACTTTCATTGCCCAGGATGACGAGAAATCAAGTGGCCAAAAATTTTGCAATGAATTTCTAACGAAATTTTTTTTCGCCAATGAATTAGCAACGAAATGTTGCAACGACTTATGAATTTCGTTGCAAAAAGTGAAAGCCTGACACAATCTGCAATGAAGGACAAATTTCGTTGCTAAACATATACTTTTAGCAACGACTTATAAAGTCGTTGCCCGAAAAATCGTTGCTAAAGGCCCATTTTTTTGTAGTGGTCCAGAGTTTAAGAAGTCCAAATTGTCAACATGATAACTACTTTGTGAAGTAAAATTCAAGAATAATATTCATATATCAAAAATAATTTGGACAGAAAAGAAATCATTTTTTGTCGTGAATAGTACTTCGTGAATAGTCCTCGTGAATAGTATCTATGAATAGTACTTCGGCATGAAAAGATTAAAATTTAACAAGAAAGTTCAGAAAAATATTTCTGTGAAACGATACTAGATGGAGCACAAAATTCAAGGATATTCTACTAATTTCAAGGAGTATAGAAGCAATACTTATCAAAATAAATGTTATATTAGGAATATAAAACGAAATAATATTACTTACATACTACATAGTATGGAAAAAAATATTATTTCTTACGAATATTGAATGAAAATAATATCCTTTACGAATATTGAACGGAAATAATATTCCTTACGAATATTAAACGAAGATAATATTCCTTACGAATATTGAACAAAAATAATATTCCTTACGAATATTGAACAAAAATAATATTCCTTATGAATACGAAAGATAATATCTCTTACGAATATGAAATAAATAATACCCCTTACCTTAGTAGGAGAGTAATTCTGACTGGTATAACGGAGATATTCCTGAAGAAAACTTGCACTATTTGCTACACTCAAAGTTTCCTTCAACTTAAAAGAAATACACTCAATATTATAGAAGAAGAATTCTCTAATTATGGTGTGATTTTCATTTCTTAACTAAGCATCCTATTTATAAGAGAATAGCTGGAAACTATTTAAGAAATCACGGATGCATAGAAAGAAAAATCACAGACGAATTCGACGAAAATTTTGATTTTACTATGCAACAATATACATCACAATGCAACACTATGCAATACTATGCTATATAAAACAAAAACTGAGGTAACTTTCTACAGACAATTTTGAAAAATGAGTAAGTGGGGTTCCATGTAATAAGCCAAATTTATAATAAATACTTTATGACAAACTCCTTTTATTTATCACAAATCACTTGACTAAACACATTTTTAATCTCTCAACAATTATTCATCAATAATATTATAACTCGCAATATTAATAACTAGATCATTCTCAAGAAAGAGGGGATCCGGATCAGCCGAGTAGTTCCCGCAAGACCACTTCTAGTGTACGGAGGAGGGCTTCTGAAGTGCCTCGACCCCGTTCTGTTAGACAACCTCGCTGTTTCGTGGAGGCGGTGATATGTCCAGTCCGGGTTGATGTGTCGGACGTCGAGGACGAGGAGGAGGATGTTCCAGTTATTGACTCTGCTCCTGCTGCACATGTTCCCCGTAGGGATTTACCCGGCATTCAGGTGGCGAACCCATAGCTTCTAGGTGATTTGAGTCAACATCCTTCAGTTTACCTACATACAAACGAGGTATAAAGTTATATCTTAATCTTCCTTCTTTCCTATTGATGAGGAGTAAAGGATTTTGATGTTGATCTGTATTTCATATAGGTTTTCGGCTTTACACAGCCTCGAGGGAACTGGTTCAGCATCCACTCTATGTACCAGGCTCTGCATCTTGACTATAAAGCGATTGTGCATGTGTAATACCCGAAAAAAAATATATTAAATAATAAAAATTATTTAATTTTAAACTATATTAATTGGACTTTGTTTTCTTATTTGGGCTATTATGTTGTTTGTGTCAAATTAATAATAAGTAAATGGATTATATTAATTTGGGCCTTTATATTAATTGGGCTAATTTATATTTGTGCAATTTTTTTTTAAATCCAATTAATTAAGAGGATTAATATAATGTATAATTAATAAATAGGTAAACCCTAACTACTTCTTTTATCTGATACGAACTACTTAAAAGAAAAAAAATATTGGTTGCGGCTGCTCTCCTTCATTTATACGAACTGGGCAAAGGTGAAAGCAATTTTTGGGAGTAAAGAAACATAACCAAGGTTAGTCTGCAACTTGAATTATATGCTTTCTTCATGAAATTTTTTTATCTAAGGTTGCTAATAATAATAATAATTCTAATGATTTGATTTGTAAAAAATAAAAAAATAAAAAACTGCCGGATGTGTATATATATGTTTACCGAATTATTATGTAGGAGCAAGGCAAGAGACTATATATATATATATATATATATATATATATATATATATATATGCTAAGTTTGATGAAAAAAATAAAAAAATTAACATGATGCTGGAAGATAAGTCATTGCATGTAAGTAACTAGGATTATATATATATATATATATATATATATATATATATATATATATATATCATCTATTGGTCGCTCTAAAGACCTTTATTTGCAGTGTAGAATTTATTATATATATATATAATATTTTAATAATCTTTTGGCATATTATATTTTAATACGTATTTGGCCATGAAACTTATAAATCGAAATTGGTAAATCAAATTGAGGTTATGTATATGAATTTGAATTAATTAATTTTGTTGACATAGTTATAAAAAGTTTTAATAATAAATTTAATAGTATTATGTTATTAATGATTGGATTGTAATAAAATCTTATTAAATTGATTAAATTGAACGGAAGGAATTTAAAGAGTTATTTTTGGAATATAAATTTTGGAGTATTAGTAATTGATAAAAGGTGATGATTAAAGGCATATTAAATAGATTATGAATTATTTTGGGGATTATTAGTTTGGATTATTTTAAATTGAGGTGAATATGTTTAGGTTGTGAATGGCATTTCTTATTTGATATCGTTGGCATTTGAGGATAAGATTTGGTGGAGTGTGCTATAAATGGTTTGGAAGTATCAGGTATGGATTCCGTACTCTTTCAGCGATACTCTTGTTAAATTTGTTTTGCTCGTTTTGTCGCTTGTTCGAATTTCATTATTATTTCACATAATTGTTTCCTGTGAAATAAATATATTAGTTTCATTTTGGAGTTGATACATATGACTCGTATTTGTACTCTTTGAATTAGGTTATCATGTTTAATATTTATTTTTGATAATTGTAGAGCGGTACATGCTGTTACCTTCTTTTTGAGACCTTGTGACCATAATTTGATTTGGTTCAACATGTACATATAGAACCCTTTTGTTGGTATTATGTTGCATATGTTGTGACATGGTATTTTTGTTAGAATATACCGTAGGGTATACTTGAGCTATAACCACCTGTGGGGGTACCACGGGCATGTCGTCTTGGCACGAGAGACATGACACTCTCCGTGGCGGTGTGATTAGTCCACGGCGTCTCCGTTTTGGGCTCCGAAGGAAGTGGGCCATTTGGTGTTTTGTTGTGGGAGGCGTATGGGTTAACCCTAGTTTTCTGTTCTGCGGATTTGTGATGTTGTGCCAAACACACTTATCCGATTTGCATACATTTGGATTCGCGGTCCAATGTGTGATTTACCTGTGTGGCATTATTTTGGTTGCCTATGTGGCATCATTTGGACTTGCCTGTGTGGCATTGTTTTGACTTGTCTGTGTGGCAAGATATATTTCTGAGCTCAATCGTATGAAATAACTTGACCATTTGTTTCTATTTATTATTTTATTAGATTAGTTTTGTTGGTTTCTGTTCAGTTCAAGTCATTGAGATAGTTACTTCAGTTCGTTATTTCTTTATTCTTTTATTGGTTTCGTCAATTATGTTGGTTCAGATATATTCTATTCAAATCTTTGGGGATTTTATTTTTTTCCATCAGAGGCAATATTTTGTCTTTGTTAATTTCATATTTCAGTTGTATATCTTTTGTATCTTTATATCAGTACTGGGCAATTGGCTCATGCTATGTTTTTCTTCCGGCAGGTTTGCAGGGGTGATTCAGGACTAGTGGGATGAGAGAGTTGCCTTAGACCATCTAGGTTGTTTCGAATTTTAAGTTTTAATTATTTTGACTCTATTTGGAGAATTGTATTTAGTACGCAATTAATGGATCACCACTATTAATATTTTGAGGTTGTTAGTGCTCTATTTTTTTATTTTTGAGGTTTATTGTGCTTTGCATGTGACCTCCCTTTCCTTTTCGGGAAGGGGGTGTTACAGCATGACTGGGGATTTGGGGCATTCTTTTTCATCCTTCCCCACCGTTGTCCCTAGGGTTACCTCAGGGTATTGTCTGAGCACTAGTTTTACCAGACTCGGTCTATCCACTTGTTGGACTGTGAGGTGATGATGACACCGATGGATTGGTGGTTTATCACAGGTATGGAGTTTGGAGGGGTACTAGTGCCTTGTACGGTAGATAATACCCCGACTGCCGTCAGATCCTTGCTAGGAGTTCCGGCTGAGGCGCTCAAGGGCAGGACTGTCCGTACGGGTCCTTTGAGCATAGATGCTATCAGTGGGCTATTTAGTGAGCCCATACCAGCTGATGTCAGAGTCAGGGATCGCATTCTTCAACGATTGTTCCTGATGAAGAAGATTCCGCATTTTTAAATGTAAGTTATAAATATTTATTGATTTATATAAATATTTATCGATGTGTTTATTATTGAATAAGTAATTTTTTAATTTGATTGAGTTGATTTAGTTAATTATTTATTTGCTAAATAATTAATGTGATTAGTTAATTATTTATTTGTTAAATAATTAATGTGTTATATGGATCGAAAGTTATGCGATTAAGTAATTTATTTAATAAATTGTTATTAAATAAAGTGTGACAAATAACTATATTATAAGAGTTATTAAAATAAATTAAAGTAATATTAATTTAGTTTTTGCCAAACAAGGTGTAAGTATATTAATCCTTTAACTTTTAAATGGGTTGCCAAACAAAGCCTATGGCTTTTGGATTTCTTTTTTTTATTTAAATTGTTAAATAAATAAAATGATAATAATAAAAATATATATAAGTTATGTAATCGATAATTTAATACAAATCATTAGTGAGCGCCGCTTTTTTTTAAAATAATTAAAAAGACGTACGTTGTTTTTTTATTTTAGTATACCTATACTGTGAATTGGAGTGTTTATCATTTTACGCTTTGAGTTAACTGATTAACTGAGAGAAGAAAAAGAAAGGAAGTTCAGAGAGTTTGAGAGGAAGGAAGCCAAGTGTGTGATTGTCCAAAGCAAGTTCTGTTAACAAGTATCTTCTTAAGCAACAAAAAGGTATTTTTCCTATAATCTTAGTACTATATAACTATATATGTGTTACATTATATAGTTCGTGAATTAGTATATCTCTTGTGTTTTTGAATTTCACAGTAGAATAAGTTTTACAAGATTTTTTGTAAACTGAGTTTTATAATTTATGATGATAATATATGTAATTGTAATTGTTATAGCTAGCATATATATATAGTGTGTATGTGTTGTATGCTAAATTACCATTGAGAAAGAGAACTCGATTTTTACAAAGGGAAAATATATATATATGAACATATGATTTCATGATAACAAAAATTGTGAACTAATACGCTTAATCGAACTTTCAGATATGTTAATTGGACTATATGTTGGTATGCTAGTTTTCCAAAGGTAATAATTTGGTTATAAGCATGGAATACCGCTCATCGTAATTTATATTTATCAACAATGCGCTTTTGTTTTAATAATGTTGTTTCAAAGAATTAGTCTATGATATTATTAATTAGTGGTTGGTAATTGGTATATGGATGATTGTTAACAAGTATGTGTAATTTATATTAGTTATATACAGTTGTTTGGGGCAAATTGTTGTTACAAATTTAAGACAAGAGCTTTGGCTTTGTTCTTTGTTTTGGTTCTCGTGAGTTTTGGCGCCCAAATACAAAATTCACGCCCAAATATTAAGTTTCGCATTTTAGCGCCCAAAAAATCGCTTCACCAGACCAGATTACGTCACAATCAATGTCAATGACGTGAGCGAGCGGACTTCACAACCGCAAATACGAAGTCCCTATATAAATCTCACAACCGAGTGCCACATCACATCAACACAAGCATCACGCGGCCCATAAGTTTAAATCGTAAGCCATGCCACACTAATGAAAGTTCATAAACGACTTTTGTCTTGCACAAAAGTCTGATTTTTTAAAAGGAATGATATATGATAAATGTTGAGTATGTGTTTTGGTATTATAGTATATTAATACTATGATTGAACATGGAATTACTAATTAACAAATATTGTTATTAGTTCTAATGGATAGAATTTGATTATACAATTTATAATCAAAGCATACGTGATGTAGAGATATAGTATCTTGTTACTGACTGATTATGTCATGTTAACATATGTATATAGGATAATTGTGATTTGGATTATAACGGTTTAATCTACACGCAAGGCAAGTTCTCTAACTCCATACTCTCGTTGAGTTAGTTTGTTGTGTTTAATCAAGTTTTCTAATCCTAAAGCTTCGTTATGCAAATTTCATATGCTATACTTTATCGAGTAAAGTATTTCCATTAAGCAACTTCATCAGATCCAATTATTCATGATGATACAAGCTTTCCATCTCCACACTTTTATTGAGATAGTTATTATGATTATGCAAGTTTTCTTAACTCTAAACTTGTTATATTAGCACGCAAGTACCTTTTATTCGTTGAACCCGCTTTATCGCTCAAGTTATTATTTGTTGTGCATGTTTGATATTAAATTTAAGATGTAACCTTAGCTTAATGTTATTCAAAGCAAGGTATGATGTGTTATTCAATAGTTATGCTATTAGATTATCCCTAAAGCATGAACTTAGAATCTAAATGTTTATTCGCTTATGATTATTCAGTAACATAGTGTTATTATCTTTTATTCAACTAATCCTTAGTTGATGTTCGTTGAACTCCAAATTACCTTGAAGTGTATCCAAACCAAACTATCTTTGGGGTGGACTTGTACTCAAAATACTGAGATGAACAACCCTATTTATAGGGGTTACGCTTAGTTTTGTTCTTTGCGCTGAAATGTTTTTAGACAATACATGTACGAAGGGTTGATCCCCCTAAGTACCCTGAAGTCATTATAGTCGTATGACTATAAAAGTTAAAGTTGAAAGATTACTTATAACTGTGGACAAGGTTCGTGGTCATTAGACCCTCAGTTGAATGTTTAAGATGTTAATAGAATTTATTGTTCAATTCTATTGAGCCCCTAAATGGGCAAGAAATGTTTCAGTTCTTTTAAGCCTCTGAATAGGCAAGGAGCGTATGAGAAGTTAATAGAACTTATTGTTTAGTTCTATTGAGCCCCTGAATGGGCAAAGAATGTGAAAGTTTTATTCATTGATATTTCAAGTGAGCCTTGTTTGCTCACTCTTGCCTGTAAAATCCTTACAGCTAAAGATGGAAAGGGTGACGTACCTAGCACCAGTAAAGGAAAGGGAAAGATGAACAAGTACTGAAGACTTGTAATATTTTTGATAGTTTTATTATCAGACTTTGATTTAAAGATTGTAATGGAGTTTATTTTAAAATTTCCGCATGAATGTTTGTTTGTAAAGGTTAGATAACCTGGGAGATTTTATTTTATGTAATTCCTGTATGGGCAGGTTTATTATTCAATTTTATTTATGATTGGGTAGTTATAAATGAATGTTTTGATTACGTGAACACCAAATCTTGAGGTAATGAAGTACCGGGATTTGGGGGTGTCACAAGTTGGTATCAAAGCTTTAGGTTATGAACCTTAGGTGGGGGGAAAAGCCTTAGGAAGTAACCTTTGAAAAGATAGTGGAGATAACTCTTATCGAGTTTTAAGGAAGAAGTAATAAAACACTTATGTGCTTATGTGTTTATAACTTATGTGCTCACGAGTGTCGAGTAGAATGATTAATAACTAAAACTTTAAAATTTTGTTGTCAAGATGACTAATGTCGGAGAATCCAAATAAAGCTAGGAGGAGGGACCTCAAATGCCTATAGAGGAGGAGCCTCGCGACATTCAAAGTTGTTTGGGGAACAACCATCGCCACGGAGTCACCTGCTGGGTCAAGGGTTCAAGATGAGGATGATGATGTTGAGACGGATGAGGAGGATCCCGTGGAGTTGCCACAGGAGGATGAGGATAACGAGGACGAGGAGGAAGAGACTCCACTAACCTCGATGGTCAGTCAGATGTATGATGAAGTCTACGACCGTAACGTGGAACTTCAGTGACACAGTTGAGGAGTTGCAGCAGAGAGATAAGAAGTGAACAAATGATCGCAATGACACAAAAGGACGACGACATCCAGGATCGAGATGAACGCTCTAACTAATGTCAAGAGAAGCCGATGCGCATCAAGGAGAGAAGGAACAATCGATCGAGATGGTCGTGGAATCAAGAACAAGTCAAGGAGGAAGCTACCAAGAGGGCGTAGAGTCAAGACGATACGAGGAAGCTTATCAACGAACTGGAAGAGCAGAAGGGACGCACAAGCAAAGAGGATGAAGATGGAAGAGATGGATAAAGTATTCAATACCGTGATCAATCGAGCTCAAGATCGGGTCATGGGTTATCCAATTCAATTCGAGACTCTGTCATCATACGTGTTAGATCGCCGAACCATGTTCCGTGTTATGGAAGAAGAGCGTCAAAAGGCTACTGAGTATCTTAATAGATCATCGTAGGAAATGTGTCTGTTTTGCAAGTAATAATTGTTAAATAATGTGTTAATCCCTAGTGTTAAGTAACCATGGGATATGAGAATGATGATGTTGTCTCAGAACTTTTGTAGTTCAGAAAGGAATGTAAATAGCAAGTGATGCTATTGTTTTTATGTTTTCGAAAAAAGGTGATGAATAAATAAAAGATATTATTTTATTCAAAAGTGTTATGTGGTTGTTTCTTTTATGGAAGCAGTGATTAATTAGAAAGTACTTAAAGAAGTTGGGTAATAGTCTAATAGATGTTTTTTAATGTAAAATGCCTCCTGCACGTGAACCACCCCGCCAGAGAACCAATACGAGAACTAACAATAATGATGTTCAAGATAATTCCGCCCAACAACTAGTGACATTACTAACAGGAGCGCTTAAAGATCAACCTCAGAACCAAAGAACAACGTTTAAGGATTTCAAGGCGGTTGGACCACCTAAATTTTGTGGGTCCACGAATCCTGGGCCGAGGTACGCACTGGATTATGGAAATAGAGAAAGTATTTGAAGTCGCTAGGGTAGTGGATGAACAGAAGACTGCTTTTGCAACATTTATGTTGAAAGTAGAAGCTAGTTATTGGTGGCAAGCCAATAAAACCCGGGAAGGACCAGGAGTGATGACTTGGGATAGGTTTAAGGAGTTATTCTTCGAGACCTACTTCCCAGAGAGTTCGAAGAGTCAGTTAGAGGTTCAATTTTTGGAACTGAAGCAGGGAGCGATGACGGTGTCTGAGTATGCCGTGAAATTCAACGAGTTGGCGAGGTTTGCGCCATATCAAGTCAAGATGCACGCAGCCGTAAGGTGAAAAAGATTTGAACAGGATCAAGCCCCGTCAGACAAAGAGGGTTTCTATTCCAAATGGAAGACGTTTGCAGCAAATGATGGAGAAGGCAAGTGCTCACGAAGGGGGGAAGCAAAGGACAAAATTCAATCAAGAGAAGAAGAAGAAGAAGAAGAAGAGAAGAAGAAGAAGAAGAAGAAGAAGAAGAAGAAGAAGAAGAAGAAGAAGAATGAGGTGGAAGTGAAGAATGGTAGCGGAGGCAATGGAAGTGCAACAACAACAACAACAACAACAACAACAACTTGAAGAGGAAATGGAACGGAAATGGGGTACTCGGAAACCAAAGCAGGTAACCAAGCAGCTTTAGGAAGTTTGAAGCATGTGCTACATGCGGGAGGTTTCATAAGGGTGTGTGCTTGATGGGGAAACGTGCATGTTTCAACTGTGGCCAGGAGGGTCACATCGCCTCAAATTGCACCCAACCCAAGAAGAATGTCTGTTTCACGTGCGGATCCAAGGATCATTTTGCTCGTGAATGCCCTCAGAAGAAGGTCGGAGAAACAATAAGAAGCAAGGGAGGTAGCAGTGGAGGAACATGGGCCATTGTTGGACCTACAGCATCAAACAAACCCACAACCGTAAATTTCAACACGATCGCTGCAAGATGTCAGGCAATCAAAAGATGTGGTGTCGTATTATCCCAATCAACGATATTAATGCTTATGTATTATTTGATTCAAAAGTGCTACTTGCTCGCTTATATCCGATGAATTTGCTAAGAGGTTAGAATTTTTAGAGAAGAACCGAATTTTCCTCTAAACATAGAAATTAAGAATAGGAAGTGATTCCCGTTAGGTTCAGATACAAGAGTCAGTAGGGTGAACATAAAAGGAATATAATGATGGTAGATTTAATTCGATTAGACTTGGGGAATTTGATGTAATTTTGGGAATGGATTGGATGCTCAAATATGGAGCAAGAATTGATTGTCACAAAGTGTGTAAACCTTACGACTCCGCCAAAGGTAGTTTTCCATGGTAGCAAATCGCCTAGACAAATGAAATGTCCGACGATTACGCAGCCAAGAAGTTGTTAAGTAAAGGTCAGTGTGGGTTATTTGGCTTATATAGTCGATACTCGTAAGAAGGTGTGAAACCGGAGGAGATACTAGTGGTTAGAGAATTTGTAGATGTATTTTCGAAGATTTGCCAGACTTCCACCGACAGAGAGATTGAGTTCAGAATCGATTTAGCGCCAGAATCGCACCGATATCGAAGGCCCCGCATGTAATGGCTCGGTAGAAATGAAGGAACCGATGGTGCAACCGCAAGAATCGGCCGGACAAGAAGTATATTCAACCAAGCGTATCGCCGTGGGAGCGCCAGCTTTATTCGTTAAAAGAAGGATGGATCAATGCGCCTTCAGATTGATTATAGAGAGTTAAACAAAGTCACCATTAAGAATAGGTATCCGTTGCTAGAATAGATGACTTGTTTGATCATCAAAGGGTGCTAAGTACTTCTAAAATAGATTTGAGAAGTGGGTATCACCAATTGAAGGTAAGAAAGGAGGATATACCTAGAACGACATTCGTAACTCCTGCAGACGGACATTACGAAGTTTCGGTGATGTCTTTTGGTTTAACAAATGCCCCTCGCCGCTGTTCATGGATTTGATGAACAGGTATTTAAACCATTCTTAGACAAGTTCAGTAGTGGTGTTTATCGACTACATTTCGTGTATTCCAAAACTCAAGAAGAACACGTGGAACATTTACGCTTGACATCGAGACACTAAGAAAGGAAAATTGTGCACGCAAAATTCTCTAAGTGCTAATTTTGGCTCGATCGTACAATTTTTGGGTCATGTGATCGACAAAGATGGGATTTTAGTGGATCCATCAAAAGTGGAAGTCAGAATAAATTGGGAACAACCAAGGACACCTTCGAGGTGAGGAGTTTTTCAATGGGCCGGTTATTATAGAAGATTTATACAAGATTTTTCCAAGATAGCTAATTCGCTAACAAATTTGACACTGGAAAGTCGTGGAAATTCGTCGACGGAGAAGTGTGAAGAGAGCTTCCAAGATTTGAAGAAGAAGTAAGTGTGGCACACCGTGTTAACCCCCGCCGGATAATATAGAAATTTTGTGGTGTATAGTGATGCCTCACACAAAGGATTGGGTCATGTTTTATGCAAAACGAAAAAGTTATTGCTTATGCATCAAGACAACTAAAGGATTATGAGAAAGGTTATCCGACTCATGATTTGGAAATGGTCAAGCAGAGTATTTTCTCTCAAGATATGGAGACACTATCTCAGATGGAGAGAAATATAGAGATCTACATGCACCACAAAAGTCCCAAGTATATTTTCACTCAAAAAGATCCGAACACGCTACGAGAAGGTGGATGGAATTGATAAAAGATTATGATTGTGAGATCTTTTATCATCCGTGCAAAGCGAATGTGGTTGCAGATGCTTTAAGCAGAAAGGCTCTGGAGAAATTGATGCCGATAACAACTCAGAGGAGCTCATTTCAAAGAATGACAAAGTTAGAACTCGGAAATCAAATTTCCACAGAACTGATTTAACAACTATTTCGGTTAGAAGCAGTCCAACTTACCGGACAAGGTGAAGAACGCCGCCATAAGATGAAGAATGTGGGAAGATAAAAGAGAATATGGTTGATGGAAGCAGACGAAAATACAAGGTCGATAATCAAGGATTACTACGAAGACGAGGGAAGAATCTGGGTTCAAAGAACACACCGTAATCGAAAGACTAAATCTTAATCAAGCTCATAGCTCAAAATATTTGATTCATCCAGAAGTACGAAGATGTATCAAGATCTCGCTACCGATATTTTGGTGGCCGAATATGAAAAGGGACGTTGCATGTAACGCGTGGTGAAATGTTTGACATGTCAAAGAGTAAAAAGCCGAACATCAAAGACCCAACGGATTACTTCAACCGCTGGAAATATATCGGAATGGAAGTGGTGGGAACACATCACGATGGATTTTGTGGTGGGTCTTCCAACTACTCGTAGAGGATGCGATGCAATTTGGGTGATAGTGGACTGATTGACGAAATCAACACACTTTTTACCAATAAAGATTAGGTTCAATCTTGATCAGTTAGCAAGATTATACATTAAAGAAATCGTTTCGAGACATGGAGTGCCAAGTGTCATTGTGTCCGATAGAGACCTAGAGACCCACGATTCACGCCAAACTTTTGGAAGAGACTACAAGAATGCATGGGAACTCAATTCATGAATGAGTACAACTTATCATCCACAAACAGATGGCCAAAGCGAACGAACGATCCCGTATATCGAAGATATGTTGAGAGCATGCGTCATAGATTTCAAAGGAAGTTGGGAAGAACAATTACCGTTGGTGGAATTCGCCTATAATAATAGTTATCACGCGAGCATCGACATGCTGCCTTACAAAGCGTTATACGGCAGAAAGTGTAGAACTCCATTGTGTTGGGATGAAGTTGGTGAACGTCAACTGGCTAGGACCGAAACTAGTGCAACAAACTGCCGAGGTTATCAAACTCATCAGACAAGATTGGTAGCGACTCAAGACCGATGAAGAAGTAAGACACAGCAAGATCATGCATTTGACGTAGGAAGCTACGTATTCCTAAAAGTTTCTCCTGGAAGGGGAAAATTCATTTTTAAAAAAGGAAAACTAAGCCCGAGGTTTATGGACCCTTTCAAGTGTTGTGAAGAGTTCGAGAGGTAGCTTACGAGGTAGCTCTACTCTCCGTAATTGGAAAATATTCATAATGTTTTTCATATTTTTGTTACGTACCATATAAACCCGATTACAATCACGTGATCGAGTACGAACCATCTGTAGCTCGAGAAAGATTTGTCTTATGAAGAGATTCCTATCCAGATAGTCGATGTGAAAGAACAAGTGCTCAAGAATAAAGTGATACCTTCCGTGAAGGTGATATGGAGAAACCACAATGTCAAGAAGCAACGTGGGAACTCAAAGATAAAATGATGAAAGAGTACCCCGAGTTATTTGTTTAATTCGTGTCTTCGATTCTCGGGGATGTAATCTTTGTAAATAGGGAAGAATGTAACGAATGTGTTGTTTGAGTTCAGGATTCTCGGGGATGTAATCCTTATAAGAGGGGAATGATGTAACATTCCAGATTTTTAATGTAAGTTATAAATATTTATTGATTTATATAAATATTTATCGATGTGTTTATTATTGAATAAGTAATTTTTTAATTTGATTGAAGTTGATTTAGTTAATTATTTATTTGCTAAATAATTAATGTGATTAGTTAATTATTTATTTGTTAAATAATTAATGTGTTATGTGGATCGAGTTATGCGATTAAGTAATTTATTTAATAAATTGTTATTAAATAAAGTATGACAAATAACTATATTATAAGAGTTATTAAAATAAATTAAAGTAATATTAATTTAGTTTTTGCCAAACAAGGTGTAAGTATATTAATCCTTTAACTTTTAAATGGGTTGCCGAACAAAGCCTATGGCTTTTGGATTTTTTTTAATTTAAATTGTTAAATAAATAAAATGATAATATGTAAATATATATATATAAGTTATGTAACTGATAATTTAATACAAATCATTAGTGAGCGTCAGTTTTTTTAAAATAATTGAAAAGACGTACGTTGGTTTTTTTTATTTTAGTATACCTATACTGTGAATTGAGGTGTTTATCATTTTACGCTTTGAGTTAACTGATTAACTTAGAGAAGAAAAAGAAAGGAAGTTCAGAGAGTTTGAGAGGAAGGAAGCCAAGTGTGTGACTGTCCAAAGTAAGTTCTGTTAACAAGTATCTTCTTAAGCAACAAAAAGGTATTTTTCCTATAATCTTAATACTATATAACTATATATGTGTTACATTATATAGTTTGTGAATTAGTATATCTCTGTGTTTTTGAATTTCATAAGAGAATAAGTTTTACAAGATTTTTGTAGAACCGAAGTTTTATAATTTATGATGATAATATATGTAATTGTAATTGTTATAGCTAGCATGTATATATAGGTGTGTATGTGTTGTATGCTAAATTACCATTGAGAAAGAGAACTCATTTTTACAATTGGAAAATATATATATACGAACATATGATTTCATGATAACAAAAATTGTGAACTAATACGCAAATTGAACTTCAGATATATGTTAATTGGACTATATGTTGGTATGCTAGTTTTCCAAAGGTAATAATTTGGTTATAAGCATGGAATACCGCTCAATCGTAATTTATATTTATCAACAATGCAGTTTTGTTTTAATAACAGTGTTTCAAAGAATTAGTCTATGATATTATTAATTAGTGATTGGTAATTGGTATATGGATGATTGTTAACAAGTATGTGTAATTTATATTAGTTATACAGGTTGTTTGGGGCAAATTGTTGTTACAAATTTAAGACAAGTAGCTTTGGCTCGTTCTTCATTTTGGTTCTCGTGAGTTTCGGGCGCCCAAACACAAAATTCACGCCCAAATCAATTAAGTTTAGCGATTAGCGCCAAAATCGGCACTTCAACAAGATTTCAGCATCACAAATACGAGCACCCAGACATGACGCAAACACCAAGTCCTTATATAAATCTCGCACAATGAGTGTTACACATTAGCAAGCAGCAACGCTACCATTGGTTTAAATCGTAGAATGCGGGCGCCACTTAATGAAAAATATAAACGACTTTTGTCTTGGCCCAAAGGCCAAATTTTTTAAAAGGAATGATATATGATAAATGTTGAGTATGTATTTTGGTATTATAGTATATTAATACTATGAGTGAACATGGAATTACTAATTAATAAATATTGTTATTAGTTCTAATGGATAGAATTTGATTATACAATTTATAATCAAAGCATACATGATGTAGAGATATAGTATGTTGTTACTGACTGATTATGTCATGTTAAGATATGTATATAGGATAATTGTGATTTGGATTATAACGGTTTAATCTACGCGCAAGGCAAGTTCTCTAACTCCATACTCTCGTTGAGTTAGTTTGTTGTGTTTAAGCAAGTTTTTTAATCCTAAAGCATCGTTAATCAAATTTCATATGCTATACTTTATTGAGTAAAGTATTTCCATTAAGCAACTTCATTGTATCCAGTTATTCATGATGATACAAGCTTTCCATCTCCACACTTTTATTGAGATAGTTATTATGATTATATAAGTTTTCTTAACTCTAAACTTGTTATATTAGCATGCAAGTACCTTTATTTCGTTGAACAGCTTTATCGTTCAAGTTATTATTTGTTGTGCATGTTTGATATTAAATTCTAATATGTTACCTTAGCTTAATGTTATTCAAAGCAAGGTATGATGTGTTATTCAATAGTTATGCTATTAGATTATCCCTAAAGCATTAACTTAGAACGAAATGTTTATTCGCTTATGATTATTCAAGAATATGGTGTTATTATCTTTATTCAACTAATCCTTAGTTGATGTTCGTTGAACTCCAAATTACCTTGAAGTGTATCCAAACCAAACTATCTTTGGGGCGGACTTGTACTCAAAATACTGAGATGAACAACCCTATTTATAGGGGTTACGCTTAGTTTTGTACTTTGCGCTGAAATATTTGTATACAATACATGTACGAAGGGTTGATCCCCTGAAGTCATTATAGTCGTATGACTATAAAAGTTAAAGTTGAAAGATTACTTATAACTGTGGACAAGGTTCGTGGTCATTAGTAACCTCGCTTGAATGTTTAAGATGTTAATAGAATTTATTGTTCAATTCTATCGAGCCCTCGAATGGGCAAGAAATGTTTCAGCTTTTTTAAGCCTCCGAATAGGCAAGGAGCATATGAGAAGTTAATAGAAATTATTGTTCGGGCTTCTATTGAGCCCTCGAATGGGCAAAAGAATGTGAAAGTTTTATTCATTGATATTTCAAGTGAGCCTTGTTTGCTCACTCTTTCCGTAAAATTCTTTACAACTAAAGATGGAAAGGGTGACGATACCTAGCACCAAAGAAAGGAAAGGGAAAGATGAACAAGCATCAAGACTTGTAATAGTTTTGATAGTTTTATTATCGCACTTTGATTTAAAGATTGTAATGGAGTTTATTTTAAAATTTCCGAATGAATGTTTATTTGTAAAGGTTAGATAACCTGGGAGATTTTATTTTATGTAATTCCTGTATGTGCAGGTTTAATATT
Source organism: Panax quinquefolius (assembly GCA_020205615.1). NCBI lineage: Eukaryota > Viridiplantae > Streptophyta > Magnoliopsida > Apiales > Araliaceae > Panax > Panax quinquefolius. Next base: position 21,985,345 of record CM035174.1, on the reverse strand, counting down.
CAATTTTATTTATGATTGGGTAGTTATAAATAAATGTTTTGATTACATGAACACCAAATCTTGAGGTAATGAAGTACCGGGATTTGGGGGTGTCACATCCTCCATTGTATAGGCTTGATATCCCTATGTAGACACTCAAAATTTTCTGCACACCTATTATTGACATTGCAGGAAGGCAGATTCGTCTTTCAGAAATAACCCTAAAAGATAACTCATATCTAGTCCGGATACTACCGGAAGTTCAGTCTTAACCCCGGAACACATACCCGGAGTATCAGTTCCAACCTCGGAGATAACCCCGAGTCATGCAGTTCAAATACAAGAAATTCCACCGGAGAAGGCCGATTCATCTAGGAGATAAATTAGCTTCAACCTCACAGACTCAAGACAAAAACTCGGAGATAACACCGGGAAGACAGATACACCTCAGAGATGACACTGAGGACCTTTAACACTTGCAGCAGTCCAATCTCAGAGATAACCCTGAGCAACGTCTACTTTATCAGCCCAAACCGGAGATAACCCTAGTAAGAGGCAAAGTCGTCATCTTGTCACCTTGACGCCACATCGCACCATCTCAACATTTCATACATACATTTATACACAACAATGTCCCACAAGAACCAAGGAGGTCCAATCCCTAGTGACTATTGCGCAGGGTAACGGATAGAATTTGAAGCTTAAAGACCGGAGGGCATGGTCCCATCTTCCTGACTTTGTACAACCTCTAATCCCATGTCATTGCGTAACTCTCCACAACGGCGGTCCGAAATAGTTCTTACATACCTCACTCGGATGCCCTGATTGCAATTCTAAAAGTTCGAACAGACATCACAGTGCATGTGTGCACGTACTTTGAGACGGCATGACCCACAGAGCTCGGGGCACCACGAGCAGCCGTAGGTACATCTGAAGCCCCCTCTATAAATAGAGGGCTTGGGGTGGCCATTTTGGAAGAAAAAAAGGCGAGGAAGCCCTGTCCAATTTGCTATGTACACACACTAAACTAAGTGCTTTCTCATTTTAAACACTTGTGAGCTCACATATAGTTTCTATTTGTACCGACGGGAGCCGAGTGTTCATCAACTTAAAGTTATAGAAGTCTTCTTTGGCAGCCCACTGTAAGCCTTCTTACACACTTTGAAGCCTTTCTCTTCATCTTTGCACACACCATTCTTCACGTTGAGAGTCATGTTGCGTGTGTATGCCCGAACTTCGGTCCGTGGTTTCATTTCAGTTTGTATATATATATATATATATGGACTAACATTATCGAGTTATGCCTCGATTGAGCTTAGACTTATGTCTAGAGCGTTTACTTGCTTTCGTATATATATATATATATATATATATATATATATATATATATATGAACTGTATGTCGAACTCTATTCGATGAGCTTGGATTTTACATCCGGAGCATTTACTGCTTTAATATATATATATATATACTTATATATATTAACTATTATCGGACTTTGTCAGATGAGCTGGATTTTACATCGGTGTGTTTATTGCTTTTCTATATATATATATATATATATATATATATATATATATATATATATATATATATATTTATTTACTTTTTGTCCCGCCTGGAGTTTACTTCGTGGCGGTTGATTTCTTATATATATATTTACCTTTCGTCCCGCCTGGAGTTTACTCCGTGGCGGTTGATTGCTTTTTTAGCTTTATTTACATTTTTGATCCCCCATGGAGGTGCTTCGTAGTGGCTGATTTTGTCTGTATATATAAATATATATATTTACAGCTTTTATATATATAACTGCTTACTGCTTTTATATCAATTGCGGCATCATGTGAGCCTAAGAATCATGTGATCACAGATTCAGTCTACTAGATCTAGATTTAGTTCCCGTGAAGGACATTTTCAACTGTAAGCAGCTTGTAAATTTATTCACGGTGTTTGGATTTCCTCATATGGTTTTCATGCCCATGAGGAGTTCGGCACTGCTTTGTACATTATTTTCTCAAAGATGCTTCGCATCTCAAAAATAAAAATCAATTAAGCCGAACACTTAAAAAAATGTAAGTGTAAAAGGTCTCAATTACTATTGAGCACAAGGGTTTGAAAAATCTCTTTTATAAAACATCACTGCCATATCTTGTTTAAAACTAAATTTTTACACAAATTCAAACCTTGTGTATATAGGTGCGAACGAGGCCTCACACTACTTCCAAATAACAACACATTGACCCACAAACACACACACACATTCATATAACAGTTTCTTGAAAAGTGGCGGTCACCGTGGTAACACGGATGTCAAGGGGTGCCTAACACCTTCCCTCCGCATAATCAAGCCCCCGGACCCTAATGAATCTCTGTTTCACCGACCCGTTTAGCAGTGTCATATCACTAGGTCAATGTGCAAACCTTTTCTCAGTTGTGTTGGTACAACCATGTAAAATACCAACTGGCGACTCTTAACAGTCCATCGTCGACATGATATATGTCGAACCTTTTTCACTTGTTTTTTCAAACAAATCTCACCTAACATGAGAACACCAAAGAACAAGAAACAAAAAGGGACAAATAAAAATCTTGACGTCGACACCCTGTTGATAGAGATCCAGTGACTCAGGAGGAGTTACATCAGGTGGACAGAATTGATGATGTAGATATTGACACCATTGTCTTCTTCTGATGTGTATTCTTGTTATCTCTTTTGATAGGCCTCTGTTAGATATTGGGTGGCTGTGCCCCATTCTCGCTATATCTTTTGATAGGCCTCTGTTAGTAGTAGGGCGTCTATGCCCCATTTCCCTGTATTTTTAGTTGTACAGAGATGATGTATTAGATGATGATATACTTAGGAATGTATGTACTGTTTTCCATTCCCTACATCATATTGCCATCTATTATCTGTAATGCATGTATCATGTTATGCATATGTATGTATGTCTAGAGATATTCAGCATTGACCCCTGGATGGTCTTATGATACGGCCTACACAGATGTCTTCTTCGACAGTCAGCCGCATAGATCACACCCTACCAGTGTTGATAGTTTCCCGTCTGAGGTCGTGGTATGATAATATGTCACCTCTGAGATAGGGTGATCAGAGATTGTTATTCTGAGATTCTATGACCCTCTTGATGTTTCTGTGTTCCCACGTGTTTTGTGGAGGGTATCTTTGGAGCCTTTGGATCTGGAGAGACAGGTTTTCCGGTTTAGTACCCAGGAGTTGACTCCTACATTAGAGGAGTATGAGTGGTTGACAGCTTTTCCCTTAAACAGACCTTGCGCTCATATGGCTGTCAAAGATATACGCCGACAGTTCATGACCCTCATCGAGTTATGGCATAGAGTAGTAAAGGATGAGATTACATCTGGTCATGTATTATCCAAGCGTTTCCTGATAGATAGGTTTGGCTCATTGGACAGCTACACACGACATTCTGGGGATTTCACCACACCAAAGGATCAGTGGAATTTGGCTAGAGTGGATGTATTCGTGATGTTCATAGTGGCGTATGTATACATGCCACGGTATATAGATGAGCTGGTGTCGACGTCAAGATTTTTAGATGTCCCTTTCCGTTACTTGTTCTTTGGTGTTCTCATTTTAGGTGAGATTTGTTTGAAAAAAATAAGTGAAAAAGGTCCGACATGTATAATGTCGACAATGGACTGTTAAGAGTCGACAGTTGGTTTTTTAAATGGTTGTACCAACACAACCGAGAAAAGGTTTGCACATTAACCTAGTGATGTGACATCGCTAAACCAATTCAATTGAAACCGAGATTCATTAGGGTCCGGGGACTTGGTTATGCGGAGGGAAGGTGTTAGGCACCCCCCGTCATCCGTGTTGCCACGATGATCACCTCTTTTCAAGAAACTATTATCTGAATGTGTGTGTGTGTGTGTGTGTGTGTGGGTCAATGTGTTGTTATTTGGAAGTAGTGCAAGGCCTCGTTCGCACCTATATACACAGGGTTTGAATTTATGTAAAAACTCAATTTTAAGCAAGATATGGCAGTGATGTTTTATAAAAGAGGTTTTTTCAAACCTTGATGCTCAATAGTAATTGAGACCTTTTACACTCCCAGTTTATTAAGTGTTCGGCTTGATTGATTTTATTTTACGAATGCGAGGCATCCGTACGAAAATAATGTACAAAAATAATGCCGACTTCCTCGTGGGTATGGAAACCATCGAGGAAATTCGACATCAAGGATAATTTACAAGTCGCCATACTAAAAATGTCCATCACGGGAATCGAATCTAGATCCAATAGGCTGAATCTATGATCACATGATTCCTAGGCGCACAAGATACTGCAATTTGTATGAAAGCAGTAAGCAGGTATATATATAAAAGCTGTAAATATATATATATATAGACAGGATCACCAACCACGAAGCACCTCCATGGGGGATCAGAAAAGTAAATAAAGCTGTAAAAGCTATCAACCGTCGAGGAAACTCCAGGCGGGACAAAACGTAAATGAAGCTGTAAATACGGTCAAAAGGCCACGAAGGAAACTCCAGGCGAGACGAAATGTAAATAAAGCTGTAAAAACGATCAACTACCACGAAGGAAACTCAGGCAGGACGAAAATATATATATATATATATATATATATATATATACACACAAAAGTAATAAATGCACCGGATGTAAAATTTAGGCTCATCGAACAGAGTTCAACAACAGATTATATATATAAATATATATATATATATATATATACAAAAGCGAGTAAACGCACTAGGATGTTAAATCTAGGCTCATCGAATAGAGTCCTAGCCATAGTTCATATATATAAATATATATATATATATATATATATATATATATATATATATATATATAAAAGTAGTAGTAACGCATCTAGGATGTAAAATCCAAGCTCATCGTAATGTAGTCTCGACGACAGTATATATATATATATATATATATATATATATATATATATATATATATATATATATAATAGTAAACGCTCTGGACAAAGTCTAGGCTCATCGAACAAAGTTTGACACACAATTAATATATAAATGTATATATATATATATATATTAAAGCAAATAAACGCTCCAGACCGAAGTCTAGGCTCAATCGAGGCATAACTCGATAATGTTAGTCAATATATATAAATATATATATATATATACATATATATAATATATATATATATACAAGCTGAAACAAAACCACGGACCAAAGTCCGGGCAAATGCGCGCAACACGACTCTCAACGTGAAGAAGGGTGTGTGTAGAGATGAAGAGAAAGACTCTAAAGTGTGTGAGAAGGCTTACAGTTAACTGCCAAAGAAGACTTTTATATCTTTAAAGTGGGTAAACACTGGCTTTTGTTGGTACAAAAGGGCTATATATGAGCTCACAAGTGTTTAAAATGAGAAAGTACACTACATGGGGTGAGTGCAGAGCAAATTGGGCAAGGCTTCCTCGCCGTTTTCTCTTGCAAAATGGACATCCCAAGCCCTCTATTTATAGACAATTTAGCCGCAGGTGTACCTGCGGTTGAGCTGTAGGTGTACCAGAGGCAACCCGGGTGGGCCCGAGTTTTTTGGGTTGGGTCATCTCGAAGTACGTGCACTCAGGCACTGTAATGTCCACTCAAACTTTAAGAAGTGCAATCTGGGCATCCATTTGAGGTATACAGGACCTATTTCAGACCGCCATTGTCGAGAGTTGTACGATGGCTTGGGATCAGAGGTTGTACGAAGTCATTGAAGATGGGACGGTGCCCTCCGATCTTCAAGCTTCAATTTTCATCCGTTGGCCCCCACAATAGTCACTCGGGATTGGTTAGTCTTGTGGGACATCGTTGTGCAGAGATGTTTGAGACGACGTGGCATGGCATCACATTGGCGAGATGACGATGTTGCCCCTCACCGATGTTATCACCGGATTGGGCTGATAAAGCAGACGTTGCTCAGACTTCGCTGAGATTAGACTGCTGCAATTATTGAAGGTCCTTATTATCATCTTTGAGGTGTGCCTATCTTCCCGATGTTATCGCTGGGTTGGTACAGTGTATCTCGTTGTGAGCGCCGAGATTGAAGCTGGTCGCATTTGAAACAAGCATTTCCGGGGTTATCGCTGAAACTGCATTCCTTGGGGTTATCACCAAGGTTGGTGGCTATTCCCATAGTTGGTACTAAGACTGGATACCTCGGGGTTATCTCCGAGATTAATCAGTCTTCTCCGGTGTGTGTTCCGGTATTGTATCTGCACGCCTCAGGGTTATCTCCGAGATTGGAATTGATACTCCCGGAGTGTGATCCAGGGTTGATGCTGAACTTTCGGTAGTATCCGGTATGGATATGGATTGTCTTTCAGGGTTCCCTCTTAAAAGACAAATCGTCCTCCGCTGATGTTAGTGCGATGAGTACAGAAAATTCGAGTGTCTACAGATGCCCCTCTTTATTATACTCATGCATGGCGATGCATGGGTAGGATAAAGAATCCTAGACACTTGAAACGCAACAAGGCAAACATGGTACTATAGGTAGCAAAATGATGCAAATGTATGATGCATGTGTACGGGGTTGTAGCCCAACATCTTTGGGGATGATTCTTTGAATCCTCGTTGCTTCAACCGGGATTAGCAATCTTGACCAAATTTGATGTGTAAGCCGAATCTGTTAGGATGTTGATGTTGGAGTTATCACCAAATTCATGTGTTCTTGATAACGACTTGATCCTGAAGATGTGCCTCTTATGTTTAAGAGATCTGTGGGGATAAAGCTTGATCTGTTTGAGGATGTGTATAACATATTCCATCATCTATCCTCTTTGATAATGTTGACCTCTCCTGGTTAGTATTGCCAGAATATGTCACGATTCTGTTGGATTCACTGCAAACAGCAAATGCTGTCAGGGATGCCTGACCTTCGTTGACGTGTACTTCACCGACATGTGAATCAACAGCTAAAAAATCATGTGGGATATACTATCAAGGTTGCTTGACCTACGTTGACGTGTGAATCAGCGGCTGAGGCTCTGTGAGTAGATTGTCAAGGTTGTTTGACCTTCGTTGTCGTGTAGATCAATGGAGCATTGCGTTGTGACCCCCATCGGGGATCCGTTGGGGAATATGAGCAATCGAGCATAAAATCCTCAAATAGCTCTAGAGCTCTGATAGGTTTAATTGCTATCGGCTGAGGTAACGTTAAGGCTGCTTGACCTTCGCTGATATGTGTGTCAACGGCTTAAATGTACATTGTAATCCCCTGCTGGGGCTTCACGTTATAACTTCGCGTCGGGACTCATAGTTGTAACCCGCGTCGAGACTCACGTTATAACCAGTGGGACTCACATTGTGACCCCCGTCGGGGACTCACGTTGTAACCCCCGTCGGGGACTCATTTAGGGTAATAACCGAGAATTGGCGGCATCGAACCTGTATAAGGTATTGCTGGATGTGGTTTGTAACAAATGAGATCAATGGCAGAGTATACCTCGTGTTCGAGTGACTACCAATGAGTGATGTGTAGACTCAAGGTTTTACCTGAGAAGGCCAGGATTGTATGATGTTTTGCTCAATTGCGTGGCATTTTTATTCTCGATTTGACCTTTCTAGTCCGTAAGAACTCCTTTACAACTTGAACTGGACCTAGCCGGAGGGGTGGGACCCATATAGGGGTGCCGCAGGTATATCTGCTGCAGCCGCAGGTGAGCCTGCGGCCAACCATGGATGATAAAATCCAGCAGGTTGGTCTCACAAGTCATTTTTAGCTTTGCGCGCGAAGGGAAATCCGTGAGCCTCCTTTAGATCTGCTGAGTTCGGGCTATTTTCTGCAAATTTTATCACCGTACAAGTGTTCTGCACTATCCTGGTAACGTATGCATGTATTTATTCTAGTTTTTATATGTTGGATTTCTAGTTATAGTATGAAATGCATCTAAACACATAGTAGTGATTATGTATGCACAAATGACTTGATAAAAAATATTCAACATAGTAAATGTTAGTATTAAACCATGTTGAACATAATGATGTGAAAAAATTTTACTTTTGAGACAGTCAAATTGGCACCTTTTTCTGCTATTTTTTATCCTATTTGAGGTCCAATGAGCAAAGGTAGAAAGGCAAAGTACTCCTGATATTGAGGTTAACCTTATGCATGTATGATTTTAATTTTTGATGCATATATTATGTATATGACTTTGGGGTATGTGTGCTACTGAATGGCCACCTAGACATGCCTACGTGCGTGTGGATAGTCTTCTTTTCAAAGGGGACTAGGGCAAAAAATTTCAAAATATAGGCATTGGGTAGTCATGCATTTTAACTCTATTATATGTTAAAGTAAATGCATGCATGCATATAGTCATAAAATGCATTCTATAAAACTCCAGGTAAGGAAATACCACACCCTTTCTGAGGTGATTTGGAGACTTATTGTCCAGATATTATGGATCTGGATCAGCCGAACAGTTCTCAAAGGACCACTTCTGGCGTACGGCAGAGGGCTTCAGAAGTGCCTCGTCCCCGTTCTGTCAGACAGCCTCGTCGGTTGGTGGAGGTCGTGATTGGTCCTGTCCGGGTAGATGTGCCAGACGTCGAGGATGAGGAGGCAGATATTCCGATTAAGGATCCCGCTCCTGCTGCACATGTCCCTCATAGGGAGCTCCCGAGTATTCAGGTGGCAAACCCAGAGCTGTTGGGTGATTTAAGCAGACATCCATCGATGTATTTTCATGCTAACGAGGTATGGCGTTAGACTTTGATCTTCCTTCTTTCCTATTGATGAGGAGCAAAGGGTTTTGATGTTGATCTGCATTTCATGCTTTGGTTCCGGTTTTACACCTCGAGGCGGTTCAAAGATTCACTCCATGTACCAAGCGCTTCATCCTGACTATAGAGTGGTAGTGCATGAGTGGGGATTCAGGGCATTCTTCTCCATCCTTCCCCGTCGTTGTCCCTAGGGTTACCTCAGGGCATTGTCTGAGCGATGGTTTCATCAGACTCAGTCACTCCATCTGCTGGATTGCGAGGTGATGATGACGCTGATGGATTGGCAATTTATCACAGGTATGGAGTTTGGAGGGGAGCCAGTGCCTTGCATGGCGAATATTACCCCTACTGCCGTCAGATCCTTGTTAGGAGTTCTGGCGGAGGCGCTCAAAGGCAGGACTGTCCATTCAGGTCCTTTGAGCGTAGATGCTATGAGAAGGCCTTTGAGTGAGCCCATGCCTAATGATGTCAGAATGAGGGATCGCGTTCTGCGGCGATTGTTCCTGATGATCATTCGAGGCTGCTTCATAGCAGATAACTCTTCTACGGTGTATTTTGCTTTGATCAGCGCCACACGTGATGTGGACTGTATTAGAGAGTATGATTGGGGCTCCTATACCTTTGCCTATTTCCTTCGGGGCATGCGTATGCGCTCACAGGATTTGACCGAGGCTTGGCTAGGCTTTTACCCATTTCTGCTGATGAGTATTTCTCTTGTCATTTCCCATTTAGAGACTAAGAGTGTTTACTGATAACAGATATTTTGCCATTGTGTTGGCAGTTTTGGGTCTATGAGAGGCTCCCATGCTTGCGTCCTGTGAGTGTGTTAGGTTTAGATACCTATCCACGAGGACGACAATAGAACCATTCTATTTTGCCAGAGGTCCCTGTAGCTGAGGGCTTCACTCACTGCCATATGCAGCTGGAGTTATTTACAGCTGACGCCATCACATGGATTCCCTATTCAAGGGAACACTTGACCATCGGCTTTAAGGATGGGTACCCGACTGGAGTCGAGTACTTGATTTCCACCAAGAGAGTTCCTCTCTTCACAGATGTGAGACCCCAGATTTTATCAATAAAGATTTAAATTTTGTCGAAATAATTTTTAATATTATGGTGTGAATTTGAGATAATATTATAGTTGTGGGTAGTATTTATAAATTTTGCAAAGTATGCAAGTGGTTATATTATATTCGATTGGTCGGGGAATATTCGATTTAGCGAGGGAATATTCGTACAACGACTCAATCATTGGTGGACCCCACAACAGAATTATTGTCGGATTGAGAAAACGACAAAAATATTTTATTGAAATAACGGCGGAAGTTTTACCGTTGATACTGTTGAACTACTCGGTAGTAAAAATACAGTAATACGTGTGGTTGCATAGTAGCACACGGTATTGATTATTGATGCTTATGTGAGAAGTCACTCAGTTTGATTCCATTATTGTCGATTAATAATATGAATTATTATAGCGATAATGACGTTTTGTTTTATTCGTATTATTAACGTAATAAAACAGAAACATCTTTTTATATAAAATAGAATACTTTATTAAAGTTATTCTATAAATAGAATATATTATATTTTATTATGCATAGTGTTGCATAGTGTTTTGCATAGTATTTTCCATAGTGTTGCATAGTATTTGCATAGTAAAATGTTTTTATATAAATAGAATATATGATATTTTATTTAAAAGATTTTGCTTTAAATATGGACCGTCAGATTAAAGTAAATCAATCTGGACCGTTCATGGATTAATTATTATGCATTCTATTTTCCTATAAATAGAAGCTCATTCTTTCATTATTTTCATACGAATTCACTGAAACTCTAGAGAGAGAAATTATAGAGAGAAGCTATAGAGAGAAAATCTATAGAGAGAAAGAAGAAAAGTATCTCGCTACTTCACTTTTCCAATATTCAGGTTCTTCTAAGGTAAGGGATATTATTTGTTGTATCCGTAAAGGGTATTATTCTTTCTTATTCATGAAGAGAACTTACATTATTCCATTCATTATTATTACATTGGAATAACTCGTAAAAGTGGCATACCCTATACATAACTTTTGATACGCTGGCATACCCTATACTTGGTGAAATCCTTATATTATTCCATTCTTATTTATTACATTGGAATAACTCAGATAATGGAATCCCCTATACTTGGTGATCTTCTTACGTTATTCCATTCTTTATTATTACATTGGAATATCACATACGTGTGTTTTACAGGACACAGTTCCATTGTTTATTATTCCGCATTTATTATTACGTTGGAATATCCCACATGCGTGTGTTTTACACCCGACACTGGTTCCATTGTTTATTATTCAAGCATTTATTATTACATTTGGATCATCCCGCTTGCGGTGAATTTCACCGACCGTTCCGTTATTATTATTCTATTGGAATAACCCGTACATCACAAGCACCGCATGCATGGTGATTTCTTTTGTTATTCCATTCTTTATTATACCCAAGTTGGTTAAAACTTTGACTTTATACTCCATGAAATTAGTAGAATATCCTTGATATTTGCGTTTCATTCGAAGATCTTTTCATGGAAATATTCTTCCGATCATTCTTGAATTTTACTCTACAAAACAAGATCATGTTGACAATTTGGACGTTAATAATTCCGGATTAAATATTTCTTGAACTTGTTTTATTGAATTATTATGTCATTGTCATCATCCTCATGTTATATTATGTTATCTTTGGCTTACGTGCATAGATGAACTTAGTATGATTATGACCGAGGATCATTCGGTATAATCACGGCTTGATATAAATGATGTGACAAAAGTCCTCGAGTGGCTCGTAATGCGTTGATGGATAGTTTTGGTATGATTATGACGGGGGTGATTCGGTATAGTCATAACCATTGATAATTTGATGAAAATCCTTGACCGTGGTACGAGGATGATTAGATATTGTGGTTTATTCATTAAACCGAGTCTTAGTGATAAAAATTGATGAAAACCTTTTAAAACCTAAAAGATAATAGACTTTATTTTCTACTTGACTCTTTTAATGGATTGTATATTCTCATCATGATTAAACCGGTTGTCTATTGTATTTTATCGTTTAACATTGTTGAAGACTATTGATAATTTATTACGCATTATCTTAGTCATAATATTTCTTCTTGGGCTAGTTGAGCTCACCCTTTCTTTCACCGTTTCTCTTGTGAAATGAGAATATAATGCGGGACGAGTCGGGGAAAAGAGTGATGGTCCCGAAGATAGCATTAGTAGTCCTCACTATTACATTAAGCGGTGTGACAATAAATGTAATGAGGACTCCTTGAGTATGGATATTGTCTAAATGACAATATTCCTATTAGAACTCTCAGTTTATGTATTATCGTATGTTACACGACAGATGTATAATTAAGTTTGTATTTGAATTTATGTACCATGTAAGTGGCGACCCAAGATGGGTGACGTATACCTAATTTTGGGGGCGTCACAACAGATGGAGGCTGGGAGCTCTATTTAGGAGAGCGTGCTATTAGGAGCACCACAGGGGAGATCCGTATGCCAATCTTGCCTCCTGCCAGGCGTCATTGGCCTGTATCACAGTCACCCGTCATTGATATCCCATTGTTGGGGGTTGACGTTTTTGCATTGTCAAAGGGTCCATGTACCCAGGAGACATTCCAGCGGTGGTGGTCTCCTCACACCATTGGAGCTCAGTCCTGTGCCGCTCAGTTTATGGGGGATATGGTTCCAGGATCCTTGATGATGACGGATTGGATAGCTTGTGTTCGAGATCTACAGGATGACATTGAGGTGCCTCCAAAAATTCAAAAATGGGTCAAAGACAGACCTAAACCCAACCTTGATCAAACCACTTCTTTCAATCTCGGAACCTTAGAAAGCCCTAAGTTAATCCAGATTAGTTCACGCCTTACCCCAAACCAATGGAATGACATGGTTACTCCATTAACCCAATTCCAGGATGTGTTTGCATGGTCTCACGAAGACATGGTGGGTTTGTCCACTGATATTGTCCTTCATCGCCTTCCCATTAAAGAGGGATTTAAGCCAGTCAAATAAAAGCTTAGGCGATTGAAACCTGAGTGGAGTTTAAAGGTGAAAGAAGAAATTGTGAAACAATTTCAAGCTGGCATCATCATGGCGTCTACATATCCTAAGTGGATATCCAACATCCCGCCCGTACCTAAAACTGGAGGGAAGGTGCGAGTTTGCGTGGATTACCGGGACTTGAACAAAGCTTGCTTAAAAGATAGCTATCCCGTGCCATTTATCCACATTCTTAATGATAATACTGCGCAATACGACATGTACTCCTTTGCTGATTGCTTTGCGGGGTGCCATCAGATCATGGTTGCTGAGGAAGATCATGAGAAAACTGCTTTCATCACGCCTTGGGGAACCTTTTGCTATAGACGGTTGTCATTCGGCCTCATCAATGCCGGAGCCACCTATCAACGAGCTATGATGGCTCTTTTCTATGACTTAATGCACAAAGAGATCGAGATCTACGTGGATGACATCATTGTTAAGTCCCGGAAGGAGGATGACCATATAGACCATCTCAGGAAGTTGTTCAACAGGTTGCGTAAGTACAACTTAAAGTTGAATCCAGATAAATGTGCCTTTGGTGTTAAATCAGGCAAGTTGCTAGGATTTCTAGTCATCCACAAGGGGATTGAGCTAGATCCTGCCAAAATCCAAGCCATCATGGAAATGCCCATTCCTCAGACAGAAAAAGAAATACGGGGATTTTTGGGAAAAGTCAACTTCATTAGCAGGTTTATCTCTCAACTCACAGCAACCTATGAGCCAATCTTCAAGATATTAAGGAAGAACTCCTCCATGAAATGGAATGATGAGTGTCAAAATATCTTCCTCACAATCAAGAAATAGCTAGTCAAAGCTCCCGTTTTGGTACCACCCAGGGATGATATTCCCCTATTTATGTACCTGTCCATAAGTGACAATGCCATGGGCTGCATGCTGGAACAGAAGGACGATAGAGGCCAAGAATGAGCTATCTATTACCTCAACAAAAGGTTCAGCAGCAGTGAACACAAGTACACTCTGATCGAAAAAGACGTGTTGTGCTTTAGCATGGGCGTCTATGAGGTTACAGCATTACCTCCATGGTCACACAACGCATCTCATATCCAGCGTGGATCCTCTTAAATACGTGTTCAACAAACCCATGTTAAATTTTCGGCTGTCCAAATGGCAGTTGATCCTACAATAATTTGACATCGTATATGTGACTCAAAAGTCCATCAAAGGTCAAGGAATTGCGGATCAACTGGTCGCCAGACCCATAGGGATTTCAAACCCTTGGAAACATATTTCCGATGAAGAAATAATGTGATTCAAAGAACATCATCAATACGATACGCCAAGCATGGAAGATGTATTTTGATGGAGTCATTAATCTGAAGGTTCTTGAGCTGGAGCAATTCTAGTATCTGATACAGGGCGCAGATCCCATTTGCCGTCAAATTACGCTTGTCAAAGACCAACAATACGGCTGAGTATGAAGGCTGTCTCATGGGGCTAAAACTTTCCCATTCAATAGGCATCAGGCGGTTAACTGTCTTTGGAGATTCGGAGTTGGTAATCAAACAATCCATCGAAATCTATCAAACCAAGGAACTACATTTGCTGCCCTACCATCGACAGGTTTTGAAGATGGCTTTGGAGTTCGAAGAAATCTCTTTTCTACACATTCCTCGTAATAGGAATGACTTTGCGGACGCATTAGCAACTTTGGCCTCCTTGATTCGCATATCAGATAAGGAACACTTGCCAAGCGTCACAATTTCCCTGCAAAAGGCCCCAGCCTATGGGAATTACGTTGGAGAAGTATCGGATGAGCTAACTCCCATCCAACATCCTTGGTATCAGCATGTCAAGGAATATATGTGAGATGGATCTACACCCGCTGAGGCGAGCCAGACTGAGAAAAGGCGGATCCATCGACTTACTATGAAATTCTACCTGAGTGGAGATTCGCTCTACAAAAGAGATACATGAATAGGTCTCCTCAGATGTTTAGAGAAAGATCAAGCCCAAAGGCTTATGGATGAAATCCATGGTGGAGTCCGTGGCCCCCACATGAGTGGCCCCCTCCTTGTCAAGAAAGTCCTCAGGACGGGACATTATTGGCTATCTCTCAAAGCTGATTGCGATGACCACATCAAGAGATGCTATCAGTGCCAGATTCATGGGAATGCTATCCACGCCCCTCCACAGGAACTCCACAATATGAGTTCGCCTTGGCCCTTCACAATGTGGGAAATGGACATGATTGGGCCCATTGAGCCTAAAGCCAGTAATGGACACCGGTTTATCTTCACCATGATCGACTACTTCACCAAGTGGGTAGAAGCAGCCTCCTTCCCCAGGGTTACTAAAGAAGTCATCATTGCTTTCATCAGAAACAATGTCGTTTTTCGATATGGACAACCAGAGGTGATTGTGTTAGACAATGCCAAGAACCTCAACAACAAAATGATGGAGGAATTATGCATTAAATTCCACATCAAACATCTTAACTCACATCTATCGTAGAAGATGAAGCGGTCTTTGTTGAAGCGGCTAACAAAACATCAAGAAGATTATGCAAAAGATGTCCGCTAACCACAAAGATTGGCACGACCTATTGCCTCGACTCTGTTAGCCTCTGTAACCTCAATGCGACTTCATTGGGGCAACCCCTTACGCATTAACCTATGGGATGGAAGCAATACTCCCCATAGAAGTTGAAATGGAATCCCTCAGAGTGTTGATAGACGCTCAGCTGGATGAAGACTAATGGGTACAAGACAGGTATCACCAATTGTCTCTAATAGACGAAAGGCGAACCGCGGCTATCTTCCATGGTCAGTTATATCAACAAAGGATCGCCAGATCCTACAACAAAAAAGTCCGGCTATGGCAGTTTAAACAACATGACTTGGTTTTGAAGAAGATTCTTGACAACCAAGATCAATCTAAGGGAAAACTCGCTCCTAACTGGGAAGGCCTGTTTGCTGTCAAAGAAGTATTAATAGGGGGCGCTCTCAGATTACAAGAAATGGACGTCGATGAATTGCCACAACTCATTAACTTAGACGCTATGAAACGGTACTATATCTGAAGTAATTCGCAAACATCCTGGTGCAGAACCATCAGATCACCAGTCATTCCGGTTCTTCAACCTTTTACCACCTATAAGTTTTCTACACTTTGCCCCTCAGGGAAACATACATTTCAAGCCAGCAGCCTGGCTCTCCTTTGCGTTCCTATGACTTAGGTCATCCCACCGCGGATTGAACCACTCGACTTGCAAGTAGCGGTTTGGCTACCCATACATGGGATCAAACTTTCATACCTGCAGCTTTATCCTCAACCTAGGATTAAACTTTCTCCTCCCCGCACTGACTGCGCACATGGGATTACGCTTTTTGTCTGCTACGAGGGGCGAACTAAATCCACCGATCTCCTCTTCAATAGGAGTACGTAGGCAACCATTTCACATGGCCTGGTCGCAATAAAACAAAAACAACAAAAACATTTCTACCCTTACAAAAAAAACATTCCTACACCATTTCAGCCATATACAGCGTTGAACCTCTTACACCAGGTTCGAACTACGCAGACCTGATCTCCTCTTCAATAGGAGTACATAGGCAGTCATTCATGGTTTGGTCTCACCCCTTAGCAAAACACAAACCATTGTCAACTGGTACTGGGATCATCCTTCAATCCACTACATTTCATTCGACTTTAGACCAAAGGGATGGAATTACCTAAACTCCTCCCAAATAGGAGATTCGGCGACCATCTAAGCTGCGGTCATACCTTGAATAGTAACACCAATCCATAAGAAATGGAATTAACTAGGCTTCTCCTAAATAGAAGTACTGGCGACCATCTGTGGTGCGGTCAATCTCAGAGAGGAAAACCACACTCCTCTCCACATTTTTATCCAGAAACCAGTCCCAAGACACCAAAGATGGTAGGGATACACAGAGATCGATGATCCATTCTGAACTATCCAGAGACAACTCAATGTCCATCCACCCAGGAGGAATTCAGAATACATCAAGATCACAAGCCCTGAAGCAGTAGGTAAAATATCAAGCAAATAGCAAGGCATATCTAAAAGGGAAGTGATCCAAAAATATATTTCCCTATCATATATATAATGATGTTTGATATATACAATATAAATTATACATGACAAAATGGCTAAGCTAGTCTATGCAGGAAAATACAAGCTCATCTACAAGTCAGGGTATATGCGAGCCAACAAGCCCAACATGGCGTCCCTCTTAGAGGACGGAGGTGAAGCTGTGGTCTCCTACACGAGAATATCCACACGACCCAACAGATCTGCAGCCATCTGCATGGTGACCATATGATCATCAATATATGTGCTCATCTCTGCGATCATGCCAGTGGTAAGGGACCTCACGGCAATACTATCTGTGACGGCCACATCCCGGGCAGATATAGCACTATCCCGCTCGACTATCACTGCGTCTCTGGCTGATATAGCCTCATCCCGCTCAACAATAGCGGCATCTCTGTGAGCTAATGCCTCGCCTCTCTCTAATAGAGTTGCATCCCTCCCATCAAGGGCAGTTAACATCATAGATTGAGCCTGATCTCTCTCAAAGGTCATTAGATGAAGACTCGCTTAGTAATCGTGGTCGATCGATGAATCACAACAAGATCGGTACTAGGAGAATCCGGAAGAAATCTTTGGAAACCCGATGGCGGGTTCCTCCTCCTCGATGTATGAATCTATGTCCTCCATGGGCTCTACATCATTGGACTCATTATCCGGTACTGTGGACACTACCGCAGCCGATAAAATCTCTGTCTCCATCCATGCAGAATACTCTGCAGAACAACCTGGATGACTAACAGAAAAAGAACTATCTCACGCTGATCCCAACAAGCATACACGCGGGATCGGTCCTCTGCTGAGAGATATCGAGAAGCTGAACGCTGACCTATCGCCCCCTCAAAAGGATGAAAGTCCTGGAACTGGTCAAACTGTGACATCACGGCCAATGGGTGATAAGTAGTCACACCTCTCAAACTATCCAGAGGGAGGTAGTCCATGCCCGGAGCATGAGTAATGAAGCTGTATGGTGAGCTAAGCCCCGAACACGGCAATATACTAAAAGGATCTCTGATATCTGCCAAAAATATGGACCAGGACAGAGCATCTATACACTCCGATGGCTGAAAGGAGTATGACATAGCTACATCATGGGTGAAGCAATATCCATGCCGTCTAAGGGTACCAATCGGTCTCAAGTGTGACATAAACCACACATACAGCATGACCGAACTCCCAGTGAACACTCCTGTCGGATAAGTGCAACAATAGGGATCTTGTGCAGAGGTCTCGCTACAATCACAGGTACAATGGTACGACCCTCTCTAAGAGCTCTCACAGCCATGATGACACCTATGTCTATCTCATCCATATATCGTGGCATATAAACATATGACAGTATGCATAGCAGCAGTACATCAACCCTGGCCAAGCGCCAATGATCCTCCGATGCGGTAAAATCCCCGGAATATCGTGAATAGCTATCCTCCAAGCCAGAGTCGTCAGAAGATTGAGAATGTTTTCGAGTGAGTCCAATAAGGGTGTGAACACTCGAGGGCGTTTGACTTCTCCACCTTTAGGCAATGAAGGGTTTGAAGGTTGTGCTTGAAAAGGGGAGTAGTTTCTCTTCTGGATAGGCATATTCTGATTGCCTTTTTGACCTTGTAGTATCAAGGAAACATCCTCCTCTTTCTTTTTATGGACCCTCCAGGGGTTGTTTCCATAAGTTCTGGAATGGATGTGTTCAGCAACTGCTTTAAGAGCGGCTAGGTCTTGAATCTTTCCTGACTTCAACCCCATTTCAGCCATCTCTCCATGTTTGATCATTTTAGAGAATAGTTTACCAATGCCAGCTAAGACTCTCTCATAGAACAAAGGGTTTCTTCCATTTGAAGGACTTTTTTCCTGATGTCATCGGTGTCTAGATCTTCTTTGAGATGGGTGTTTTCAGGGTTTTTATATGTTGTAATCAACTAAGATTCTGAATTTGTTTTATCTGAACCTTGGGCTACTTCCTGTGCAGAGGATTCTGTATGTGTGGGCATTTTTGGGCCCTGAGTAGACTGATGTAGTTCTTTAAGCAGAACAGCCAGATCTGTAATTTGTTTACTTAATCCGTCGAATTCTTCACGGGAGACAGGATTAAGATTAGCCTGATCAGATGAAGACATAATTGGCTATAGGCTCGTTGCCTTTTTGGACTTTGAACGGGTAATAGGTCTAATTGTTTCCCTACAAAAGACTTGCATAGTTTAGTCTTAGGGAATGTGTAAATGTTTACATGCTATGTGATATATCTCTTTTAGGAATATTATCCTGTAAAACGGATGTTAGCTGTTTGTAATACAGGATAGCACTTAATATGTGTGTACACATATTTCTTCATATTTCTCATTACATGGAGATGAATATTGAATGAAATTACAAGTAATTGACTTTACGAGTAATTTGAAATGAGAAAGCATGAAGAGAATTTCCTTCGCGTTTGGTTTATCAGAGGTTGACCTATCTTAGGTTTACTCTCGCGGCTTTTTGGCATGAAGGTTCCCAGATCATCGCAATCTACTTAACGGGAAGTTAATCCGGTCTTTCAACTGGAGCGAATCTGGGTGGTGCATTTCCTGAGCCTCATTGGAATTAGTCTTCCTACGAGTCCAGTAATCAAACACCGATAGGATAGCCTCCTGATGGAGGAACCACACAACATACATACACATACAACGTGTCTCACCGTTTATGAAAATGATGACATGTGCGAAGCACTAATATCACAAGAAGATATAGTGTAAAGCATTTAAGTGCAGTAAATATATGCATTCATACACATTCATCATAAATGTAAATGCAACATCCATACACAAGCATATAACAGTTTTGAAAAGATTGTAATAGCGGCTTAAGCCCTCTTACTGGAGTCCCCAGCGAAGTCGCCACCTGTCGACGTCGGGATTTTTATTTGTTCCTTTTCTGTTCTTGTTCTCTGGTGTTCTCATGTTAGGTGAGATTTGTTTGAAAAAATAAGTTATGAAAAGGTCTGACATTTATATGTCGACGAATGGACTGTAAGAGTCGCCAGTTGGTTTTTTATATGGTTGTACCAACACAACCGAGAAAAGGTTTGTATATTATTTTCTCGAAGATGTTTCGCATCAAATAGAGTTTGACACACAGTTCATATATATATATATATATATATATATATATATATATATATATATATATCGAAAGTAAATAAACGCTCCAGACATAAGTCTAGGCTCAATCGAGGCATAACTCGATAATGTTAGTACATATATAAATATATATACGTATATATGTATATGTATATACAAACTGAAATGAAACCACGGACCGAAGTCCGGGCCTACACACGCAACACGACTCTCAACGTAAAGAATAGTGTGTGCAAAGATGAAGAGAAAGACTTTGAAGTGTGTAAGAAGGCTTACAGTGGGCTGTCAAAGAAGACTTCTATAACTTTAAGTGGATGAACACTCGGCTCCCGCCGGTAAAAATAGTAGCTATATATGAGCTCACGAGTGTTTAAAATGAGAAAGCACTCAGTTTAGGGTGTGTACAGAGCAAATTAGACAGGGCTTCCTCGCCTTCTCTCTTCTTAAAATGGCCACCCTAAGCCCTTTACTTATAGAGGGGGGAGCCGCAGGTGCCACAGATGTACCTGCGGCTGCCCGGGGTGCCCTGGGCTCTGCGGGTCTCGTCGTCTCGAAGTACGTGCATGCGTGCACTGTAATGTTCGCTCGAACTTTTATAACTGCAATCCGGGCATTCAATTGAGGTGTATAAGACCTATTTTGGACCACCGTTGTCGAGAGCTACACCATGACATGGGATTAGAGGCTGTACAAAGTCAGGAAGATGGGACCATGCCCTCGGTTTTTAAGCTTCAAATTCTATCTGGTGTGCTGCCCTGCGTAGTAGTCACTCGAGATTGGACCTCTTTGGTTCTTGTGGGACATTGCTGTGTAGAAATGTCTGTATGAGATGTTGAGACGTCGCAATGTAGGGTCGAGGTGGCAAAAATGATGATTTTACCGCTCACCGGGGTTATCTCGGTTTAGTCTCGATAAAGCGGGGCGTTGCTTTCGTGGTTATCTCGAGATTGGATTGCTGCTAGTAATCTTCAAGGTCCTCAGGGTTATCTCTGAGGTGTGTTTGTCTTCCCGGTGTTGTCTCCGGGTCTTGTACTAAGTGTCTCAATGTGAGTTCTGAGGTTAAAGCTGACTGCATG
Organism: Panax quinquefolius; assembly: GCA_020205615.1. Lineage (NCBI taxonomy): Eukaryota > Viridiplantae > Streptophyta > Magnoliopsida > Apiales > Araliaceae > Panax > Panax quinquefolius. Next base: position 21,964,241 of record CM035174.1, on the reverse strand, counting down.
CATTTGAAACAAGCATTTCCCGGGTTATCTCCGGAACTGCAACTGCACTCCTTGGAGTTATCTCCAAGGTTAGCACAGCTATTCCCGGTATTGTTTCCAGGACTGGAACTGAGCATCTCGGGGTTATCTCCGAGACAGAACTGTCCTCTCCGGTGGAATTTTCGGTATTTGAACTGCATTATCTTCCAGGGTTATTTCTGAAAGACGAATCTATCCTCCTGCAATGTTAGTGACAGGTGTGCAGAAAATTTCGAGTGTCTACATATTATAAGAGAATGTATCGAACATCTAATCGAATATGTATTAACCGAGTATGTATCGAATCATAATCAAAAATTTGAGTAGTTTGAATCTTAAACAAGTCGAGTATAACCAGGGACATAGCCAGGATTTGATCTTGGGGGGGGGGGGGGCCAAAATCAAACTTCCGGTGTTCAGACTTTTCAAGATAAAAGGCTATGCCATTGAGCTTCCCAAGTCCCAACTCCAGAAAATAATTCCCACCAATCCTAATTTCTGTCATTATTTCTTCTAACCACATGTCCACAATCCCACTATATTTACGAAACAGTCCATTATCTCCACCGATCCTAATTCTTAGCATTATTTGGGACTTGGGAGTGCATATAAATCTCAATAAAAGCAAATCTAACAACGCAAATACACAATGACAAGACTTTGTGTTGTTGGTGTGTATTGTGTAGTGGAGAATTGGAGATAATGAAATGAAATAGATTGCAACAAGGCCCACAAAGCACAAATTTAATCTCACAATTCAAGTGGGTGAGCCTTAGTACTTAAATTTTTTTAAATTCTTGGGGGGTGACCATAGCCCCTCGCAAAAAGGCTAGCTCCGTCCCTAACCTTGCTCAGATTCTACTCATGTTTTTATTCAAACTATTTTTAATGCTCAGATTTGGATCAGATTTGGATCATATTATTAACGAATCCGAGTCTCGCTCGTATTTTTTCAAATCGAACCCGAATTGTGTTAACTCGTTTACAATCTTACTTATACATTGTACCTCCCAAGAATTATCCCAAGATTTTAATAAACAGTTTGTGATTTTGTAATCAACTTCTTTTTGAACGGCTTCCAACCATTTTTCATACAAATAATTAGAAACGTCAATTTAGAGTTTCTAATTATTGCCAAAATCCAATAATCAAAGTTGAACAAATATATTCTACTTAACACCTCTCTTTACTTCCTCTAAATCTGTCTTTATAGTAATTTACACTTCATATAGTTGACAAACAGTTTTTATTTATTTTTTAATTTTTTATACCAAACAGTTTTTATTTATACTAGGTTAAATGTTTTTTCGTTATTAAACACAAACTGCTTTTTTTAAATTGATTTTAAACAAAAACAGTAATCAACTAATCACAATTTTTAAGCATTCTCAAACACACTCTTACTTACTTGGACCCTAAAGCTTAAACGTGTTTCAAAAGTTAAATAAGTTGCATCTCAATTAGGTTGATTCTAAACCAACAATATTCTCAAATGCATTTGGAATTTCAATCTCCCCAAATGTTGCCAAAGCCAGTAGACCAACAAGCTCTAAATATCCATCTCCTTAACACATTAGACTAGTAGACCATGACTTAACCATAAACATATATGAAATTTAGTTAATAATCTTCAGCAGTTCTGTCGAGAAGCTGCCACCAGAATCGGGCAACACTAATGGAAATGGGCATCATCCAGAAGATAAAAGAATTTCAAAGACGACATTTGTGAGCAATGCTTCATACTAGATACAAACACAAAATTAACAGAAGGGATTCTCTTTAAAGTTTAAACCAAAAAGAAAGCTCTACTATACATGTTTTGCTTAAAGCTTAGAGCAAAAATGACTTATCCCCTATCAACTCAGGCCGACAGATTTTCTTGCAAAAAAATAAACAGAATCAATATACCCATATTCATATCTTATCTCATAGAATCACATATATAAATCTAGATACCCATATTCATGCTTTCTATTGTATTGTAGCAAGCTCGCATAAGTTCGGTCCCATACGCCAATGAAAAGAGACTCGTCATCCGGGCTGAGAGATACCCCAGAAATCTCACCAAAGAAATCAATCTCTTGCCTTTTTGTGTAGTCTACCTTGGCACTATAGACATGGACAAAATCTGCAGGTTCAGCCACTACTAAGAACTGCCCATCTGACGAGAAGCGGACCGATCGGACCGCACCCATGTTTCCCTTAAGAACTGCTACTGGTAAGGAAAGGTTCCTTAAATCCCACACTCGGCAGGTCTTGTCTTGATTTCCTGTGGCAAAGTTACGTCCATCTGGGTGCCATGCAGAAGCAAATGAGTAGTCTAGATGACCGACAACCGAGGCGACTGTCTGAAAACATAACAAAGTTGCACTGTTTTAGCATTCTTATCTTTTTGATGGAAAATTGAAAAATAAGTGTAATTTCCTTTCTTTATTTAATTGTTGCATAATACATTCATGTACTAATACATCACAAACATATAATAGTCCCAAAGCAAATATAATAGACCACTTAAAATTAGTAGACCAGTTCAAGGCTAAAGTCTTTCCAAATAAGGATATGGGCTTAATAATCTGGTTTGTCCCTTCTTTAAGCTTGATCGTGGACGTCTTTAGTTAATGGGCTGCATCTCTTCATCTACTCTTAAAATCCAGTGACTCATAAACATCATAAACAATTTTGCTATGATTCAATTTTTTGGGTCAACATTCTAATGTAAAATGGTAGTTTGTAATACATGTGTTCTACGCAGGTTTTGTACACAAAACCGACATAATAATAAATAAATACAACAACCATGTCATTATGCACAGGTTTTTTATTAAGAGAAAACCAAGTGATTTTGGATGCGGGTATACCCATAAACTATGTTTATTAACTGAACCAGATGAATGTCATATTAATATACTTCCTCCATTGCAAAAAAAAAGATCATTATTGACTTTTTTAAAGTTAATGCAAGGCATTTTCCAAATTGAAAATTGATATGATTCATTTAGATTTATAATGCAATCAATCTTAAATTAGATTGTTTACAATATTCATCGATGTATCAACTAAAATTAAATGAACTTGTATCAATTTTGATATGAAAAGTCTAAAAATGTCTTTCAGAAAATCAATAATAATCTTATATTTTGAAACGGAGGGTGTAAACAACTAAACATATCCGTAAAAGGTTCCTAAGGTAGACCTCTGATAACTTATCTAATCGAAGGTCATTTCAAGTTCAAATACAAAGTAATTTTAATCTTCACTTAACAATCCAACCGTACGATACGGATGCAAAAAGCATGCAAAAATATGAGAATATTAAATTTTCATATAATTTTGTGATAGGAGCCAACAAATATATAATAATAAAAAATAATCAGATATGAGCCGCCAAAAATATACTTATTTAATAAAACCATTATAATAACGGTGTTCTACAACCTTAAATTAATGAAATATTTTTACATATATTCAAAATTTTGCATGCTATTTGCATCTGTAGTTTATTTGCATATGTAGTCTGTACGGATGGATTGTTAAGTGAAGAATGGAATTAATTTATATTTGAAGTGACTTTCAATATACATATATATATATATATATATGCTTCTTTTTTTCTTTACACTCCTTTTTTTTCATAGATTTCCTCTCATTTTTATTGTGCCATTCAAATATCTAGTTGCAATCCTGACCCAACAGAAGTGGGACATGATAATCTATTTTAAACTTAAGGATTAATACAATTAATGTATCAAGTACCTATCTCGAGGGTTTGAATTTATTGACGAGGTGCTTGAGATATTCATATACTTCTACTATTTTAAGATAATTACAAACAAAACATTTTGTTTACCTTCCCATTTTGGGAATCCACAAGCAAAGCATCAAGGTTATCTCCAACAACAGCAAGAAGTTTGCTGTCCGGGCTCACTGATGTGTGCTGCATCAATAGGAAATATACACATAAGAATTTTACATGACGTAGATGCTAAAATAAAGACAGTATAGCATTTAAAGGTTTAAAAAGAAACTTACATTCACTGGCCAAGGATATCTGAAGTGATTCGTAAGCTGAAATTTCTCCATGTCATAGTCTCTAATTCCACAATCATTATTTGATGCCATAAAATGGATTCCACCACTGCAAAAAAGTTTTCCTGTAAATGAATAATACGGAGAAATGAATCTTATTCCGCAGTATATCCAAACAGTTGCAGTACCTCAAGCTGTCATATATCTCGACAGCATTTGTGATGGCATTATCCTCGTAAGTGGTCCTTGTACAGAAACTTACACCCTTCTTATCCACTCGCTGAATTGTTTGAATATAGATATAAAAGAACAACTCAATCATTTTAGGAATCAAACCACACAAACCTACGGAATTAGGATATAATTGTTGAACATACAAAAAAATGCTTGTAGTATTGGGGTGACCAAGGAAATTAAAGCGATTTTCATTTTGGTTAGCGGAATTTTTTTCCTTACATTTGCATTATCAAACTAACAAAAAAAATTCAAACAAGTGATTTTATAATTTTCCGTCAAAATAATTAACGGAAAAACTTGTGTGGCTAACGTTTGATAGATGTATGTGCAATATTGTAAAATGGCATGTGTGGGTCACCTTATATATATGCGGACCCTAAATTTTTATTATTTTTTTTGCTTTTTTTTTAAATCAACTAAAAAAAAAGTTTAATATTTTATGGAACTGGAATTTTTTCATAATACAGTGTTTTTGGTGTGATTTGGATACATATAACAAAATATGTATGTATAGTCTGTACATACTTATTTTGTTATATGTATCCAAATCACACCCAAAACACTGTATTATAGAAAAATTTCAGTTCCATAAAATATTAAACTTTTTTTTTAGTTGTTTTAAAAAAAAAAAAATTGCGCATGGATTAATGGAGTAAATGAGTACACAAGGAAGCTAGGCTAACAAATGACCAAATTAGTATTAACTAAGTACTAACAGTATGTTAATACCTAGTTAAAACTAAAACTGAGCAGTGGAAAAGTTTGTAAACAATTTAGATGATCTGTGATGAGTAACTATGATGAAAGTAGGCTAAAACAATGAAAAACTTGCACACCCATTAAGAAAAATATGCAGAAAATAGACATTTATGCCGAAACCATAATTTTTTTGGGATTTTGGATAATAAACTAAGAGAAAAGGCTAATTAAGTGTTGTAAATGCTTGGGCTATGTGATTTATACTTACACGAGTCATGGGTAACAGAACCATACCTCAAATAATCACAGGAAGTGATTATAATTCTCAGTTGTAGGTGTTTTCACGAAAACAGAGCATTAACAGCTCGATCTTTTGATCCATGTGTTAGCTTGCTTTTGGGTTGTTTTGACTGATTGTTTTAGTTGTGTGTAATGTTGTTTGGGCTATAGATGATGGGATTCGAGTAATCAATGGAGTTTTTAGGGGTCTTATGAAGATTTTGGGTGTTCAAATAAAAACAGAGTCATGAAATCTGGGTTTTGATTTTCTGCAGAAATAGGGGAATTACAGAGAGGTTTGAGATGAAGGAAAGTGAGAGGAAGAAAGATGGAGCCAGGCTTCGGCTGAACTCTGATACCAAATTTGTCAAGCCACACTTGGTCCTGACCTTGAATCACAGAGATAAGTTGTGTTACTCGGACTCGTGTGCTGGTGTCGAGTGCGGGTACGAATCTAGGTGTCGGACACGTGAAGTCAAAAAATAGAGGATACACGGATATGGATCCGAATTTGGACACGGGTGCGGGGATACGGTATGTTATGATTTTTTAACAATAATGTTTCAAATTATATTACCAAAGTTTTTTTGCTTTAGGGACTGAAGTGTAAAAATATAAAGAAATAGGGGCAGAAATGAAAAAAAAAACAAAACTATAGGGACTGATATGTAATTTTTCAAGGGCTAATTTGAACTTTCAAAAAACCTGAGGGACTAAATTAAAATATTTTAAAAACTATGAGGTATCTAATTGTAATTGTCCATGGATATTTTATATATCTTATTTTTCTCTCTCTCTTCTTTATACGCTCTTCTTCTTCACGGCTTCAGTACTCTTCTTCCTCCTCACGGCTCTTCTTCCCAAAACAGCCGTATCCGGATTTATGTGGCCGAATCTCGTACGAATCCCGCACCCATACCCGTGTCGTGTCGACACGGGTACTCCACCAAAAAGTGGCAAGTCCGAGTAACACAGGAGATAAGATAGAGAGAATTGGGAGGAGAGAGAGACCAATAGAAAGGGTTGAGAGCAAATGCTACTCATTTTCATATATTTCAATATTTGTCGATGTAAAAGCTATTACAACTATTTATAGGAAGAAATTACTTGCAAAGAAATAAAACTAATCCTACACCATACTTCTTATCATTCACAACAAAATAACTAATTGTGACATGTGCTCACATGCACTTCATTGCTACTAGACTCTACTTTTTATTCTATATTCTCTAAAATAACCTTAGTTTGACTGTAACCAAGTCATTTAGTGGAGTCCATTAGTATAAAAAAAATAAAAATATTCATCACTTTATATAATCTTGTGGGACCACTAGGAATTAATTTGAAATTTTTTTACTCTCTTTCCTCTACGTTTACTTTTCTTAAAATGTGTGCAAATTGTATTTTGCTCATCCTTTTGGGGACGGAGGGAGCATTTTTCAGACGGAAAATTATCAAATCACTAGTTTGAAATATTTTTATTAGTTTGATAATGTGAATGCAAGAAAAAAAGTTTCAGTAACCAAAATAAAAATCAACCTTTAGTACAGTAACCAAAATATCAATCAACCCAAGAGACTTCATTCTACTGAAATTTATCCACCCCTCAACAGAGAAGGAATATCATTGCTCCAGTAGAAGACTATAAAAAAGGAAGTCTGATGTGCAAGCTATTCATCCCTATGGAAATATTAACACGTCACTAGCAAAGAGCAAGCGAAGTAAAGATAACAACAGATACGAAAGGATAGTTATTAACACCATTGTTTTGATGCACCATTCTAAGTAATCAACTCTATATATGGATAGTACCAGACTCCAAGGTGAAACCTTTGGTTAAGTATGAGTTAATTATAAAACAAATGCAAAAATGTAGTTGAACAGTGCATGTAGAGAGTAGACAATAAGGAAAATCAATATGAGAACAAGGTTCAATCCACTAAAAATCCTTATTTACTTATGGTTCTTAATACTCCCGTTATTCCACATAAAGATTCCCATTTCCAAATTTGCAAATATTTACGATTTTTTTTGTTCCATGTTTATCCCTAAGAATAATAAGTTATGAGTCCATGTTTAGGATGAATTAATTATAAAACAAATGTAAAAATGTATCTAAAACAGTGTATGCAGAGATTAGACAATAAGAAAAATCTATGTTAGAACGGGGTTCAATTCATCAAAAATCCTTATATGATGCTTATTTATGATTGTTAATACTCTCTCCGATCCACGAAATGAGTTCTTGCAAAATTATAAAATAGTAAGGATTTTTTTGTGTTCCTTGTTTATTCCATAAAAATAATTATTAGTTTAATAGTGGTGGCATGATAATAAAATTATGATGACAAACTTGAAGATATTGTGTCATTTATACTACTATCAATAAGAAGAGGACCGTTTTTGTGGAACAATTCTTTGGCAAAATGAGACTCTTGTGAAACAGAGAGAAAATATTTCTAATCCAGCAAGTATATTACGGTACTCTTTTTTTGATAAGTAAATTAATTTGGAGATCATGTTACTCTTCCCAAGTCTAATAATATTTAGATTCCCAAAATTAATTACCATATAAAAAGAGAAGTTTCATTTTACCCGTTCCTTTATCTACTTCCACTGGCAAATATTACGATTACCTTATTTTCAATATTTCATATCTAAGATACCAAGTCTTATTCTTTGTTTTCCCCCCCTTCTCATCGGCAAACTACATAAAAGATAGCTCAGATTGTTCCGGTATAGAAGGCTAGAATTTAATCCAAAGCAGGTAATTAACCTTGTAAATATCCAGCCCATCGACTGACGAATTCTTTCAATTTTCCAATGTTAAGCTAAAAGAGTTGGACAAGTTTAGAAATTTTCTATGTAGAGAAAAGTAAGGTGATAAATATACTAAAAGATCATAGCTAGAAGCATAAATTGATGCATTTCTCCTTCCAATCTTCTCTGAACTTATTCGAATTCCAAGAGCTCAGATCGAATCGGTTTATTTATTAAAGTTATTTGAACTTTTATAATCTGCACTTAAAATCGTATTATGCTTAAATAGAAGCATAAACTCGTAAAAGTTATTTCAAGTTTTATACTCTGAAATAATATTCATACCTGCTTATTCCCCTCTCCCAAACACCCAAACAAAATATGAAAAAATTTGTTCCTAAATTACAAAAGCAGATATATATACACACACGTATTTGTGCTTGTTCATATAGACAAATTTTACCCATTTATATTAGCTCACCTTACAAGCAAGTTCTCCCTGGAATCCCCCTGCAACTAGAAAATTATTTCTGACTGTGAGTGTGCTAATCTGAGTTTGTGTAAAACCTTCTAACAAGCTCCCAGCATGTTTCTAGATTCTCAAGGAACAGAAAAAATTAGTGCAGCAGTACTACAAATACACATACACAGAGACAAAGGTACAGCTACACCCATTTTTTCCAGTTCTAAACAAACTTGAAAATAAAAGACTTAGTTTATTTTTCAAATACCTCAGTAGGCGCAACATGTCCAGAGAAGTTGAGGACCTCAGACAAGTTGTGGGATAATGGTGACCAGTGCATAATTGAGTAGTTGGACATGAGATAAACGTCATGTTTTGAAGTAGCCCACACCAAGTTCCTGAGCTGTTCATACAAAATAGGAGCAGTCATTTGACCAAGAAGACTTGGCTTGAGGGAAGATCATCAAAGCAGACAATTACATAATCCAAGTTATATGTCTAAGTCTAATATAAAATTTTAACCTAAACATAAACTTCTAAAACTCAGTACAACGGACATGATATTTTGGTTCCCACTCCACAACTCCCACCAAAATATTAAAGGTTCGAAACTTCAAAGCAATTGGCCAAATTACATAAAACTTCCATGTATAGAAAAAGGGGAAGAAAGAGAGTCACATAAAAGACTGACAGGAAAAAGAAGTTATTAACCGTGCAAGTTCACTACATTCTGTAAATTTTCCATAAAACTACTGAACTATAAGTCTATAAAAGCTTATGCACCATCATTGCAAGAAAGGAATGTAAGAAATAAGTTGCATTATTAATAAACTGTATTGTGTGTATCTCAAATCCTAGTTCAGTACCCGACTTGAATTATTTTATTTTTTTTGGTGACCCGAAGGAAGAAAAAAGATGAGGTTTAGTGGTGGGCTGCCCCTGCGGTATGGTATCTATTATGTTATTTGGACTTATTATGTTTTTAGCCGAGCTAGATATATGTTACTGTAGCTAGGTTTCGGTATTCTTTTCTTTTTTAGTTTTAGCCACCTTCAGACAGAATCAATTTGGTATATTCAGGTTTCAGAGTGCGAGATTTCTCCTATGTTTGTATTTTTCATATCAAATTGATATAATGATATCTTCTTGCTCTCGCCTGTGGTTTTTCCCGTTTTGGGTTTCCATGTAAATATTATTTTCTTGTCTTTAATTTCTTTCGTTGATTTTTATGTTCGTCATAGTCTGTCATAACACTATGCAATGTATGTAGAAGAATAAATGAGTGAAAGGAAATGGGGAAATGTGTGCACATGGATGCACATCTGTCATCTAGGAGAGAAAGAGGTAGGCATCCCATATAGAATAAAATAAAAGAAACATACATGATCTTCCAACAGCTGCAGCAATAATGTTATTTGCAAAGAAAAATAGAAAAAAATAATTTTGAGTTTAAAACTGACTCAAACCTGAAAGTGAAGAATTGTAGGCTTCACTAATCTTGTATTATGGAAGAACTCATAGTAGCTACCACCCTTCTTCATTTGTTTGCATTCCTACTTAGAACAACAATACTTGCATAATAACCATCCAAGGAAGGAAGTTCAATGTCCTAAAACCGATGCGAAGAAGAATGATGCTGAAAACAAATGCTGCCAAATGACCCACCTTATCTACAGCTTCGCCTGATAAAGGGATGTTCTCATAATTCCTGTACTGTTCTAGCCTTGTCAACCTGTAGCTTTCCCGTGTTATATTCAACCTTTCCCAAGGAATACCTTGAATATCCTTACCTTTTCTCGCTTGGTCAGAGGATGTATCAGTCACCTTCGTAAGCTACTCAAGATAATAAAAAACAAATTATGCTGGTAAGGTAAAACAAATTGTTTGATTTCTTGTCCCATCTAATGTCAACCAAAAAAAAAATTGTTGACCATTACCTAAGCAAGAATAGTTCTCATTTAAGAATAGTTCTTATTTTAATAAATTAGCTCAAAAACTGGGTAAAGAGCATGTAACTAACCATATCATAATCATCAGGAGAGGTATCATGGCCACCACCTAAACCATAGTATTCGCCATCCGTATCATCCAAGAAATCTGACATATCTCCTTCATCTACCATATAATCAAACCGGTCAACTTGGTTACCAGACATCCTCTAATCCTGCATTAAAATATAGAGCTCAACAATTAAGAATTTGTCAAACCCCCACCCACCCCCCTGCTTCCCGGGTAGAACCCTTCTAATTCTACCATCCATTACCAATAAAGATAATATTAAAAACTCCTCACCAAACAAAATTCTCACTAAAACCTCAAAACCCAGAAAATATCATATTCCACAAAAAAAACAAAAAAAAAAGGAAGAGGAAAAAATGATTGTGAGAATTGGGTGAACTTAACACCTCAATCTTTTACTGAATTGCTGATATAACATATATAACAATCTCTCAAAATCAAAAGACAAATGAAAATAAAATATAACAGCACTACATTAAATCCCATAAATCATTGACACTTGAAACATTAAAAGATAGAAATTTGATAGCTCCTAATCTTCTTGAATTTGATAGCTCCTAACCTACTTACTATAAATCAACAAGCTAACCCAGAAAAAAAAATCTTCTAATAGCAAATATTAGTACTAGAACTATACCCGTCAACAATAAAACAATAAAATTTTAAACTAAATATGGAAATATAAACTAAAATAGCTTTTGGGTATATAATCTAGCTTAACAAAATCCACCCAAATCAAATATACACAAACCCAGGAAAAATATATATATAAACCCACAGAAAATGAGCATAAAATCTTTTTTTTAACAGAACCCATACCTTAGAATCTGAAGATCTCTCCCCAGAGGAAGCTGTAAAAAACTAAAAATGAGTTTTTATTTTTTATTTTTATGGAGGGTGTGTTTGGTTTGGCTATTTGTATCCTTTTCCTCTATTTTTTTCTTGGGGAGCCAATAAAATGGCCTTTATGCTGCAACAATAGAAAAGCAACACACGCAAGAATAAGATATGTATGTAATCATGTATATGTGTGCGTTCCATAAGAAGATGGGCTCTGGGCCCGCTTGACTGTGTACAATTTGACTTCATTTTGGAATTATGATATGACATTTTTTTACAACAAAACAAAATTGATATTATTACTTAGGAAATTGATATTTTTACATATTTTTTAAATATTTTCATATGAAAAGTGTCGTTATAGATGTATAGCGATGATTTTTAATAAAATATCAAAAAGTCATATAGAAATATCAGTTTTCTATTATTTAATCATTTTAAAATTAGAGATAAATTTTTTATTTGTTTTAAAATTAAAATATATTTAAAATTTTAAAAATTATAAAATAATTTAAAATTTTAATGTATTATTAATTTTGTGACGCCCCCAAAATAGGTCCATACACAACCTGTAATACCCCAACTTTTATGAATAAAGAATAATTTTCTCGAATTATATTTTTGAATATTATGGTGTTGATTTGATATAATGTTATAGTTGTAGGTAATATTTACAAATTTTGCAAAAGTAGCAAGTGGTTATATAATATTCGATTGGTCGGGAAATATTCTTTTTGTTAGGGAATATTAAATGCGACGGCAAGACAATTATTAGTGGACCCCATTAACGGAAGTATTATCGTAGTTAGAAAGCGACAAAATTATCTTTCTATAAAAATAACTATGGAGGAGGTATTCAGATTAAAACCGTTGAACTACCCGGTAGTAAAAGTACGATAATATGTGTGGTTGCATAGTAGTAATACAAGATTGATTATTGATCTTTACGTGAGAAAGTCACTCGATTATACTCAATTATTGCTTAAAGAATTGTTGCATCATATCTCTTATATTATTGATTCAATTATTGTCACAGTATCATCTGTATAATATGTTATATTATTAAATCAATAATTGAGACGACAAGTTATAATATTAATGATTAATAAATATTGTTGAAAGATTAAATGTGTTGATTAAAAATAAAATGATTTGTGGTAATATTTATTCAATCCTTGATGTATATAAAGAGTCTATTATGAGACGTTTGTGGTAAATTTGTTTATTCTATGGGGGCCCATATGTCATCATCTAAGAGTCTCTTTCGCCAATCGTAATTACCTTTACCAGACGTCAAACCACTTGTCGTTTCATATTACAGGCGTCGAACCAATTGTCGTTTCACATTACAGGCGTCAAACCACTTGGTGTTTCACATTACAAGCGTCAAACCACTTTTCTTTCACATCACCAGTCATCAAGCCGCTTGTCTTTTCACATTGCAAGTGCTAAGCTAGAAATCTTCTATAAATAGAGGCCTAGTTCTTCATTATTTTTCACGAATTCATTCAAGTTATAGAGAGAGAAAGTATAGAGAGAATAAGAGAGAAAGAAGAAGAGTATTTTGTTACTACACTACTGCAGTATTCAATCTCCTACTAATGTAAGGGGTGTTATTTCTTTTGTATTCATGAAGAGAACTTCTGTTATTTCATTATTTATTATTCTGTTGGAATAACCTGTATATGCGGGCTACCCTATACTTGATGAAATTCTTCTGTTATTCTAGTCTTTATTATTTTGTTGGAATATCCTCCTCGCGTTTTATGGGACGGACCGGTTCCAAATTTTTATTATTTCATTGAATATATCACATGCATGCGCTTTTTCGTGGGACTGGTTCGATCTTTATTATTCATTGGAATAACTTTTGCTGTGTGGTCTATCGCATGCATGGTGATTTCTTTTGTTATTCCATTCTTTATTATACTCGGTTGGTTAAAACTTTGACTTTCTATACTCCATGAAATTAGTGGAATATCCTCGATATTTTCGCTTCATCCGAAGATCTTTTCATGAAAATATTCTTTTGAGCATTCTTGAATTTTACTCTACAAAGCAATGATCATGCCGACAGTTTGGACGTTATTGGTTCTGGATAAATTAATTCTTGAACTTGTTTTTATTGAATTCTTATATCATTGTCATCATCCTCATGTTTATATTTTATTGAAAGTCATCTGTGGCCTGTAGTACATAGATGGACTTGGTATGATTATGACCAGGGATTATCCGGTGTAATCATGACCGTAATGTTACAAATGATGTGGTAAAAGTCCTCATTGGCCAGTAGTGCATTGATGGACAGTTGTTGGCATGATCATGACCATTAATGAATACACAAATATTCTTGGCCTGTAGTGCATGGATAATTGTGGTCGTGATACTAAGGAATATCCTTGGCCGTAGTGTAGGGGTGATTCGATGATGTGGATTATTTATTAAGTTGAGTCCCAGCGATAAAAGTGATGAAAAACCTTTTAAATCATAAAAGATAGTAGATTTTATTCTCTACTTGACTCTTTTAATGGATTGCTTGTTAGATTGCTGATTAAACTTGATGTTTGTTATATCAGATCGGTTTAACTTTGTTTAAAGGCTAATGATAATTTATTCGCATTATCTTAGTCATAATATTTCTTATTGGGCTAGTTGAGCTCACCCTTTTTTTCTTTGTTCTCTTCAGAAATGAGAATATAGCTGGGACGAGTCAGGAAACGGAGTGATGGTCCTAGATGGTGCATTAGTAGTCCTCACTATTCTGTGACATAGTGTGATAATAATTGTAATGAGGACTCCTTTTGAGTTTGTATACTATCTAGTAGACAATATTTGTATTCAAACTCACATTTTATGTTTTGTCGTATTGTACACGATAATTGTATTATTAAGTTGTATTTGAATTCTGTACTATGTATCTGGCGACTCAAGATGGGTGATGTATACCTAATTTTGGGGGCGTCACATAACCCATTCTGAGTCGTCAAATACATGGTACATAGTTTAAATAAAAACTTAATTTATACAACTGTCATCCAAAATACGACAAAACATAAGCTGAGAGTTTTAACACGAATATTGTCTTGTAGACAATATCCAAACTCAAATGGAGTCTTCATTACAATTATTATCACACTATTTTATAGAATAGTGATGACTACTATAGCCACAATCTTGGACCATTACTCCATTCCCCGACTAATCCCAACTATATTCTCATTTCCTAAAGAGAACAATGAAAGAAAAGGGTGAGCTCAACTAGCCTAGTAAATAATTGTAAGACCCCAAATTTTTTAATGAATAAAATAGAATTTTCTCTAATTATTATTGTGATTAATAAGGTGTTAATTTGATATAATACTTTGGTTATGGGTGAAATGTGCAAATTTTGCAAAATAAGCAAGTGGTAATAAAATATTCATTGTGTCGGGGAATATTCATTTGGTCGTGGAATATTCTTTCTGTCGGGGAATATTCGTACGACGGCACAGCCATTTGTGGGCCCCATAACGGATAATTGTCGGATGAAGAAAATGACAAATTTTGGGTTGTTATAAATAACGGCGTAGTTGTTACCGTTAACACTGTTGGAATACCCGGTGGTTAAATATACGAATCTGGCGTGGGTGCATGTGAGATAGTACAGTATTGCATGCAAGATTGTTGAATTATTGATCCTTACGTAAGAAGGCACTACTCAATAATTATTACGATGAATTCTTATTCAATATTTTATTTTATTGATTCAATAATTGCTGCGTTGATATTTTATATTATTATTGCTCAATAATTGTCACTGCACATCATCTCCATTATCAGATCAATAATTCATATTATTTAGAATAATATTATTAGATAGCATTATTGGCAATGTCTAGAAAGTTCTGTCAATGAGAGGTTTGATCACCTAATTGCGTGACAGTAAGGAGAAATCCTTATCGGAAAGCCCCCTCTTTCTTGGGAACAGTTTGGTTGTCATAAATGTGATTCTGTAATATTATTTGTGAATAATTAATTATTGATTCATATGATAAGGAATTATTTATTTTTATGTGGATATAAATGATGGATTTATTTATGTGGTTATTAATGAAGGAATTAATGCTGAGGTGTTTTATCAGTATTTTGTCGGATTGGAAGTATTTAAAAATCATCCGTTTATGAATTTCGGGTATTTTTTGTTTGGAATTTGGAAAAACTCAAAGCTACAAAGTTGTAGAAAATTCGATTTCGTGTGGAATGGACATAAAATTCGTATTTTTCTGATAAACGGGCTATTTTCTATGAATTATTAAAGTTTCTGATTATTGTTTAAATGATAAAACATTTTGAAAAATTCTAGAATTGGTTGGTGAGAAATGTGCTCAATTGAATTTCAAATGTGGTGGGTGGCAATAGTAACAGGTAAAGCCATCAGGTAGTGAGTTAGTCTTACTATATGTTCTAAGCATTTTCCTATAAATAAGGTGCTTAGTTAGAATTGAAAATCACACCAGAATTCATAAGTTTTTCTCTTTCTCTCTCTATATTATCGAGCGTATTCTTGTGAGTATTTTGATACTTTAAGTGTTGCTACTATACGGCAAGTTTCTTCAAAGACTATATCCGAGATTCCAAATGTAAGTATTATCTTTTTGAGGTAAGGGATGTTATTTTCTTCGTAAGTGATATTATTTCTTCAATATCATTATGCCGAAATATTGGTTGGAACTTTTTATCAAATTTGGAACTTTTCATGTCGGGTTTACTATTCATGAGTTACTATTCATGAGTTACTATTCACGAGTACTATTCACGAAGCATGATGATTTTTCTTGTGGAATTTCTATCTTTTGGTGTCGGAGTTACTATTCATGTATACGGCACTATTCACCGAAAAATGAAATTTTCTTCTTTTTATCCAAGGTGTCTATTATGGTTACTATCTTTGATTGTATCCATGTTTTGATCTTTATTTTGAATTCTGCTTCAAAATTGGTTATTATGAAGTATTTTTGAACTTGGATAAACTGTAATACGAATCCCTAATATTTGATCTTTTATCTCACTGGATTCATTTTCTTTAAGATATTTTTGATCATCCTCAGTCCTAAATGATGATATTACTGAATATCTTTGACTTGTAGTGCAAAGATGAATGATTAACTGATGAATATCTTTGGCCTGTAGTGCAAAGATGAATGATTACCTAATGAATATCTTTGACCCGTAGTGCAAAGATGAACAGGTGTTAAGATGAACATGACCAACTGGTGATGCAAATGAATATCTTTGGCCTGTAGTGCAAAGATGAATATTTGATTCAAGATGTATATTGATTGATGTTACAGGGATAAAATATTGATGATGGGCTTTTAAATCTTAGAAGATAATAGAATTCTTTCTCTACTTGACTCTTCTAATGGATTGCTATTTTCGCTACAGTTGTTGATCTAAAACTTGTTGTCTATTATATTTTATCAGATTATTCCCTGTTGAAGACTAACGATAATTTGTTGTATATTATCTTAGTCATAATATTTTCTTACTGGGCTAGTTGAGCTCACCCTTTTCCTTTTTTTCCATTTTCTTCTCGGAGGTGAGAACATAAGCGAAACTAAGTGTTTGGAGTGATGGTTCGGGATAGTTGTTTTAGTAGTCCTCACTATTTTGTAAAATAGTGTATCAATAATTGTAACGAGGACTCCTTTTGAGTTTTTATACTCTCTATTAGACAATAGTTGTATTCAAACTCACAGTATATGTGTTGTCGTATTTTGCACGACAATTGTATTACTGAAGTTGTATTTATTTTTGGCGACTCAGAATGGGTTGGGTTGAATGGACCTATTTTGGGGTTGTCACAATAATATTATGACTAAGATAATGTAGAATAATTTATCCTTAGCCTTCAACAGTGTAAAAACTGATAGAATATAATAGACAACAAGTTTAACTGCAGCGGAACAAGCAATCCATTAGAAGAGTCAAGTAGAGTATGATGTCTACTATCTTCTATGATTTAAAAGTTCATCATCAATTTTTTATCTTGGTAACACATCTCAATAAATAATCCACATCACCGAATTATCCATGCACTACGTGCCAATGATATTCGTTAGTATCACATCCACGAATTATGATCATGATCATGCCAAACAACTGTCCATCAATGCACTACGGGCCAATGAGGACTTTAACCATATCATTTGTAACATTACAGGTCATGATTATACCGATACATAATTCCTGGTCATAATCATACCAATTAACAGTCCATCTATGCACTACGGGGCAAAGATGACTTCTATCACAATATAAGCATGAGGATGATGACAATGATATAAGAATCAATCAAATGAAATCAAGGATAAATATTAAAGATTTTTAATTTATTCAGAGTTTAAGAATGTCCAAATTGTCAACATGATAACTACTTTGTGGAGTAAAATTCAAGAATGATATTCATGTATCAAAAATAATTTGGACAGAAAAGAAATCAATTTTTGTCGTGAATAGTATTTCGTGAATAGTACCGTATGTATGAATAGTATCGTATGTATGAATAGTACTCCGGCATGAAAAGCTTAAAATTTAACAAGAAAGTTTAGAAAAATATTTTCGTGAAACAATACTAGATGAAACGCAAAATTCAAGGATATTCTACTAATTTCAAGGAGTATAGAAGTAATACTTATCAAAATAAATGTAGAATTAGGAATATGAAACGAAATAATATTACTTACATACTACAAAGTATGGAATAAAATATTATTTCTTACGAATATTGAATGAAAATAATATTATCCTTTACCTTAAAAGAAGAGTACTTCTGATTGGTATAGCGGGGATATTCTTGAAGAAAACTTGTACTATTTTCTACACTCAAAGCTTCCTTAAACTCTAAAGAAATACGCTCAATATTATAGAAGAATAATTCTCTGATTCTGGTGTGATTTTCATTTCTAAACTAAGCATCCTATTTATAGGAGAATGACAAGATACTATTTAAGGAAAAAATCACGGACCAACAATAACCAAATCACAAGAGCAGTCACAGAATTTTGACGATTTTTTTTGATTTACTATGCAGCACTATCTAAACATTATACTGCACTATGCAAACACTATGCAGTACTATGCAACACTATGTAATACTATGCAAATAGTATGCGATATAAAATAAAAAACTGAGATAGTTTTCTACCGACGATTTTGAAAAATGAGTAAGTGGGGGTCCATGTAACAAGCCAAATTTATAAAAAAAAAATACTTCATGACAAACCCCTTTTATTTATCACAAATCACTTGACTAACCATATTTTTAATCTTTCAACAATTATTCATCAATAATATTATAACTCACAATATTAACAACCAGATCATTTCCAGGAAAGAGGGGGCTTTCCGATAAGGAATTCTCGTTATTAGCGCTTAATTAGATGACCGAACCCCTTTCCTCGACAGATCTTTCTAGACATTGTCAATAATGCAAATAATAATATGAATAACTGTGTCGTCTCATTTATTGATTTAATAATATAAAATATTGTGCAGATGATACTATGACAATAATTGAATCAATAATATGAGATTCTATGCATCAACTACTGTTGCAATAATTGAATAAAAGTGAGTGACTTCTCACGTAAACATTAATAATCAAAAATACTGTACAATACTATAAGACCCCGAATTTTATGAAATGAAAGTATTCAATTTTCTTATAATTATTATTTTATTTCGTAAATGGTTAAATTGATAAAAATTTAAAGTTAAGGGTGATATGTGAATTTTTTTTGCAAAGTAAGCAAGTTGTTATATAATATTTGATTGGTCGGGGAATATTCGAATAACGGAACAATCATTGATGGACCCCACAACAAAATTATTGTCGGAGTTAGAAAACGACAAAACTATCTTTTTATAAAAATAACGGTAAAAGTTTTACCGTTAACTGTTGAAACATCCGATGTTAAAAGTACAGTAATACGCGTGGTTGCATAATAGCACACGATATTGATTATTGATGCTTACGTGAGAATTAACTCAGTTTTGTTCAATTATTACAGTAATTACTGCATAGTGTTTGCATAGTAAAATGTTTTTATATAAAACATAATACTTTTATAAAGTTATTTGTTTTATTAGATGTTAAATAGAATATATTATATTTTATTATACATAGTGTTTGCATAGTACTGCATAGTATTTTGATAGTAAAATCTTTTATATAAAATGTAATACTTTTATAAAGTTATTTGTTTTATTAGATTTTAAATAGAATATATTATATTTTATTATGCATAGTGTTTGCATAGTGCTGCATAGTATTTGCAGATAGTAAAATCTTTTTATATAAAATAGAATACTTTTATAAAGTTATTTGTTTTATTAGATTTTAAATAAAATATATTATATTTTATTATGCATAGTATTTGCGTATGCAAGTGTGTTTGCAGATAGTAAAACTTTTTATATAAAATGAATACTTTTTATAAAGTTTTGTTTTATTTGATTATAAATAGAATATATTATATTTTATTGCATAGATAAAGACATAGTATCCTTTCCATTCTCCTATAAATAGGATGCTTAGTTAGAATTGAAAATCACACCAGAAGTTCAGAGAATTCTTCTTCTATAATCTTGAGCGTATTTCTTTAGAGTTTAAGAAAGCTTTGAGCGTAGAAAATAGTGCAAGTTTTCTTCAAGTATATCCCCGCCTTACCCGTTGGAATACTCTTCTTTTTAAGGTAAAGGATATTATTATTAAAGTAATGGGTATTATTCTTTCATATTCATGAAGAGAACTATTGTTATTCCATTCCTTATTATTCTGTTGGAATAACCTGTATACGCGGACTACAGTATACATGGTGAAATTCTTTTGTTATTCCATTCTTTATTATTCTGTTGGAATAATATGTTTGTGCGGTCTATCGCATGCATGGTGAATTCTGTTATTATTCCATTCTTTATTATTATATTGGAACATCCTGTCTGTGCAGATTACGCATGACCTGGTTCCATTCTTTATTATTATGTTGGAACATCCTGTCTTTGCGGATTATGCATGACCTGGTTCCATTCTTTATTATTCTGTTGGAACATCCTGTCCATGCGGATTACGCATGACCTGGTTTCGTTCTTTATTATTCTGTTGGAATATCCTGTCTGTGCGGGTTACGCATGACCTGGTTCCATTCTTTATTATTTTGTTAGAATAACTTGTTTGTGCAGATTACGCACACCTGGTGAATTCTTCTGTTATTCTATTTTTTATTATTATGTTGGAATAACCTGTCTATGTGGATTACCGCATGCATGGTGAATGATCCTTCGTATTCATTCCTTATTAAATTGTGGAAATGATCTATCTACGTGGATTACCGCATGGCGGTCAAAAATCCATTTGCGATTATATTCTTTTATACTCAGTTTGTGAGACCCCGAATTTTATGAAATAAAAGTATTCAATTTTTCTATTTTGGTAAATAGTTAAATTGATAAAAGTTTAAAGTTAAGGGTAATATGTGAATTTTTTTTTCAAAGTAAGCAAGTTGATATAAAATATTCGTTTTGTCGGGGAATATTCGATTAGTCGGGGAATATTCGTACGACGGTACAATCATTGGTGGACCCCACAACAAAATTATTGTCGGATTGAGAAAACGACAAAAATACTTTATGAAAATAACGGCGGAAGTTTTACCGTTAATTGTTGAAACACCCGGTGTTAAAAGTACAGTAATACGCGTGGTTGCATAGTAGTACACGGTATTGATTATTGATACTTATGTGAGAAGTCACTCAGTATTATTCAATTGGGTATTCAGGATACTTTTCGTGTCGGAGTACTATTCACGAGTTACTATTTACGAGTTACTATTTATGAGTTATTATTCACGAGTTACTATTCATGAGTTACTATTTACGAGTTACTCTTCACGAGTTACTATTCACGGAGTACTATTCACCCATAAAATATATTTTTTTTCGGTCCAAATTATTTTTGGGTACAATATTAGTCCATGAGAAGATGTGCTAAATTTTTAGACCGTTGGTTGAAGATATAATAGTACATCAATATGGACCGCTGGTGGATAGTTATAATAGTAAATCAATATGGATCGCTGGTTTAAAGTTTTAATAGTAAATCAAGATGACCGTTACTTTAAGTTTTAATAGTAAACCAATATGGACCGTCTGTTTAAAAGTATATCAACTGGACCGTTCATAAATTAGTTACTATGTAGATCCATTCTTCTATAAATAAGCTCATTCCTTCATTATTTATTACGAATTCTTTGAAACTCTAGAGAGAGAAATTATAGAGAAACTATAGAAAAATATTCGCTACTTTCCTACTCTTATATTCATTTCTTTTTTACGGTAAAGGGTATTATTTTTTTTGTATTCATGAAGAGAACTTCATTGTTCCATTATTTATTATTCATTGGAATAACTCAGATACGCTGCTACTACCTATACTTGGTGAAATTCTTACATTATTTTAATCTTATTCATTGGAATATCCACGTCTGCATGCGTTTTACTTTGACACAGTTCGATCTTTATTATTATTCGTCGGAATATCACGTCTGCATGCATTTTACGTAGGACACGGTTACGTTATTTATTATTACGTTGGAATAACTTTTGCTGTGCGGTTTATCGCATGCCTGGTGATTTCTTTTGTTATTCCATTCTTTATTACACTCAGTTGGTTAAAACTTTGACTTATATACTCCACGAAATTAGTGGAATATCCTTGATATTTGTGCTTCATCCTTTATCTTTTCATGGAAAAATTTTCTGAGGATTCTTGAATTTTACTCCACAAAGTAGTATCATGTTGACAATTTGGACATTATTGTGTTCAGGATAAATTAAAATATAAATCTTTAAAACTTATTCTTGAACTTGTTTTATTGAATTATTATGTCATTGTCATGATGATTTATGTTGGTTATTATGTGAAAACATGAAAGTTCTTAAAAAACACGAAGGGTTGAAAATCAGATTTTGGTAAAAATAGAGTATGAAATTCAATTAACCATATCTCCTATTATATTTTGAATTTTTTAGTGTGGTCAAGTTCTAGAGTTAGATCTATGAGTTTTCTAACTTAGCCAAGTGGAATCACTAAAAAAGGTGTGGTAGATTTTCTTGTGGACTGATTTTAGTAAAGGAGTAAAAAAAACTGAAAAGTGCCAAAAACCTACTACCAGAAAATTTAAAAGGGCATTTTCGGCCACTTAAATTGTGAGAAAAATTCTGACCTTTTGGCACAGGAAAATATATGGTATAAAGTACCTACTGTCCAAAAATGAGCTCATTCCGACTTAAAATGAGCAAGTTATGACTATTTCAATATTTAGGTTTTTTCGACAAAAAACGCTATAACCGGAGTTCTATAACTCCGATGACCATGAAATTTAAACTGGATGCTCACGTTAACATGTGTAAGATCCTGTTAAGATTTGAGAATTTCTGGAGTTAACCTTAATGTAAGATCCCGAAATTTTTTAAATAAAAAGGAATTTCCTTTATTTATTATTTTGAAATAGTAAGGGTGAATTTGATTAATGTGGTTAGTTATGGGTAAAATGCGCAAATATTTTAAATAAGCAAGTGGTGATAAAATATTCATTATTGTCGGGGAATATTCGTTTGGTCGTGGAATATTCGTACTGTCGGGGAATATTCGTATGACGGCGCAGTCTTTTGTGGGCCCCATAACGGAAAGCAATTGGATGAAGAAAACGACAAATATAAGTTGTTTATAAATAACTGCGTAGTTATTACTCAATTATCTTTGTTGGAATACGGTGGTTAAAACACACTAATATACGCGTTGTTGAACAATAGCACCAGATTGCACCAATTATTGATTCTTACGTAAGAAGGCACTACTCAATGATTGTTACGGTAATTACTATTCAATATTTTATTTTATTGATTCAATAATCACTTTGCATTGATATTTTATATTACCGTTGTTTCAATAAATTGTCATTACACAAGATTTTTCATTATCGAAGCAATAATTCATATTATCTGAATAATATTATTAGAAAAATTATTGGCAATGTCTAGAAAGTTACATTCAAGGAGAGGGTTGGTCACCTAATCAAGGCTGCCAAGATGAGGAGAAATCTTTATCGAAAGCCCCTCTTTCACGGAACTACCACAGTTGCCGATCTTGTGATTCGTAATATTATTTGTGAATAATTAATTATTGATTTATATGATGAGGAAAATATTGATTTTATGTGGATATAGATGGAGAAAATTTTTAATGTGACAATTGTTGAAAATTAATATTTTATCTTTTTCCGATAAAATAATTCATTTAAATATATTATTTTAATAATATATTAATCTGGTGATATTTTAAAATGAATGTGGGATATATGAGTATATGAGGAGGAAGAGTATTTTGTGGCATTAAATGTGTGTTGGTGGACACAATTATCGAACCGAAATTTGATTATAACTGTAAAATCGCCTTCGCTTGTGGATTTCTTGGCCAATTTTGTTTGGAATTTGGAAAAACTTTCTTTCGCAAAGTTGTAGAGAATTGAATTTCCTAAAAAATCGCGAGATTGAATTTTTCGATAAAAGGGCTATTTATTGTGAATTATTGAAGTTTCGGTATATCGGGTGTGAAATGATTTTTGGGAGTTTTAATTAATTATTTTAAGAAAAACGTTTTTGGTGAGTTTGTGAACCTCATTTAACATGTGCTATGGCTGAAATCAGATTACAAAGGTGGGCTAAGGAATTTTGTTTATAAATAATATTATTATATTCAATTTTCTGCTTTGGTGTTCTAAGCATTTTCCTATAAATAGGGTGCTTAGGTTAGAATTGAAAATCACACCAGAAACTGAAGTTTTCTCTCTATTTCTCTCTCGATATATTGAGCGTATTCTTGTGAGTATACTTTGAGTGTTGCTATACGGTGCAAGTTCAAGTCATAGCCTATATCCGGTGTTTCAACTAGAAGTACTGATCTTTCGAGGTAAGGGATGTTATTTTATTCGAAAATGATATTATTTCTTCAATATCATTATGCCAAAATATTGGTTGGAAATTTTTATCAAATTTGGAACTTTTTCATGTCGGGGTTACTATTCATGAGTTACTATTCACGAGTTACTATTCCCGAGTTACTATTCATGAGTACTATTCACGAAGCGTGAAGATGTTTTTTTGTGAAATTTCTATCTTTTGGTGTCGGAGTTACTATTCATGTATACGACACTATTCACGTATACAACACTATTCACGAATACGGTACCATTCACCGAAAAATGAAATTTCTTCTTTTTGTCCAAAATATCTATTCTGGATACTAGCTTTGATTGTATCCATGTTTTGATCATTCTTGAATTTTACTTCAGTATGATTATTTATGAAGTATTTTTGAACTCGGATTGTTTAAAGTACGAATCCATAATACTTGTTCTTTTGTTTCACTGGATTCGTTTTCTTTAAAATATTTTTCATCATCCATAGTCCTAAATGATGATATTACTGAATATCTTTGGCCTGTAGTGCAAAGATGAATGATTTCTTGATGAATATCTTTGGCCCGTAGTGCAAAGATGAACAGGTGTTGAGATGAACATGATTGACTGATTAATATCTTTGGCCCGTAGTGGAAAGATGAACAGGTATTTAGATGAACATGACCAACTGATGAATATCTTTGGCCTGTAGTGCAAAGATGAATATTTGATTCCAGATATATATTGATTGATGTTACAGGGATAAAATATCGACGATGAACTTTTAAATTCATACATAGAAGATAGTAGTTTGCATTCTCTACTTAACTCTTCTAATGAATTATTATTTCATTGTGAATATTGATTTAAAATTTGTTGTCTATTGTATTCTATTAGATTTTTCCTTGTTGAAGACTAACGATAATTTGTTGTATATTATCTTAGTCATAATATTCTTTACTGGGCTAGTTGAGCTCACCCTTTTCCTTGTTGTTCCATTTTTCTTCTCAGGAGGCGAGAATGTAGCGAGTACTAGTCGGGGTATGGAATGAAGGTTCTAGAGAGAGTTGTTTAGTAGTCCTCACCATTTTTGTAAAATAATGTATAAATAATTGTGATGAGGATTTATTTGGGTATGTATATTGTCTAGAAGACAATAATTGTATTTAAACTCAAAGTATATATGTTGTCGTATTTTGCACGACAAATATATTAATAAAGTTGTAGTTATTTTTCGTACCATGTATTTGGCGACTCGAGAATGGGTTGGATGGAATGGACCTATTTTTGGGGCGTCACGGTTGGTATCGAGCTTAGGATATGATCTCCCATGAGATCGGGGAATAGAACCAGAGGGGAGAGACGAGTAAATCCTTCGCTAGTGTGTCCTACCTAAGCTTATTTGTTAGTTGGTCAAGATATAGGATATTATGTGATATATTGATTTCCTTAATTAACCCTTGTTTTATGACATGATTTGAGAATGTCGAACGAGAATATTAATAGTGGAGTAAATGAGACCGTGGAGATGCCTCAGATTTTACCAACGAGGAGAACGCAACAAAGTTGGCAATGTACCTGTGTGAACAACACCACCGAAAGCGAGATGATGAACGAGGGGATGTTTAGAAGTTTTTAGCGATTCATGTAAAATCGCACGAGGAGACTCGTGTTCAAAATACAGGAGGAAATGATAGTAATTCATGGGTGGTCACATGCAAGCAGGTTCAAAGAGTTGGGACCACCAAAAATTCGGGAAAGCCGGATCCGATTAAAGGCGAGACGTGGGTCAAACAAATTACCAAGATATTCGATGTCTTGGGATGC
Organism: Panax quinquefolius; assembly: GCA_020205615.1. Lineage (NCBI taxonomy): Eukaryota > Viridiplantae > Streptophyta > Magnoliopsida > Apiales > Araliaceae > Panax > Panax quinquefolius. Next base: position 21,938,075 of record CM035174.1, on the reverse strand, counting down.
ACGGAGAAATGAAAGTTCCATTCGCTACCTTTATGTTCCGTGGCGAGGCAGCAGACATCGGTGGGAATCACGGAAGCGTACTCCATCCACCGCACTCAAAGATGTCATGGGAGACGTTTGAAGCAGTTCAATGACAAGTACTTCCACGAAAGTATTCGTCATATGAAGGAAGTGGAGTTTATTATCTTTGGGAGCAGAATAACATGCGGTGTCCCAAAGATGAGGCGAAGTTCATGAGTTATCCGTGTTTGCACCTCATTTGGTGGAGAATGAGGAACGATGACGCGGATGTTTTCGAGAGGTTTGAAACCCGGCATACGCCGAAGATCTCATTTCTCATAAATTTTCTCTCTATTCAGATGTTGTCAATAGGGCTCAGTTGTTAGAGCGAGATAACGAGTACGGTCAACCTAGGGACCATAACCAAGATCATACCAAAGATAGCAGTCAACAAAATAACGATAACCAGCGGAGAAAGAAGAATACGGACAAAGGCGGTAACCACTCTAGTGGTAATCGTGGCCATGAAAATAGAAGAAGCGAGTCGGGAGGAGATTTTAAAAAGAGGAGATTCAACAACGACCATGTGAAGACGTCAACACCAGCAACAACTGGTTCCAAGGGAGGAGAAAGACCATCGGTCGTATGTTACAAATGCGGGGAAAGGGGGACATATCACCCAAACTGCCCACAACAGTTTAAGGTATGCTATAATTATGGAAAAGAAGGACATATCGCTCGAGATTGTACGATATCGAAACCCAGTCAAGCGGGAATGGTGACTCAAAAGGATGTCCCAGAAAAGTCAAAGACAACGATTCCTGGAAGAGCGTTTGTCGTGACCGGTCAAAATGCGAGGAACTCGAACGAAGTTAGCACGGGTTAGTTAATTATAAATTCTTGCGAAGTTTATACCTTACTAGATACCGGTTCTACCCATTCTTTTATCTCTCTTGCTTGCGCTCAACGTTTGAACTTGACTACGGAGAAATTAGACTTTGACCTATTTATGGAGACTCGTTAGAGAAACTTTCATTACATCCGTTGTTTAAAAATCTTGCTTGATTCAGTTGGCACTATCACATTACACCGTTAACCTTATTTCTATAGAGATATTTGCTTTTGATGTGATTTTAAGGTTAACTACTCATCATGCCAAAATTGATTACTTTTCGTATGGGTTGTTAGTTTTCATATTCCTAAGCAACCCGTTATTCAATTCAAGCAATCAAACCATTGTAGTCAAACATTTTCATATCAAGCCATGAAGTCATTCTTTATTACGGATGTAAAGTTTTCTTAGTCCATGTTATGGATTTGAATAAAGACACGCCGATTTGAATAATATTCTGTTGTTATTTATTTTCCCGACGTATTTCTGAAGAATTTTTGGCTTACTCCTAAAAGCTCGATATTAAATTTTGTATCGACTTTGAACCCCGGACAAAACTCATTTCTAAAATCTCACATCGAATGGCTCTATTGAACTTCGTGGAGTTAAAATTCAACTATAGAATTTGGTACTGAGCCTTTATCCGGTGACTTCCTTTGTGGAATGCAATCAAGCGAGACTTCTCCATAAGGGACACCATATTCAATGCGATAGTAAACCGATAGGTGTCATTGTAACGCTTATCCAAGGTTGGGATATGAGTCACGATTGAGATCAACCTAAAATTCAGAATCTAAAAACGTAGCTTTCTAGGCTTAGTTGGTTATTATCAAAGATTCGTTGAAGGATATTCTCGAATCCCTATTTCATTAATGCAATTGACTCGTAGAGATACAAAATTCGAATAGAGCAAACGAATGTGGGAAGAGCTTCAAGAACTCAAGAGGAGACTCATTTCAAAGACATGTTACGACCATGCCATCCTCGAAAAGCGAACGTGGTAGCCGACGTGTTGAGTAAAAGATCGTATATGAAAGCACGAAAGTACGATATTGTCAAAGACTAATTTCGTATAATTTACAAATAATAGAGATGGAGATGAAAACTCTAGGTACCCACGTGATGATATACGAGTATAATCGACTTTAATCGATAAAGTTAAAGTTATTCAAGCTACACACCGGAGCTGATGAATTTGAAGAAGGAGGTGCAAGAAGTTGTTATTTCAAAAGCAAGAATCGGTGAGGTGAGGAAAGCTCAAACCTTCGATTTATTAATCCATTTGAAATTCTCGATCGAATAGGAACTGTGGCCTATAGACTCGCTTTTACCGCCAAGTACGACGCGTGTTCATAACGTTTTTCACGTGATCGATGTTACGTAAATATGTGGACGACCGAACTACATCATTGAGTTAGAACCGGACGAGAGATAGCCAGAAGACTTAACGCATGAGGAGAGGTAATTGCCAAGATCTTGTAGAGGAAAGAACATGTCCCATGTACCGAGGTTATACCACAAGTTAAAGTTTTGTGGAGAAACCATGTTATTGAGGAAATGACCGGGAGTTGGAAACGAAAATGAAAGCGAGGTATTCTCATCTTTTCAAACACTGTGTATCGTCACGTCAATTTCGAGGACGAAATTTCATAAGGAGGGAGGTTGTAAGACCCCAAATTTTTAAATAAAAGGAATTTCCTTTATTTATTATTTTGAAATAGTAAGGGTGGATTTGATTAATGTGGTTAGTTATGGGTAAAATGCATAAATATTTTAAATAAGCAAGTGGTGATAAAATATTCATTATTGTTTGGGAATATTCGTTTGGTCGTGCAATATTCAGATTGTCGGGGGATATTCGACTGACGTCGCAATCTTTGTGGGCCCCATAACGGAAAGTGATTGGATGAAGAAAACGACAAATATAAGTTGTTTATAAATAATCTAGACGTAGTTGTTACTGTTAATACTGTTGGAATACCCGGTGGTTAAAACACACTAATACGCGTTGTTGAACAATAGCACACCGGTATTGCACCAATTATTGATTCTTACGTAAGAAGGCACTACTCAATGATTTTTATGTAATTACTATTCAATATTTTATTTTATTGATTCAATAATTGTCGCATTGATATTTTATATTCTTTGTTGTTTCAATAAATTGTCATTACACAAGATTTTTCATTATCGAAGCAATAATTCATATTATCCGAATAATATTATTAGAAAAAATTATTGGCAATGTCTAGAAAGTTACATCTAAGGAGAGGTTTGGTCACCTAATTGCGCCAAGAAGAGAGAAATCTTTATTGAAAGCCCCTCTTTCAGGGGAACTACTGGTTGCCAAGATCGTGATTCTGTAATATTATTTGTGAATAATTAATTATTGATTTATATGATGAGGAAAATATTGATTTTATGTGGATATAGATGGAGAAAATTTTTAATGTGACAATTATTGAAAATTAATATTTTATCTTTTCTCGATAAAATAATTCATTTAAATATATTATTTTAATAATATATTAATGGTGATATTTTTAAAATGAATGTGGGATATATGAGTATATGAGGAGGAAGAGTATTTTTGTGGCATTAAATGTTTAACACATATTTTGTGTGTTGGTGGACACAATTATTGACCGAAATTTGATTATAGCCTGTAAAATCGCCCGTTTGTGGATTTCGGTCAATTTCTGTTTGGAATTTGGAAAAACTTTCTTCTGCAAAGTTGTAGAGAATTGAATTTCCTATAAAAAAACGCGAGATTCGAATTTTCTGATAAAAGGGCTATTTATTGTGAATTATTGAAGTTTCGGTATATCGGGTGTGAATTGATTTTTGGGAGTTTTAATTAATTATTTTAAGAAAAACGTTTTTGGTGAGTTTGTGAACCTCATTTAACATGTGCTATGGCTGAAATCAGATTTCAAAGGTGGGCTAAGGAATTTTGTTTATAAATAATATTATTATATTCAATTTTTCGCTTTTGTGTTCTAAAGCATTTTCCTATAAATAGGGTGCTTAGGTTAGAATTCAAAATCACATTTAAACTCAAGTTTTTCTCTATTTCTCTCTCGATATATTGAGCGTATTCTTGTGAGTATACTTTGAGTGTTGCTATACGGTGCAAGTTCAAGTCATAGCCTATATCCTGTTTCAAATTTAGAAGACCGATCTTTCGAGGTAAGGGATGTTATTTTATTCGAAAATGATATTATTTCTTCAATATCATTATGCCAAAATATTGGTTGGAAATTTTATCAAATTTGGAACTTTTTCATGTCTGGGGTTACTTATTCATGAGTTACTATTCACGAGTTACTATTCCCGAGTTACTATTCATGAGTACTATTCATTAAGCGTGAAGATGTTTTTTGTGAAATTTCTATCTTTTGGTGTTTGAGTTACTATTCACGATATCAAGACTATTCACGATATCGACACTATTCACGAATACTTGGTGACTATTCAATTAAAAATGAAATTTCTTCTTTTTGTCCAAAATATCTATTCGGATACTAGCTTTGATTGTATCCATGTTTTGATCATTCTTGAATTTTACTTGATTATGATTATTTATGAAGTATTTTTGAACTCGGATTGTTTAAAGTACGAATCCATAATACTTGTTCTTTTGTTTCCTTTGGATTCGTTTTCTTTAAAATATTTTTCATCATCCTTAGTCCTAAATGATGATATTATGAATATCTTGGCCCGTAGTGCAAAGATGAATGATTTCTTGATGAATATCTTTGGCCCGTAGTGTGCAAAGATGAGCAGTGTTGAGATGAACACGATCGATCGATTAATATCTTTGGCCCAGTAGAAAAAGATGAATAGGTGTTTAGATGAACATGACCTAATCGATGAATATCTTTGGCTCAGAGTGCAAAGATGAATATTTGATTCCAGATATATATTGATTGATGTTACAGGATAAAATATCGATGATGAACTTTTAAATTCATACATAGAAGATAGTAGTTTGCATTCTCTACTTAACTCTTCTAATGAATTATTATTTCATTGCGAATATTGATTTAAAATTTGTTGTCTATTGTATTCTATTAGATTTTTCCTCGTTGAAGACTAACGATAATTTGTTGTATATTATCTTAGTCATAATATTCTTTCTTCGGGCTAGTTGAGCTCACCCTTTTCCTTGTTGTTCCATTTTTTCTTCTCGGGGAATAGTAGAATGTAGCAAGTACTAGTGGGGTATGGAATGAAGGTTCTAGAGAGAGTTGTTTAGTAGTCCTCACCATTTTGTAAAATAATGTATAAATAATTGTGATGAGGATTTATTTTGGTATGTATATTGTCTAGAAGACAATAATTGTATTTAAACTCACAATTATATATGTTGTGCATTATTTTGCACGACAAATGTATTAATAAAGTTGTAGTTATTTCTATACCATGTATTTGGCGACTCAGAATGAGTTGGATGGAATGGACCTATTTTGGGGGCGTCACACTTGAGGTAGCTAATTTCCTAAAGAATTAATTAGAAATTAATTTTTGAAAAATAGTAAATGAATTTTAAAAATTTTGAGAAAAATATATGTTCAGTATGGGACTATATTCTGCTTAATCCCAGAAAAGAATAATTTTTGGGACAGATTTGGTATTTTTCATGAAAATGATTTAGTTACGAACATATGAATTAAATATGTTATGTGAAGTTTAAAAATTGGTAAATAGAATTTTATGGCTTGAAATTCCTATATAAGGTATATGCAGATTTTTGATGAGTAATTTGATTATTGGTGATGAAATCTTATGAGTATGGCATTTTGAATGATCAAATGCATTATTTAGAAAAGTGTAAACAATTAAATTAAATTGTTTATAAGTTTAAGGAGTGATTAAAATATTATTATAATATTAACAATATTAGATTATGATTTTATTAAGTGATTGATAATGTTTAGATAAATTTAAAGTCTTTAATATTTATCCTTGATTTAGTTTGACTAATGCTTATAATATTTTCATCATCCTCATGCTTTATTATATTGAAAGTCATCTGTGGCCTGTAGTGCATAGATGGACTTGATATGATTATGACTAGGGATTATTTGGTATAATCATAACCGTAATGTTACAAATGATGTGGAAAAAGTCCTCATTGGTCCGTAGTGCATTGATGGACAGTTTTTGGTATGATTATGACTATGGATTCTCTTTGGCCGTAGTGCAAAGATGAATTGTTTAATGGCATGATCAGGACCATTGATGAAAACACGATTATCTTTGGCTGTAGTGCATGGATAATTCGTGGTCGTGATACTAAAGAAAATCCTTGGCCTGTAGTGCATGGATGATTAAATGATGTGGATTAATTATTGAGCTGAGTCTCAGCAATGAAATATTAATTCATGGATGTGATAATAATGAATATCTTTGGCCGTAGTGCAAAGTTGATTTAATGATTACGAGCAGGAATTATGATTTGGTATAATCATGATTTTTGATGTTTCAGGTGATGAAAATTATATTCGTCCTAGGTGCGAAGAGGAATTTAGAATCACAATTGTGATTATGAGTTATTCACATGATCGTGGACGGGAATTGTTGATTGATGTTACACGGAGAAAAGCTTATTGGTGGATTTTAATATAGAGAAGATAATAGACCTTATGGTCTATTTGACTCTTCTAATGGATTGCTCGTTCCGCTGCAACTATGGTTGAAAAGTTTTATTATCATCATATGTTCTAAATCTACGATTTATTATTGATGAAAGCTATTGATAATTTAATTATCTTTAGTCATGATATTCTTTTCTTGGGTTAGTTGTGCTCACCTTTACGCTTACAATTCCTTTCGGGTAATAAGAGTGTAAATTTGGGTTGGCGGGGGTATTAAGAGGATTAGAACGGTGGTCTCTAGCTGTGGAGGTTCTCCCTAAACAGTATAGAAAAGTGTGTTGTATTCTATACATCATTTAGTAGTTATATTTGGTGTATCATATAGGGTGAGGCGAACCCAACGTTGGAAGGGTGTTTTTTTCACTATCATACAAGATGTCTAATGACATACAACCTCGTGTTATCATAAGACATGGTTGTGCACATCCACTTGTTGAGTATATTTACGAGCACTACCTATATGATCTTGGAGTATATTTGAAATATAATTTTCACTTGGAGACAACGGAGATAATTATATGTCAAGAGAAGACTTACCATTGGAAAGAAGATGATAGTAATCTTCTTGTTTTTCTTTGGGGACTTTTGGGTCAACCAAGGATAATTCTATGGACATATGATATCTATCATAACCTGGACGCATGGCCTCCCATGTACGAAGGTTTCCTTGAGCACTTCCCAAAGATTTTAGTTCTAAAACAGTTTTTGACTGTACTTTTATGTAATGTACCATAGTAAGGTTGTAGTAGAGGTACCATGAGAGTTACACACATCTGTATTAAAACTCATATTAAACTATGGTCGTATTCTATACGACAGCTCAACAGTTGTATAAATGAAGTTGTATTTGAATTTTGTACCATGTATCTGACGACTCAGAATGGGTGATGTATAACTAATTTTGGGGGCATCACATTTGATATCAGAGCTTAGGGATATGGTCGTTGACGGAGATAAGAGTCTAGAACTAGGAGGGGAGAGACGAGTTATATACTTCGCTAGTGTGTGACTTACCTAAGCTGAAATTGTTCACTTGATAAGTGGACAAATTATGATATGTCAATTAACCTTCGTTTTGAAGCTATATTCTAGAATGATATCTGAAATACAGGAGATGAGAAATGAGAAAATCATGTTAGCGTGGAAATTACCGGGAAGGTACAATCTGAAAAGGAAAGCAAGGTATTCTCATCTCTTCGAATATCAGGTACGTACGTAAATTTTGAGGGCTAAATTTCATAAGGAGGGGGTGATTGTGAGACCCCGAATTTTATGAAATAAAAGTATTCAATTTTTCTATTTTGGTAAATAGTTAAATTGATAAAAGTTTAAAGTTAAGGGTAATATGTGAATTTTTTTTTTCAAAGTAAGCAAGTTGATATAAAATATTCGTTTTGTCGGGGAATATTTGATTAGTCGGGGGGAATATTAAATGCAATGGTACAATCATTAGTGGACCCCACAATGTAATTATTATCGGATTGAGAAAGCGACAAAAATACTTTATGAAAATAACGGCGGAAGTTTTACAGTTAAGCTGTTGAAACACCGGTGTTAAAAGTACTGAATGTCTGGCGTGGTTGCGTAGTAGTACGATATTGATTATTGATGCTTATGTGAGAAGTCACTCGGTATTGTTCAATCGGGTATTCGGGACACTTTTTTAGTACGTGTCGAGTACTATTCACGAGTTACTATTTATGAAGTTACTATTCACGAGTTACTATTCATGAGTTACTATTCATGAGTTCTATTCACGAGTTACTATTCACGAGTTACTATTCACAAGTTCTTATTACTTGAGTACTATTCACTAGTAAAATATATTTTTTTTCGGTCCAAATTATTTTTTGGGTACAATATTAGTCCATGAGAGAGATGTGCTAATTTTTGAATAGTTGGTTGAAGATATAATAGTAAATCAATATGGGATTTGGTGGATAGTTATAATAGTAAATCAATATGGATCATTTGGTTTAAAGTTTTAATAGTAAATCGGTATGGACCAGTTACTTTAAGTTTTAATAGTAAACCAATATGGACCGTCCGTTTAAAAGTAAATCAATCTGGACCATTCATGAATTAGTTACTATGCAGTCCATTCTTCTATAAATAGAAGCTCATTCCTTTATTATTTCTTACGAATTCTTTGAAACTACAGAGAGAAATTATAGAGAAACTATAGAAAAAATATTACGCTACTTCCCTACTCTTATATTGAGTTTCTTTTACGGTAAGGGGTATTATTTCTTTTGTATTCATGAAGAGAACTTACATTATTCCATTATTTATTATTACATTGGAATAACTCATATCTGTGAGCTACCCTATACTTGGTGAAATTATTCTTCGTTATTATTTCATTCTTATTATTACATTGGAATATCACATGCATGCGTTTTTCATGGGACTGGTTCCGATCTTTATTATTACATTGGAATATCCTGTACATGCATTTCTGTGGGGACTGGTTCCAGTTCTTTATTATTACATTGGAATATATCACATGCATGCGTTTTGTGGGACTGGTTCCGTTATTTATTATTACATTTGGAATAACTTGCTGCATGTGATCTATCGCATGCTGGTGATTTCTTTTGTTATTCCATTCTTTATTACACTCGGTTGGTTAAAACTTTGACTTATATACTCCATGAAATTAGTGGAATATCCTTGATATTTGCGCTTCATCCTTTATCTTTTCATGGAAAATATTTTACGAGCATTCTTGAATTTTACTCCACAAAGTAGTATCATGTTGACAATTTGGACATTATTGAGTTCGGGATAAATTAACTTATAAATCTTTAAAACTTATTCTTGAACTTGTTTTATTGAATTATTATGTCATTGTCATGATGAGTTATGTTGGTTATTATGTGAAAACATGAAAGTTCTTAGAAAACACAAAGGGTTGAAAATCAGATTTTGGTAAAAATAGAGTATGAAATTCAATTAACCATATCTCCTATTATATTTCGAATTTTTGAGTGTGGTCAAGTTCTAGAGTTAGATCTATGAGTTTTCTAACTTATCCAAGTGGAATCACTAGAAAAGGTGTTGTAGATTTTCGTGTGGACTGATTTTAGTAAAGGAGTAAAAAAGCTGAAAAGTGTCCAAAAAAGCTCTTGCTGAGAGAAAATTTAAAAGGGAATTTTCGGCCACTTAAATTGTGAGAAAAATTCCGGCCTTTTGGGACATGAAAATATATGATATAAAGTACCTACTGTCCAAAAATGAGCTCATTCCGACTTAAAATGAGCAAGTTATGACTATTTCAATATTTAGATTTTTTCGACGAAAAACGCTATAACCGAAGTTTTATAACTCCGATGACCATGAAATTTAAACTGGAAGCTCACGTTAACATGTGTAAGATCCTGCCAAGATTTGAGAATTTCTGGAGTTAAACTTGAGGTAGCTAATTTCTTAAGGAATTAATTAAAAATTGATTTTTGAAAAATAGTAAATGAATTTTAAAAATTTTGAGAAAAAATATATGTTCGATATGGGACTATATTACGCTTAATCCCGAGAAAAGAATAATTTTTGGGATTTGATTTGGTATTTTCATGAAAATGATTTAATTCTGAACATATGAATTAAATATGTTATGTGAAGTTGAAAAATTGGTAAATAAGATTTTATGGCTTGAAAATCCTATATAAAGGTATATCTTGATTTTGATGAGTAATTTGATTATTGGTGATGAAATCTTATGAGTATGGCATTTTGAATGATCAAATGCATTATTTAGAAAAGTGTAAACAATTAAATTAAATTGTTTATAAGTTTAAGGAGTGATTAAAATATTGTTATAATATTAACAATATTAGATTATGATTTTATTAAGTGATTGATAATGTTTAGATAAATTTAAAGTCTTTAATATTTATCCTTGATTTAGTTTGACTAATGCTTATAATATTGTCATCATCCTCATGCTTATATTATGTTGAAAGTCAATATGTGGCTGTAGTGCATAGATGGACTTGGTATGATTATGACGAGGATTATTCGGTATAATCATGCTTAGTAATGTTATAAATGATGTGGAAAAAGTCCTCATTGGCCGTAGTGCATTGATGGGACGATTTTTGGTATGATTATGACTATGGATTCTCTTTGGTAGTAGTCAAAGATGAATTATTTTATGGCGTGATCGGGAATAGTTGATGAAAACACGATTATCTTTGGTAGTAGTGCATGGATAATTTCGTGGTCGTGATCTTAAAGAATATCCTTGGCTGGCTGTAGTGCATGGATGATTCGATGATGTGGATTAATTATTGAAATTTGAGTCTCGTGAATGAAATATTAATTCATGGATGTGATAATAATGAATATCTTTGGTAGTAGTGCAAAGATGATTTAATGATTCTGACGGGAATTGTGATTTGGTATAACCATGATTTTTGATGTTTTTGGGTGATGAAAATTATCTTCGTTCTAGGTGCGAAGAGAATTTAGAATCACAATTGTGATTATGAGTTATTCACATGATCGTGGGACGGGAATTGTTGATTGATGTTACGGAGAAAACATTATTGGTGGACTTTTAACATAGAAGATAATAGACCTTATGGTCTATTTGACTCTTCTAATGGATTGCTCGTTCATTTGCAACTATGGTTGAAAAGTTTTATTATCATCATTATATGTTCTAAATCTCGATTTATTATTGATGAAAGCTATTGATAATTTAATTATCTTTAGTCATGATATTCTTTCTTTGGGCTAGTTGTGCTCACCCATACGCTTTACAATTCCTTTCGGGGTAATAAGAGTGTAGGTGAATTGGCGGGGGTATTAAGAGGATTAGAGCGGTGGTCTCTAGGTTGTGGAGGTTCTCCTAAGCAGTATAGAAAAGTGTGTTGTATTCTATACATCATTTAGTAGTTATATTTGGTGAATCATATAGGGTGAAAGGCGAACCAAGCGTTGGAAAGGTGTTTTTCCACTATCATACAAGATGTCTAATGACATACTGACCTCGTGTTATCATAAGACATGGTTGTGCACATCCACTCCACTTTGAGTATATCTACTGAGCACTACCTATATGATCTTGGAGTATATTTGAAATATAATTTTCACTTGGAGACAACGGAGATAATTATATGTCAAGAGAAGACTTACCATTGGAAAGAAGATGATAGTAATCTTCTTGTTTTTTCTTTGGGGACTTTTAGGTTGACCGAGGATAATTCTATGGACATATGATATCTATCATAACACAGACGCATGGCCTCCCGTATACGAAGGTTTCCTTGAGCACTTCCCAAAGATTTTAGTTCTAAAAGCAGGTTTTTTTGGTTTGTACTTTTATGTAAAGTACCATTGTAAGGTTGTGGTAGAGGTACCATGAGAGTTACACACATCTGTATTAAAACTCATATTAAACTATGGTCGTATTCTATACGACAGCTCAACAGTTGTATAAATGAAGTTGTATTTGAATTTTGTACCATATATCTGACGACTCAGAATGGGTGATGTATAACTAATTTTGGGGGCGTCACATTTGATATCAGAGCTTAGGGATATGGTCGCTGATGGAGATAAGAGTTTAGAACTAGGAGGGGAGAGACGAGTTATATACTTCGCTAGTGTGTGACTTACCTAAGCTGAAATTATTCACTTGATAAGTGGACAAATTATGATATGTCAATTAACCTTTGTTTTGAAGCTATATTCTAGAATGATATCTGAAATACAGGAGATGAGAAATGGGAAAATCATGTTAGCGTGGAAATTACCGGGAAGGTACAATCTGAAAAGGAAAGCAAGGTATTCTCATCTCTTCGAATATCAGGTACGTACGTAAATTTTGAGGGCGAAATTTCATAAGGAGGGGTGATTGTGAGACCCCGAATTTTATGAAATAAAAGTATTCAATTTTTCTATTTTGGTAAATAATTAAATTGATAAAAGTTTAAAGTTAAGGGTAATATGTGAATTTTTTTTTTGAAAGTAAGCAAATTGATATAAAATATTCATTTTGTCGGGAAATATTCGATTAGTCGGGGAATATTCTTTTTGTGGGGAATATTATTATGCAATAACGATACAATCATTAGTGGACCCTAAAAGCGAAATTATTGTCGGATTGAGAAAAGCGACAAAAATAGTTTATGAAAATAACGGCAAAAGTTTTACAGATTAAGCTGTTGAAACACGGTGTTAAAAGTATAGATATGTCTGGCGTGGTTACATAGTAGTACACGATATTGATTATTGATGCTTATGTGAGAAGTCACTCAGTATTGTTCAATCGGGTATTCGGGACACTTTTCGTGTCAGAGTACTATTCACGAGTTACTATTCATGAGTTACTATTCACGAGTTACTATTCATGAGTTACTATTCACGAGTTACTATTCACGAGTTACTATTTACGGAGTACTATTCACCCGTAAAATATATTTTTTCGGTCCAAATTATTTTTGGGTACAATATTAGTCCATGAGGAGATGTGCTAATTTTTCAGACCGTTGGTTGAAGATATAATAGTAAATCAATATAGACCCCTGGTGGATAGTTATAATACTAAATCAATATGGATCGCTGATTTACAGTTTTAATAGTAAATCAGTATGGACCGTTACTTTAAATTTTAATAGTAAACCAATATGGACCGTCCGTTTAAAAGTAAATCAATCTGGACCATTCATAAATTAGTTACTATGTAGTCCATTCTTCTATAAATAGAAGCTCATTCCTTCATTATTTCTTACGAATTCACTGAAACTCTAGAGAGAGAAATTATAGAAAAACTATAGAAAAATATTCTGCTATTTGATAATAGAATTTTAATTCATAGAAGATAGTAGATATCATGCTATACTTGACTCTTCTAAAATACAGTTGCATGTCTTTGGCCTGTAGTGCAAGAATGAACTGTTAATGAATATCTTTGGCCTGTAGTGGAAATATGAATTTATTAGTATGATTATGGACAGGAATTGTGATTTGGTATAACCATGGTCTTTTATATTTCAGGTGAAGACAGGTGATGAAAATTATCTTCGTCCTAGGTTCGAAGAGGAATTTAGAACCACAATTATGATTATTAGTTATTCACCTGATTGTGGACAGGAATTGTTGACTGATGTTACAGGGATAAAACATTGTTGGTGGATTTTTAACGTGGAGAAGATAATAGAATTTATGGTCTATTTGACTCTTCTAATGGATTGCTCGTTGTGACGTCCCCAAATCTAGGTACTTGAAAACCCGAACTCGGTGCTTCACGATACCATTTCTATGAGCGGAATAATACTAATAATAATAACAATAATATAGATTATCAAATTTAATTTACATTTTATCAGAGTTTTCAATCCCAAGTACGAAACCTTCAAACATTCGTTACATTACATGATAATTAATATATATCATCATTATCCTAATAAAGACTAGTTATTACTAAAGATAACATTATCTTTCATTCAAATGACCTTCCCTTCCCTTTTTTTCAAGCGAGCCTTCAAAGTTGTTCATACTTAGCTGAAAATATTTAAATTAAGCAAGGATGATCATTTGAGTGTCTAGCAAGTAATAGTAACAATAACATTTAGCTGAATGAAATAAATCTTTCTTTGAACAATACTTCTACAACGAATAAACAGTTGTGAAGTAAGCTGGACCAATAATAAACAACATATCATTTCGATTTCAAATTTTTGAAACTACGTATTGACTACAAATAATGATCATTTGACAGACTATGAACATTGTTTTCTATTTTCGAAAAGGTTAAACAAAACTTCATCTGTAAACCATCATAACTTACGAGCACGGGGGTGATCAGACCGTTATGCCCTGTATTGATCAATACTACATTATAGGACGATATTTTCGTCCAGCATTTTCGCCTTAGGCGCATAAAAGTTTTTCATATTTGGGATGTTCATACCAGTCTAGAATCTGAACCAAAACAATTCAGTTGGATAACAATAAAGTTCTTATCTTGTTCAACAACAATTTTAAGTTAGTGTCTAGCCAGATCAAATAGCTTAGACGACTTTTAATTCAACTTATACATCTTTGGACAATCGATAAGTATGTATCAACATGTGATAAAATATAATGATTATCCAAGTGAGGACACTTGTATAACCATGTTTAGAAATTAATGAACATAATATATTTCTTGATCTACAATAACATAATTAAGGAACTTGTACAACAAATTATAATTTAATAACTTACTTATACGTAATCATTGCATAAGTATATACAAAGGTTGAAATATTTGAACAATTAAAAGAATAGTTTAGATATTATCTTACGTATGTCCATCGATAAAGTAAATGCAAAGAAGGTTAGATACTTGCCTCATCGATGCTTATGCTTACACAACTTCTATTTATCTTTTATATCAAGCCCTATCATTAAATAGATCATTCGTTTGATTAAAATAACATATCATGTCATATCATCTTTGCTATTTGCAACAAAGACGTAACCTAATCACATCACGTATAAGTTTATGACAACCATGAATCACAAATAAATATTTATTAAGTCAACCTATCTAAGTCCAGATCAATTTAAAAATATGCTTGTATTAACAACTTTATCTGCAATTATCGACTCTAAGACTTTAACTCTGTAACTTAGTATCATCATATTATTTTTAAATGACTTATAATAATTTTTAAACATTTATTATAATTTATCATAAATTTGTGAAATCTAGGAATCATTATTAAATGATTTAAATATTAAGTAATTTCATTATCATTAACATTTAATTAATATTAAACTAATAATGAAACCATTGTCAAAATATTAAAGTTATTTATAATAACTCAAAATATTTTTAAAACATTTATATTACCCTTAAATGATTTTTAAAATATTTAAAATCATTTTTAAATAATTACCATTAATATTAAAGTATTAATGTATTATTTATCAAAATATTAAAATTAAATAAGTATAACTTAATAACATTTTTAATTCATTTATATCCTTTTTAATTGATTTTTAAATTAATAAAACTATTTTTAAACTATTTATTTAATATAATTATTAAATAAATTTAATATTATTAATAATAATTTAATAATCATTAATATTAAATTATTAATGAAATTATCCTTTAAATATTAAAAATTATATTTTATAACTTAAAATATCTTTAAACACTTTATTTTCATCTAAAATGATTATTATAATCTAAAAATCATTTTAAACTAATTTATTTAATATAATTATTAAATAACTTTAATATCATTAATAATAATTAATTCATGAAATTTACCTTTAAATATTAAAAGTTATATTTTATGACTTAAAATATTTTAAACTATTTATTTTCATTTAAAATGATTTTATAATATTAAAATCATTTTTAATTAATTTATTTAATTTAATTGTTAAATAAATCTTATATCATTAATATTAAATAATTAATGAAATTTACTTTAAAATATTAAAAGTTATATTTTATAACTTAAAATATTTTTAAATAACTTATTATCATTTAAAATAATTTTTAATATAATAAAATCATTTTTAATTAATTTATTTAATGCATTTAATAAATAAATTAATTACCAATAATATTCAAATAAATATTAATATTTATGAAAAATATTTTAAATTATTAAAAGTTAAATTTTTATAACTTAAAATAATTTTTAAAATAATTTTTTGTAATTTTCGGAATTAAATTCCTATTTTTAAATGATTTTTGAAAATTTAATTAATTAAAATTTATAAAACTGTCGTTATAGGCCTTTAGCGACAGAAAGTGTAGTCTATGGTGTCCTTGAGCCTTCAAGAACATTCATACTCAGCTTCGGGTTAGCTACTTTAACCATTAATTATGAACTGTGTAATATGTTTCTGTGAATGTTTTTGGTTTGATCGTGTAGTACAAATTCAACACTACAAGACCCAACAATAAACATGGCTAACAAACATGAAACAAACGAGATCTGGGGCCTAGAACAAGCTGTCAGAGTTGTTCTTCATTTTTTGGGTTACCTAGAAATGAAGAACAGTTCGACTGCTCATATTTGGGCCTCCACAACTTGTGATTTATGTGATGTTTTTGTGATATAGTGCATCCAGCCTAAGCCTGTAGATAACATGTGATACTACAGATCCATTACAAAAATCTCCATAAAAACATAACATCATGAAGATACATGCTTATTAAAGTTCGTCTGGCCGTCGATATTTCATCGCTTTTTGGGTTACCCGTAAAAGCGATTTCATGAACGTCTGACCTCCTTTGACCAGCCACAAAATCTTGTACACTTGATATTTAGAGACACACAAATCATGGATCCAGAGATAAACTAACATACTATAACATGGATTCAACAACCTTTACAAAACATGTATAACCTGCAAGATGAAAGCCCCTAAATTAGATGTCAGACCGACTTGGGAACACCTGGGTTACCCAGAAACTTTGCAAGTCATGGTCGGTTAACGCAGTTTGACCTTCTATAACTTGCAATCCACATATGATCTAAGCCTGATTTCAAGCTCAGATAAAAGAGCACAAATCAGACTACAACTACAAAGTTTCAAAACACAAAAAAGCATTAAAGATCACAGAGATGAAAGGTCTGACATTCGTTGTCAGAAAACAAAACAAATTTTTTCCAGATTTTGTAAATCTTCAAATCCGAGCCTCTAGATGTTATGGATTCAACATCTAGCAACCCAGATCATCATTAGACACTATAACCAACATGTTTTAACAAAAATTTCAAACATCAAACAACAGAAAATTAGATAGAAATCAAGCTAGGGTTTTATACCTTCTATGATTAATTTCTGATTCAAAGCTTCTGATTTGTTAGGGATGATAGTGGGGCTCGGTTTTGTGACTGAAATGCCTTAGAATTTCGTTGATCTTGAGGGATAGAAATAGGTTAAGTGTTTGGAGAGAAAATGAGCTTGCAAATGATTTTCTCTCTCTCCAATGCTATAAATAGAAGTCCAAGATGCATGAATGGTTGATATATAAGCTGAGTGCGGCAATTATAGAGCACATGGAGTTGTTGGTTTGGTGAACAACTTCACCAAATGTCAAAACCTATACACTAGCTTCAATAATGCATAGAGGGGTAATTTGGTCATTTGTCTAACACATTTAATGGCAAAATTATAACTTGTCAAACCCTTAGGGTTTAACCCTAAGGTTTAACACAAATTGTAAGATTTTCCAACTAAGGTTTGTACACAAAAAAAATAAAATAATAACAATAATGGTAATAATAACAAATTTTAGTTTCTAAAATTCGTAATTAGGGTTTTCTTAATTAAATTAGTTTTCTAATTACTTTATACAAGAACATTAGGGTTTAATAATACTAATTATAATTAATATCACTAATTTATCAATTAGAGCACCCATTTAATAAATAGGGTTAACAATTTACTAATTAGGATTAACAATTTAATAACTAGGGTTAAAAATTTGTAATTAGGGTTTCTAATCACATTAAGTATGATCATTAGGGTTTAAAGTCCGTTAATGAGTATTAAACATCCTAAATTAGCAATTAGGGTTTCCCAATTTGACAGTTAGGGTTCCTAAATATCAGTTAGGGTTTTAATTTTATAATTAGGGTTTTGAGTCAATAATTAGGGTTTACCTAATTAGTATTTTAAATTAGGGTTTCACACAATAATACTAGGGTTTGTCATATAACGCCATAATTGACTAACCATTATCGGTCCACGTATACAGTACATATTATAGCACTGAAAAATCAAAAATATAATTAATATTATATTATTATTACCATTCCTTGTTCCAAAACCAGAATTAGGGTTTGGGTTCCATATCTAATTTACTTTGCATAAATAGTTTTATTAATTAAGTTAAAATATTTAACTTAATAATCCAAGCTAAAATTCATATAAATAAATAATAATTATAATACCTCTAATAACCATTCCTTATATTATTTAAATAATATAATATCATATTTCCTTTGAAAAATAAATAATAAAAACATTTCTATAATAAAATTAATTATTAAAAAATATAATTTATAATGATCATTAATTTAAAATAAAATTATTTGTAAATATTCATGTAATAAATATATTTTTATTTATCACATAAATACATATACACATTATCTTGTACAAATCCTCATCCTTAAAATAAAAAAAAAATTACGCAAAATTTCTGTTTTATTTATATAAAAAATATCGGGTTATTACACTCGTTCCGCTGCAACTATGGTTGAAAAGTTTTATCATCTGCCATATGTTCTAAATCTCTGATTCATTACTGTCAAAGTCTATTGATAATTTAATTATCTTTAGTCATGATATTCTTTACTGGGCTAGTTGTGCTCACCCTTTTGCTTCACAATTTCTTTCAGGTAATAAGAGTATAGCTGGGTCGAGTGGGGATAACAGGGGAATAGAATAGTGGTCTATAGTTGTTGAGGTTCTCCTTAAATAGTATGGAAATAATTTTGTTGAGAACTTTAGATAAGTTTGTCGTATTGTATACGTCATTTGATATTTAATTTTAGTGAACTGAATAGGGTGAGGTGAACCCAACTTTGGAAGGGTATTTTGTCACTATCATACAAGATGTCTAATGGCATACAATCTCGTGTTATCATAAGACATGGTTGTGCACATCCACTTGCTGAGTATATCTACGAGCACTACCTATATGATCTTGGAATATATTTGAAATATAATTTTCACTTGGAGACACCAGAGATAATTATATGTCAAGAGAAGACTCACCATTGGAAAGAAGATGATAGTAATCTTCTTATTTTTCTTTGGGGACTTTTGGGTCAACCAAGGATAATTCTGTGGACATATGATATTTATCATAACCTAGACGCATGGCCTTCAATGTACGAAGGTTTCCTTGAGCACTTCCCAAAGATTTTAATTTCTAAAATAGTTTTTGACTGTACTTTTATGTAAAGTACCATTGTAAGGTTGTGGTTGAGGCACCAGGAGAGTTACATACATTTGTATTAAAACTCACAGGTTATCTGTTGTCGTACTCTGCACGACAGTTCAACAGTTGTATAAATAAAGTTTATATTTGGTTTTTACAGTGCGATATCTGGTGACTATAGATGGGTGATGTATACCTATTTTGGGGGCGTCACAAATGGTATTAGAGCTTAGGGATATGGTCGCTGGCGGAGATATAAGTCTAGAACTAGGAGGGGAGAGACGAGTAATATACTTCGCTAGTATGTGACTTACCTAAGCTGAAATATTTACTTAATAAGTTGACAATTTGTGATATGTCAATTGACATTTGTTTTGAAGATATATTCTAGAATGATATTTAAAATACAGGAGATGAGCAATGGAAAAATTATGATACAAAGGATAAAATCGGAAAGGTACAATTCGAAAAGAAAGCAAGGTATTCTCATCTCTTTGAATACCAGGTACGTACGTAAATTTCGAGGGCGAAATTTTATAAGGAGGGGAGATTGTAAGACTTCGAATTTTATGAAATGAAAGTATTCAATTTTCTTATAATTATTATTTTATTTCGTAAATGGTTAAATTGATAAAAGTTTAAAGTTAAGGGTGATATGTGAAATTTTTTGCAAAGTAAGCAAGTTGTTATATAATATTCGATTGGTCGGGGAATATTCATTTTAACAGGGAATATTCGAACAACAACACAATCATTGGTGGACCCCACAACAGAATTATTGTCGGAGTTAGAAAATGACAAAATTATCTTTTTATAAAACTAACGGCGGAAGTTTTACCGTTAAGCTTGTTGAAACACCGGTGTTAAAAGAAACAAGAATACGCGTGGTTGCATAGTAGCACACGGTATTGATTATTGATGCTTACGTAAGAAGTCACTCAGTTTTGTTCAATTATTGTTACAATAATTGTTACATAATGTTTGCATAATAAAATCTTTTTATATAAAATGTAATACTTTTATAAAGTTATTTATTTTATTAGATTTTAAATAGAATATATTATATTTTATTATGCATAGTATTTGCATAGTTCTACATAGTGTTTGCATAGTAAAATCTTTTTATAAAAAATGTAATACTTTTATAAAGTTATTTGTTTTATTAGATTTTAAACAAAATATATTATATTTTATTATGCATAGTGTTTGCATAGTGCATGCATAGTGTTTGTATAGTACAATCTTTTTATATATAAAATGAATACTTTTATAAAGTTATTTGTTTTATTAGATTTTAAATAAAATATATTATATTTTATTATGCATAGTGTTTGTATAGTAATTTTTTTTTATATAAAATAGAATACTTTTTATAAAGTTTTGTTTTCTTTGATTATAAATAGAATACATTATATTTTATTGCATAGTACAACATAATATCCTTTCCATTCTCCTATAAATAGGATGCTTAGTTAGAATTGAAAATCACACCAGAAGTTTAGAGAATTCTTCTTCTATAATCTTGAGCGTATTTCTTTAGAGTTTAAGAAAGCTTTGAGCGTAGAAAATAGTGCAAGTTTTCTTCAGGTATATCTCCGGCCTACCCGTCGGAATACTCTTCTTTTTAAGGTAAGGAATATTATTATTAAAGTAAGGGGTATTATTCTTTCATATTCATGAAGAGAACTATTGTTATTCCATTCCTTATTATTCTATTGGAATAACTTGTATAAGCGGACTACCGTATACATGGTGAAATTTTTCTGTTATTCCATTCTTTATTATTTTGTTGGAATAACCTATCTGTGCGGTCTATCGCATGCATGGTGAATTCTGTTGTTATTCCATTCTTTATTATTCTGTTGGAACATCACATGCATGCGGATTACGCATGACTGGTTCCATTCTTTATTATTCTCGTTGGAACATCACATGCATGCGGATTACGCATGACTGGTTCCATTCTTTATTATTCTGTTGGAACATCCTGTTTGTGCGGATTACGCATGACCTGGTTCCGTTCTTTATTATTCATTGGAAATATCCCATGCATGCGGTTTACGCATGACCTAGTTCCATTCTTTATTATTCTGTTGGAATAACCCGCATCATGCGGATTAACACGCGCTGGTGAATTCTTCGTTATTGCATTCTTTATTATTATGTTGGAATAACCTGTCTATGTGGATTACCACATGCATGGTGAATGATCCTTCGTATTCATTCCTTATTAAATTGCGGAAATGATCTGTCTACATGGATTACCGCATGGCGGGCAAAAATCCATTTGCGGTTATACTCTTTTATACTCAGTTGGTTAAAGTTTTGACTTCTATACTCCATGAAATTAGTGGAATATCCTTGATATTTGTGCTTCATCCAGTATCTTTTCGTGGAAATAGTCTTCTGAGCATTCTTGAATTTTACTCCACAAAGCAGTATCATGTTGACAATTTAGACGTTATTGAGTTCAGGATAAATTAACTTATAAATCTTTAAAATTTATTCTTGAACTTGTTTTATTGAATTGTCATCATCCTTATGCTTATATTATGTTGAAAGTCATCTGTGGCCTGTAGTGCATAGATGGACTTAGTATGATTATGACCAGGGATTATTCGGTATAATCATGACCGTAATGTTACAAATGATGTGGAAAAAGTCCTCATTGGCCGTAGTGCATTGATGGACAGTTTTTGGTATGATTATGGCTATGGATTCTCTTCGGCCAAGGGTGCAAAGATGAATTATTTTATGGCATGATCAGAACCGTTGAAGAAAACACAATTATCTTTGGCTCTTAGTGCATGTATAATTCGTGGTCGTGATACTAGTGAATATCCTTGGCCTGTAGTGCAGGGATGATTCGATGATGTGGATTAATTATTGAGCTGAGTCTCAGCGATGAAATATTAATTCATGGATGTGATAATAATGAATATCTTTGGCCATAGTGCATGGATAATTCATAGATGTGATACTAACGAATATCCTTGGTCGTAGTGCATGGATAATTCGGTGATGTGGATTATTTATTGAGCTGAGTCTCAGCGATAAAATATTGATAATAGACTTTTAATTCATAGAAGATAGTAGATATCATGCTCTACTTGACTCTTCTAAAATACATGGTTGTATGTCTTTGGCTGTAGAAAAGAATGAACTGTTAATGAATATCTTTGGCCCATAGTGGAAATATGAATTTATTAGTATGATTATGGACAAAAATTGTGATTTGGTATAACCATGGTCTTTGATATTTCAGATAAAGACAGGTGATGAAAATTATCTTCGTCCTAGGTGCGAAGAGGAATTTAGAACCACAATTATGATTATGAGTTATTCACCGATTGTGGATGAGAATTGTTGATGATGTTCTGAGGATAAAACATTATTGGTGGATTTTTAACGTGGAGAAGATAATAGACTTTATGGTCTATTTGACTCTTCTAATGGATTGCTCGTTCCGCTGCAACTATGCTTAAAAAGTTTTATCATCTGCCATATGTTATAAATCTCTGATTCATTACTGACAAAGGCTATTGATAATTTAATTAACTTTAGTAATGATATTCTTTACTGGGTTAGTTGTGCTCACCCTTCTGCTTCACAATTCCTTTCAGGTAATAAGAGTGTAGCATGAATTGGCGGGGATAACAGGGAATTGAAGCAGTGGTCTATAGTCACGAGGTTCTCCTTAAATAGTATTGAAATAATTTTGTTGAGAACTTTAGATAAGTTTGTCGTATTGTATACGTCATTTGATATTTAATTTTGGTGAACCAAATAGGGTGAGGTGAACCCAACTTTGGAAGGGTGTTTTGCCACTATTATACAAGATGTCTAATGACATACAACCTCGTGTTATCATAAGACATGGTTGTGCACATTCACTTGCTGAGTATATCTACGAGCACTACCTATATGATCTTGGAGTATATTTGAAATATAATTTTCACTTGGAGACAACGGAGATAATTATATGTTAAGAGAAGACTCACCATTAGAAAGAAGATGATATTAATCTTCTTGTTTTTCTTTGGGGACTTTTGGGTCAACCAAGGATAATTCTGTGGACATATGATATCTATCATAACCTGTACGCATTTGACCTCCCATGCACGAAGGTTTCTTGAGCACTTCCCAAAGATTTTAATTTCTAAAATAGTTTTTAATATGTACTTTTATGTAAAGTACCATTGTAAGGTTGTGGTCGAGGCACCGTGAGAGTTACATACATTTGTATTAAAACTCACGGCTTACTTATCTGTTGTCGTACTCATTTACGATTCAACAAGTTAATATAAATGAAGTTTGTATTTGATTTTTATAGTGCGATATCTGGCGACTCAAGATGGGTGATGTATACCTATTTTTTGGGCGTCACAAATACCGTGTGCTACTATGCAACCACACGTTTTACTGTACTTTTATTAGTGGGTATTTCAACAGTTAACGGTAAAAGTTTTGCCGTTATTTTATAAAAGGTTATTTATGTCACTTTCTATATCCGACATTACTTTCGTTGTGGGTATACCAATGATTGTGCCGTCGTATTGATATTCCCTGATAAAACGAATATTCTTCAAACGAATATTCTTCGACCGAACGAATATTTTATGACAACTTGCTTACTTTGTAAAATTTGTAAATATTACCCACAACTATAACATTATATAAAATCCACACCTTATTATTCAAAATAACATTTTAGAGAAAAATAAATCTTTATTCATAAAACTTGGGGTCTTACAACCTCCTCTTTTTATGAAATTTCGTTCTTGAAATTGGTGTACGTACCTAGTATGTCAAATAGGTGAGGATACCTTGTTTTCTTTTCAAATTCTAACTCCCAGGTCATTTCCTCATTATAGTGGTTTCTCTACAAAACTTTGACTTGAGGTATAACCTTTGAGCGTAGAATATGTTCCTTCATATCCAAGATTTTAATAGGTACATCTTCATACGTTAAATCTTCTGCTATCTCGTTTAGTTCTAATTTAATAATGTGGTTCGGGTCTTCCACATATTTACGTAACATAGATATGTGAAAAAAATTATGAACACGAGACATACTTGGCGGTAAGGCGAGTCTATAGGCCGCAGTTCCTACTCGATCAAGGATTTCAAATGGACCAATGAATCGAGGGTTGAGCTTTCCTCTCTTTCCAAATCTTGTAACTCCTTTCCATGGAGTAACACGTAACAACACATGATCTCCAACATTGAATTCCACGTCCCTTCGATGAAGATCAACATAACTCTTTTGTCGATCTTGTGAGGTTTGTATACGTTGCCGGATCATTTGAATATTTTCCGTTATCATGCGTACCAATTTTGGTCCCAATAACGTTGCTTCACCCACCTCATCCCAACATAATGGAGAACGACACTTTCGTCCATACAACGCCTCGAATGGAGTCATGCCTATACTTGTTTGATAACTGTTGTTGTAGAAGAATTCCACTAATGGCAAGAACTAATCCCAACTTCCTTTGAAGTCTAGGACATAGAGTCTTAATAGATCTTCAAGAGTTTAAATAGTCCTCTTCGACTGCCCGTCCGTTTGAGGATATGCAGAATTGAATCATAAATCCGTGCCTATAGCTTTTTGTAAACTGACCAAAAACCGTGAAGTGAATCTTAGGTCTCAATCAGAAACTATGGATACTGGCATACCATGCAATCTTATAATCTCATTTATATATATACGAGCAAGACGTTCAAGTGAATAAGTTTCTCGTATAGGTAAGAAATGAGCAGACTTGGTTAATCTATCAACAATGACTCAAATTGCATCTATGCCTTGAGAAACCATGGGAAGACTAGTAACAAAATACATGTTAATGTGCTCCCACTTCAATACTGGAATTTTAAGTGGTTGTAATAGACCTTTTGGCAATTAATGCTCCGCTTTGACTCTTTGACAAGTTAAACACCTTGAGATAAACTTCGCTATCTCTCTTCAAATTGCTCCACCAAAATGTATGTCGAAGATCACGATATATTTTGGTACTTCCAGGATGGATTGCAAACGGTGTGCTGTGTGCCTCCACCATGATTTTATACTTCAAATCAGAGTTGTTAGGAATAAAAAGTCTGGAGTTAACTCGAAGTATTTCTTCTTCATTAATTCTTGCTTCTGGAATAACACCTTCTTGTACTTTCTTCTTCATACGCATCAGCTCTGGGTCTGTAGCTTGATCAGCTTTAACTTTATCGATTAAAGTCGGTTCTACTCATATATTTGACATCATCACGTGGGTCCCCAAAGTCTTTAACTCTATCTCCATCTTTTGTAAGTCATACAAAATGGGCCTTTGCGTTGATAATATCGCACTCGTACCCGCATGTGATCTTATACTCAACGCATCAACTACCACGTTCGCTTTTCCAGGATGGTATTGAATGGTATGATCGTAATCTTTCAACATCTCAAGCCAACGTCGTTGTCGCATGTTGAGTTCCTTTTGGGTGAAGAAATATTTGAGGCTTTTATGATCTGTATAGATCTCCACTTTCTCCCCATACAGGTAATGTCTCCAGATCTTTTGTGCGAAAACGACAGCTGCCAACTATAGATCATGAGTAGGATAATTCCTCTAATATTCTTTGAGTTGTCGTGAGGCATAGGCTATGACTTTCCCATGTTGCATGAGAATACATCCTAAACCTTTGCCTGAAGCATCACTGTAGATGACAAATCCCTCTGAACCTGATGGTATTGTCAGAACAGGTGCTTAAATGAGTCTCCTCTTGAGTTCTTGAAAACTCTTCTCACATTCCTCGCTCCAAGCAAATTTGTATCTTTTTTTTGAGTCAGCTGAGTTAACAGAGTGGCGATTCGAGAAAATCCTTCCACGAATCTCCGATAATAACCAGCTAAGCCCAGAAAGCTACGTATTTTGGTTACTAACTTAGGTTGCTCCCAGCTTTGTATTGCTTCAATCTTTGCCGGGTCAATAGACATTCCACGATTTGATATCACGTGCCCAAGGAATGCTACTTCCTCAAGCCAGAACTCGCATTTCTTTAACTTGGCATATAGGTTGTTTACACGAAGCATTTGGAGTATCATCCTCAAGTGTTGCTCATGATCTTAACTGATTTTGGAGTATATGAGGATGTCATCAATAAAGACAACCACAAAATGATCCAAATATTCCTTGCATACTCGGTTCATCATATCCATGAAGGCAGCAGGAGCATTAGTCAAACCAAAAGACATGACTAGGAATTCGTAATGCCCGTACCGAGTTCTGAAAGCAGTCTTTGGAATGTCATCAGTTTTAATCTTTAACTGATGATATCCGGAACGAAGCTCGAACTTTGAAAAGAATTTAGCACATTGCAACTGGTCAAATAGGTCATCAATGCAAGGCAACGGGTACCTATTTTTGATGGTGACATGATTCAACTCCCGATAATTAATATAAAGTTGCATACTTCCATCTTTCTTCTTTATGAATAGAACATGAGCACCCCAAGGAGACATACTAGGACAAATGAAACTGATGTCTAACAATTCCTACAGTTGGGTTTTTTAACTTCTGAAGTTCAATAGGAGCCATTCGATATGGGGTTTTGGAAATAGGTTTTGTACCGGGTGCAAGGTCAATACAAAACTCGATTTCACGCTCTAGGGGTAGGCCAGGAAGTTCTTTAGGGAATACGTCAGGAAATTTATTAACAATAGAAATATCATTCAAATCTGGCATATTTTTGTTTAAATCTGTGATATGAGCTAAGAAAGTTTGACATCCGTTTTTCAATAAACGAATGGCTTTATGGATTGATATGATAGTGATTGACTTTAGTGTTTTGGTTGCTTGAATTCACATAATAGGTTGGTTAGGAATATGAAAACTAACAACCTTATGAAAATAATCAATTTTATCATGATGAGTAGATAACCAATCTATCCCTAAAATCACATTAAATGCAAGTATTTTCAAAGAGATGAGATCAACAGGTAATGTGAGGGTGCCGATTTGAATCAAACAAGATTTATAAATAGTGGATGTAATGAAGGTTTCTCCCAATGGAGTTTCAACAGATAAGTCAAAGTCTAATTCCTCTGGAGTTAAATTTAAACGTTGAGCGCAAGTAGGTGAAATAAAAGAATGGGTAGAACCGGTATTAAATAAGGTATAGACTTCACAAGAGTTTATGATTAGCTTACCCGTGATAACTTCGTTCGGGTTCCTCGCTTTTTGGGAGGTCACGACAAACGCTCTCCCTTGAACTATCGACTTTGACTTGTCTGGGACGGCCTTTGGTGTCACCACCCCAGATGGACTTAACTTCACTACATGACAAAATCAAGCTAGGTGACCTTCTCTTCCACATTTGAAACACGCTTTGGGTTGCTGCATACAGTTTAAACTGATGTGTCCCTCCTGTCCGCATTTGTAACATACGACCAATGGTCGTTCTCCTTCCTTGAAAATGGGTGCTGGTGCTGATGTCTTTCCATCATTGTTGAATCTCCTCTTTTTTAAATTTCCACTTCTATTATCTTGGCCATGTTTACCACCGAAGTGGTTACTAATAGAGGGCTTGGGGTGGTCATTTTAAGAAGAGAAAAGGCGAGGAAGCCTTATCCAATTTGCTCTGTACACACCCTAAACTGATTGCTTTCTCATTTTAAACACTTGTGAGCTCATATATAGCTACTATTTTTACCGGCGGGAGCCTAGTGTTCATCCACTTAACATTATAGAAGTCTTCTTTGGCAGTCCACTGTAAGCCTTCTTACACACCTTAAAGCCTTTCTCTTCATCTTTGTACACACTATTCTTCACGTTGAGAGTCGTGTTGCGTGTGTATACCCGGACTTCGGTCCGTGGTTTCATTTTAGTTTGTATATACATATATCTATATACATACATATATTTATATATGGACTAACATTATCGAGTTATGCCTCGATTGAGCCTAGACTTATGTCTGGAGCATTTATTTTCTTTCATATATATATATATATATACTTATATATATTTTTAACTGTTGTCGAACTTTGTTCGATGAGCCTGGATTTTACATCTGGTGCATTTTCTGCTTATATATATATATTTACTTTTCGTCCCGCCTGGAGTTTACTTCGTGACGGTTGATTGCTTTTACAGCTTTATTTATATTTCTGATCCCCCACGGAGGTGCTTCGTGGTGGTTGATCATGTCTCTATATATATATTTATCGCTTTTATATATTTACATTTCTGATATTCCATGGAGGTGCTTCGTGGTGGTTGATTATGTCTGTATATATATATATTTATCGATTATATATATATATAACTGCTTACTGCTTTCATATAAATTGCGGCATCATGTGAGCCTAGGAATCATGTGATCACAGATTTAGTCTACTGAATCTAGATTCGGTTCCCGTGATGGACATTTTCAGCTGTAAGCAGCTTGTAAATTTATTCACGGTGTTTGGATTTCTTCAGATGGTTTTCATGCCCACGAGGAGTTCGGCACTACTTTGTACATTATTTTCTCGAAGATGCTTCGCATCTCAAAAATAAAAGTAATCCAGCCGAACATTTAATAAAAATGGAAGTATCCAAAGGCCTCAATTCCTATTGAGCATAAGGGTTTGAAAAACCTCTTATACAAAACATCACTGCCATATCTTGTTTACAATTGAATTTTTATACAAATTCAGACCCTGTGTATATAGGTGCGAACGAGGCCTCGCACTACTTTCATATAACTGCACATTGACCCACACACACGTTCATATAATAGTTTCTTGAAAAGTGGCGATCACCGTGGTAACACGGATGTCGGGGGGTGCCTAACACCTTCCCTCCGCATAATTAAGCCCCTGGACCCTAATGAATCTTGGTTTCACAGACACATTTATCAATATCACATCACTGGGTCAATATGCAAACCTTTTCTCGGTTGTGTTGGTACAACCATATAAAAAACTAACTGGCGACTCTTACAGTCCATTTGTCGACATATACATGTCAGACCTTTTCACAACTTGTTTTTTCAAAAAAAATCTCACCTAACATGAGAACACCAAAGAACAAGAACAAAAAAGGGATAAATAAAAATCCCGACGTCGACAAGGCAAACGAGGTAAAAGCTGGATTTGAGCTTCCTTTTTCTTATTGATGAGGAGCAAGGATTCTGATGTTGGCTTGATTTTGTTATGTAGGTTCCCAATTTTACATAGCCTCGAGGTAACTGGTTCAGCATATACTCCTTATATTAGGCTCTTCATCCTGATTATCAAGGGATTGTGTATGGTTGGGGCTTCGACGCATTCTTTTCCATTCTCCCCCACCGTTGTCCCTGGGGTTATCTTAGAGCATTGTTTGAGCGCTGGTTTCACCAGACTCAGTCTCTCTGTTTGTTGGATTATGAGGTGATGATTACACCGATGGATTGGCGGTTTATCACTGGTATGGAGTTTGGAGGGGCGCCAGTGCCTTGTACGACGAACATTACCCCGATTGCCGTCAGATCCTTGCTAGGAGTTCCGGCTGAGGTGCTCAAGGGCAGCACAGTTCATACATGTCCTTTGAGCGTAGATGCTATAAGTGGGCTGTTAAATGAACCCATACCCGCTGATGTGAGAGTCAGGGATCGCATTCTTCGGTGATTGTTCCTGGTTATTATCAAGGGTTGTTTCATAATAGACAACTCTTCAACAGTGTCATTTACTTTGATTAGCACCATGCGAGAGGTGGACCATATCAAAGAGTATGATTGGGGCTCCTACACCTTTGTCTATTTCCTTAAGGGAATGTGCATGCGTTCGCAGGGCTTGACAGAGGCTTGGCTAGGATTTTACCCATTTCTATTGGTGAGTATTTCTCTTTTGATTTCCCATGTACAGGTTAAGAGTGTTGACTGACAGCAGATGTTTGCCTTTGTGTTGGCAATTTTGGGCCTATGAGAGTCTCCCATGTCTGCATCCCATTAGCGTGTTAGGTTTAGATACCTATCCATGGGGACGGCGATGGCATCACTTCCTTTTTTGCAGAGGTTCATGTAGCTGAGGGTTTCACCCATTGTCGCTTACAGTTGGAGTTATTGATAGCTGATGCCATCAATTAGGTTCCCTATTCTGGGGAACATTTAACAGTTAGATTTGAGGATGCATACCCGACTGGTGTCGAGTATGTGATATCCACCCACCAAATGCCTCTCTTCACAGATAGAGGATGGGAGCTCTATTTAAGAGAACGTGCTATTAGGAGCACCACATGAGAGATTTGTTTGTCGATCTTTCCTCTTGCCAGGCGTTATTAGATTTTGTCGCAGTCGCCTGTCAGTGATATCCCGTTGATGGCCGTTGACGACTTTACTTTGTCAGTGGGTTCGTTCACTCAAGAGGCATTCAACTGCTGGTGGTCCCCTCGTACCATTAGAGCCCAGACCCGCGCCACTAATTAAGTTCATGGGGGATATGGTTCTTGGATCCGTGATGATGATGGATTGGATGTCATGCGTCCGAGATCCTACTCATTTGACACAGATTGATAGTTTGACCCGACAGTTGGACCAGGCACATTATTTCATCTGGTATTTGGGCAGAGATCCTTCAAAGGCGGATACTTTTGATCATTCCAGCTCGGGGGCTGGCCCTTCAGATGACCTATATGGCTTTACCGGTGCAGATCCTCCCTCGTATCGGCCTGACATGCCTCTTGGCGGAGATCCAATGACTCAGGAGGAGTTACATTAGGTGGACAGGATTGATGATGTGGACATCAACACTATTGACTTCTTCTGATGTATATTCTCAATATATCTTTTGATAGGCCTTTGTTAGATATTGGGTGGTTATGCCCCATTCTCGTTATATCTTTTGATAGGCCTCTGTTAGTTTTAGGGCGTCTGTGCCCCATTTCCCTGTACTTTTCAGCTGTACAGAGATGATGTATTTAGATGATGATGTACTTAGGAATATATGTATACTATTTTCCATTCCCTACATCATATTGCCATCTATTATTTGTCATGCATGTATTATGTCATGCATATGTATGTCCAGAGATATTCAGCATTGACCCCTGGATGGTGTTATGATACGGCCCACACAGATGTCTTCCTCGACAGTTAGCCTCATTGATCACACCCCACCAGTATTCGTAGTCTCATGTTTGAGATTATGGTATGATAGTTTATCACCTTCAGATAGGGTGATTGTAGATCAACTGCTGCCGCATTCTATGACCCTCTTGATGTTCCAGGTTCCATTGGGCTTTGTAGAGGGCATGCTGGAGCACTGGGTACCGGATAGGCAGGTTTTTTGGTTTGAGACCCATGAGATAACTCCCACCTTGGAGGAGTATGAACGGTTGACGACTTTGCCATTGGACAAGCCTTGCACTCAGATGGCTGTCGGGGATATGAGCCGGCAGTTCATGACCCTCATCGGGTTGAGGCGTAGAGTAGCACAAGATGAGATTACATCTGGGCATGTAGTGTCCTAACATTTTCTGATAGACAGATTTGGATCATTGGATAGTTATGCACAACACTCCGAGGATTTCACCACGTCGGAGGATCAGTGGCATGTTGCTAGAGTATATACAATCGTGATGTACGTGGTGGCTTATTTGTACATGCCAGTATATATGGATCATCTGGACATCAGTGTTGTTAGGGCAGTGAGAGCTCTCAGGGAGGGTCATACCATCATACCGATGATTGTGGCAAAGACATTGAGATCAGCCACATATTGCCACATCCATTCAGCAGGGGTATTTTTAGGCAGCTCAGTCTTAATGTATGTGTGGTTCATGTCACACTTGAGACTGATTGGCACCTTTCGATGGCATGGGTACTATTTTTTCCATGAGATAGCCATGTCTTACTCCTTTTAGTTGGCGGAGTGTATAGACGCTGCATCTTGGTCGGTGTTGGCAGGGATTGAGGATCCATTTGACATTTTGCCGTGTACAAGGCTCAGCTCTCCCTACAGCTTCATTACTCATGCACCTGGCATGGATTATCTCCCTCTGGCTGGTTTGAGGGGCATGACCACATATCACCCATTGGCTGTGATTTCACAGTTGGACAAGTTCCAGGATGTTCATCCTTTTGTGGGGCATTAGGTTAACGATTATCTTCTTGGCATTTTTCAGCAAAGGATAGATCAAGGGTGTATGCATGTTGGGATCAGCGTGAGAGTGTTGAGTTTACTATTAGTCATCCTGTCCGTTCTACAGAGTATTTTGCATGGATGGAGGTAGAGATTACATCAGCCGGGGTCATATTCGCAGTGTCGGGGATTAAGTTTGTCAGTGGGGAGCCCATGGAGGACATTGTTTTTCCCACGGAGGAATAGCCATTTTCTAGTTTGCCAGCAGCTCTTTTAGATTCTCCCAATATAACTGCCACTGTGATCCAGCATTCAGCAGAGTATTTAGAGCAGAGTCTTCATCTGATGACCTTTGAGAGAGATCAGGCAGGGCCTTGATGTTGATAGGCCGCTCTGTTAGAGAGAGATGACACATTAGCTCATAGAGACACCACTGTTGTTGAGCAGAATGAGGCCAGATCATCTAGAGATGCAGTGATTATTAAGCGAGATGGCACTATATCTGCCCGAGATATCGCTGTCACAGATAGTACAGTAGTGAGGTCCCTTACTACTGGCATCATTGTAGAGATGAGAACGTATATTGATGAGCATCGTGTCAGCATGCAGTTGGCTGTAGATTGGTTGGCTCGTGTAGAGACCCTTGGGCAGGAGATCACAGCGTTACCTCCTTCTTCCGAGAGGGATGCCATGTTGGAGTTGATAGCCCGCATATACACTGATTTGTAGATGGGCTTGTATTTTTCTACACAGACTAGCTTAGCCATTTTTGTCATGTACAACACATGTTGTAAATATCAAATAGTATTATATATGGCAGGGAAATATATGTTGATTCACTTCCCTTTAGTTGTGCCTTATTACTTGCTTGATATTTGAATGTTTCTCCAGGGCTTGTGATTTGGATGTATTCTGAACTCCTCCTTAATGGATGGACATTGAGATATCTCAGGATCTTTTAGAATGGATCATTGATCTGTGTGTATTACCTACCATCTTTGGTGTCTTGGGACTAATGTATGGAGAGGAGTGTGGCTTTCCTCTCTGAGGTTGACCGCACCACAGATGGTCACCGGTACTCCTTTGTATGGGGGATCCCGGGTAGTTCCATCTCTTAGGGATTGGTGTTTCTCTTTAAGGACTCAATCATAGCTTAGATGGTCGCCGATTCTTCCATTATTGTGGGGAAGTCAGGTAGTTCCGTCCTTTTGGTCTGAAGCCGATGAAGTGTGGTGTATTGAAAGATGATCACAATACCACTGACAAGTGTTTGTGTTTTGGTAGGGGGTAAGACCGAACCATGAATGACTGCCTACGTACTCCTATTGAAGAGGAGATCAGGTGTGCGTAGTTCGAACCCGGTGTAGAGGTTCAACGCTGTATGTGGCAAAGGGTGTGGTGACGTGTTTGTTTTTATTTTTTCTGTAGTGAGAAAGGTGTATAGATGTTTTTGTTTTTTTTTTGGTGAGACCGGACCATAAAAATGGCTTCCTACATACTCCCGTGTATTGGGAAGATCAGGTCTACATAGTTCGCCCCGTGTACAGGACAAACTGCAGATGAAAAGTTTGATCCCATGTACAGGATAAACTAGAAGTCTGAAAGGTTTTATCCCTTGTAGGAAAAACTGAAGGTGTAAAAGGTTTAATCCCTGTTGGGATAGCCTGAGGGTATATGATGGATCTGATGATTCGAAACCAGGCTGCTGGTTGGAAGATGTGTTTGTCCCTGATGGGGCAAACATATGTGAAGAAAAGGTTGTATGTAGTGATAAAGGTTTAGAAATCCTGAACTGACTGGGGATCTGGTGATCCAAACCCAGGATGCTAGTTTGCTGGTAACTTCAGATATAGAAACATTTCATGGTGTCCGAGTTGATGAGTTGTGGAAATCCATTTCCATCCATTTCCTGTAATCTGAGAGCTCTTCCTGTCAATACCTTCTTGACAACAAACAGACCTTCCCAGTTTGGTGCAAGTTTTCTTTTCGATTGATCTTGGTTGTCAAGAATTTTCTTCAAGACCAAGTCATGCTCCATGAATTGCCGTAGCCGAACTTTTCTGTTGTAGGATATGGCGATCCTCTGTTGGTATAACTGACCATGGAAGATAGCAATGGCTCGCCTTTCATCTATTAGAGGCAATTAGTGATACCTATCTTGTAACCACTGGTCTTCATCCAGTTGAGCATCTATCAACACTCTGAGGGATTCCATTTCCACTTCTACGGGGAGCATTGCTTTAATCCCATAGGTTAATGAGTAGGGGGTTGCCCCCGTGGAAGTGCGCATTGATGTTCTGTAGGCTAATAGAGTCAGAGGCAATAAGTCAGGCTATCCTTTATTATTGGTGGACATCTTTTTCATGATCCTTTTGATATTCTTATTAGCCGCTTCAACAACACCATTCATCTTTGGACGGTAGATGACTGAGTTGAGATGTTTGATGTAGAATTTACTACATAACTCCTCCATCATTTAATTGTTGAGGTTTTTGGCATTGTCTGACACAATCACCTCTGGTTATCCATATCAATAAATGACATTGTTTCTGATGAAAGTAATGATAACTTCTTTAGTAACCTTGGGGAAGGAGGTTGCTTCTACTCACTTAGTGAAGTAGTCGATCATAGTGAAGATAAATTGATGACCATTACTGGCTTTGGGCTCGATGGGCGCGATCACGTCCATTCCCCACATTGAGAAGGGCCAGGGCGAACTCATATTA
Organism: Panax quinquefolius; assembly: GCA_020205615.1. Classification (NCBI taxonomy): domain Eukaryota; kingdom Viridiplantae; phylum Streptophyta; class Magnoliopsida; order Apiales; family Araliaceae; genus Panax; species Panax quinquefolius. Next base: position 21,902,809 of record CM035174.1, on the reverse strand, counting down.
TGGAGCTCCCTCGGAGGGGTGTGGATAGTATTCCCATGAATTTGGCATTGCACTAGTACAAAGTAGTAAATAGACAACACTTAAACCACAACGTTTTTATAAAAAACGTTGTGGTATTTTTTCCCACAACGTTTTTTAACAAAACGTTGTAGATACATATGAAAAAACGTTATCCATTTAAAAGTGTATTTTTTTGGTTTTAAATAGATAATGTTTTTTTTTAAAAAAACGTTATCTATATCAAAAATACAGAGCTTAAAATAATTTACGCGGAAGTGAAAACTTAAAATTAAAAACCCTGAACAGTTCTTTGTGTCTAAAAAGTTTTCATATTCCATCTCGCACTTCTCTCTTTCTCTACTCCTAAATAATCACACGAAAACTAGGGTTTATTAACCCGATTAACTTTCTCTCTCCTGTTCAAATGGCCAAAACCAGAGGGGGTCGTACATTCAGTATCGGTCGTCAACCAGTTCAAAGGGAAGAAGGATCGATAGTGGCTCCCAAGCCTAATCGTCGTTCGAATCGGATTCGCCAAAGATTGGGTACCGATTTTGGGGTTTCTTCTCAGAGCATGAAACATAGAGGGAAAACATCAAAGGGTAAAACCCTTATCTCTATGAGTATACTTGAATCAAATCCTTCGATTCCTAAATCCCTTCTTAATGGTCTTCTGGTGGCTGCTAAAAAGTTTAGTTTGGGCCCTCCATAGGTGCGGAAGCTGCTAGATGAAGATCGGTCACTTTTTCACGCTAAGGATGCGCCCCCAAACCATCGACATTCAGGCGGTAGTCATGTGGGGCATCACGCATTAAGCATCGCTTTGCCCTTTGGCTCGTTCAGGTGCCTCAATTTTTCATTACTCCGATCTCTCTAATGAATCTTGATATGCCAATATTATATATTTTGTCCTATTTTTTATTTTAAAAAATTTGCTGTCAGGTTGGCTTTGATATCATTTATGGTATTGGGATTTTTCAGTTATTGTTTGATTTGTAGAGGCAGAATTAGATGTATGCAATTTGCAGATCTTAACTTTAACTTGTTATGGTCTTTTATGTCTCTTATCTTGGTTAATATAGATCGAGTAATCCTTATATGGAGTTTGGGATAAGACATTGAATTCGATTATGTTTTTTTGAAATCAATAAATTTGGTTTTGAGATATCAGTTGTAATGCTAACCATTTGACACAAAACCTGTTAGCATGATAGGTTCCTGCTAGCATGGGGGAGGATGTGCAATGCTTTGGGGTAGTGTTGTGGTCTCAGTGCTATTTTGGGGTTTTTCTTGGGGCAGTGTTGTGGTCTCAGTGGTTTACTGAATCATGAGAGTAATCCTCGATATTATGCTTCTTCTTGGCGAGGGCACTTACCCATTTGTGTGATGTGCTCCCCTCGTCCGTCTTCTTCATTGTGCACTACGGTGCGGTTTCATGTTTTGTTGCTAGATTGATCACAATTGAGTATATGGATTTGGTGAACAGTGAGCAAGTTATAACTTACTAATAGAGAATGAAAATTACTTGAAAACCTACAGTTAGTATTTCACTAGAACTTCAAATTGCTACATCATTTGTAAATTTACCTTTTGGTTTATCGATATTGACAATTACTAATGCTTGGTTGAAGTTTTAAATTGTGATATTGAATTGTGATTTTTGATTCTTATGGTAATGGGTGCAGTCTCTCGCAAGCTTTGAAGAAGATAGCTCAGAACACCCAACTTCTTGCTTACACAATTTGGTGCACTAATGGCGAGTCTTTGTCATATCTCGACTTCTTCTCAAATTTGGAGTCCGTAAATCATTAGTACAATTTATACGATATTATGGATGTTATGAATATCCTTAATAGGGCCTTCGATACTCAAACAATATAATTTTATTCTTGAAATACCAGCATTATCCATCTCCGCAAATATGTGCAAAAAGTCGCGCCAGATGTCAGCGATTTTGTGATGGAAGTTGTTCCTTTACTTACAAACCTTCTTCAGTATCATGATGCCAAGGTGAAACCATCATTCTTTGTTATCTCAATCTTCTATGAAAAACATTTCATAGTTTAGGACATTAAGTCAAGTTAATAAGCCGTTTCCATTTCTATGTGCTTCTTTTTTTTCTTTTTTCTTTTTGGGTATTTTAGGTTCTAGAGCATGCTTTCGTTTGCTTGACTAGGATTACCGAAGCTTTCGCATCAACTCCTGATAAGTTGGATGAACTATGTAATCATAGACTGGTTACGCAAACAGCAACACTAGGAAGGAGAAGCTTGATAAAAGGGCACTTCTTCTTGGAGATAATAAAGGGCAGTTTTAAATTTTGCACAAAAATTTTACTTTAACATCTTCAATTTCTAATGTGTGAATCCCAGTGGGGACACCGTAAGGGGACAAAAGGGAATATTATATATATATATATATATATATATATGTTCAAGAGTACACTATTTGATTTTCATGTCTCGTCAAGGGTTTATGTTCTTTAAATGCAATTTGTTAGGCGCATCCTACTAAATTTCAAATTCTTTATATGCACATATAGATGTTTTTATGCACCTAATACAGTCTGTTGGAAGTATGTGTTTGTGCGAGTCTCTTGAACCAGCTCTAAATTTTGGGTCCTGCTCATGCCTACTGTAAGACCCCGAATTTTACGAAATGAAAGTATTCAATTTTCTGATAATTGTTATTCTATTTAGTAAATGGTTAAATTGATATAAGGTTAAAGTTAAGGGTGATATTTGAAAATTTTGCAAAGTAAGCAAGTTAATAGTCGTTGTGTCGGGGAATATTCGTACAACGACACAATCATTGGTGGACCCACAACGAAAGTATTATCGGAGTTAGAAAATGACAGAATTATTTTTTTTATAAAAATAACGGCGAAAGTTTTTACCGTTAAACTGTTGAAATACCCGGTGGTAAAATTACGATGAATGGCGTGATTGCGTAGTAGCACTTGTATTGATTATTGATGCTTACGTGAGAAGTCCTTTCGGTTATACTGCAATTATTACTACAATAATTCTGCGATAATATCTCTCATATTATTGATTCAATTATTATCACAGTATCATATGCATAATATTTATTATTATTAAATCAATAATTGAGATGATAAAGTTATTTATATTATTATTTGCAATATTAATGATGTCAGAAAGTTACATCGAGGAGAGGGTTGGTCACTAATCATACGCGGCTGATAGGAGAAATCCTTATCGGAAAGCTCCCTCTTTCTTGGGAATGATCTGGTTGTTAAATATTGTGAGTTATAATATTAATGATAAATAAGTTCGTGTTGATTAAAGATGAAATTGATATTTCCATTGTGTTGGAATTATTAGTGTTAATGGAAATCGACATCTATTCCGAGAATAATTGATGTCTGGAGGTTATATTGACCAATCGGGTAATTAATTGGATAAATGAGTAATTAATTGCTATTAATTCAAATGCTTATAACTATTTATTCACATGTGTGTACTATTGATTCACATGAATGTACTATTAGGGGAGGTGGTGCAAGATTGATAATACTTGCATGACTAAATTAAAAATGGAGGTATAGATGAATGTACTATACTGTAATTATTTTTTTCATATGTATAGAACTATTGATTCACATGATGTACTATTAGGGGAGGTGGTGCAAGTTTAATAATACTTGCAGGACCAAATAAAAGGTGAAGGTATTATACTGTAATATTTTGAGCCCCAAAACGTGCAATTCTCAAAATTATGTTTTCCTATAAATAGAAGCTCATTCTTCCTTCATTCTCACCAATTCACTAAGACTCACAAGAGCAATTATAGAGAGAGAAGCTATAGAGAGAAAGAAGAAGAGAAGTATGCTACTTCACTATTCCAATATCCAGTCTTCTTCTGAGGTAAGGGATATTATTTGTTGTATTGGTAAGGGGTATTATTTATTTCATATTCTGAAGAGAAATCATTTTTCATATTCGTATGAATATTATTTTTGTTTAATATTAAGTAAGGGTTTTATTTATTTCATATTACGAGAGAAATTATTTTTTCGTATTCGTATGAATATTATTTTTGTTTAATATTCGTAAGGGGTATTATTTCTTTTATTCATGAAAAGAGTTATTTTCTTTCAATACTCGTAAGGGTTGTTATTCCATTCTTTATTATCTTCGTTGGAATAACTTGCTCACGTGGACTACCGTATCGTGGTGAAATTCTTACGTTATTCTATTCTTTATTATTACATTTGGAATAACTATCTATCTACGGATTCAATGCATGCATGGTGAATGACCGTAATAATCAAGAATTTCAAATTTATATTTTAAATATTTATTGAATTATCTAAATATTTATTTGAGATGTTTATTGTTGAATAAATATTTTAATTGATGTTAATATGGTATATTTATTAAATTAAATAAATATTTTAACCGATGGTGATGTGATTATTGTTATTAAATATTTATGAATTAAATTTATAATTGGAGAATTGTATTATAACTTGAGATGTTATATTGTTGTTTAAATTTAATAATTTAAGGTGGTATATTAAATTATTAAATAAAATTATAATAAAATTATAATTTTGTAATATTTATTTAAGTGGAGTATTTATTTAAAATATAGTATGTATAATTATTTTATTTGATTAATGTGGATATGGAAATCCAAATAAATAATATTTGATTATAAATTATAAACTAAATGGTTTATTAAAATAAAATTAAAGTAGTTTAATTTAGTTTTGACCAAACAAGGCTTAAATATATTAAGTCTTTATTTTAAAGACTTTTTGCCAAACAAAGCCTTATGGCTTTTGGATTTTTAAATTATGAATTTTATTATAATAAATAAAATAAATTAATAATAAATAAAATATAATTATAACATATACATTTAATTGTAACGGATGTTATAATAAGTTTACGTATTAAGATTATATCGGTTTCTTTTTATTATTAGTTACCCTATATTGACACTCAAGAGGAGGAAAGAAGAAAAGTTCAGAGAATTGAGAGTCTTAGTGAGAAAATTGCAGAGAATTGAGAGAGAGATTGTGAAAATTGTCAAGCAACCGGTGTTTAGCAAGAATTAACAAGTCAATTGAAGGTATTTTCTCTAACCTTGATATATATATATATATATATATATATATATATATATATATATATATATATATATATATATATGTGTGTGTGTGTGTGTATGTTTTACTGGCATAAAATTTCTAAGTCCTGTGAATCCAATTTGTCTTGAATGGTTGTTATGAACTGAATTATTGTATCTATATGTATTTGTGGTGTTAGAACTAGTATTTAGTCAAGAATTATTATGCTAATTTCGTTTAAAAGGAAGAAAACTAATTACAGTGTGTGTGTATACATATGTTTTGTGAAAGTACAAATTTCGATGGTCGATTTGTATGTTAAACTGCAAATTAAAGCTTGATTATGCTAGTCCATTAAGAAATGAAGATAACGTAATTTGAGTGAGGTGATTTGGTCAAGCATAGAGATTACAGTGATGAATTTTGTAAAGGATGTCAAAAATGGAGTTTTTATACGATAATATAGAATTTGAGAAATTAAAATAGTTTTAGTTGTTGTTAAATTGTTCTAAGTGATTGAATATGTTAGCAATCATGTTTATGATAGTTCTATATTTATTTTACGTGTAAATTTCACTGTTTGGTGGGTGAAATTCGTGTTAGTTGGGCTAAAGTCACCATCGCTCATAGCCTTTTCGGTTCTACGTTCTTGTGCATTTGCCTTTGCCCTAAGCTTGTGTATGGGCGATCTCGCGTTTATACTACCGTCTCTAAGACAGTTAGTTCTGCTTCCACTGCAGACCTTGAAATACCACTATAGCTTGGTCTAAGGTCGTGTTAAGATGTCAAACATGTATCAAAGAGGTTCATTCAGTACCGTGACATGTAATTGATAATTTCAACTTTGTAAAATGAATTATAAGCTATGAGCATGATATGTTAGAACTTAGTGCATAGAATGAATAGTAAACGAGTGTTGTGAAGGTTAACACTTGAAGTTTCTGATATTTATCTAGTAGCATAAGACTTGTTCTAAATTAACAAGTTTAGCTAGAAATGGGTGTAATTTTGGAAGTGGATGTTAACATGTCTAATAGATTTTGTGATTGCACTAAAATGTGTAGGATATTGGAGTACGTGAATTGTAATTGTATAGCTTACGCAAGAGGCAAGTTCCCTAATCTTTGCTACTTTATTATTCTGCAAGTTTACTTTTCACTATTACGTTATACTTATACAAATTCTCTAACTCTAACCTCTTGTTTAACGATTTATTGTCATGCGAATTTTTTAACTCTCATTTAATTGTTGAACAAGTTAGTTAATCTTTATTTCTTTATTTCAAACGAGATTACCTTGTTTATTCAAAGTCAGTAACGTTGATTATTGGGCCATTAATAAATGTTGTTTGATCTTCGTTCTCCAATATCATTTCAGATTATCTTACATTATTGTACCGAACTCTAAGTTGTCTAGCGATTCTTTATCAATTCAACTAATCCTTAGTTGATGAATGTTCTAAACTATAAATTTCCCTTGAAGTCAACCCAAACAAAACTTCCTTTGGTTTGCATATGTACTCACACAAATTTTGAGAGCATGTTGTCGATGATAACATTTGTTCAATTTAGAAATTGTTAATACTCTAGTTCTTATTGATTCATCGATATACCTTGTTCATGAAGATATTAAAATCAAACTCTTGAATAGTTATTTGTTTCTATCTGATTCAACCAGTACTTGGTTGATGAGCATTCTAAATATCTAGAATTCCTTGGAAGTTAATTCCCAACCAAACTTCATTTGGTTCGGAACCTGATAATATAAGCTGAGATAAACAACCCTATTATTAGGGAATTATTTTAGAAATACGCAATAGCGTTAAAATGTTTGCGCAATACATTGTACAAAGGGCTAATCACCTGGAGTACGGAATGATGGTCCATATAGTCGTTTAGACTTTTAAAGGTTATAGTAGAAATACCTGTTAACCTAGGACGAAGATGATGATTATAGTCTTTTAGACTATTAAAGGTTAAAGTAGAAATACATGAAACCTAGAGTATAGTTCGTGGTCTTGTGACCCTCAGTGTATTCTTTGATGTTGATATCAATTGTTAATTTAAAGTTCATTATTCATTTGAACTCATAATTGTTGAATTAAAGTTTATTGTTCCGGTAATAATATCTTACCATTGAAAGCTCAGTTAATTGTCATTCATAAAACGTTATTGTATATTATCCTTCTTGTGGGCAATTGTTTGCTCACTCTTGCACAAAATAATGCAGATGAAGTTAAGAAGTTTGAAGAGCTTTCTACAAGCGAGGGCAAGGACAAAGTGCTTAATTAGACGACAACGTTTAAGTTATCTTTTTTTGATGAAGTTTATGTACTAGATTTAATTATGATCATGTTTTAATTTCTGCTGATGATTGTATTAAAGGTTAGATGACCTGGGATTTATCTTGAGATTATGTAACCCTTGATGGGAGATTTATTATTTAAGCTTTTGAGTTTAATTATATCTTTTGTTTATGGGTATTTAGTTATAATTTATTTGGACAGTGAACACCAAATCTGTGGAGTTGAAGTACCCGGACTTGTGGAGTTTAAGACTCTGAAGAAGTTATTAAGTTATTCTTTTGTTGCCTAGAATTAAGGAAGACTATTCAGATGAAGGAAGTGTCAATTTAAAAATTGAAACTGAAGGATAGTTGAAATTAGAAGGAAGAAACTAGGTTTCACTAATCCCAGGAATTGAAAATGAAGTTTTGCATAAATTTTATTTATTAAATCAAGCACATAATGTATATATTGCCTTTGATATTACTATTGGTGGCAAGATATGGCGATAGATTTTTTGGTATGTCAAAGTTAGCATATTACATATCAAACAGTGTGTGAAGTTATGTCTTAATAAAATTGTTTCAAGATACGATGTTTTTGTGTCAATTGTGTCGAACCGAGATTCACGATTTACATCAAATTTTCAAAAAGGGTTTGCAAGATTGTGTGGAACGCAATTAGAAATAAGTATGTCATATCGTTTGAAAATCGATTCCCAAACTAAAAGGAAGTCCAAACATCGGAAGGCGTGCTAAGAGCACGAGAAGTTTTCGATAATGCCATGCGAGGAATGCGCATTGAGCAAGTTATGGATAAGTTAGAAATAATTTAAGAGTAAGGTAATGTTAGATGGGATTTCAGCTGAGGACTCATATGGTGACTAAGTCGCATAAACCTTGGTATGGGTAGAGGTTTTGTGTATATACTTGGTTTATCACATTGATAATCATTAGAATATCCAGATCGCGCTATCAAGGTATATGTGGTGGAAAGGTTATTCTTTTCTCATGTATATATTTAATAGTTAGAGGTTTTTAAGATTAAGTTAGATGATATTAAGATTAGGTTCGGTTCTTAAAACTAAAGCATATGATAAGTTCGTGACTCATAATCATATGGTATGTTTTGAACCCCTCAGCGAATGGACGCTTATGGTCTGACTAGGATAAGTTCCTAAACTCATATGATTATGGCAAGTTCCTGGATTTCCAAAGTGTGGTAAGTTTGATGAACTATATTGGGTATAAAACGGTTATAGTATAGGAAACATTGGTGAAGTTGAAAGATGGTTTTGAGGTAGCCTTACCTCTATAGTTAGAGCGCATTCGTAATGTTTTTCATGTTTCGTTGAGATGATCGAACAAGCTCGATTTCAATCAGGTGACCAAGTACGAACCATTATGGTTGTGCTACTAGGAAAATTCTATCCTAATAGTCGACAAAAAAGAACAAATGCTCAGGAGTAAGGTGATACCTTATGTGAAGGTGATATGGAGGAACCACAATGTCGAAGAGGCTACGTGGGAACTCGAGGATGTAATGAGAAAGAATTACCCTGAGTTATTTATTTAATCTGTGTCTTCGATTCTAGGGACATAATTTTTTTAAGAAGGAAAGAAGTGACGATTTGATTGTTTGAGTTGTGATTCTGGGGACATAATCTTTGTAAGGAGGGAATGATGTAACAATCCAGAATTTCAAATTTATATTTTAAATATTTATTGAATTATCTTAATATTTATTTGAGGTGTTTATTTTGAATAAATATTTTAATTGATGTTAATATGGTATATTTATTAAATTAAATAAATATTTTAACTGATGTTGATGTGATTATTGTTATTAAATATTTATGAATTAAATTTATAATTTGGAGAATTATATTATAACTTGAGATGTTATATTGTTGTTTCAATTTAATAATTTAAGGTGGTATATTAAATTATTAAATAAAATTATATTTTGTAATATTTATTCAAGTGGAGTATTTATTTAAAATATAGTAAGTATAATTATTTTATTTGATTAATGTGGATATGGAAATCCAAACAAATAATATGTGATTATAAATTATAAACTAAATGGTTTATTAAAATAAAATTAAAGTAGTTTAATTTAGTTTTGACCAAACAAGGCTTAAATATATTAAGTCTTTATTTTAAAGACTTTTTGCCAAACAAAGCCTTATGGCTTTTGGATTTTTAAATTATGAATTTTATTATAATAAATAAAATAAATTAATAATAAATAAAATATAATTATAACATATACATTTAGTGTGTAACGGATGTTATAATAAGTTTACGTATTAAGATTATATCAGTTTCTTTTACGTATTAGTTACCCTATATTGACACTAAGAGGATGAAAGAAGAAAAGTTCAGAGAATTGAGAGTCTTAGTGAGAAAATTGCAGAGAATTGAGAGAGAGATTGTGAGAATTGTCAAGCAACTTCAGTGTTTAGCAAGAATTAAAAAGTCAATTGAAGGTATTTTCTCTAACCTTGATATTATATATATATATATATATGTGTGTGTGTATGTTTTACGGCATAAAATTTCTAAGTCCTGTGAATCCAATTTGTTTTGAATGGTTGTTATGAACTGAATTATTGTATCTATATGTATTTGTGGTGTTAGAACTAGTATTTAGTCAAGAATTATTATGCTAATTTCGTTTAAAAGGAAGAAAACTAATTACAGTGTGTGTGTATACATTTGGTTTGTGAAAGTACAAAATTCGATGGTAGATTTGTATGTTAAACTGCAAATTGAAGCTTGATTATGCTAGTCCATTAAGAAATGAAGATAACGTAATTTGAATGAGGTGATTTGGTCAAGCATAGAGATTACAATGATGAATTTTGTAAAGGATGTCAAAAATGGAGTTTTTATACGATAATATAGAATTTGAGAAATTAAAATAGTTTTAGATGTTGTTAAATTGTTCTAAGTGATTTAATATGTTAGCAATCATGTTTATGATAGTTCTATATTTATTTTATGTGTTAATTTCACTGTTTGGTGGGTGAAATTCGTGTTAGTTGGCTAAAAGTCTGCCATGTTCATAGCCTTTACGGTTCGCAATGCACCGGTAATGTGGTGCGTTGTGCGATCGAGGCTTTGTGTATGGCGCATCTGCGCCATACCTTGTCCTAAGACAGTTAGTTCTGCTGCCACTGCAGACCTTGAAATACCACTATAGCTTGGTCTAAGGTCGTGTTAAGATGTCAAACATGTATCAAAGAGGTTCATTCAGTACCGTGACATGTCATTGATATTTTCAACTTTGTAAAATGAATTATAAGCTATGAGCATGATATGTTACAACTTAGTGCATAGAATGAATAATAAACGACTGTTGTGAAGGTTAACACTTGAAGTTTCTGATATTTATCTAGTAGCATAAGACTTGTACTAAATTAACAAGTTTAGCTAGAAATGGGTGTTATTTTGGAAGTGGATGTTAACATGTCTAATAGATTTTGTGATTGCACTAAAATGTGTAGGATATTGGAGTACGTGAACTATAATTGTATAGCTTACGCAAGAGGCAAGTTCCCTAATCTTTGCTACTTTATTATTCTGCAAGTTTACTTTTCACTATTACGTTATACTTATGCAAATTCTCTAACTCTAACCTCTTGTTTAACGATTTATTATCATGCGAATTTTTTAACTCTCATTTAATTGTTGAACAAGTTAGTTAATCTTTATTTCTTTATTTCAAACGAGATTACCTTGTTTATTCAAAGTCAGTAATGTTGTTTATTCAGTTACTAATAAATGTTGTTTGATCTTCGTTCTCCAATATCATTGTACTATCTTACATTATTGTACCGAACTCTAAGTTGTCTAGCGATTCTTTATCAATTCAACTAATCCTTAGTTAATGAATGTTCTAAACTATAAATTTCCCTTGAAGTCAACCCAAACAAAACTTCCTTTGGTTTGCATATGTACTCACACAAATTTTGAGAGCATGTTGTCGATGATAACATTTGTTCAATTTAGAAATTGTTAATACTCTAGTTCTTATTGATTCATCGATATACCTTGTTCATGAAGATATTAAAATCAAACTCTTGAATAGTTATTTGTTTCTATCTGATTCAACCAGTACTTGGTTGATGAGTATTCTAAATATCTAGAATTCCTTGGAAGTTAATTCCCAACCAAACTTTATTTAGTTTGGAACCTGATAATATAAGCTGAGATGAACAACCCTATTATTAGGGGATTATTTTAGAAATACGCAATAGCGTTAAAATGTTTGCGCAATACATAGTACAAAGGGCTGATCACCTGGAGTACGGAATGATGGTCCATATAGTTGTTTAGACTGTTAAAGGTTATAGTAGAAACACCTGTTAACCTAGGATGAAGATGATGATTATAGTCTTTTAGACTGTTAAAGGTTAAAGTAGAAATACTTGAAACCTAGAGTATAGTTCGTTGTCTTGTGACCCTCAGTGTATTCTTTGATGTTGATATCAGTTGTTAATTTAAAGTTCATTATTCCTTTGAACTCATAATTGTTGAATTAAAGTTTATTGTTCCGGTAATAATATCTTACAATTAAAAGCTCAGTTAATTGTTATCCATAAAACATTATTGTATATTATCCTTCTTGTGGGCAATTGTTTGCTCACTCTTTCACAAAATAATGCAGATGAAGTTAAGAAGTTTGAAGAGCTTTCTACAAGCGAGGGCAAGGACAAAGTGCTTAATTAGACGACAACGTTTAAGTTATCTTTTATTGATGAAGTTTATGTACTAGATTTAATTATGATCATGTTTTAATTTCCGCTGATGATTGTATTAAAGGTTAGATGACCTGGGATTTATCTTGAGATTATGTAACCCTTGATGGGAGATTTATTATTTAAGCTTTTGAGTTTAATTATATCTTTTGTTTATGGGTATTTAGTTATAATTTATTTGGACAGTGAACACCAAATCTGTGGAGTTGAAGTACCAGGACTTGTGGAGTTTAAGACTCTGAAGAAGTCAAAGGTAGTATTTTATTCCTTTAGTTGCAAGACGACTGTACGGAAGAGTTTTTTATTGATATTGGAAAACAAAAAGTTATGAAGAAGTTATTAAGTTATTCTTTTATTGGATAGAATTAAGGAAGACTATTCAGATGAAGGAAGTGTCAATTCAAAAATCGATACTGAAGGATAATTGAAATTAGAAGGAAGAAACTAGGTTTTGCTAATACCAGGAATTGAAAATGAAGTTTTGCATAAATTTTATTTATTAAATCAAGAATATAATGTATATATTGCCTTCGATATTACTATTAGTGGAAAGATATGGCGATAGAATTTTTGGTATGTCAAAGTTAGCATATTACATATCAAACAGTGTGTGAAGTTATGTCTTAATAAAATCGTTTCAAGACACGATGTTTCTGTTTCAATTGTGTCGAACCGAGATTCACGATTTACATCAAATTTTCAAAAATGGTTTGCAAGAAAGTGTGGAACGCAATTAGAAATAAGTATGTCATATCGTTTGAAAATCGATTGCCAAACTAAAAGGAAGTCCAAACATCGGAAGGCGTGCTAAGAGCACGAGAAGTTTTCCATAATGCCATGCGAGGAATGCGCATTGAGCAAGTTATGGATAAGTTAGAAATAATTTAAGAGTAAGGTAATGTTAGATAAGATTTCAACTGAGGACTCATATGGTGACTAAGTCGTACAAACCTTGGTATGGGTAGAGGTTTTGTGTATATACTTGGTTTATCACATTGATAATCATTAGAATATCGGTATCACGCTATCAAGGTATATGTGGTGGAAAGGTGATTCTTTTCTCATGTATATATTTAATAGTTAGAGGTTTTTAAGATTAAGTTAGATGATATTAAGATTAGGTTCGGTTCTTAAAACTAAAGCATATGATAAGTTCGTGACTCATAATCATATGGTATGTTTTGAACCCCTCAGCGAATGGACGCCTATGGTCTGACTAGGATAAGTTCCTAAAATCATATGATTATAGCAAGTTCCTGGATTTCCAAAGTGTGGTAAGTTTGACGAACTATATTGGGTATAAAACGGTTATAGTATAGGAAACATTGGTGAAGTTGAAAGATGGTTTTGAGGTAGCCTTACCTCTATAGTTAGAGCGCATTCATAATATTTTTCATGTTTCGTTGAGATGATCGAACAAGCTCGATTGCAATCAGGTGACCAAGTACGAACCATTATGGTTGTGCTACTAGGAAAATTCTATCCTAATAGTCGACAAAAAAGAACAAATGCTCAGGAGTAAGGTGATACCTTATGTGAAGGTGATATGGAGGAACCACAATGTCGAAGAGGCTACATGGGAACTCGAGGATGTAATGAGAAAGAATTACCCTGAGTTATTTGTTTAATCTGTGTCTTCAATTCTGGGGATAAAATCTTTTTAAGAAGGAAAGAATGTGACGATTTGATTGTTTGAGTTGTGATTCTGGGGACATAATCTTTGTAAGGAGGGAAGGATGTAACAATCCGGAATTTCAAATTTATATTTTAAATATTTATTGAATTATCTTAATATTTATTTGAGGTGTTTATTGTTGAATAAATATTTTAATTGATGTTGATATGGTATATTTATTAAATTAAATAAATATTTTAACTGATGTTGATGTGATTATTGTTATTAAATATTTATGAATTAAATTTATAATTTGGAGAATTGTATTATAACTTGAGATGTTATATTGTTGTTTCAATTTAATAATTTAAGTTGGTATATTAAATTATTAAATAAAATTATAATTTTGTAATATTTATTTAAGTGGAGTATTTATTTAAAATATAGTAAGTATAATTATTTTATTTGATTAATGTGGATATGAAAATTCAAATAAATAATATGTGATCATAAATTATAAACTAAATGGTTTATTAAAATAAAATTAAAGTAGTTTAATTTAGTTTTGACCAAACAAGGCTTAAATATATTAAGTCTTTATTTTAAAGACTTTTTGCCAAACAAAGCCTTATGGCTTTTGGATTTTTAAATTATGAATTTTATTATAATAAATAAAATAAATTAATAATAAATAAAATATAATTATAACATATACATTTAGTGTGTAACGGATGTTATAATAAGTTTACGTATTAAGATTATATCAGTTTCTTTTACGTATTAGTTACCCTATATTGACACTAAGAGGAGGAAAGAAGAAAAGTTCAGAGAATTGAGAGTCTTAGTGAGAAAATTGCAGAGAATTGAGAGAGAGATTGTGAGAATTGTCAAGCGACTTCAGTGTTTATCAAGAATTAACAAGTCAATTGAAGGTATTTTCTTTAACCTTGATATATATATATATATATATATATGTGTGTGTGTGTGTGTGTGTGTGAGTGTGTGTATTTTACGGCATAAAATTTCTAAGTCCTGTGAATCCAATTTGTCTTGAATGGTTGTTATGAACTGAATTATTGTATCTATATGTATTTGTGGTGTTAGAACTAGTATTTAGTTAAGAATTATTATGCTAATTTCGTTTAAAAGGAAGAAAACTAATTACAGTGTGTGTATACATATGGTTTGTGAAAGTACAAAATTCGATGGTCGATTTGTATGTTAAACTACAAATTGAAGCTTGATTATGCTAGTCCATTTAGAAATGAAGATAACATAATTTGAATGAGGTGATTTGGTCAAGCATAGAGATTACAGTGATGAATTTTGTAAAGGATGTTAAAAATGGAGTTTTTATACGATAATATAGAATTTGAGAAATTAAAATAGTTTTAGTTGTTGTTAAATTGTGCTAAGTGATTGAATATGTTAGCAATCATGTTTATGATAGTTGTATATTTATTTTACGTGTTAATTTCACTGTTTGGTGGGTAAAATTCGTGTTAGTTGGGCTAAAGTCGGCTACTATTTATAGCCTTTCTTTTACGGTTCTACTGCACCGGCCTTGCATTTGCCCGATCCCTCAAGCTTGTGTATGGCGATCTGCGCCATACCTTTAATCTAAGACGATTAGTTCTATCGCCACAACGCAGACCTTGAAATACCACTATAGCTTGGTCTAAGGTCGTGTTAAGATGTCAAACATGTATCAAAGAGGTTCATTCAGTACCGTGTCATGTCATTGATAATTTCAACTTCGTAAAATGAATTATAAGCTATGAGCGTGATATGTTAGAACTTAGTGCATAGAATGAATAGTAAACGAGTGTTGTGAAGGTTAACACTTGAAGTTTCTGATATTTATCTAGTAGCATAAGACTTGTAGTAAATTAACAAGTTTAGCTAGAAATGGGTGTTATTTTGGAAGTGGATGTTAACATGTCTAATAGATTTTGTGATTGCACTAAAATGTGTAGGATATTGGAGTACGTGAATTATAATTGTATAGCTTACACAAGAGGCAAGTTCCCTAACCTTTGCTACTTTATTATTCAACAAGGTTACTTTTCACTATTACGTTATACTTATGCAAATTCTCTAACTCTAACCTCTTGTTTAACGATTTATTGTCATGCGAATTCTTTAACTCTCATTTAATTGTTGAACAAGTTAGTTAATCTTTATTTCTTTATTTCAAACGAGATTACCTTGTTTATTCAAAGTCAGTAATGTTGTTTATTCAGTTACTAATAACTGTTGTTTGATCTTCGGTGTCCAATATCATTGTACTATCTTACATTATTGTACCGAACTTTAAGTTGTCTAGCGATTCTTTATCAATTCAACTAATCCTTAGTTGATGAATGTTCTAAACTCTAAATTTCCCTTGAAGTCAACCCAAACAAAACTTCCTTTGGTTTGCATATGTACTCATGCAAATTTTAAGAGCATGTTGTTGATGATAACATTTGTTCAATTTAGAAATTGTTAATACTCTAGTTCTTATTGATTCATCGATATACCTTGTTCATGACGATATTATAATCAAACTCTTGAATAGTTATTTGTTTCTATCTGATTCAACCAGTACTTGGTTGATGAGCATTCTAAAGATATAGAATTCCTTGGAAGCTAATTCCCAACCAAACTTCATTTGGTTCAGAACCTGATAATATAAACTGAGATGAACAACCCTATTATTAGGGGATTATTTTAGAAATACGTAATAGCGTTAAAATGTTTGCGCAATACATAGTACAAAGGGCTGATCACCTGGAGTACGGAATGATGGTCCATATAGTCGTTTAGACTGTTAAAGGTTACAGTAGAAACACTTGTTAACCTAGGACGAAGATGATGATTATAGTCTTTTAGACTGTTAATGGTTAAAGTAGAAATACTTGAAACCTAGAGTATAGTTCGTGGTCTTGTGACCCTCAGTGTATTCCTTGATGTTGATATCTATTGTTAATTTAAAGTTCATTATTCCTTTGAACTCATAGTTGTTGAATTAAAGTTTATTTTTTCGGTAATAATATCTTACCATTGAAAGCTCAGTTAATTGTCATTCATAAAACGTTATTGTATATTATCCTTCTTGTGGGCAATTGTTTGCTCACTCTTGCACAAAACAATGCAGATGAAGTTAAGAAGTTTGAAGAGCTTTCTACAAGCGAGGACAGGGACTGAGTGCTTAATTAGACGACAACGTTTAAGTTATCTTTTATTGATGAAATTTATGTACTAGATTTAATTATGATCATGTTTTTAATTTCCGCTGATGATTGTATTAAAGGTTAGATGACCTGGGATTTATCTTGAGATTATGTAACCCTTGATGGGAGATTTATTATTTAAGCTTTTGAGTTTAATTATATCTTTTATTTATGGGTAGTTAGTTATATGTTATTTGTACAGTGAACACCAAATCTGTGGAGTTGAAGTACCCGGACTTGGGGGTGTCACAATGACCCTTCGTATTCATTCTTTATTAAATTGTGGAAATGATCTGTCTGCGTGGATTACCGCATGGCAGGTGAAAATTCATTTGCAGTTTTGTATATTCTATTATACTCGTATGAGATATCATTTCTTTTGTACTCGTCATGAAATATTGTTTTTTTTTTGTTGTATTTTTCTTTTATGAGTAATATTCACGGAGTAATATTCATGAGTTACTATTTACGGGTTACTATTCACCCGGTTACTATTCACTCAAATATTATTCACTGGTATTCGAGATACTTTTCGTGTCTGAGTACTATTCACGGGTTACTATTCACCCAGTTATTATTTACTAGAAATATTATTCACACTCGGTATATTTGGAACTTTTCATGCCGAGGTACTATTTACAGGTACTATTCTCAAGTACTATTCATTGTGGTACTATTTATGGAGTACTATTCAATTCTAAAAAATATATTTTTTTCTCGTCCAAATTATTTTTGATACATGAATATTATTCTTGAATTTTACTCCACAAAGCAGTATCATGTTGATAATTTGGATATTTTTAAACTCTGGATAAATTTAAAGTCTTTAATATTTATCCTTGATTTTGTTTGATTAATGCTTATATCATTGTCATTATCATCATGCTTCTATTGTGATGAAAGTCATCTTTGGCTTACGTTCATAGATGGACTGTTGATTGGTATGATTATGACCAGGGATCATTCGGTATAATCATGACCGTAATGTTGCAAATGATGTGGTAAAAGTCTTCATTGGCCCATAATGCATTGATGGACAATTTTTGGTATGATCATGACCATGAGTTCTCTTCGGCCAATGGTGAAAAACGAATTATTTTATGGCGTGATCATGACCGTTGATGAAAACATGATTATCCTTGGCCCGTAGTGCATGGATAATTCGTGGTCGTGATACTAACGAATATACTTGGCCTGTAGTGCATGGATAATTCGGCGATGTGGATTATTTATTGTGCTGAGTCTCAGCGATAAACTATTGATAATAAACTTTTAATTCGTAGAAGATAGTAGATATCATGCTCTATTTGACTCTTCAAAAATACAGTTGCATATCTTTGGCCTGTAGTGTAAGGATGAACTGTTAATGAATATCTTTGGCCCGTAGTGCAAAGATGAATTTATTAGTATGATTATGAACAAGAACTGTGATTTGGTATAACCATGATCTTTGATGTTTCAGGTAAAGACAGGTGATGAAAATTATCTTCATCCTGGGTGCGAAGAGGAATTTAGAACCACAATTATGATTATGAGTTATTCACATGATTGTGGACATGAATTGTTGATTGATGTTACAAGAAAAAACATTGTTGGTGGACTTTTAACATGGAGAAGATAATAGACTTTATGGTCTATTTGACTCTTCTAATGGATTTCTCATTCCGCTGCAACTATGGTTGAAAAGTTTTATCATCTACCATATGTTCTAAATCTCTGATTGATTACTGATGAAGGCTATTGATAATTTAATTATCTTTAGTCATGATATTCTTTACTGGACTAGTTGTGCTCACCCTTTTTGCTTCACAATTCATTTTAGGTAATAAAAGTGTCGCTGGGTCGAGCAGGGGTAACATGGGAATAGAACGATGGTCTATAGCTATTGAGGTTTCCCCTAAAACAGTATGGAAATAATTTTATTGAGAATTATAGATACGTGTTTCATATTTTATACCTCATTTTAACCGTTAATTTTGGTGAACCGAATAGGGTGAGGTGAACCCAACTTTGGAAGGGCGTTTTTGCCACTATCATATAAGATGTCTAATGACAGACGACTTCATATTATCATAAGACATGGTTGTGCTCATGCACTTGCTGATTATATCTATTAGCACCACCTATATAATCTTGGAGTTTGGTTGAAATATAATTTTCAATTGAAGACAATGAAGATAATTATATGTCAAGAAAAGACTCACCATTGGAAAGAACATGACAGTAATCTTCTCATTTTTCTTTGGGGTCTATTGGGTCAACCAAGGATAATTCTCGAGTTATATGATATCTATCATAACTTAGATGCATGGCCTCCCATGTACGAAGGTTTCCTTGATCATTTTCCAAAGATTTTAATTTGTAAAACAGTTATTGATTGTACTTTTATATAAAGTACCATTTTAAGGTGTTATGGTCAAGGCACCGTGAGAGTTTTATATATTTGTATTAAAACTCACAAATTAACTGTGGTCATATTCTGCACGATAGTTCAACATTTGTATAAATGAAGTTTGTATTTGATTTCTATAGTGTGATATCTGGCGACTCAGAATGGGTTGTGTGGACCTATTTTGGGGCGTCACAAATGGTATCAGAGCTTAGGGATATGGTCGCTGGCGGAGATATGAGTATAGAACTAGGAGGGGAGAGACGAGTAATATACTTTGCTAGCGTGTGACTTACCTAAGCTGAAATTGTTTACTTGATAAGTTGACAAATTATGATATGTCAATTAACCTTTGATTTGAAGATATATTCTAGAATGATATCTGAAATACAGGAGATGAGCAATGAGAAAATCATGATACAGAGGAAATAACCGGAAGGGTACAATTCGAAAAGGAAGTAAGGTATTCTTATCTCTTCGAACTACCAGGTACGTAAATTTCGAGGGTGAAATTTCATAAGGAGGGGAGATTGTCAGACCCCGAATTTTACGAATTGAAAGTATTCAATTTTATGATAATTGTTATTCTATTTAGTAAATGGTTAAATTGCTATAAGGTTAAAGTTAAGGGTGATATTTGAAAATTTTGCAAAGTAAGCAAGTTGATATTCGTTGTGTCGGGGAATATTCGATTGGTCGAGGAATATTCGTTTTAACAGAGAATATTCGTATGAAGACACAATCATTGGTGGACCCACAACGAAAGTGTTGTCGGAGTTAGAAAATGACCGAATTATTTTTTTTATAAAAATAACGGCGAAAGTTTTTACCGTTAAACTGTTGAAATACCCAGTGGTAAAATTACAATAATACGCGTGGTTGCATAGTAGCACACGATATTGATTATTGATGCTTACGTGAGAAGTCACTCAGTTATACGTAATTATTGTTACAGTAATTGCTGCATAATATCTCTCATATTATTGATTCAAATATTGTCACAGTATTATCTGCATAATATTTATTATTATTAAATGAATAATTGAGACGACAAAGTTATTTATATTATTATTTGTAATATTAACGATGTCTAGAAAGTTCTGTCGATGAGAGGTTTGGTCACCTAATTGTGCGCCAATAGGGAGAAATCCTTATCGGAAAGCCCCCTCTTTCCTGGGAATGATTTGGTTGTTAAATATTGTGAGTTATAATATTAATGATGAATAAGTTCGTGTTGATTAAAGATGAAATTGATATTTCCATTGTGTTGGGATTATTAATGTTAATGGAAATCGACATCTATTCCGATAATAATTGACGTTTGGAGGTTATATTGACCAATCGGGTAATTAATTGGATAAATGAGCAATTAATTGCTATTAATTCACATGCTTATAACTATTTGTTCACATGTGTGTACTATTGATTCACATGAATGTACTATTAGGGGAGGTGGTGCAAGATTGATAATACTTGCATGACTAAATTAAAAATGGAGGTATAGATGAAGGTACTATACTGTAATTATTTTTTTCACATGTATAGAACTATTGATTCACATGATTGTACTATTGATTCACATGATGTACTATTAGGGGAGGTGGTGCAAGTTTGATAATACTTGCAGGACTAAATAAAATATGAAGGAAAAGATGAAGGTATTATACTGTAATATTTTGAGTCCCAAAACGAGCAATTATCAAAACTATGTTCTCCTATAAATAGACGCTCATTCTTCCTTCATTCTCACCAATTCACTAAGACTCACAAGAGCAATTATAAAGAGAGAAGCTATAGAGAGAGAAGCTATAGAGAGAAAGAAGAAGAGAAGTCTGCTACTTCACTTTTCCAGTATCCAGTCTTCTTCTGAGGTAAGGGATATTATTTGTTGTATTGGTAAGGGGTATTATTTATTTCATATTTTTAAGAGAAATTATTTTTCGTATTCGTATGAATATTATTTTCGTTTAATATTCGTAAGGGGTATTATTTATTTCATATTCTGAAGAGAAATTATTTTTCGTATTCGTATGAAAATTATTTTCGTTTAATATTCATAAGGGGTATTATTTCTTTCGTATTCATGAAGAGAGTTATTTTCTTTCAATACTCGTAAGGGTTGTTATTCCATTCTTTATTATTATGTTGGAATAACTTGTCTACGTGGAGTACCGTATGCATGGTGAAATTCTTTTGTTATTCCATTCTTTATTATTCTGTTAGAATAACCTGTCTATGCGGACTACCGCATTCATGGTGAATGACCCTTCGTATTCATTCTTTATTAAGTTGTGGAAATGATCTGTCTACGTGGATTACCGCATGACGGGTGAAAATTCATTTGCAGTTTCGTATATTCTATTATACTCGTATGAGATATCATTTCTTTTGTACTCGTCATGGAATATTGTTTTCTTTTGTCTTTTCCTTTTATGAGTACTATTCACGGAGTAATATTCATGAGTTACTATTTACGGGTTACTATTCACCCGGTTATTATTCACTCAAATATTATTCATTTGGGTATTCAGGACACTTTTCGTGCCGGAGTACTATTCACGAGTTACTATTCACAGGTTACTATTCACCCGGTTATTATTTACTAGAATATTATTCACTCGTGTATTTGGGGCACTTTTCATGCTGGGGTACTATTCATGAGGTACTATTCTAGTAAGTACTACTATTCACAAGGTACTATTCACGGAGTACTATTCACCCGAAAATATATTTCTTTTCTGTCCAAATTATTTTTGATACATGAATATTATTCTTGAATTTTACTCCACAAAGTAGTATCATTTTGACAATTTGGATATTTTTAAACTCTGGATAAATTTAAAGTCTTTAATATTTATCTTTGATTTCGTTTGATTAATGCTTATATCATTGTCATCATCCTCATGCTTATATTATGATGAAAGTCATCTTTGGCTTACGTGCATAGATGAACTATTGATTGGTATGATTATGACCAGAGATCATTCGGTATAATCATAACTGTAATGTTGCAAATGATGTGATAAAAGTTCTAATTGGCCCGTAGTGCATTGATGGATAGTTTTTGGTATGATCGTGACCATGGGTTCTCTTCGTCCAAGGGTGCAAAGATGAATTGTTTTATGGCGTGATCATGACCGTTGATGAAAACACGATTATCCTTGGCCCGTAGTGCATGGATAATTCATGGGCGTGATACTAATGAATATTCTTGGCCTGTAGTGCATGGATAATTCAGTGATGTGGATTATTTATTATGCTGAGTCTCAGCGATAAAATATTGATAATAAACTTTTAATTCATAGAAGATAGTAGATATCATGCTCTACTTGACTCTTCTAAAATACAGTTGCATGTCTTTGGCCTGTAGTGCAAGGATGAACTATTTATGAATATCTTTGGCCGTAGAAAAAGGTGAATTTATTAGTATGATTATGAACATGAATTGTGATTTGGTATAACCATGATCTTTGATGTTTCAGGTAAAGACAGGTGATGAAAATTATCTTCGTCCTAGGTGCGAAGAGGAATTTAGAACCACAATTATGATTATGAGTTATTCACATGATTGTGGACATGAATTGTTGATTGATGTTACAGGGATAAAACATTGTTGGTGGACTTTTAACATGGAGAAGATAATAGACTTTATGGTCCATTTGACTCTTCTAATGGATTACTCGTTCCGCTGCAACTATAGTTGGAAAGTTTTATCATCTACCATATGTTCTAAATCTCTGATTTATTACTGACGAAGGCTATTGATAATTTAATTATCTTTAGTCATGATATTCTTTACTGGACTAGTTGTGCTCACCCTTTTTGCTTCACATTTCCTTTCAGGTAATAAGAGTGTCGCTGGGTTGAGCGGGGGTAACAGGGGAATAAAACGATGATCTATAGTTGTTGAGGTTTCCCCTAAAATAGTATGGAAATAATTTTATTGAGAATTATAGATAAGTGTGTCGTATTTTATACTTCATTTTAACCGTTGATTTTAGAGAACCGAATAGTGTAAGACCCCAACTTTTATAAATAAAGATGAATTTTCTATAAATATTATTTTTGAATATTATGGAGTAAATTTGATATAATGTTATAGTTGTGGGTAATATTTATAAATTTTGCAAAGTAAGCAAGTTGTTATAAAATATTCGTTTGGTCGGGGAATATTCTTTTTGTCGGGGAATATTCGTACGACGGCACAATCATTGGTGGACCCCACAATGAAATTATTGTCGGATTGAGAAAATGACAAAAATACTTTATGAAAACAACGGCGGAGGTGTTACAGTTAAAACTGTTGAACTACCCGGTAGTAAAAGTACAAGAATGTCTGGCGTGGTTGCATAGTAGCAGTTACGGTATTGATTATTGATGCTTACGTGAGAAGTCACTCATTTATACTCAATTATTGCTATAAAGATAATTAACGTGCATCATATATCTTATATTATTGATTCAATTATTGTCACAGTATCATCTGTATAATATGTTATATTATTAAATCAATAATTGAGACGACAAGTTATAAATGATTAATAATTGTTGAAAGATTAAATATGTGTTGATTAAAAATAAAATGATTTGTGGTAATATTTATTTAATCCTTGATGTATATAAAGAGTCTATTATGAGACGTTTGTGGTAAGTTTGGTTATTTTATGGGGGGCCCCATATGTCATCATTTAAGAGTCCTTTCGTCAATATAGTAATTACCTTCGTCAATAGAAATTACCTTTATGTCATAGTAATTACCTTTACCAGACGTCAAACCACTTGCCGTTTCATATTATAGGCGTTGACCCAATTGTCGTTTCACATTACAGGCGTCAAACCACTTGGCATTTCACATTACAGGCATCAAACCACTTGGTGTTTCACATTACAGACGTCAAACCACTTTTCTTTTCACATCACCAGTCGTCAAGCCACTTGCCTTTTCACATTTCAAGTGCTAAGCTAGAAATCTTCTATAAATAGAGTTCTTCATTATTTTTCACGAATTCATTCAAGCTATATAGAGAGAAAGTATAGAGAGAATAAGAGAGAAAGAAGAAGAGTATTTTGTTACTACACTACTGCAGTATTCAATCTCCTACTAATGTAAGGGGTGTTATTCTTTCTTATTCATGAAGAGAACTGTTGTTATTCCATTGCTTATTATTCTGTTGGAATAACCTGTATACACGGTTTACCCTATACTTTGTGACATTCTTCTATTATTCTGTTAGAACATCCTGTCTCTGTGTTTTACACCGGACCTCTTTCCGTCTTTATTATTATTCTGTTGGAACATCTTGTCTGTGTGTTTTACACCGAACCTGGTTCCGTCTTTATTATTATTCTGTTGGAACATCACATCGTGTGTTTTACACCGGACTGGTAAAATCTTCTTTATTATTCGTTGGAACATCCCGTCTTGTGCAAATTTTGCCCGACACCGTTCTCGTTATTATTATTACATTGGAATAACCTCGCCATGCAAGTACCGCATGCATGGTGATTTCTTTTGTTATTCCATTCTTTATTATACTTAGTTGGTTAAAGTTTTGACTTCTATACTCCATGAAATTAGTAGAATATCCTTGATATTTGCTCTTCATCCAGTATCTTTTCATAAAAATATTCTTCTAATCATTCTTGAATTTTACTCTACAAAGCAGTATCATGTTGACAATTTGGACATTATTAGTTCCTGGATAAATTAATTCTTGAACTTGTTTTATTGAATTCTTATATCATTGTCATCATCTTCATGTTTATATTATGTTGAAAGTCAATTTTGTGGCCTATAGTGCATAGATGGACTTGGTATGATTATGACCGAGGATTATTGATTGTAATCATGATCGTAATGTTACAAATGATGTGGTAAAAGTTATCATTGGCCCGTAGTGCATTGATGGACAGTTGTTGGCATGATCATGACCATTAATGAATACACGAATGTCCTTGGCTGTAGTGCATGGATAATTTGTGGTCGTGATACTAAAGAATATCATTGGTCATAGTGCAGGGGTGATTCGATGATGTGGATTATTTATTAAGCTGAGTCCCAGTGATAAAAGTCATGAAAAACCTTTTAAATCATAAAAGATAGTAGATTTTATTCTCTACTTAACTCTTTTAATGGATTGCTTGTTCCGCTGCAGTTAAACTTGATGTTGTTATATTTTATCAGTTTAACACTGTTGAAGGCTAACGATAATTTATCCTGCATTATCTTAGTCATAATATTTCTTATCGGGCTAGTTGAGCTCACCCTTTCTTTCCTTTGTTCTCTTTGAAATGAGAACATAGCAGGGACTAGTCGGGGAACGGAGTGACGGTCCAGAGGATAGCATTAGTAGTCCTTACTATTCTGTGAAATAGTGTGTTAATAATTGTAATGAGGACTCCTTTTGAGTTTGTATGATCTCTAGTAGACAATAATTGTATTCAAACTCACAGATATGTTTTGTCGTATTGTACACAACAGTTGTATTAGTAAGTTGTAATTAAATTTTATACCATGTAACTGACGACCGAAGATGGGTGATGTATACCTAATTTTGGTGGCGTCACAGTTGGTATCAGAGCTTAGGGATATGATCCCTGGCTAAGATGTGAGAATAGTACTAGGAGGGGAGAGACAGGGAATTCTTTTACTTGTATGACCTACCTAAGTTTATGTGGTATTTAATTGGTCGGTTAGAATTTAGGGATAATATGATACATGTCAATTAACCTTTGTTTTGTGGCAGTATCTGAAAATGACATCCGAGAATGTTGAGAATAGCAATGGAGCACAGGCGACCGTTGATTCACCACATATCAATAATCAGGATAATGTGCACTAGGAAGGCGACAATCCTCATACAAACAACAACACTGACCAAATGATGAATGATCAAATGTTCAGGGGCTTTATGAAATTCATGCAACAGCAGGCGAGAGCGGCTCCTGTCCAAAATGCAGGTGGAAACACTGTAAACTCTCGGGCGGTCACCGCTAAATAGTTCAAGGAGCTGGGACCATCGGAGTTTAAGGGAGAGCCAAAACCACTTATGGCGGAAGCATGGATAAAGCAGATCACCAAGATATTTGATGTCTTGGGATGCTCCGAGGAGCAAAAGGTTCCATTTGTCGCCTTTATGTTGCGCGGAGAGGCAGATTACTGGTGGGAATCAGTAAAACATACACAACCTTCCGTACTAAAGATGTCTTAGGAGAAGTTCCAAGAGCTGTTCAACGACAAATACTTTCCCGAAAGTATTCGTCACATGAAGGATGTGGAGTTTATCAAGTTGGAACAAAACAATATGACCGTGTCGCAATACGAGGCTAAATTTGCGGAGTTATCCCGGTTTGCGTCCTACTTGGTGACAATGAAGAGAGAATGACATGGATGTTTTTAAGAGGTTTGAAGCCGGAGATACGTCAACATCTTATTTCTCATAAACTGTGTTTATATTCAGATGTTGTAAATATGGCTCAGTTAGTGAAGCACGATAACGAGTCAACGCAACTAAAAAGAAGCGGTACCAAGAAAATGATAATACCAATGAGAGAGCGATCATCAAGCGTTGACAACAAGCGTGGATGGAATCAATAGGCGAAATTGTAACCGCCGGTGGTAATCGGCCAAAACAATAAGAATGGACATTTTAAGAAGAGGAGATTCAACAAT
Source organism: Panax quinquefolius (assembly GCA_020205615.1). NCBI lineage: Eukaryota > Viridiplantae > Streptophyta > Magnoliopsida > Apiales > Araliaceae > Panax > Panax quinquefolius. Next base: position 21,875,768 of record CM035174.1, on the reverse strand, counting down.
GATGGAAAGGCGTCAAGACCAAAGACTGTCGTTAAGGAAGGAGAACGACCACCTATCATATGTTTCAAATGCGGAAGGAGGGCACATCACCAAAGCTGCGCGATGCCGTCAAAGCATGTTATAATTATGGAAGAGAAGGTCACTTATCCCGATTTTCATTGATTCACCAAGACAAATTCAGCTAGGATGGAGGCACCAAAGGCCTTCCCTGAAAAAGTTAAAAGCCCTAGAGTGCAAGGAGAGCGTTTGTTGTGACCTACCATAAAGCAAGGAGGAACCGAATGAGGTCATCATGGGTAAGCTTATCATAAACTCTAACGAAATCTATACTTTATTTGATCTGGGTTCTATCCATTCTTTTATTTCTCTCTACTTGCGCTCATCGATTAAATTTGACTCTAGGAGAAATTAGACTTTGACTTATCTATGGAAACTCCATTGGGAGAAACCTTCTTACATTCCATCCCTTTGTTTATAAGTCTTGTTTGGTTCAAATCGGTACCCTTACACTACCTGTAGATCTTATTTCATTGAAAATACTTGCATTTGATGTGATTCTAGGGATTGATTGGTTATTTACTCATCATGCAAAATTTAATTATTTTCGTAAGGTTGTTAGCTTTCATATTCCTAATCAACCTATTATGCGAATTCAAGCAACCAAACCATTAAAATCAATCACGGTCATCTCAAGCCATAAAGCTATTCGTTTATTGAATAACAGATGTCAAGCTTTCTTAGCTCATGTCACAGATTTAAACAAAAATACGTCAGTTTTGAACGATATTTCTATTATTAATAAATTTCCTGACGTATTCCCCGAAGAACTTCTTGGCCTACCCCCTGAGTGTGAAATTGAATTTTGTATCGACCTTGAACCCGGTACAAAACCCATTTCCAAAGCCCCATATCGAATGGCTCCTGTTGAACTTCAGGAGTTAAAGACCCAACTGCAGGAATTGTTAGACATCAACTTTATTCGTCCTAGTACTTCTCCTTGGGGTGCTCCTGTTCTATTCGTGAAGAAGAAAGATGGGAGTATGCGACTTTGTATTAATTATCGGGAGTTGAATCATGTCACCATCAAAAATAGGTATCCATTGCCACGTATTGATGACCTGTTTGACCAGTTGCAAGGAGCCAAATTCTTTTCATAGATTGATCTTCGTTCTGGATATCACCAATTGAAGACTAAAACCGATGACATTCCATAGACGACTTTTAGAACTCGGTACGGGCATTATGAATTCCTAGTCATGTCCTTTGGATTGACTAATGCTCCTGCTGCCTTCATGGATATGATGAACCGAGTATCCAAGGAATATTTGGATCACTTTGTGGTCATCTTTATTGATGACATCCTTATTTATTCCAAAAGCCGTGAAGATCATGAGCAACACTTGAGGCTGACACTCCAAAAGCTTCATGAATACAAGCTTTATGCCAAGTTGAAGAAATGTGAATTCTGGCTTGAGAAAGTGGCATTCCTTGGGCACGTAGTATCAAGTCATGGAATATCTGTTGACCCAGCAAAGATTGAAGCAATTCAAAGCTGGGAGAAACCTAAATCAGTGACCAAAGTACGTAGCTTTCTCAGCTTAGCTAGTTATTATCGGAGATTCGTGGAAGGATTTTCTCGAATTACTACTCCATTAACTTAGATGACTCGGAAAGATACAAAGTTCGGTTGGAGCGAAGAATGTGAGAAGAGTTTTCAAGAACTCAAGAGGAGACTCATTTCAGCACCTGTTCTGACAATACCATTTGGCTCGGAGGGATTTGTCATCTACAGTGTTGCTTTGGGCAAAGGGTTGGGATGTGTTCTCATGCAACATGGGAAAATCATAGCCTATGACTCAAGACAACTCAAAGAATATGAGAGGAATTATCCTACTCATGATCTAGAGTTGTCAGCTGTTGTCTTTGCACTTAAAATTTGGAGGCATTACTTGTATGGGGAGAAGGTGGATATCTTTACGAATCATAAAAGTCTCAAATATTTCTTTACTCAAAAGGAACTCAACATGCAACAACGACGTTGGCTTGAACTATTGAAAGATTATGATCATACCATCCAATACCATCTTGGAAAAGCGAACGTGGTAGCTGACACATTGAGTAGAAGATCATATGCAAGTACGAGTGCGATATTGTCAACGCAAAGACCCATTTTGTGTGACTTGTAAAGGATGGAGATAGAGTTAAAGACTCCAGGGACCCATGTGATGCTGGTGAATATACGAGTAGAACCGACTTTAATCGATAAAGTTAAAGCTGCTCAAGTTACAGACCTGGAGCTGATGCGTATGAGGAAGAAAGTGCAAGAAGGTGCTATGCCGGAAGCATGAATTGATGAAGAAGGAATACTTCGAGTCAAGTCCAGACTTTGTGTTCCTAACGACCCTGATTTAAAGTATAAAATCATGATGGAGGCACACAACACACCGTTTGCAATCCATCCTGGGAGTACCAAAATGTATCATGATATTCGTCATATATTTTGGTGGAGCAATATGAAGAGAGAGATAACGTTGTTTATCTCAAGGTGTCTAACTTGTCAACGAGTTAAAGCGGAGCATCAAGTACCAAAAGGTCCATTACTACCACTTGAAATTCCAGAATGGAAGTGGGAGCACATTACCATGGATTTCGTTACCAGTCTTCCTAAGGTTTCTCAAGGCATAGATGCGATTTGGGTCATTGTTGATAGATTGACCAAGTCTGCTCATTTCTTACCGATACGAGAAACTTATACACATGAACGTCTTGCTCGTATGTACATAAACGAGATTGTAAGGATCGCATGGTATCTTGGCAAGATCCATAGTTTCGATCGAGACCCGGTTTCACTTCATGATTTTGGGTTAGTTTGCAAAAAGATATGGGCACAGACTTACGATTTAGCTTCGGCATATCATCCTCAGATGATGAGACGGACGATCGGAGAGGACTATTCAAACTCTTGAAGATCTATTAAGACTCGTGTCCTTGATTTCAAGGAAGTTGGGACAAGTTCTTACCATTGGTGGAGTTTTCTTACAACAACAGATTTATCAAGCAAGTATTGGCATGGCTTTATTCAAGCGTTGTATGGAAGAAAGTGTCGTTTCAAAGATATCTTTGGGATGAGGTGGGTGAAGCAACGTTGTTGGGACCGAAGTTGGTACGTATGACTACGGAAAAGATTCAAACGATCCGACAACGTATAAAAATCTCACAAGATCGACAAAAGAGTTATGCTGATCTTCATCGAAAGGACGTGGAATTCGATATTGGAGATCATGTGTTGTTGCGTGTTGCTCCATGGAAAGGAGTTATGAGATTTGGAAAGAGAGGAAAACTCAATCCTAGATTCATCGGCCCAATTTTAATCCTCGATCGAGTAGGAACTGTGGCCTATAGACTCGCTTTACCGCCAAGTATGTCTCATGTTCATAACGTTTTTCACATATCAATGTTACGTAATTATGTGAAAGACCCGAACCACATTATTGAGTTAGAACCAGACGAAATAGAGGAAGATTTGACGTATGAAGAGGTTCCTGTTTAAATCTTGGATAAGAAGGAACATATTCTACGCTCCAAGGTTATACCTCAAGTCAAAGTTTTGTGGAGAAACCATGATGTTGAGGAAATGACTTGGGAATTAGAATCTGAAATGAAATCAAGGTATCCTTACCTCTTCGACATACCAGGTACGTACCCTAATTTCGAGGGCAAAATTTCATAAGAACGGGAGGTTGTAAGACCCCAACTTTTATAAATAAAGATGAATTTTCTATAAATATTATTTTTGAATATTATGGAGTAATTTGATATAATGTTATAGTTGTGGGTAATATTTATAAATTTTGCAAAGTAAGCAAGTTGTTATAAAATATTCGTTTGGTCGGGGAATATTCTTTTTGTTGGGGAATATTCGTACGACGGCACAATCATTGGTGGACCCCACAACGAAATTATTGTCGGATTGAGAAAATGACCAAAATACTTTATGAAAATAACGGCGGAGGTGTTATCGTTAAAACTGTTGAACTACCCAGTAGTAAAAGTACAGTAATACGCGTGGTTGGTTGCATAGTAGTACACGGTATTGATTATTGATGCTTACGTGAGAAGTCACTCAGCTATACTCAATTATTGCTACAGTAATTGCAACATCATATATCTTATATTATTGATTCAATTATTGTCACAGTATCATCTGTATAATATGTTATATTATTAAATCAATAATTGAGACGACAAGTTATAAATGATTAATAATTGTTGAAAGATTAAATATGTGTTGATTAAAAATAAAATGATTTGTGGTAATATTTATTTAATCCTTGATGTATATAAAGAGTCTATTATGAGACATTTGTGGTAAGTTTGGTTATTTTATGGGGGGCCCCATATGTCATCATTTAAGAGTCTCTTCGTCAATAGTAATTACCTTCGTCAATAGTAATTACCTTTGTCTCTAGTAATTACCTTTACCAGACGTCAAACCACTTGCCGTTTCATATTATAGGCGTTGAACCAATTGTCGTTTCACATTACAGGCGTCAAACCACTTGGCATTTCATATTACAGGCGTCAAACCACTTGGTGTTTCACATTACAGACGTCAAACCACTTTTCTTTTCACATCACCAGTCGTCAAGCCACTTGCCTTTTCACATTTCAAGTGTTAAGCTAGAAATCTTCTATAAATAGAGTTCTTCATTATTTTTCACGAATTCATTCAAGCTATAGAGAGAGAAAGTATAGAGAGAATAAGAGAGAAAGAAGAAGAGTATTTTGTTACTACACTACTGCAGTATTCAATCTCCTACTAATGTAAGGGGTGTTATTCTTTCTTATTCATGAAGAGAACTGTTGTTATTCCATTGCTTATTATTCTGTTAGAATAACCTGTATACACGGTTTACCGTATACTTTGTGACATTCTTCTATTATTACTGTTTCGAACATCACATGCGTGTGTTTTACACAATTTAGGACCTCTCTTAAAATCTTTATTATTATTACATTTGGAACATCGGGTATACGTGTTTTTTAGGACAAAGTTAAAATCTTTATTATTATTACATTGGAATATCCTATCACGTGTATTTTACATCGGACTTTGGTTAGTCTTTATTATTTCTGTTGGAACATCCTCGCTTGTGCAAATTTTGCACGACTGGTTAAGATTATTATTATTCTGTTAGAATAACTTTTGTCTACATCAACAATACCGCATGCATGGTGATTTCTTTTGTTATACCATTCTTTATTATACTCAGTTGGTTAAAGTTTTGATTTCTATACTCCATGAAATTAGTTAAATATCTTTGATATTTGCACTTCATCTAGTATCTTTTCATGGAAATATTCTTCTGATCATTCTTGAATTTTACTCTACAAAGCAGTATCATGTTGACAATTTGGACATTATTAGTTCCTGGATAAATTAATTCTTGAACTTATTTTTATTGAATTCTTATATCATTGTCATCATCTTCATGTTTATATTATGTTGAAAGTCAGCTGTGGCCTGTAGTGCATAGATGGACTTGGTATGATTATGACCAGGGATTATTCGGTGTAATCATGATCGTAATGTTACAAATGATGTGGTAAAAGTTATCATTGGCCCGTAGTGCATTGATGGACAGTTGTTGGCATGATCATGACCATTAATGAATACACGAATGTCCTTGGCTGTAGTGCATGGATAATTTATGGTCGTGATACTAAAGAATATCGTTGGCCGTAGTGCAGGGGTGTTTCGATGATGTGGATTATTTATTAAGCTGAGTCCTAGCGATAAAAGTCATAAAAAACCTTTTAAATCATAAAAGGTAGTATATTTTATTCTCTACTTGACTCTTTTAATGGATTGCTTTTTTCGCTGCAGTTAAACTTGATGTTGCTATATTTTATCAGTTTAACACTGTTGAAGACTAACGATAATTTATTCTGAATTATCTTAGTCATAATATTTCTTACTGGGCTAGTTGAGCTCACCCTTTCTTTCACTGTTCTCTTTAGGAAATGAGAACATAGCAGGGACTAGTTGGGGAACGGAGTGACGGTCCAGAGCATAGCATTAGCAGTGCTCACTATTCTGTGAAATAGTGTGTTAATAATTGTAATGAGGACTCCTTTTGAGTTTGTATAATCTCTAGTAGACAATAATTGTATTCAAACCCACAAATATGTTTTGTCGTATTGTACACGACAGTTGTATTAGTAAGTTGTATTTGAATTTTGTACCATGTAACTGACGACCCAAGATGGGTGATGTATACCTAATTTTAGGGGCGTCACAAATAGGGTGAGGTGAGCCCAACTTTGGAAGAGCGTTTTTGCCACTATCATACAAGATGTCTATTGACAGACGACTTCATGTTATCATAAGACATGGTTGTGCTCATACACTTGCTTATTATATCTATGAGCACTACCTATATAATCTTGGAGTTTGGTTGAAATATAATTCTCAATTGGAAACAATGGAGATAATTGAAAGTAATATGCACACAAGCCAATCATGTTTGATGATAAAGCATATACTTTGTAACAATCTTATTCATTTATTAATAAAAAGTATTAATTTATTAAAGGCTTTTAAATTATCTACATGATGCTGTTTTATAATATGTGATAAACCCATAGTTTTAAGCAATGCTTTTAGAATAATGATGATGATCATTCTAATGAGATCTAAATTCTTAGAAAGCTTAAAACTAAAATAGTTCCCAATCATTGGATTACTAAATTGGGGATTAGTGAATCCGGATAGATTGGTACATACGTTGCTTGCTCATTGGATGAGGATGAGTGATCTCATGATCATTGTGTGTGAGACACTAAAGCAAGTATGTAGGTGCTTATTAGAGAATAAGTTAATCGAACGTGGCTCGCTAAGGAATACCTAATGGAGTTTTATTTCACTGTCAATAGGAATTCCTGTAGTGATAGTAGTACAAGTAATCCTTGGACTTGAGATCATCATAGTATCTTGTGTATGATGAGTTATACTTTGACTTATTCCTTAAGACCCTTAGGGTATATCAAAGGGTATGCTTGGGTATAATAAGTTGTACATGGAGATAATGTATGATCAATAAAGAATCTACCACTTTAATAAAAGAAGAGAAATGTCCTATGTGATTCGATAAATGACAACCCAAGAGTCCTTGGTTAAGGCGAATGAAATTAGAAAGGAGTTTCTAATTTGCATTATTTGGAGTTGTGCATTTAAGAGTCGAAATACATATAATTAAATAAAATAAGACTTGTGGTAATTCCATGTCTTATATTTAATTGGGACATTGTATGGTGGAAGGATTGAATTGTCACAGTAACTATTTACTCAAAGGTTCTTTAATGATTAATGTTGAAATCTATATTATCCGGAAAGTCGTTGATCGCTAGGAGGCTTATCCTATTGTAGAATAAATATTATTTATTTAAATAAATTAATTGTTTAATTTATTTATTTAAATAAGATTAGAATTGTTCTAATTGATTTATTCACAACCTAGGTTTAATATGGAGAACCTAAAGGGTCACACCATAAAAGGAAGAATAATTATTTAAGAAGTTAATGGCATAATCGTAATAATATGTTAAGTATATTTAATTTAATCTATGGTGATAGAATAAATTAAATAGCTTAATATTTATTATTTAATATTTTAGAAATATTAAATATAAATTAATAAGAGAGTCTTATTAATATTATTACAATTATTATTATTTTAATTTCTAAAAGAGTTTAGGAATTAATTTAATATAAGTACTCTCATTTATTCCTAATAGGATTAGGAGGAAAATTAGTTAAAGGAGTTTAATTAATTATCCCTAATAAGATTAGGGAGCTTAATTAATTAAAAGAATTTAATTAATTAAATAAAACCCAATTCCTTAATTGTTAAGGTGGGTTGCCCACATCTATAAATAAGAGGAGTCTTATTATGGGTGTGATGGGTTGTTGACTTTTTCAACATACGACATAATTCAAATTGTTGGGAGAGTACACCCTTTCTATAGAGATAGAAAACTAGGGTTAGCTATAACACCCATCTTCTTGAATTTTATTCTTCCTTGGTGGATCACCTCTAGAGGCCAAACATTTGGGTGGCTAACGTTGATCAAAGGAAGGAACCAAACCCGGTGGATTCAAGATTGAACGCGAAAGGATTTGGAGGTGAACTTGTACCTGAGGAAGCTCGATCTTCAAGGGTATGATTTATTCTTTATCTTTTCGTTTAATTAATAATTGTGCATAAAGGGTGATCCGGGTATATGGTTTGTAAATTTTTAAACTCTGATTTTACACGCTTCCGCACTTTTTATGCAATTTGATTGCGTTATGAATATTACAAACCTAACAGTGGCATCAGAGCCAAACCTTTATGCAAATTATTAATTGTTTTAATTTATATATTGATATGTGTTTAGAACAATTTAATTGGGCATAATTTTATTGTATAAAATTTATTAAAAAAAAAAAAAAAAAACATGTTGCCATAGCGACTCATTTTTTTCTTTTTTTTTATGTTGTATTCATTTTTGTTTACAAAGTGCATATTGATTTTTCCCATTAAAATAAAAGGAATTCGGCTAACATTAAAAAAAAAAAAAAAAAAAAGGAAAAGGAAGCCATTTGACAAAGCAGCTGGCCACGGAAACCACATAAAAAGCAATCCGGTTAATTCTTTTAAATGCATAATGAATAAGAAATCAATGAAAATAATCGCACGCAAATCAAGGCGTGAGTTAAGTTACCAAAGACAACATTAAAATTACGGATATAACGCATGGATGGAAATTCAAGTTATATATATATATATTTTTTTAAGTTCAAGAGAAATGGCATGATATGTACGAAATCTTGGAAATCAAAAGGAAATCAAGTGTAAATAATATATATATATATATATATATATATATATATATATATTCTTAATTATTATATATAATTAAAATAAAAGGTTTATTTTAATTTTGAAATAAAAGGTTTATTTTAATATTAAAATATAAAGTTTTATTTTAATCTCAATAATTTTATAATTAAAATAAAAGTTTATTTTAATTTTAAAATAATAATTTTATTTTAATTTTAAAAATTAGAATTTCATGCTAACTAATTAGAGTTGGAATTGGATTCCATGCTAACTAATTGGAGTTGAAATTGGATTGCCTAATTTCCTTAAATAAAGGAATTTATTTAGATATGAAATAGGATTTCATATTATTCAAAATAAAAGAGTTTATTTGTGAATAGGAAAGAGAATCCTAATTTCCTTAAATAAAAGAGTTTATTTAAATATGGAATAAGATTTCATATTATTCAAAATAAAGGAGTTTATTTGTGAATAGGAAAGAATATCCGTGTTTCCTTTAATAAAGATTTTTTTTTTACATGGAATTGGATTTCATAATTAATTAAAATAAAAGAGTTTATTTTAATTAAAGATTTATTTTTTATATATATGGAATTGGATTCCATAATTAATTAAAATAAAGGAGTTTATTTTGATTAAAATTTTGATTAAAATAAAATAGTTTATTTTATTCAAAATTAGATAAATTAAAATAAAATAGTTTTATTTTGATTTAAATTTGGATTAAAATAAAGGAGTTTATTTTGATTCAAAAATAGATTTTATACTAACTTAATTTGCCCATTAAATGATATCAATATATATATTAAATGTTTATTATTCATGAGATGAATGTAATTTATTGATGCATATGGTGATGTGTATGATAATAAATGGGATTGATTATGGACTATTGACCAATGCGATTGGATTTATTTTAGTTGGATGCATGAATGTATGGGTTTTATTAAATGGGGTCTGCAGACTCGTCTTCTCTAATTTTCTTAATGTAAATTCTATCTCCTCCTATGTACTTCCCTCGATCACGATCAAGGTTTCTATTTATTTTAAATAGTTTTGTAATAGGAATAGTTAGAATTAATTTTGAAGAATTAGAGATCAAGGGACAAGGAGCGCTTGAAGACCCGTTTGTAATGGAGCCCGGGTTTAAATGTAATAGTTATATTTAAATATTATTTCTTGCACCCCTAGGGTTTGACCTATTGGTTCACTTGGTGGCTCTAGTGAACCAAACTAGAATAAAAGTCCATAATCAATCCGGGTAGAATATAGTATTCTATATGTGCATGCTTATTTTATATATATTATATATTATGCAAACATGCTTCGCATGTTCATTAATATGACGCGTATTTTTATATATATATGTGCACTGCGCTAAACAAGATGAGACAAATTAATAACAAACCCCTCAATTTTTTATATTAAGTCCTAAGCGTTCAAAGATATTTGGAATATCGAACGTCAGCCTTTCTAGCATGATAAAATTAATAGAGTATTAAATATTTAATATGAGTTTGTTGTGTCACCACAAGGCAAGTATTAAGTATTTAAGATGTTAATTTATCACATTTGATGCTTATAAAGAAAATTGAACAATATTGTTTTGTTGTGTCACCACAAGGATGATATTTTTCTTTTTGAATATATGGAGTGCTAGGTCGGACTTAACTTGGATAATTTTGATTCGGATGTGCCACCACTTGATCAAAATAATCTAAGAGGCAAAATACAAGGAGTTGCATAGTTGATGTAATTGACAAAAGTTGTCTACCTATTTATTTATATATAGTTTGTTGTGTCACCACAAGGCTATATACATTTGAAATGGGATCCTTATTCTCACTAGCAAATCTTTAATTAGATTTTGCCGAACTATATAAGTGAGGGTAATATAGTTTGAAGAAAATAGTGGGAGATACCAATTTAAAACAAGACCTAAATTATTTTGGTAATTAATAAAAGAATGTATGTTAAAATGTTGTTAATTACAAATTCATTTACATAATTTTACAATGTCTAAAATTACTATCATGCGAAGCATATTAGATGCTAAATTAATCGCAATCAATTAAGCGGATTGGTTAAGGAATTTGAGAATAGTTCTCATAGGTGAAAAGCTATCTTATGTCTTTAATATCGCCTATCCCTGCAATGGTTGCAGACAATGCCTCTGAGGAAGAGATTGCTACTTTTAGAAAGTGGCAAGATGATGCATAGTTGGCTCAATGCATCATGCTCGCATCCATGAGTAATGAGCTTCAGCGTCAGCATGAAACTATGGATGCTCCTACTATATTCCTGCACATCAAGTAGTTGATGGTGAAGAAAGTAGGACTGATAGATATCAGATATCTAAGGAGCTCTTCCGATCTAGAATGGCCAATGGCACTATAGTACAGAAAAAAGTTCTTAACATAATCAATTTGATTGATCAATTAGGACAACTGGTTTTGTCATGGATGGAGAGTTGAGCCAAGATTTGATCTTGAACTCACTCCCGGACTCCTTTCACAATTGTTGTGAATTTTTCATATGAACAAGCTAGATATCAGCCTCGCTGATTTGCTTAACATGTTGAAAAATGATGAGAGTCACTTTCTAACCAAGAAAGACCATGTCTTACTGGTAGGGGCCAAAGGATCTTCTGAAAAGAAGAACGATTCAAAGAAGGTAAATGAAAGGCGTAAACAAAGGATAATAAGAACAAAAGCGATACGGATAGCAAAAGAGTTTGCTTCCACCGCAATAAGCCTTGGACCTTCGGAAAGAAAGCATGAGAAGTATCTTGCGAGAGGCTAACCAAAGAAGCTTAGTGAAGTTTTGGTTATAAATACAAATTTTGTTCATGATTGAAATAAATTTTTCTTTAAGTCAAGGTTCTACTTGGGTATTGGATACCGACTTTGGTTATCATAAATATAGATTTATGAAGGACCAAAAGCGAAGTAGAAAGCTAAACAAATATAAGTAATCCTATGTGTGGAAAATGAAGCAAAGGTTCTTTGCATTAACCATAGAAACTTATAGTTTAGCAATGCCTACGGAAAATCTATTAAGTCAATAAGTTGTTATTGTATTCCAATTCTTGTTAGAAATATTATTTTCATTTTATTGTTGGACAATGAAATCTTTGGTATTATAATTAAGAACAATTGTTGTTCTATTTATAATAATAATGTTTTGTATAGAACTGGAATATTACTTAATAAATTTTGTATACTTGACTTACATGAAAATAATTTTGCATATTGAACAAATTAGTATAAGAAAAGGAGATGATCATTCAAAGAGTTGAATGTGTGTATTTCTTTGAAATACAAGTGTGAATTATTTGAAAGGTTCAAAAGAATTGAAGTGAAACAAATTGACAAAGTATTAAGATTCTTTGATTAGATCAAGGAATAAATACTTGTGCAATAAGTTTCTAGATCATCTCAAATGGTTTTCTCATAATGGACACATCTTGATACACAATAATTGATTGATGTATCTAAAAGGAAAAATCATACCTTGTTGGACATGGTGCGGTCCATAATGATTTTACCGACATTCCAAATATCCTACAGGGTCATGTCCTAGAAATGGCTACATATCTTAAAAGGGTAACCTTAAAATCCGGTCCCAAGACTCCATAAAAGTTATGGATGGGAGGATTCCTAATCTTAAGTATGTTAAGATAAGGGTTGTCCAACTTATGTGAAAAGGTTTCAAAAGGATAAGCTTGGGACAAGATTTGACAAGTGTCGATTTGTGGGACATCCTAAAGTAAATTTAGGGTATATGTTCTATAATTCTACTTAGCAAAAGGTGTTTGTTACGAAACACGCTTCCTTCTAAGATAAAGGTGTTTATCATTGAAGGGGCTAGTGGGAGGATAATAGATCTTAAAGAGTTCAAGAACCACAAAACACTATAAATCAAATAAGAGGAACCTGTAGATAGACCTATTGTACCACAAGCCGAATAAGTAATACGGAATAGTACAAAGAAGATACCTAGGAGGTATGGATTCATCATAGATGATGATGATGAGGTACGCATCATAGAAGATGATGATCCAGAGTTACATACGATGAGGTAAGTGTTGTAGACACTCAGAGAAATGGATTAAAGCAAGTTTCTCAAATATGGAACATTCGTTTTGATGAGGCAATCAAAAGAGTTTTATTTTATCAAAAATAAGAATGAACCTAGTGTGTACAAAAGGGTCAGTGGGAGCATCGTGACATTCCTAGTACTATATGTTGATATACTACGGATAAGGAATGACATACCAATGCTACAATCAGTAAAGATAAAGTTGTCTAAACATTCCTCCATGAATGATTTGGAAGAGTATCTTAATTGGGGATAAAATCTATATAGATAGATTTAAGAGGATGCTCGACTTAACCCAAGGAACGTATATTCATTTGATGCTAAAGTCGTTTAGCATGGCAAACTCAAGAGATGTCTCATGTTGATGAGCTATGGAGTGTATCTCTCTTAATAGTCCCCAGGACTCACGAAAAGAGAGGTCGCATGAGTGACAATCATGTATGCAATGAAATGTACGAGAGACGATGTTGATCGGTCATATTCGGAGAAGTTCACTATGAGTCGGTGAAAAACATCTTAAAGTTCTTAACCAAGCACTAAGGATGTGAGCATACATGGTGGGTCTAAATTAAAACTAGAGGGCTTAACGGACTCAAGTTTTTAGATGCAGACCAAGGCGACTAAAAATCCACTTTAAGGTAAAGTGTTACCTTGAAGCAAGTGGTGTAGTGAATTGGAAAGGTTCCAAACAAACAAAAGAGTTCTTTGGTTTAGTGATAAAGACAAAGTATATAGCTATAAATGAAGTCTGCGCAAGTTGATTGTTTGGATTAAAAGTTCATTCTGAGAACTAGGAATAGTTCCTAAGTCTCATCTTGGATCTAAACATGTGTTGTGGCACTTTCATTTGATTATTAGAATCATTGAAAGATGGGAAATCACTATAGAGATAGTGGACTCTCATGAACAACATTACATATCCATTAACTAAAGCTTATCCAACAATGCCAGGATAATCGCCACTTAGAGAAGAAGAGTATGAGATACCATGACGATTAGCTTTAGTGCAAGTGGGAGATTGAAAGTAATATGCACACAAGCCAATCATGTTTGATGATAAAGCATATACTTTGTAACAATCTTATTCATTTATTAATAAAAGTATTAATTTATTAAAGGCTTTTAAATTATCTACATGATCTTTGTTTTATAATATGTGATAAACCCATAGTTTTAAGCAATGCTTTTAGAATAATGATGATGATCATTCTAATGAGATCTAAATTCTTAGAAAGCTTAAAACTAAAATAGTTCCCAATCATTGGATTACTAAATTGGGGATTAGTGAATCCGGATAGATTGGTACATACGTTGCTTGCTCATTGGATGAGGATGATTGATCTCATGATCATTTGTGTGGAGACACTAAAGCAAGTATGTAGGTGCTTATTAGAGAATAAGTTAATCGAAGCGTTGGCTCGCTAAGGAATACCTAATGGAGTTTTATTTGCTGTCAATAGAATTTCTGTAGTGATAGTAGTACAAGTAATCCTTGGACTTGAGATCATCATAGTATCTTGTGTATGATGAGTTATACTTTGACTTATTCCTTAAGACCATTAGGGTATATCAAAGGGTATGCTTGGGTATAATAAGTTGTACATGGAGATAATGTATGATCAATAAAGAATCTACCACTTCTAATAAAAGAAGAGAAATGTCCTATGTGATTCGATAAATGACAACCCAAAGAGTCCTTGGCGGCGAGAATGAAATTAGAAAGGAGTTTCTAATTTGCATTATTTGGAGTTGTGCATTTAAGAGTCGAAATACATATAATTAAATAAAATAAGACTTGACAATGAATTCCATGTCTTATATTTAATTGGGACATTGTATGGTGGAAGGATTGAATTGTATTTGCGGTAACTATTTACTCAAAGGTTCTTTAATGATTAATGTTGAAATCTATATTATCCGGAAAGTCGTTGATCATTGGGGAGGCTTTATCCCTATGTAGAATAAATATTATTTATTTAAATAAATTAATTATTTAATTTATTTATTTAAATAAGATTAGAATTGTTCTAATTGATTTATTCACAACTTAGGTTTAATATGGAGAACCTAAAGGGTCACACCATAAAAGGAAGAATAATTATTTAAGAAGTTAATGGCATAATCGTAATAATATGTTAAGTATATTTAATTTAATCTATGGTGATAGAATAAATTAAATAGCTTAATATTTATTATTTAATATTTTAGAAATATTAAATATAAATTAATAAGAGGAGTCTTATTAATATTATTACAATTATTATTATTTTAATTTCTAAAAGAGTTTAGGAATTAATTTAATATAAGTACTCTCATTTATTCCTAATAGGATTAGGAGGGAAAATTAGTTAAAGGAGTTTAATTAATTATCCCTAATAAGATTAGGGAGCTTAATTAATTAAAAGAATTTAATTAATTAAATAAAACCCAATTCCTTAATTGTTAAGGTGGGTTGCCCACATCTATAAATAAGAGGAGTCTTATTATGGGTGTGATGGGTTGTTGACTTTTTCAACATACGACATAATTCAAATTGTTGGGAGAGTACACCCTTTCTATAGAGATAGAAAACTAGGGTTAGCCATAACACCCATCTTCTTGAATTTTATTCTTCCTTGGTGGATCACCTCTAGAGGCCAAACATTTGGGTGGCTAACGTTGATCAAAGGAAGGAACCAAACCCGGTGGATTCAAGATTGAACGCGAAAGGATTTGGAGGTGAACTTGTACCTGAGGAAGCTCGATCTTCAAGGGTATGATTTATTCTTTATCTTTTCGTTTAATTAATAATTGTGCATAAAGGGTGATCCGGGTATATGGTTTGTAAATTTTTTAAACTCTGATTTTACACGCTTCTGCACTTTTTTATGCAATTTGATTGCGTTATGAATATTACAAACCTAACAATAATTCTCATTTCTTTGGTTTATTCTGTCTTTGCATGTGGTATGCTCTTAAGTCTTCTACGTGGCGTGGTTGGCTCTCTTTCTTTGTTGTATGTTGGCTTTCGAGGCTCTTGTTGCTCTACTTTTCTTATTGTGGTGAAAAGCTTTGTTGGTACAATTGCTCGTTTGATGCTTGATTTGCAACTATGTGCCTATGCGGTTATGTTCGGGAGATTCTTCTTGGTGGCCTTCTCTTGTGTGCAATTGTAATTGAATAAAATGGTGATGACCCTTGGGAGTGAGTCCACTATCTTAGTCGATGTCATTTGCAGTTAAGACATAACATACTCTTCACATCTTTAGCAGTAGTAATGCAGCATAATATTGCTATCTATCTTCTTTAATAACAATAATTAATTTTTCTATTAGTATTTTATAGATTATTAGATTTTTTTATCAATAATTGGTTGTTCGATTACTGAAGTATGAGTATCAAATTTTAGACACAATCATAGTGAAACATGGTAGCAGCAGTTGTAAGACCCCAACTTTTATGAATAAAGATTATTTTTCTCGAAATATATTTTTGAATATTATGGTGTGGATTTGATATAATGTTATAGTTGTGGGTATTGTTTATAAATTTTGCAAAGTAAGCAAGTGGTTATATAATATTCGATTGGTCGGGGAATATTCGTTTTAATAAGGAATATTCGTATGATGACACAATCATTGGTGGACCCCACAACGGAAGTATTCTCGTAGTTAGAAAACGACAGAATTATCTTTTTATAAAAATAATGGCGAAAGTTTTACCGTTAAACTATTGAACTACCCGATGGTAAAAGTACAGTAATATGCGTGGTTGCATAGTAGCACACGGTATTGATTATTGATGTTTATGTGAGAAGTCACTCAGTTATACTCAATTATTGCTACAGTAGTTGCTGCATAATATCTCTCATATTATTGATTCAATTATTGTCACAATATCATCTGCATAATATCTTATATTATTACATCAATAATTGAGACGACAAAGTTATTCATATTATTCTTTGCAATATTGATAATGTCTAGAAAGTTCTGTCAAGGAGAGGTTTGGTCACCTAATTGCGCGTCAATAGAGAGAAATCCTTATCAGAAAGCCCCCTCTTTCCTGGGAATGATCTGGTTGTTAAATATTGTGAGCTATAATAGTAATGATGAATAAGTTCGTGTTGATTAAAGATGAAATTGATATTTCTATTGTGTTGGGATTATTTGTGTTAGTGGAAATCGACATCTATTTCGATAATAATGGATGTTTGGAGGTTATATTGACCAATCGGGTAATTAATCGGATAAATGAGCAATTAATTGCTATTAATTCACATGCTTATAACTATTTGTTCACATGTGTGTACTATTGATTCACATGCATGTACTATTAGGGGAGGTGGTGCAAGATTGATAATACTTGCATGACTAAATTAAAAATGGAGGTATAGATGAAGGTACTATACTGTAATTAATTTTTTTCACATGATTATACTATTTATTCACATGATTGTACTATTGATTCACATGATGTACTATTAGGGAAGGTGGTGCAAGTTTGATAATACTTGCATAACTAAATTAAAAATAAAAGAAAAGATGAAGGTATTATACTGTAATATTTTGAGCCCCAAAACGTGTAATTATCAAAACTATGTTTTCCTATAAATAGAAGCTCATTCTTCTTTCATTCTCACCAATTCACTAAGACTCACAAGAGCAATTATAGAAAGAGAAGCTATAGAGAGAGAAACTTTAGAGAGAAAGTAGAAGATAAGTCTGCTACCTCACTATTCTAGTATCCAGTCTTCTTCTGAGGTAAAGGATATTATTTTTTACAGTATTCATAGGAATAATATTGTCTTCCATAATCTGTAGTATGTGAGTAATATTATTTCGTCTCGTATTCCTGATTATACCCTCATTTTGTTAAAGTATTGCAAATGATGTGGTAAAAATCATGACCGTAATGTTACAAATGATGTGGTAAAAATCATCATTGGCCTGTAGTGCATTGATGGACAGTTGTTGGTATGATTCTGACCAGGGATTATTCGGTATAATCATGACCATTGATGATTACATGAATCTCCTTGGCCCGTAGTGCATGGATGATTCGATGATGTTGTTTATTTATTAAGCTGAGTCTTAGCGAAAAAATTGATGATAAACTTTTTAAATCATAGAAGATAGTAGATATCATGCTCTACTTGACTCTTCTAATGGTTTGCTTGTTCCGCTGCAGTTAAACTTTATGTTTATTATATTTTATCATTTTAACACTACTGAAGGCTAACAATAATTTATTCTGCATTATCTTAGTCATAATATTTCTTACTGGGCTAGTTGAGCTCACCCTTTTGCTTTCATTGTTCTCTTCAGAAAATGAGAACGTAGCTGGGACTAGTCGGGGAACGGAGTGACGGTCCAGATGTTTGCATTAGTAGTCCTCACTATTCAGTAAAATAGTGTGATAATAATTGTAATTAGGACTTTATTTGAGTTTGGATACTCTCTACGAGACATTATCCGTTTTAAAACTCTCAGCTACGTTTTGTCGTATTGTATAAAAGAAGTTTGTATTTAAATTATGTACCATGTATTTGGCGACTTAAGATGGGTGATGTATACCTATTTTGGGGGCGTCACAGTTGGTATCAAAGCTTAGGGATATGATCCCTGGCTGAGATGTGAGACAAGAACTAGGAGGGGAGAGACGGGGAATTCCTTCGCTAGTATGACCTACCTAAGTTTATTTGGTATTTAATTGGTCGGTCAGAGTATAGGGATAATATGTGACATGTCAATTAACCCTTGTTTTGTGGCAGTATTTGAAAATAGCATTCGAAAATGTTGAGAGAAGCAATGAAGCACATGAGACCGTTGAGTCACCAACGATCAATACTCAGGATAATGTGCATCAGGATGGCAATAATCCTCAAGAAAACAACAACGCTGACTAAATGATGAACGATGGGATGTTCAGAGGCTTTATGCAATTCATGCAACATCAAAGAGAGAGCGACTCACATTCAAAATGCGAGGTGGAAACATCTGGCAACTCTCGGATGGTCATCGCTAAAGCGATTCAAGGAGGCTGGGACCACGGAGTTTATTGGAGAGCCAAAACCACTTAAGGCGGAGACGTGGATAAAGCAAATCACCAAGATATTTGATGTCTTGGGATGCTCCGAGGAGCAAAAAGTTCCCTTTGCCACCTTTATGTTGCGAGGAGAGGCAGATTACTAGTAGGAATCGGTAAAGCGTACTCAACCTGCCGCACTGAAGATGTCTTGGGAGAAATTCCAAGAACTGTTCAACGATAAGTACTTTCCCGAAAGTATTCGTCACATGAGGTAGAGTTCATCAAGCTGGAGCAAAACAATATGTTCGTGTCACAGTACGAAGCTAAGTTTGCCGAGTTGTCCCGATTTCCGTCCCACTTGGTTGATAATGAGGATAGAATGACGCGGATGTTTTTAAGAGGTTTGAAACCCGAGATACATCAATACTTAATTTCTCACAAACTGTGTTTGTATTCAGATGTTGTAAATATGGCTCAGTTATTGGAGCGCAATAACGAGTCAACCCAACCAAGAGAAAGTAGCCAACAAAATGTTAATACCAGTGGTAGCAGTCATCGAAGCGGTGACAACAAACATGGAGGGAATCAACATGCCAGAAATGGTAACCACTTCGGTGGTAATCATGGCGAAGACAATAAAAGTGGGAGTTTCAAGAAGAGGAGAATCAATAATGATGGAAGGACGTCAAAGACCAAATTTTTGTTGTTAAGGAAGGAAACGACCACCGGTAAGATTTTATTTTAATGCGGAGGGAGGGACACATCAGTTCAAGCATGCTGACGCAAAGAAATTCAAAGCATGTTACAATTGTTGAAGAGAATGTCACCTAGCCTGATTTTGTCGTGCACCAAAGTCAAGTCCAGCTGGGATGGAGGCATCAAAGGTCGTCCCAGACAAGACAAACCCGGTAGTTCAAGGGAGAGCGTTTGTCGTAACCTCCCAAAAAGCAAGGAATCCAAACGAGGTGATCACATGTAAGCTAATCATAAATTGTAGAGAAGTCTATACCTTATTTGATACCGATTCTACCCATTCTTTTATTTCTCCTACTTGCGCTCAACGTTTAAATTTGACTCAGAGAAATTAGACTTTGACTTATCTATTGAAATCCATTGGGAGAAACCTTCATTACATCCATTGTTTATAAGTCTTATTTGATTCAAATCGGTAACCGCACATTACCTGTCGATCTTATCTCCTTAAAAATACTTGCATTTGACGTGATTCTAGGGATTGATTAGTTAACTACTCATCATGCTAAAATTGATTATTTTTGTAAGGTTGTTAGCTTTCATATTCCTAATCAACCCATTATGCAAATTCAAGCGACAAACCATTAAAATCAATCACGGTCATCTCAAGCCATAAAGCTATCCATTTATTAAAAAAGCGGATGTGTAACACCCCCATACCTATACTCCGTGGTATCCGGGTATGGTGTTTCTGAGAGAATTAACATAATGCATTTAAATCTATACACCCATGGTATCTCGATTAAAACATTACATTAGATAGAGGGACTATCGGATATAATTCCCATAGATTCAAGATTTACAAAGATCCCATAATGCAGATGGTAATTCCCAAGAGAAATATTACCGTGTTTGGATACCCTCACTTGAATATATGTCTTCGTATCTGTGACTAGAGTCTATCTATCCAAAATTGAGAGTATCGATAATAACATGAAGCAAATCCATATTACTAATACCCTCACCAAGAGGTATAGTCTATATAAATGCTATATTACATACTATCGTATCGATAGTAACTATCTATATGAAATTCAGAGATGTATTAATAACAACATGAGCAAATCCATGCTATTAACACCCTTTACTCGGATAAATAGTTCCCAAGGATCTCTACTAGAATAAAAGATATCTTACTTTACATCTATATATAAGTAAATACGATTTGCGAAAATAAAAAGATGTTATATATATCATAATATTATGATTCGATTACAAAATTCTCATAAAGAGTTCTTATTACAAAGTATTCATACGCACAAGAATATAATCTAATCTATGTAGGGGGACTTCCTTTATCTACTCCAGATGTTCCGGGATTACCATCTAATAATTTAAAGGAATAATTTGCAAGGGGTGAGCTATGACATGCTCAGTGAAGTTGTATATTTATAACAATATAGGATTTGAAGAATTATAACAATTCAAATTTTGGTCGATAGTTGTTACCATTTTACGGATTTCTAATTCCAACTAGTTCTAGAATTTTTATCATTTACATCGATCACAAAGACTTAGAAATTACATTCAAATGTGAGATAGTGGATCAAATTCTATTCAACATCCTAGAGTATGCATATCACCTACGGTGCTTTCAATTACACTTTACAATTTCATCGTCAATATATTCATTGACTACACTTTTGCTCCTTACGGGATACTCAACTTTAGTATCTGATTGTCTTTACCAAAACAATTTGGCTTGACACGGCAGTTTATGCTCAATAAAAATATCATATGAATAAATAATTCATTTCTTAGTAAATCTTTGGAACTATAGTAATAACTTTTCAATAATAGGTAATTCAACATAGGTGTATTATATCAACAAAGTATAGCATGATAGAATCTTGTTCAGCGAATAAACAGGGTTGATAAATTTTGCATAAGTAATAAATTGGGTATAGAAGACTTGCCTGAGCGTAGATCAGTCAAGTTATACTATTCGAATGCTATTAAGTATCTATGACGTTCAAGAATATAAATCTAACACGTTAGTATTGATAACAATACTCAAATAAAACATTTATTTAATATCGGTTTAGATTTAATAGGGTTTGACTTTTAATACCTTTGATAAATGAACTAAATTTTATTTATAAAATTTGGTTATATTTTTAAATAATTTAATTATCCTTATAATATATTTTTGAAGGTTTAAAGTATTTTAAAATATTTATTTATCCTTTAAATGATTTTTAAACCATTTATTTCTATTTATAAGTAATTTATATTTACTAAAATTTTATAAAAAAACATTATTTAATATTATTAAATAATTTATAATCATTTATTATGATTTTTATTTCAATAATAATATTTTTACATAATTATTTATTATTTAAAAGTAATTATTCTAATTACTTTATTAATAAGTTAATTATAAATAATATCTAAATAAAATAAAATAATTATTACATTTTTGTAGAAATATCAGAAATAATTTATAATAATTTAATATAATTTTTAAAACTGTTTTTATTAATTATTTCTAATTTTTTATAATTTATTTCTAAAAAAATTATTTCTGTCCGTCACTAAAGCTCTATAGTGACATAAAGTGTCGTTGTAGGTGTTCTTGAGTTTCTGGGCAACCGTTGCTCGTGGTCGAGTGGCTAGCTTGACCATTAAATAACTCGGCATTGGTAATGATTTTTGGTTAGATCAAGTATTGGTGTTGTAGTACTCATGTAATAGTACAAGATCAAGCAATAAACAGGCTTTAATCTACATCTAACAAGAAATTATAAAGATTCAAAGTTCTTTGTCGAGTTCTTGGGTTTCGGGTAACCTGAGCGATTAGGTGGTAAATGGTAGGTCAACGGTTTTGTGGCTTGAATAACTTTGATTCGGTGTATTAGATGTATGTTTTGTTTGTTGTAACATATATATAACATTAACATGAACAAATCATAATTCTTAGATCTCTATTTATGATGGTCAAAGTACAGCTAACAACTGTTCTTCGTGTTCTGAAAAACCCAGAATACTCGGTCATGCTCGGTCAACTACTTTTGACCAATAATTCCGGTAATCCTATGAGTTGTTTGTTCGATTGAAGATCATAGATATGTAGTATGTATACCAGAGTACCAATTTATAACAAAAACTTAAACAATTAACAATCAGAAGATGATTAAGCAGTGCCTGGCCAAAGTAGCAGGTTGGCTCATTGTTTTGTGCTTTCCTCGGGCAACCCAGAAAACTAACTTTCGTGAACGGTCAACCCATTTTGACTGATTATATCTTGGAATCTACGGTTCATCTGAACCTATTTTCTTTTCCAGATTAAAGACCTACTTACGTGCTACTTAATATCAATCGATTAATGTACTCAAAACATAAACACACATGAATCAAAAGCCCTGCAGATTCTATGTCGGACCATTTTTTTCAAAATTCCTGCATTTCATAAAACGCTTTAATT